>JBANSL010000009.1:16070474-16670474 GCA_037127255.1 Persicaria tinctoria | reverse complement strand
CTAGTCCGTACAACTAGTTGAGATTATTGCTAGGATTTTGTAGATTCCTCGTAGCGAACCTTAATCCATAGTAGCAATCATGCCTTTTTAGGACTCGTAGGACTAAACTGGAGTGTAGAGAATCAATTATATCTTAAATGCTGACTCGTAGCTTGGTGTTGCATATATCCTGGTTAATCCTTAATCTTAATGCTACTATTAGGTTAAATCTTGACCGTGTTAAGGTTATCTAATTAGTAAGGGTTACTAGGACTCGTAGGACTAGTAATTTACACAAGATCAGGACAGGAACAATAATAGGATGAAAAGAGAATTAGAAGAAGAATCGAGGATCAACCGATCAAATTAAAGTGGATATTTGTAGATGAACCTATCTTCCTAATTGTTATCTCCGTTATTTGTTTATAATTTATTTTATTTTCTTTCTTATTCTCATCACACCAAAACTCCTCTTTTGTCTTAATTGGTAAATAGACTTAACTTAGTAATAACTTGATTCTCTGTGGAATCGACTCGTGCTTACCACACTACATTAGTTAGGTAGGTTCAGATTTATTTTGATACGGTTTAGGCGACTAAAAACCGCTATCAACAGGCATGAAACACTTCTTCTTAACTAAGATAAACTTACATGATTTGCAAATACGAAATGTATACATGAAATGGACAGAAATCTCTTCTAACTGAACACCAATAAGGGAGTGGAAATCATGGAATAACAACTGAATAAGCCATGAATTCCGGTCTTCTAGAGGCCGTAGAGTAGTGTTTTTAAGTCTCTACTAGGCCTAGTGACAAATTAGTTGACAATGTACGCTAAAACGTCTGCAAGCTGATGGATATTTCCGAGGGCTAATGGTGTTTACATATATGTTAGTTCACTCCACGGATGGTTTTTTTCGTTTCGGTTTGGATATGAAAGATCAGTTTTGAATGTATCTCTGCTGTAAGAAAAGTAGCTAGAAATAGAAATGCAGTTAGCACATACTGTATTTGCTTTCTGTTATTGTGTTCTCTTTTATCCATTTCGAAGTTATTTTTTTGAATAAATTCAGTGCCATACAAGTATACATTGTTCTTCAAGAAAACGAAGAAACCAAAACATGAGAACTCAAGACAGAGTTGTGCAACTCTAAGACATATTTGTGCAACTCTAAGACTGAGTTGTGCAACTCTAAGATAGGGTTGTGCAACTCTAAGACAGTAATTCCGAATTTAGATGCATTCTAAATTTTTGTAAACAAGAGTTCATATAAAGCCTATTAGCTCAAAATGGTAGAGCAATTTGCATACACACAATGATGCGGGTTCAAATCCCGCATAGGCTATCTGTGGTATCTCTTATTATGTTTCTCTTTTGTGTAGGTGCAAAAATAAAATTGTAAAGTGCAGTTGTGTAACTGTAAAGTGTATTTGTGTAACTTTAAAGTGTATTTATGCAATTATACAATACAGTTGTGCAATTTTAAAATAAAATTGTGCAAATTTTCAAATTTGTGATGTGATGGAAAAAAGAAAAAAAACTTTAAAAAAGTGCTGACGTGAAAAAAAAATATTTTAAAAAAGTGTTGACACAAATAGAATAAAAAGTGCACAAATTAGAATAAAAAGTGCAAGAATAATATTATAAAATGCTGCCCCCACCGTATTTAAACCTAGGTTCCTCTAGTATAATTGTTAGTGATAATCATAAAGATCATCACAACGACAAGTTCAATTGCATGTGTAGTTTTCTGAAAAATCAATTAGGATTTTGCTCTAGAGTACAAAGTAATGGAAATTTGAATTGACAGAGGTTTACTCAAACTGCAGATTGCGAGTGGAAAGCTCAGGCATACGACATTTGTGTGGCCTCGTATGACTGGAGCTGTAGCAGGATATGCCAATCTTCCGACATGATCTATGAAGCTCACCGGAGGTGTGGGGAGAGCGCTGATGCTGTGTGGAAAGCCGTCTTCTGAATGGCGTCTCTCAAAACTCGAACTTCCTTCAAGAAGCATGCCCCCTCGACCCTCCATATGCATTTGCAACAGGTGATAGGTATATTTTAGTCATGTTTTAAGTATAGATTTGCATAGTAATTTAGAGCATTTTTACCTATTTTATAACTTAATTTGTATTATTCTCTTTTCGGAGCCTACACTAGTGTTTTATATATTTCAGGTATTTTTGATGCTGAATCGTATGAATTTGGAGATTGCTTGCAATTTACAGGACTATTTTGCTAATTGAACAATGGAGATGGTCAGGCTAATTGATCACATGATCGATGAATTGGAGGATTGGGCCGAGATGTCTTCACGCACTTACGTGTTTGGGTTGCATATCGCGAGGAACAGTGCCCACACAAGGAATGCAAGTGCTGCCAGGCTTTTGTTTTATTATATTAATTAGATAAGTAGAATTAGTTAGATAGAATAGGTTAATATATTAATATTATTATTATATAGATTAGGTAGATTAGGTTTTCTACGAGCATATATACATACATTCATACGGCTGTGCAGAAGGGGACTAACCGGCCGACTAACTCTTATAACTCTAAACCTTTGTTATGTTTTGTCTTATTTTTATGGAGATCTAAACTCTTTCGTTTCGTCTACGGATTGAAGCTTTCGTTTGATAAAGTTGTGAGATTTCTATTCTTGTTCTATTCTTATTGATTCGTATTGATTCTTTTGCGAATATTGTTGATTTCTTCTAGTCCGTACAACTAGTTGAGATTATTGCTAGGATTTTGTAGATTCCTCGTAGCGAACCTTAATCCATAGTAGAAATCATGCCTTTTTAGGACTCGTAGGACTAAACTGGTGTGTAGAGAATCAATTATATGTTAAATGCTGACTCGTAGCTTGGTGTTGCATATATCCTGGTTAATCCTTAATCTTAATGCTACTATTAGGTTAAATCTTAACCGTGTTAAGGTTATCTAATTAGTAAGGGTTACTAGGACTCGTAGGACTAGTAATTTACACAAGATCAGGACAGGAACAATAATAGGATGAAAAGAGAATTAGAAGAAGAATCGAGGATCAACCGATCAAATTAAAGTGGATATTTGTAGATGAACCTATCTTCCTAATTGTTATCTCCGTTATTTGTTTATAATTTATTTTATTTTCTTTCTTATTCTCATCACACCAAAACCCCTCTTTTGTCTTAATTGGTAAATAGACTTAACTTAGTAATAACTTGATTCTCTGTGGGATCGACTCGTGCTTACCACACTACATTAGTTAGGTAGGTTCAGATTTATTTTGATACGGTTTAGGCGACTAAAAACCGCTCTATCAACAGGCATGAAACACTTCTTCTTAACTAAGATAAACTTACATGATTTGCAAATACGAAATGTATACATGAAATGGACAGAAATCTCTTCTAACTGAACACCAATAAGGGAGTGGAAATCATGGAAGAACAACTGAATAAGCCATGAATTCCGGTCTTCTAGAGGCCGTAGAGTAGTGTTTTTAAGTCTCTACTAGGCCTAGTGACAAATTAGTTGACAATGTACGCTAAAACGTCTGCAAGCTGATGGATATTTCCGAGGGCTAATGGTGTTTACATATATGTTAGTTCACTCCACGGATGGTTTTTTTCGTTTCGGTTTGGATATGAAAGATCAGTTTTGAATGTATCTCTGCTGTAAGAAAAGTAGCTAGAAATAGAAATGCAGTTAGCACATACTGTATTTGCTTTCTGTTATTGTGTTCTCTTTTATCCATTTCGAAGTTATTTTTTTGAATAAATTCAGTGCCATACAAGTATACATTGTTCTTCAAGAAAACGAAGAAACCAAAACATGAGAACTCAAGACAGAGTTGTGCAACTCTAAGACATATTTGTGCAACTCTAAGACTGAGTTGTGCAACTCTAAGATAGGGTTGTGCAACTCTAAGACAGTAATTCCGAATTTAGATGCATTCTAAATTTTTGTAAACAAGAGTTCATATAAAGCCTATTAGCTCAAAATGGTAGAGCAATTTGCATACACACAATGATGCGGGTTCAAATCCCGCATAGGCTATCTGTGGTATCTCTTATTATGTTTCTCTTTTGTGAAGGTGCAAAAATAAAATTGTAAAGTGCAGTTGTGTAACTGTAAAGTGTATTTGTGTAACTTTAAAGTGTATTTATGCAATTATACAATACAGTTGTGCAATTTTAAAATAAAATTGTGCAAATTTTCAAATTTGTGATGTGATGGAAAAAAGAAAAAAAACTATAAAAAAGTGCTGACGTGAAAAAAAAATATTTTAAAAAAGTGTTGACACAAATAGAATAAAAAGTGCACAAATTAGAATAAAAAGTGCAAGAATAATATTATAAAATGCTGCCCCCCACCGTATTTAAACCTAGGTTCCTCTAGTATAATTGTTAGTGATAATCATAAAGATCATCACAACGACAAGTTCAATTGCATGTGTAGTTTTCTGAAAAATCAATTAGGATTTTGCTCTAGAGTACAAAGTAATGGAAATTTGAATTGACAGAGGTTTACTCAAACTGCAGATTGCGAGTGGAAAGCTCAGGCATACGACATTTGCGTGGCCTCGTATGACTGGAGCTGTAGCAGGATATGCCAATCTTCCGACATGATCTATGAAGCTCACCGGAGGTGTGGGGAGAGCGCTGATGCTGTGTGGAAAGCCGTCTTCTGAATGGCGTCTCTCAAAACTCGAACTTCCTTCAAGAAGCATGCCCCCTCGACCCTCCATATGCATTTGCAACAGGTGATAGGTATATTTTAGTCATGTTTTAAGTATAGATTTGCATAGTAATTTAGAGCATTTTTACCTATTTTATAACTTAATTTGTATTATTCTCTTTTCGGATCCTACACTAGTGTTTTATATATTTCAGGTATTTTTGATGCTGAATCGTATGAATTTGGAGATTGCTTGCAATTTAGAGGACTATTTTGCTAATTGAACAATGGAGATGGTCAGGCTAATTGAACACATGATCGATGAATTGGAGGATTGGGCCGAGATGTCTTCACGCACTTACGTGTTTGGGTTGCATATCGCGAGGAACAGTGCCCACACAAGGAATGCAAGTGCTGCCAGGCTTTTGTTTTATTATATTAATTAGATAAGTAGAATTAGTTAGATAGAATAGGTTAATATATTAATATTATTATTATATAGATTAGGTAGATTAGGTTTTCTACGAGCATATATACATACATTCATACGGCTGTGCAGAAGGGGACTAACCGGCCGACTAACTCTTATAACTCTAAACCTTTGTTATGTTTTGTCTTAATTTTATGGAGATCTAAACTCTTTCGTTTCGTCTACGGATTGAAGCTTTCGTTTGATAAAGTTGTGAGATTTCTATTCTTGTTCTATTCTTATTGATTCGTATTGATTCTTTTGCGAATATTGTTGATTTCTTCTAGTCCGTACAACTAGTTGAGATTATTGCTAGGATTTTGTAGATTCCTCATAGCGAAGCTTAATCCATAGTAGAAATCATGCCTTTTTAGGACTCGTAGGACTAAACTGTTGTGTAGAGAATCAATTATATGTTAAATGCTGACTCGTAGCTTGGTGTTGCATATATCCTGGTTAATCCTTAATCTTAATGCTACTATTAGGTTAAATCTTAACCGTGTTAAGGTTATCTAATTAGTAAGGGTTACTAGGACTCGTAGGACTAGTAATTTACTGACGGAGGGGAAACCTGTCGTTGATTCCGTCAAAGAAACTCAAACCTAAAACTAGTACAGTAATAAGTAAGAGGTCGATCCCACAGGGAAATTTATAACTCAAGTGCGATTTGAATGTTGATTAAGTAACCAGAGAAGGGGGTTTTTGTGTGAAAGTTTTTAAAGCAAATTAACGAAAGCAGAATAAGTGATTTTGGTTTAAACAATTTAGAGAAGCAATTCCACCTACAATTTTCCACTTTATCGGATTGAAGCGATCCTTGTAACTTCTTCTCGTCCTATTATGTTTCCTATGAATGCCCTTGTCCCGACCTAATATAGTTACTAGTCCAACCAGTCCTAGCAACCCTTATCAATCGAATAGTCCCTAAAGAAGGATTTAACCCAATTGATAGCTTTAAGTTCAGAGATTAGCCAAGGTATTTGCAGTCCCTAAAAAAGGATTTAACAACACATTCAACTTCCTACTTATTCAATTAGTTCAACCAGCCCTAAAGGAATAAGTTTGCCACTTAGGTTAAGGTTCACAACCAGGAATCTACAAAACCTTAACGATTGAATTGATCTAACGAGTTGGCCAGACAAGATAGAACAAAACAATGATTAATTAAGCACAAAGAAGTTGAAGCATTCACAAAAAGGAAACTAGGAGCGAGAATTAGAAACTCACAATCAATCCGAATAAAGCTTCAAATTGCAGGCAGAATCGATGAGTTTAGTTCCTCATGGAAGACATCGCTCCAAAAATCTCTAAAAAGTCTAATGGTTGAATAGAATGAATGCTGAAGAAAAATAACATAAAAAGCCTAAAACAAACATCCAAAGTCGGCCCAAAAGGAACCAACTAAAAACTAGGGTTTTCCTTAACAAAAACGGCGCGCGGCAGAGGTGCGGCGGCCGCCGCAAGGGCTGCGGCGCCCGCCGCAACTGCCTTCCCAGGTACCCGCTGCGGCGGGCACTGTGGCGGCCGCGGCACTAGCTGCGGCGCCCGCCGCATCTAGCTTTTTGCCGTGACCTTGCTTCCTCTGCGGCCTTCTCTTGTCTTGTCTTGCTTCTTCCTTTCTTGTTCCTTCCCATGTATCTTGTGTTTCTCTTCGAGACATCGCATCTCCCAAATGTGTTCCGATTCAATCTGCGAGATAAACACAAAATTGCGCAGAATCCGAACTTTTCCAAAATAAACACAAGATGCAATTTAACGATAAAGCAAGCAAGAAATGCAACCTAAACTAAACTAAATGTATCTATAATGCCTATCTAAAATATGCATTATCAAATTCCCCCACACTTAACCTTTGCTTGTCCTCAAGCAATGACAGAATGAACATGAATCAATGTATCCCATAGGAAATCCCTTCAAGTTCCAACATTACCAAAAAGCAACATCTTAGCAGGTGAAACCATAAACCAAGCAAACAAATGTCATAGCATGTATTTAGGTGATCAGAGCTTAGAAGTAGACATCATCCAACCTCACCAGAAATATGTGTTTCACTCATGTGTTTAGGCATTTAGGTACAACTCTCAACTCAAACCAATAATGCACTAAGCTCATAGACATTGACCACCATATCACCAATTCTCTACCGAAATGTCATTACTTGCGGGACACAATTAAAGGAAATAAAATGCACACTTTTTTTTTTTCTTTCTTTTTCTTGGTTTTCTTTTTTTTTTTTTTTTTTTTTTTTTTTTTTCTTGTCTTGGTGTTTCCTTACGCGAAGCGCAAACATGGGTGTCATGAATGGCCCCGGTCTATCAACACCTCAACTATGAATATGAATATGAAGTCCACTTGAACACCTTTTGACGCAAGTTGCAAACATGGGTGTCATGAATGGACCTGGTTACTCAATGATCAAGCTTTCTTTCCTAGTGGTTAATTTTCAACACCTTTTTGCGCGAATCATACCCATGGGTGTCATGCGTAGACCCGGTTACTCAGTGCATCAACCATTGCCACCTTATTTACTAGATATGCATAAAATTGAACAAAAAGACTCAAAATATAAACATAAACTCCGCAAGCAATAAAACATGTGCATCGGCCTTTAAAAATAGATACTGCAGTCAATGCCAAGAGGTAGCAACAGTAGGCGAGTAATTCACACAATTGAGTAAAAGAATTCAAATAAGGCCAAAACATCCTCACAGGGTCATGTTTTTAGGACTTCAATCACACTTTAGCTCAATCATACATGCTCAATTATATTTGCTAGCTCATTCTCTACAAAAATCAAATAGAAATAATAATCAAAACATCCAGAACTCCATGGGATTTTTATGAATCATGCTTGAAATTTAAAATAGAGGACAAACTAAGCAAGATGGATATTTGAATAACACATATATATGCAATGCATGCTCTATTTTACTATTATTTTCGAAATTTAATAATAATAATATATATTTTTTTTTTTATATTTCGAAAATGCAGAAAATAAATGAAATAAAATGCAGAAATTGAAATAACTAAATATTACAAACTTAAACATATTCAGAAACTTAAACATGTCCTAAAATTTAATAGAAATGACATAAAATAACATAAAATACATATAAGTCGCCTCCCCCACACTTAAAATTTTCAGTGTCCTCACTGAAACAGTACAGACAACTAAAATAATCATAAAAACTCAGAGTGAAGGAGGGTAGAACTAACCAATCACGGAGGTGGAGGCTGGTAAGGCGGCGACTGGTATGGCGGAATGTGAGGGTACTGCTGGCGGAAGTAGTACTGCTGCTCCCTCCGCATCTCCTCTAACTGATAGTTTGTCACATTCCACCTTGCCTCCATGTTGGACTCAAACTCCCTCGCAGAGCGACCGTGGTCGCTAAGGGTGAACTCAATTGCGTCCTGGCGTAAGGAAATACGATGGAACTCATTGGCCAGATAGTCCTGCAAGTAGTCGCCCTCATCAGACGCGAAGCGATGGCCTCCAGACGGGCCATCATCCTGCTGGGCATCCCCCATATGATAATCTGTTGGTGCAGGGGCATCCTCCTCCTCATCTTCCTCAGGAACCTCCTCTTCAGCCTGCTCCTGATCGCCGGCGATGTAGAGGGTGTTGTCTGAAGGTCCATAGGGTAAGTTCCTAGGCAGACTCAATCGATGCTGTCCACCGTGGCCCGACTTCCAAATCCAGCCTCTGCCATCGGCACCCTCCAGCACAAATGTCCGCCTAAGCTGCTCTGTAGTGAAGGTACACCCACCAGACAGAGGTGTACCACATTGGTCAGGCGACAGGTATTGGTAGGCAATGAGGCTAATCATGCCTCCCAAGCCAAACCTGCCTGACTTGGACCCCTGGATCCTTAGACAGTTCTCAATAAAGATCTCAACCCAGTCTGGTGTACCCCGAGACTGGGGAAACCTGTCGTTGATTCCGTCAAAGAAACTCAAACCTAAAACTAGTACAGTAATAAGTAAGAGGTCGATCCCACAGGGAAATTTATAACTCAAGTGCGATTTGAATGTTGATTAAGTAACCAGAGAAGGGGGTTTTTGTGTGAAAGTTTTTAAAGCAAATTAACGAAAGCAGAATAAGTGATTTTGGTTTAAACAATTTAGAGAAGCAATTCCACCTACAATTTTCCACTTTATCGGATTGAAGCGATCCTTGTAACTTCTTCTCGTCCTATTATGTTTCCTATGAATGCCCTTGTCCCGACCTAATATAGTTACTAGTCCAACCAGTCCTAGCAACCCTTATCAATTGAACAGTCCCTAAAGAAGGATTTAACCCAATTGATAGCTTTAAGTTCAGAGATTAGCCAAGGTATTTGCAGTCCCTAAAAAAGGATTTAACAACACATTCAACTTCCTACTTATTCAATTAGTTCAACCAGCCCTAAAGGAATAAGTTTGCCACTTAGGTTAAGGTTCACAACCAGGAATCTACAAAACCTTAGCGATTGAATTGATCTAACGAGTTGGCCAGACAAGATAGAACAAAACAATGATTAATTAAGCACAAAGAAGTTGAAGCATTCACAAACAGGAAACTAGGAGCGAGAATTAGAAACTCACAATCAATCCGAATAAAGCTTCAAATTGCAGGCAGAATCGATGAGTTTAGTTCCTCATGGAAGACATCGCTCCAAAAATCTCTAAAAAGTCTAATGGTTGAATAGAATGAATGCTGAAGAAAAATAACATAAAAAGCCTAAAACAAACATCCAAAGTCGGCCCAAAAGGAACCAACTAAAAACTAGGGTTTTCCTTAACAAAAACGGCGCGCGGCAGAGGTGCGGCGGCCGCCGCAAGGGCTGCGGCGCCCGCCGCAACTGCCTTCCCAGGTACCCGCTGCGGCGGGCACTGCGGCGGCCGCGGTACTAGCTGCGGCGCCCACCGCATCTAGCTTTTTGCCGTGACCTTGCTTCCTCTGCGGCCTTCTCTTGTCTTGTCTTGCTTCTTCCTTTCTTGTTCCTTCCCATGTATCTTGTGTTTCTCTTCGAGACATCGCATCTCCCAAATGTGTTCCGATTCAATCTGTGAGATAAACACAAAATTGCGCAGAATCCGAACTTTTCCAAAATAAACACAAGATGCAATTTAACGATAAAGCAAGCAAGAAATGCAACCTAAACTAAACTAAATGTATCTATAATGCCTATCTAAAATATGCATTATCATTTACACAAGATCAGGACAGGAACAATAATAGGATGAAAAGAGAACTCGAAGAAGAATCGAGGATCAACCGGTCAAATTAAAGTGGATATTTGTAGATGAAACTATCTTCCTAATTGTTATCTCCGTTATTTGTTTATAATTTATTTTATTTTCTTTCTTATTCTCATCACACCAAAACCCCTCTTTTGTCTTAATTGGTAAATAGACTTAACTTAGGAATAACTTGATTCTCTGTGGGATCGACTCGTGCTTACCACACTACATTAGTTAGGTAGGTTCAGATTTATTTTGATACGGTTTAGGCGACTAAAAACCGCTCTATCAACAGGCATGAAACACTTCTTCTTAACTAAGATAAACTTACATGATTTGCAAATACGAAATGTATACATGAAATGGACAGAAATCTCTTCTAACTGAACACCAATAAGGGAGTGGAAATCATGGAATAACAACTGAATAAGCCATGAATTCCGGTCTTCTAGGGGCCGTAGAGTAGTGTTTTTAAGTCTCTACTAGGCTTAGTGACAAATTAGTTGACAATGTACGCTAAAACGTCTGCAAGCTGATGGATATTTCCGAGGGCTAATGGTGTTTACATATATGTTAGTTCACTCCATGGATGGTTTTTTTCGTTTCGGTTTGGATATGAAAGATCAGTTTTGAATGTATCTCTGCTGTAAGAAAAGTAGCTAGAAATAGAAATGCAGTTAGCACATATTGTATTTGCTTTCTGTTATTGTGTTCTCTTTTATCCGTTTCGAAGTTATATTTTTGAATAAATTCACTGCCATACAAGTATACATTGTTCTTCAAGAAAATGAAGAAACCAAAACATGAGAACTCAAGACAGAGTTGTGCAACTCTAAGACAGAGTTGTGCAACTCTAAGACATATTTGTGCAACTCTAAGACTGAGTTGTGCAACTCTAAGATAGGGTTGTGCAACTCTAAGACAGTAATTCCGAATTTAGATTCATTCTAAATTTTTGTAAACAAGAGTTCATACAAAGCCTATTAGCTCAAAATGGTAGAGCAATGTGCATACACACAATGATGCGGGTTCAAATCCCGCATAGGCTATCTGTGGTATCTCTTATTATGTTTCTCTTTTGTGAAGGTGCAAAAATAAAATTGTAAAGTGCAGTTGTGTAACTGTAAAGTGTATTTGTGTAACTTTAAAGTGTAGTTATGCCATTATACAATACAGTTGTGCAATTGTAAAATAAAATTGTGCAAATTTTCAAAATTGTGATGTGATGGAAAAAAAAAAAAACTTTAAAAAAGTGCTGACGTGAAAAAAAAATATTTTAAAAAAGTGTTGACACAAATAGAATAAAAAGTGCACAAATTAGAATAAAAAGTGCAAGAATAATATTATAAAATGCTGCCCCCACCGTATTTAAACCTAGGTTCCCCTAGTACAATTGCTAGTGATAATCATAAAGATCATCACAACGACAAGTTCAATTGCATGTGTAGTTGTCTGAAAAATCAATTAGGATTTTGCTCTAGAGTACAAAGTAATGGAAATTTGAATTGACAGAGGTTTACTCAAACTGCAGATTGCGAGTGGAAAGCTCAGGCATACGACATTTGCGTGGCCTCGTATGACTGGAGCTGTAGCAGGATATGCCAATCTTCCGACATGATCTATGAAGCTCACCGGAGGTGTGGGGAGAGCGCTGATGCTGTGTGGAAAGCCGTCTTCTGAATGGCGTCTCTCAAAACTCGAACTTCCTTCAAGAAGCATGCCCCCTCGACCCTCCATATGCATTTGCAACAGGTGATAGGTATATTTTAGTCATGTTTTAAGTATAGATTTGCATAGTAATTTAGAGCATTTTTACCTATTTTATAACTTAATTTGTATTATTCTCTTTTCGGAGTCTACACTAGTGCTTTTATATATTTCAGGTATTTTTGATGCTGAATCGTATGAATTTGGAGATTGCTTGCAATTTAGAGGACTATTTTGCTAATTGAACAATGGAGATGGTCAGGCTAATTGAACACATGATCGATGAATTGGAGGATTGGGCCGAGATGTCTTCACGCACTTACGTGTTTGGGTTGCATATCGCGAGGAAAAGTGCCCACACAAGGAATGCAAGTGCTGCCAGGCTTTTGTTTTATTATATTAATTAGATAAGTAGAATTAGTTAGATAGAATAGGTTAATATATTAATATTATTATTATTATATAGATTAGGTAGATTAGGTTTTCTACGAGCATATATACATACATTCATACGGCTGTGCAGAAGGGGACTAACCGGCCGACTAACTCTTATAACTCTAAACCTTTGTTATGTTTTGTCTTATTTTTATGGAGATCTAAACTCTTTCGTTTCGTCTACGGATTTAAGCTTTTGTTTGATAAAGTTGTGAGATTTCTATTCTTGTTCTATTCTTATTGATTCGTATTGATTCTTTTGCGAATATTGTTGATTTCTTCTAGTCCGTACAACTAGTTGAGATTATTGCTAGGATTTTGTAGATTCCTCATAGCGAACCTTAATCCATAGTAGCAATCATGACTTTTTAGGACTCGTAGGACTAAACTGGTGTGTAGAGAATCAATTATATGTTAAATGTTGACTCGTAGCTTGGTGTTGCATATATTCTGGTAAATCCTTAATCTTAATGCTACTATTAGGTTAAATCTTGACCGTGTTAAGGTTATCTAATTAGTAAGGGTTACTAGGACTCGTAGGACTAGTAATTTACACAAGATCAGGACAGGAACAATAATAGGATGAAAAGAGAACTCGAAGAAGAATCGAGGATCAACCGGTCAAATTAAAGTGGATATTTGTAGATGAAACTATCTTCCTAATTGTTATCTCCGTTATTTGTTTATAATTTATTTTATTTTCTTTCTTATTCTCATCACACCAAAACCCCTCTTTTGTCTTAATTGGTAAATAGACTTAACTTAGGAATAACTTGATTCTCCGTGGGATCGACTCGTGCTTACCACACTACATTAGTTAGGTAGGTTCAGATTTATTTTGATACGGTTTAGGCGACTAAAAACCGCTCTATCAAATTGGCGCCGTTGCCGGGGAATCAAAGTTTATTGCTTTGTTTTGTGTGTTTGCCGATTATTGTATATAACTTAACTTTGTTGTGAACCTATCTTACGGTTCGCGACACCCTTACTACTAACATTTGAAGATGAGATTAATGCAGTGTCAAAGGGAAAATTTTCACCATTATTTCACAAGAGTGAATAATTTATTGGACGCCCGTTATGCAAGGGGTTACCAAGATAGTTTGCAAGATATGGTTGTTTGTGTACTTGAGGGCATGACTCCTGAGACCAAAGAACTTGCCGAGTCTATGAGTAACGGAGGCTTGGCGAGTTTTAGTTTATCAGATATGTGGGATTTTTTCTGCTACATGGGCCACCAGGTGGAGCAGGAAGAAACTTTCACACGCCAGGTTATGTTGGAGGAGCTGCTTAGAAGGATGGAGCGAATTGAGGAACAATTGAACCAACTTAATCAACCGGTGAGTGAGTTGGTAGGAGAGCAATGCTTTATTCCTCAAGTTGATAAAAGCCAAGACACAAACAATGATGGTTTGATCGATGAGAGCTCGATGCTCCCTTACATGGAGTCTCATGAGTGCACGCATGATGACCCATCTGTTTTGGCTCCTATTTCATCTGAAGAAATCATCCCTGATTTGCCTATTAAGGAACCATGTACCGAGCCGATTGTTGTGGCTCCCGAGCAAGGTATTGATATTTCTTACTCTTTTGTGAATTTTGGTGAATATGCAGACCCTTGGGAACATTACTTTGAGAAGCCACCAGCGGAACTGTGTTGGTGGTATTACATATTTGATAAGTTGAAACGGTTTTTTTATACAATATTATTTAGTTTCGATTTATCATTATATTATATATGCTTAATTGATATGTGTGCACAAGAGTTTGACAAATTGCTGAGGGCGTTAACAATGTATAATCTTAAGTTGGAAGGACAAAGGTATGTTTTTTTTTCTTGATTCTATGTATTTTTAATTAGGATTAAATTTTATATTTTGCTTATTTTCTCGTTAAAAAACCCTTTTTCTCCTCCACCGCCAGACCACCGTCTTCTCCCTCGGCCATCTGAATCCGCCGTCCGCTTCTGATCACCTCATTCCCATCGTCGGGATCTCCCCTCGGCCTTCCTCGCATTCCCAGCAGCAACTCCGACATCGCCATCCCCAACACCCTCCACCAGATCTCCCTTCTCCCTCCGGCCTTCCTCTCCTTCCTCGGCGGTCGCCACCACCGCCTCCTATGATCGCCGGATTCCCCCCAACGATGGCACACCTTCCGCCTCCAGTCCCACCGGTGCCGTCCTCTCCTGCTGTCCGCTGTCGCGCCACCACTGCTCTCAACCGCCGCCTTCTGTCTCTGCCTCGTCGGCGGTTTCTTCCCACGCCATCAACGGATTCCGCTCCCTCTCTGCTAAATTGACGTTGTGATTAGCTGCTCACTGTTCCACTGCTACTCTCTCGCCTGCAATTCATCCTCCAATTTCGCCTCAGGTAAGTGCAGGTTAGTATTTTTCTCTCCTTCCTGTCAATCTCCTATGTCGGAACTTGTTAGCCTTCTTCCTTGCTGATTATTCTGGATTGAAAGTGATTAGAATTGAAACTGCTTAAATTCTTGTGATTAGGTGCTTGGGGGATCCAGTGGATGTTGAAATTGATCTTTGATTGCCTCTTATGATCTAATCTTGTTAATATTCACTTGTGCTGAATTTGATAGCCTTTGATGATAGGTTTATTGCTATCACATTGGGTTGCAGCTAAGATTATGAGACTTCGATAGACATGAACTACCGGTTGCTGATTGATTTTTTCCTTGTTGAATCTGAAATCGGCTGAGTTTGTTTTTTTTAGTCTAATGATAACCTTTGGATCAAATTTATAGGTGGAATTTGACTGATTTTGTTGCTAAAATTGATCAGTTTAGTTTCGTAATTTAGTCTTTTATTACACCTATTTATTGGAAGTGTTGGCTACTAGATTAAATTGTGCTCATGCCTTTTGTGTTACTTGCTTGTTTCATGATTGAGCATGGTTGCAAGAGTTAGAATTAGTTTTACTCTTGCTTATGAGGCTAAATACCTGTTGAGTTGAGTTTGTAAAGGCTCCGATTTTCAAATCCTAATTTTCTGGAATAAGAGAATTAAAAATGAAATTAGATCGCTTTTAAAACTTGTTTAGCGGATTCCGACCGGAGTATAGATTTAACGAACAATTTCCGTCGTTTTATCTCGAAAATTCAAAATAATTATTGAATGGTGATATCCCCTTCTTTTTTAAAAATCTAATTGATCGAGAAAGCGAGAGTCGGGTAACTAACATTCGAACACTAATTACGGGATTCAAATTCGCGTATTCGGAATTTATTTCCGGGTATTGATTTTAACCAATTTAACACTCAAACCTCACCCACTCCCATCACTCACCTTACCCTTCAAATTCAACCCACCCCCTCACCTTGTCATTCACTCATCGTCATCACCTCTCACCCTCACGTCGCCATCTCCACCTCCCATCACCGTTCTCCATTTCAGCAACCACCGACGCCATATGCACCATCACGCGCCACCACAACACCTCCTTCCTCTCATCACCATCACCACACACCACGCCTTGGAGCCCCTTCATCGTCGTTGTCATCCTCGCCTCCTCCTCTTTCATCGAAGAGCAACAAAGGCTGCCCCCGGAGCACTCAACGCCATCGACGAGCCACCGAAGATCCACCGCCCATTCAAACGCAAAACAACCTTCTGGTAAGCCGTTCCCCTTCGTTTCCGCTCTAAACAACTCTCGGGCCCTACCATCGCGCTCACCCACATCCGACGCAGGTCCGAGGAGCCATCGAGAGCCTCTAACAACGCCCATAGCTCCGTTCGAAGCTCCGACATTCGCGAACCTCGGTGAGCTTCATTCCTTTCTTTCCGTTAGCCTTCATTTCCTTTACGTTCTTTAAGGTCGGGAAGAGAGTGTGTGTGAGCTAAGAGTGGGGAGCTTGGGCAAGCTCGAGAGCTCCGGCGAGGCCGAGAGAGGGAGAGAGAGAGCGTGTGCGAGAGAGGTGAGCTGTACGCGCGGGCGAGTGCAGCTGTGTGGGAGCAGGGAGGGTGAGCGAGGAGCAGGCGGCGAGGACCAACCTGTGGCGAGTCCGGTCGAGCCAGGGCTGAGACGAGGCGCAGCGGCGGCGTGGCGGAGCGCGGGCCACCGGCGTCGAGCAGCTTCAGGCGGGAGCAGCTTCTCCTTTCGAAATTGAATTGGAGGAAGACGATGAGTTAGCATGGGACCCTTGCCCAGTCAGCCCCGTGGGCCCTCCGTTCTTTTAATTCATTTCGTTGTTAACCGGTTTGGATTTGGGGTTTTGGGTTCGATTCGGTTTGGGTTAAAAGTGTTGGTTCGGTTTGGGTTTATTTGTTATTTATTTATTTATTATTAGATTTATTAATTAATTGTTTAACCGATTTCCGATAATTGATTATTTAGAAATTGATTTGTGTGTCGGTATTTAAAAGGGGTCGGTTTTAAAGTATATAAATTGAATTATTTTGTAACGGTTGAAAGTTACTTAAATCCCTAGAATGGTGATTTTAATTAAAGTAAAGTATGTCGGGATTATTTAATCGTATTTTTGGAAGTAGTTTTAAAGATTAAATATTTTATGAATTAGAAATGGCTAATTATAATTTTGAAGTAATTGTTTTGACTAACAACTGGACTAGCTAGTGAGATTATATGGATTGAAGTGTGATTGGGCCAGTTATGGAAATGACAGTGGAGTAAGATGATATAAGATGTTGAGATAAGTTGAGATAAAGGATGCTGATGATGCTATGATTAATGGATTGATGAGAATGTTATGTAGTGGTAAATGGATCCCATTTTGTGCAGTTTACTTATGCATATTATTAATAATGGTTAGGTGATCTGTAACCTGCTTGCTTGTATCTTGCTGCTTTTCGTCTTGCTGATCTGCTACTCCAGGTAAGTTCTTTGAACTTACTCATGATGGGCGCTCTATGCACTGGGTGTTATATAGTAGGCTAGTGTCCATGCACCATACGACTTAGAATCATGCTTAGGAACTAAAATGAAAATCATATGATTGCTATATGTCCTTGCAAGAGAACGGCCATTATCTGTGATAGTCCTAGAGTCTTTGCTATGGTCATAGGGTAGCCCAGCCTCATCGGGTACCCTGAGTCAATCGAGTCTATATGAGCATGATATAATAGCCCAGCACCGTCGGGCAAGCGATGAGATGATATGATATGATGATGCCGTGGTTTGTGCACCACCAGGAGGAAATTGCTATGCTATAGCACCGAACTGGCCAGTGTCCGCCCTATCGGAAGGGGGGTGGAGGTAGGAAAGGGACATGCCACTTGGCATTCTGTGTGGATCCATTTATTGCTTTCTGCATTATATTAAACTGTCAATATATATATATATGTGATTTAATTTACGCATTGCATTACGCATTTCATCTTAAGAATAGGATGCTTATTATATGCCTCTCAGAGTGAGTTTACATACGCGCATGAGTGACCTGATGATTTACCTAGATCCCCCTCATTTTTTTTTTAGATTCAGGTAACCGTTAGCCGCTATCGTTGCTTATGTGGATGCTTGGCGGGTTCAGACTTTTGGCGTTAGATCGAGAGGTTGAGAGACCACCACACTTCCTCTCTTTTATACCCCTTTTTGGATTGTATTTAAATTCAACTTCATTTCTGCTTTCGCTCGATTTCACGATTAGACTAAGGCAGGTATTTGGCCCCCAATGGATGCGCGATCTTTAAGGGTTCGAAATCCCTTCTTTTAGTACAAATATTTTGTGATAAAACTCAACCCGTACTCGAATTGCAAGATCCGAACAAGGGGTTTTATCCCTTGAAACGTAACCCGGAAATCATAATTCTGGGCCGTTACAGAGTTGAGTTGAGTTTCTCTTGATCGATGGAGTTGGTTTGGCTGAGAATCTGTGCTTGGATATGATGTTTTGCTACTCATTATTGTTTAACTATCTATGTAATTAATCTGGAAGGTGAGAGTTTTTGGTTATGTGCATTCGGATTGTGCCCCCTTTGATTTTGGTTGCTTGTCTGCTCCCTGTGTCCATATCAAATTTTCATGAATTTAGTTGAAAAATATGGATGAGCATGTTCTAGAGGGCTGATTTTTATTCGATTGTTTAGTTGTTGCTTGAGTTGGCTCATGTCATACTTGGCTCCAAAAGTTGCTGAAAGCTTCTACTCAACACCAGGGCTGGAATTTCTGATCTTTTATCATATTTTAAAGGTGTTAGTACTTAGGAATAGTCACCTAGCTTGCTGAATTTTCTGCTTTTGATATTCCTTTGTTACTAAATTGAATTTGATGCTGATTTCTATTCTAGTTTTGCTTGTTTTTGCTGCTGTTTTGGTGTTGGACATGCCCTATAATTATAAGACGTTGCTGAATTTTATGGTCTGTTCGAAAGCTACACCACTACCTCCTCTTGAGCTAAATGGTTGCCTGAAACGACTGATTATTTTGTGAGTTTCCTCTACCTCTTTCGTTCTTTTTCTTTACTTTGAGGACAAAGTAAGATTTTAAGCATGGGGTGGGGGAATTCAAGTGTAGCTCCGTGTTTTGTGTTTTATGTTAGTTTTTTTTTTTTTTTTTGCTTTATTTTTCAATTTTTGTTATGCATTGCATTTCATTATAAGCAGCATTTTAGGTTGCATTATAGGGTGTTTGATAATTATCCCATGGTCTCATATGAGTTATCGAGTCTTAATTTTTTTTTATAGTTGTTATAGGAAGTTTCTATGATTGGTATGACCTCGATGATGATATATGGTTTTTCATGGTTTAGGAGTTAATAAAATTGAATTTTAATTGAATAAAGACACTTGTGGGATTTCCATAGATAATCTGGATCATGAGCTTTAGTTATAACTTGATTATTGGTTGGATGTTCAGTTTAGAGCAATCTTTAAAAAAAAATTATATGATTTCTATTGTACAAGTCTAAACCCCTAATGAAAAGCACTAGTAAATTCGGTTATATGTTTGAGGTGTTTGATATATGTGTTGTATTGATGAGTGTAAGGAGGATAAAATTCACTTACACCGCTCGAGGAGGATAAAATTCACTCTAGTGAAAAGAATCATCAATAAACCAATGTTCGAGGAGAATAAAATTCACTCGACACTAATAAGAATTGAGAAAAAAAATACGGTTAGTAACCGATCCTGTTTGTGGAGGATAAAATTCACGTAAGGAGGAAAAGAAAAATAATTAGAAATACTTGGAACAAAGAAAGAAAAAATAATAAGAGCTTTATTGAAATTCCGAAATAGAAAAGACCTAGTAATCTATGGGTGTTTATGACGATTTTTATGTGCTTAATGAATTTGATTGCTCTATATATTCTGAAAGCAAGCATCCCCTGAACCTAATTTGAGTTTAAAGCAATGAGTATGAAAGATTTGATGTGGGTCACATAGTGTCATAACTATTTTGAGCTTTAACATAATAAATACTCCGGTAGCCATGAGAACCATACTGATGAGTGATCATTCATGGAAATCCTTTTGAATCTTTGTCATTCTTTTTGAGTTTGTCTTTGTTTTGTGAATAGATTGCTTGGGGACAAGCAAAAGTCTAAGCATGGGGTAGTTTGATAGGTATATTTTAGTCATGTTTTTAGTATAGATTTGCATAGTAATTTAGAGCATTTTTACCTATTTTATAACTTAATTTGTATTATTCTCCTTTCGGAGTCTACACTAGTGCTTTTATATATTTCAGGTATTTTTGATGCTGAATCGTATGAATTTGGAGATTGCTTGCAATTTAGAGGACTATTTTGCTAATTGAACAATGGAGATGGTCAGGCTAATTGAACACATGATCGATGAATTGGAGGATTGGGCCGAGATGTCTTCACGCACTTACGTGTTTGGGTTGCATATCGCGAGGAAAAGTGCCCACACAAGGAATGCAAGTGCTGCCAGGCTTTTGTTTTATTATATTAATTAGATAAGTAGAATTAGTTAGATAGAATAGGTTAATATATTAATATTATTATTATATAGATTAGGTAGATTAGGTTTTCTACGAGCATATATACATACATTCATACGGCTGTGCAGAAGGGGACTAACCGGCCGACTAACTCTTATAACTCTAAACCTTTGTTATGTTTTGTCTTATTTTTATGGAGATCTAAACTCTTTCGTTTCGTCTACGGATTGAAGCTTTCGTTTGATAAAGTTGTGAGATTTCTATTCTTGTTCTATTCTTATTGATTCGTATTGATTCTTTTGCGAATATTGTTGATTTCTTCTAGTCCGTACAACTAGTTGAGATTATTGCTAGGATTTTGTAGATTCCTCATAGCGAACCTTAATCCATAGTAGCAATCATGCCTTTTTAGGACTCGTAGGACTAAACTGGTGTGTAGAGAATCAATTATATGTTAAATGCTGACTCGTAGCTTGGTGTTGCATATATCCTGGTTAATCCTTAATCTTAATGCTACTATTAGGTTAAATCTTGACCGTGTTAAGGTTATCTAATTAGTAAGGGTTACTAGGACTCGTAGGACTAGTAATTTACAGAAGATCAGGACAGGAACAATAATAGGATGAAAAGAGAACTCGAAGAAGAATCGAGGATCAACCGGTCAAATTAAAGTGGATATTTGTAGATGAAACTATCTTCCTAATTGTTATCTCCGTTATTTGTTTATAATTTATTTTATTTTCTTTCTTATTCTCATCACACCAAAACCCCTCTTTTGTCTTAATTGGTAAATAGACTTAACTTAGGAATAACTTGATTCTCTGTGGGATCGACTCGTGCTTACCACACTACATTAGTTAGGTAGGTTCAGATTTATTTTGATACGGTTTAGGCGACTAAAAACCGCTCTATCAAATTGGCGCCGTTGCCGGGGAATCAAAGTTTATTGCTTTGTTTTGTGTGTTTGCCGATTATTGTATATAACTTAACTTTGTTGTGAACCTATCTTACGGTTCGCGACACCCTTACTACTAACATTTTAAGATGAGATTAATGCAGTGTCAAGGGGAAAATTTTCACCATTATTTCACAAGAGTGAATAATTTATTGGACGCCCGTTATGCAAGGGGTTACCAAGATAGTTTGCAAGATATGGTTGTTTGTGTACTTGAGGGCATGACTCCTGAGACCAAAGAACTTGCCGAGTCTATGAGTAACGGAGGCTTGGCGAGTTTTAGTTTATCAGATATGTGGGATTTTTTCTGCTACATGGGCCACCAGGTGGAGCAGGAAGAAACTTTCACACGCCAGGTTATGTTGGAGGAGCTGCTTAAAAGGATGGAGCGAATTGAGGAACAATTGAACCAACTTAATCAACCGGTGAGTGAGTTGGTAGGAGAGCAATGCTTTATTCCTGAAGTTGATAAAAGCCAAGACACAAACAATGATGGTTTGATCGATGAGAGCCCGATGCTCCCTTACATGGAGTCTCATGAGTGCACGCACGAGGACCCATCTGTTTTGGCTCCTATTTCATCTGAAGAAATCATCCCTGATTTGCCTATTAAGGAACCATGTACCGAGCCGATTGTTGTGGCTCCCGAGCAAGGTATTGATATTTCTTACTCTTTTGTGAATTTTGGTGAATATGCAGACCCTTGGGAACATTACTTTGAGAAGCCATCAGCGGAACTGTGTTGGTGGTATTACATTTCCTCTGCAAGGAGCCATGCTCGCATATTTGATAAGTTGAAACGGTTTTTATATACAATATTATTTAGTTTCGATTTATCATTATATTATATATGCTTAATTGATATGTGTGCACAAGAGTTTGACAAATTGCTGAGGGCGTTAACAATGTCTAATCTTAAGTTGGAAGGACCAAGGTATGTTTTTTTTCTTGATTCTATGTATTTTTAATTAGGATTAAATTTTATATTTTGCTTATTTTCTCGTTAAAAATTAAAAAAAAAATACCAAAAAAACCCTTTCCAGTTTCCCATCTCCCTCTTCCCTTCCTCTCGCCCCTTTTCGCTCACCATCGCCGCCCTTTTTCTCCTCCACCGCCAGACCACCGTCTTCTCCCTCGGCCATCTGAATCCGCCGTCCGCTTCTGATCACCTCATTCCCATCGTCGGGATCTCCCCTCGGCCTTCCTCGCATTCCCAGCAGCAACTCCGACATCGCCATCCCCAACACCCTCCACCAGATCTCCCTTCTCCCTCCGGCCTTCCTCTCCTTCCTCGGCGGTCGCCACCACCGCCTCCTATGATCGCCGGATTCCCCCCACCGATGGCACGCCTTCCGCCTCCAGTCCTACCGGTGCCGTCCCCTCCTGCTGTCCGCTGTCGCGCCACCACTGCTCTCAACCGCCGCCTTCTGTCTCTGCCTCGTCGGCGGTTTCTTCCCACGCCATCAACGGATTCCGCTCTCTCTCTGCTAAATTGACGTTGTGATTAGCTGCTCACTGTTCCACTGCTACTCTCTCGCCTGCAATTCATCCTCCAATTTCGCCTCAGGTAAGTGCAGGTTAGTATTTTTCTCTCCTTCCTGTCAATCTGCTATGTCGGAACTTGTTAGCCTTCTTCCTTGCTGATTATTCTGGATTGAAAGTGATTAGAATTGAAACTGCTTAAATTCTTGTGATTAGGTGCTTGGGGGATCCAGTGGATGTTGAAATTGATCTTTGATTGCCTCTGATGATCTAATCTTGTTAATATTCACTTGTGCTGAATTTGATAGCCTTTGATGATAGGTTTATTGCTATCACATTGGGTTGCAGCTAAGATTATGAGACTTCGATAGACATGAACTACCGGTTGCTGATTGATTTTTTCCTTGTTGAATCTGAAATCGGCTGAGTTTGTTTTTTTTAGTCCGATGATAACCTTTGGATCAAATTTATAAGTGGAATTTGACTGATTTTGTTGCTAAAATTGATCAGTTTAGTTTCGTAATTTAGTCTTTTATTACACCTATTTATTGGAAGTGTTGGCTACTAGATTAAATTGTGCTCATGCCTTTTGTGTTACTTGCTTGTTTCATGATTGAGCATGGTTGCAAGAGTTAGAATTAGTTTTACTCTTGCTTATGAGGCTAAATACTTGTTGAGTTGAGTTGAGTTGAGTTTCTCTTGATCGATGGAGTTGGTTTGGCTGAGAATCTGTGCTTGGATATGATGTTTTGCTACTCATTATTGTTTAACTATGTATGTAATTAATCTGGAAGGTGAGAGTTTTTGGTTATGTGCATTTGGATTGTGCCCCATTTGATTTTGGTTGCTTGTGTGCTCCCCGTGTCCATATCCAATTTTCATGAATTTAGTTGCAAAATATGGATGAGCATGTTCTAGAGGGCTGATTTTTATTCGATTGTTTAGTTGTTGCTTGAGTTGGCTCATGTCATACTTGGCTCCAAAAGTTGCTGAAAGCTTCTACTCAACACCAGGGCTGGAATTTCTGATCTTTTATCATATTTTAAAGGTGTTAGTGCTTAGGAATAGTCACCTAGCTTGCTGAATTTTCTGCTTTTGATATTCCTTTGTTACTAAATTGAATTTGATGCTGATTTCTATTCTAGTTTTGCTTTTTTTTGCTGCTGTTTTGGTGTTGGACATGCCCTATAATTATAAGACGTTGCTGAATTTTATGGTCTGTTCGAAAGCTACACCACTACCTCCTCTTGAGCTAAATGGTTGCCTGAAATGACTGATTATTTTGTGAGTTTCCTCTACCTCTTTCGTTCTTTTTCTTTACTTTGAGGACAAAGTAAGATTTTAAGCATGGGGTGGGGGAATTCAAGTGTAGCTCCGTGTTTTGTGTTTTATGTTAGTTTTTTTTTTTTTGCTTTATTATTCAATTTTTGTTATGCATTGCATTTCATTATAAGCTGCATTTTAGGTTGCATTATAGGGTGTTTGATAATTATCCCATGGTCTCATATGAGTTATCGAGTCTTAATTTTTTTTTATAGTTGTTATAGCAAGTTTCTATGATTGGTATGACCTCGATGATGATATATGGTTTTTCATGGTTTAGGAGTTAATAAAATTGAATTTTAATTGAATAAAGACACTTGTGGGATTTCCATAGATAATCTGGATCATGAGCTTTAGTTATAACTTGATTATTGGTTGGATGTTCAGTTTAGAGCAATCTTTAAAAAAAAATTATATGATTTCTATTGTACAAGTCTAAACCCCTGATGAAAAGCACTAGTAAATTCGGTTATATGTTTGAGGTGTTTGATATATGTGTTGTATTGATGAGTGTAAGGAGGATAAAATTCACTTACACCGCTGGAGGAGGATAAAATTCACTCTAGTGAAAAGAATCATCAATAAACCAATGTTCGAGGAGAATAAAATTCACTCGACACTAATAAGAATTGAGAAAAAAAATACGGTTAGTAACCGATCCTGTTTGTGGAGGATAAAATTCACGCAAGGAGGAAAAGAAAAATAATAAGAGGTTTATTGAAATTCCGAAATAGAAAAGACCTAGTAATCTATGGGTATTTATGACGATTTTTATGTGCTTAATGAATTTGATTGCTCTATATATTCTGAAAGCAAGCATCCCCTGAACCTAATTTGAGTTTAAAGCAATGAGTATGAAAGATTTGATGTGGGTCACATAGTGTCATAACTATTTTGAGCTTTAACATAATAAATACTCCGGTAGCCATGAGAACCATACTGATGAGTGATCATTCATGGAAATCCTTTTGAGTCTTTGTCATTCTTTTTGAGTTTGTCTTTGTTTTGTGAATAGATTGCTTGGGGACAAGCAAAAGTCTAAGCATGGGGTAGTTTGATAGGTATATTTTAGTCATGTTTTTAGTATAGATTTGCATAGTAATTTAGAGCAGGTGGGAAGATTTGCATAGTGATTTTCTCGCGGAGATATGCTGTTTTGGCAGGTGGGAAGAATTTGTTTAGAAATTCTTGCTCTACTTGGGCCCAGGTTGTGAGTGATCTTGCTTTCAGCCCTTCCAGCCATTTCAGTGCAGGCCCAGCGAGAGACCAGCGAAAAGATTTCATCTTGACATATTCCAAGGTTGTGCCTTCTGCAAGAGTACGACACATATCATGAAAATTAGTAATATGTTCAAGAGGGCACTCATTAAATCTGCCGTAAAAGGCATTATTTTTAAGCTCTATAAGAAATTAAGTGCGAATTTCAAAAGAGTTTTCAGGGATTAGAATCGCCGATTCAGGCACGACGAGCGTGGGATGCATATAATCCTCAGCAGTGGTTGGATATTGGGCAAGCTCAGCTTGTGCTTGTTCCTTTTCTGCTCTCTCAGCGGCGAGAGCAACATCCCTGGCGGCTAGATTCCTGGTAAGCCTAAGGATCAGCTGCTCCTGTGTTTCAGCGTCCTCCATGGCTCTTTGAAGTCTATTTCTGATGTGTAGAAGTAAGTCAAGTATAGAATAGAATATGGTTTAGAATGACTCCCCTGTCTCAGCAAATAATACAAGACTTCCTCCCGTTGTAGTAAGAGAAAAGTCAGGATCGAATCCACGAGGAAGCACGTCAGCACTTCTCAGGTAGCTATCAGATTCTCACAACAGCAGCGCAGAACAGACAGAATCGCAGAGAAAGAAACAAATAAAAGCAAACAAATAAACCCGGCAAGGGCAACTAAAATAAAAGCAAAGACAGAAGCAAACAAGCAAAAGCAAGCAAGGCAGAGGTACTCGATAAAGCACGTCGACAACAGCAGACAAGTCGAAAGAACAGCAAGTAACTCGACAGAAGCAAATCGACCGAGTCTTGTCGACACAGACTTGTCGATATCGACAACTACTCGACACAGCACACAGATCGACAACACAGAAAGAACTCGATCTCGATAAATCTTCTCGACGTCGACAAGTGAACTCGATCTCGACAAGCTCTTTTCGAAATCGACAAGTAACAGAAAACGTAAATTGCAAAGCTTTTCGGACAGAAACGAATTTTAACGAAATAAAATCAATAAACTAAAGGCTTCCAAGGCTAGGGTTTCAACACCACAATAGTAACCATGCAAAGTAACACATAAAGGCATAAAAGATCATGCTTTCCATCTAAATAACTTTCGTTATTAACAAATAGGAATATAGAGGCTCTCGCATAAACCCTAATTGTTACTAACCCTTTTCACATAATTAATCCAAGTTGTATTAAGATCACTTTCGCTTCAATAACACAAACAAGGATCACCTTCAACTCTCGCAAAAGAATCATGCTCATAGGGATAGAAGATGAATCGTATAAAAGATCTGACCTTTATCGCATCGCCTCACATGGCCACCGTCGGGCTCACCTCGGCCCCAGAAGTGGGTGGACTACTCACGCCTCATCGCAATAAAAGACATTGATGTAAAAAAAGAAACTTGCATTAAAACTAAATTCAAAGCCTTTACAATCTTGGCAATCAACTTTCGCAAAAAGCCAAAACCCTAAAAACCTTAGAACCCCTAACTGTATCTCTGAATGGAACTAACTACTTCTCTCTCTCTTTGAATGATTAAAACTGAGCCCTTAGGGCCTTATTTATAGGCTTCTAATCCTCGCTAATCAAGGATAGAAGATATCTATCTTTATCTAAAACTATATCTAAAACTAAATGATAAATAAAAAACATAGTGTAATTAAATAAAATAGATAGACTAGGATTATATCTAATGTGTGGACATCTTCTTTGGTCTTGATAGATCTTGATAGATTCGGATAGAATTCGTCGAATCTTGGCTTGCAAGTAATCTCCTTTCTCTTCGGATTTCTCCTCGATCTCGGCTTCTGGAATGCTCGACATGTCTTCTCGATGTCGACAACTTTCCTCGACATCGACAACATTTTGGTCTTGAGTTCAGTCAACTCGACTTCGTCTTCCAGTGCTCATGTCGAGTTTTGGATACTTGTCAATGTCGACAACTCTTGTCGACGTCGAGTTCTTTTCTCAACTTCCAGCTCTGTTCGTAAAACACACTTTCCCGCTGCCTCGGTTGTCGGATTGACGCATATGACCATGCGTTGGAAAGCTCTTTCCGAGGGCTACAACTCTCATGAAGACATCACAGCCTGATTCAGAACGATGTAAACCGGAAATTGGCCTTCTCTCCAGCTGCACCATTCTTGGCTTCTCCATGACTTTCCATTAAGCTCCAAAATGCGTCCGATTTCTGCGAAACATGACAAAAACTTGTGTAGACCTCCATATATAACAACTAAGCATAAACTACACATATTTTGTATCATTCAAGCCCAAATGCATGAAATGCATGCAGAAATCGATATAAAAGATAATGTAAAACATGGCTAATTAGGCTCACAACACCTTGTTTTCTCAGCTTGATATGCTATCTAGTTCCAATATCCATGTCTTCTCCCATACAATAGTGAATGCCTTTGTTTGGAGCTATTATTTGTTCAAAATTTGTTTGAATGTGTTCGCTGATTACTATTCATTTGATTGTGGAGTTATGGAGTTTCTTATTTGAACGCTTTTAGCCTATTAGCTCAAATGGGAGAGCATTGTACTCGTGCACAAAAATGTGGGTTAAGTTTTGAGGAGGTGGATAACCTTTTATTATCATTTATGCAAGTTTACATTTGGATTATAGAAACCCTTCTAAGAATTTGGATTTTACGAGGGCCATGAATATTTTTATTTTTTTTTTGTCATCAAGGGCCATGAATTTCTAACAGGCCTCACACTGTGTCAGGTATGCAGGAGATGTGATTCTGGTAATGCACTATAACCAACCCAATGTAAGTTTAGATAATAAAATGTTATTTTTCTGAATCAATCAGCGCCGATTTCTTTTTCCACAATGAAGAACAATTTGTTGGTGTTCATGGCAGAAACTAGCACCAAGCTGCACTCCTTCCACACTGCCTTACACTGCACTACCTCAGCCTCGACTCCAGGCATATTCAGTACCCCCACCAGAATCCACATCTGAAGGACACTATGTTCGGGCATTGAGTTGGAGTCCTACAGCGGGATTCTTTTTGTGTATGTCTGGATCTGCTCAAGCTAAGGTACTATATCATGTATTTCAATTATTTGTGAAGCCTATGAAATGCTGGTACTAGTCTCTGTAACAACTTTCATATTTGCCTTTAATTTTAGCATATGAAATGCTGCCCCCACCGTATTTATACCTAGGTTCCTCTAGTACAATTGCTAGTGATAATCATAAAGATCATCACAACGACAAGTTCAATTGCATGTGTAGTTGTCTGAAAAATCAATTAGGATTTTGCTCTAGAGTACAAAGTAATGGAAATTTGAATTGACAGAGGTTTACTCAAACTGCAGATTGCGAGTGGAAAGCTCAGGCATACGACATTTGCGTGGCCTCGTATGACTGGAGCTGTAGCAGGATATGCCAATCTTTCGACATGATCTATGAAGCTCATCGGAGGTGTGGGGAGAGTGCTGATGCTGTGTGGAAAGCCGTCTTCTGAATCGTGTCTCTCAAAACTCGAACTTCCTTCAAGAAGCATGCCCCCTCGACCCTCCATATGCATTTGCAACAGGTTATAGGTATATTTTAGTCATGTTTTTAGTATAGATTTGCATAGTAATTTAGAGCATTTTTACCTATTTTATAACTTAATTTGTATTATTCTCTTTTCGGAGTCTACACTAGTGCTTTTATATATTTCAGGTATTTTTGATGCTGAATCGTATGAATTTGGAGATTGCTTGCAATTTAGAGGACTATTTTGCTAATTGAACAATGGAGATGGTCAGGCTAATTGAACACATGATCGATGAATTGGAGGATTGGGCCGACATGTCTTCACGCACTTACGTGTTTGGGTTGCATATCGCGAGGAAAAGTGCCCACACAAGGAATGCAAGTGCTGCCAGGCTTTTGTTTTATTATATTAACTAGTGTTATACCCGCGCCATGGCGCGGATGCGATAGAAAAAAAATTGAGAATATAAAATCTTTATTATAAGGAATGACCAAATACAATATAAACAAATGTTTGGAAAGTCTAAAAAAAACATTGTTATTAAACGACATAGGTGTTGTGAAAAGGAACAGATCGAGGTGATGTAGGCTTCGTGTCTATGCAAATCCTGGAGAAAAAAAAATATTGATGAATACAAAGGGATGAATTTGTATGATAGAGATCATTTGGAAAGTAGCCTTGCTATCTGCAAGCTTGAAGTTGGAAATGGTAATTGTCTCAAATTCCCTCACTTGTTCGACACTCTTTGCAATCAAGTTAGAGTTGATTGATGCCTCGATTCGATGTCCCTAGATTACCAAAAACCAAATGAAGATGTTTGTTGAATCAAATTAGTTTGTAACAGGATAAAAAATGAAAGTTAAGTGAAGTGTACCACATACCTCTTCATCAACACAAACCAACCGAAGTGGTGGTTAAAATCGGCTCCCGGGATATAGAGGCTTAGTAAACACCCGAAGCAGACACACTTTGATGACGGAGGATTCAACAATCTCATTGATGCTAGTGTATTTCACAATTGACCCAGCCATGTCAATATAGGATGAAAAGGAAGCATTTATGCCACATGTCCTCTCCAAGCAGTAGGCAAACTCACTAATATTCAACGATGCTAAACTTACAGGACAGGAGAAAGAAGATCTTAAACTTATAGGAAACATGAATCAAGAACAAATTAAGGAATATCTTAAACTTACATAGTGGGTACCTGGGATGCAACATCGACTCCAATTTCATCAACTTGTGCTTGTAATTAAGTAAGATCTTGAAATGAGAAAGACAGAGAGGATGATTTACAAATCCAAAATAAATATCAGATTTGCCGAGATTGAATGTTAGAAACAGAATTAAGGAAGACAACCTGATTTTGCAATTTTGATACACAAAAGTATAAGGATAAATCCTAATTTGAACTCCCTACCTTTGAAATTTCCGCCATAGGAGGAGCAAACAGAACTAACGGTTCTTGCTCCTAATACAAATGAATAAAAAAACAGGTCAAAGAAGCAAAACACATCATAAAAGATAGGCTTCTTAAGCTTTTCAACACCAGGTTCCTAGATTATCCTAAGTGCCTGAAATCACATGGTCTCACACTTGATTAGGTGGCCAAAGAAGCAAAACACATCATAAAAGATAGAAATATACATGCTCACGAATGACAAAAATGACCAGGAGAACAAAAAAGCATAACACAGCTAGTAAAACAATAAAAAAAAAGCAATGGGCCAACTTGGGAAAGATGTCACAATAGGTTTAAAAATTGAAAGTTGAAAGGAATTCATATTCTTAAACAATGAAGCATTCTTCCAAGAGCAAAGCACCGAACTTAATAAATCATGTCATAGGGAGGATGTATATCTTCAAGCTCACATTCATTTGTGAAATGCCTTTACCTTACTCATGTATCTATCTATTATAGGTAAACTATAGATAAACTTAATAAATTATGTCATAGGAAGAATGAGGGGACAATGGTTCAGATTGAGAATGATGCTTTATAGAAATAGAAATCGCAAACACAAAGAAAAGAAGAAACCAACATGGTAAAAATTGTAATCAACAAAAATAGGACATAGCTTCTAAGAATTTCTTATTTAACTAATGAAAAGGTTAGAGTGACTAAAGTACCTTCCCAAGTTGATCAAAACTGTCTAGACAACTCCATGAGAGTTATTTGAATTTCATGATATGCACTTGTTCAATCTTTTAAACGACGTCCTCCAATGGCGTCAAGCTCATCCGTGAAAATGATGCATGGCTAGCATTACAACAAAAGGAATTAATGAAAGCAGGGTCACAAATTACAATGGGCTTGGAGTCTTTGACATAAAAGAGAAATATTCAAATGCTTTTCACTATGAAAGAAACACATGTTGTTCGATCCCTTGCATAACCAAACATTTCACGAATCAATCTTGCACGTTCACTGGCATACTTATCAATTATAGAACTTGACATAACCTACGTTGAGAAAAAAAATTAGTGACATCATTCAAGTGAAACATTATCCAGAAAAAAAAGGGCAAAAAAAGATCCGAATGCATTATCTCATGTAATAAATAGAGATAGGTGAGTAGTTAAGTAAATAGATGAATGAAACAAAGTTGTCTTGGAGGTTTACATGTAACGTATTCCTAAACTATCGTGAATATGTAATGGGATTATTTGTACCTTGGTGTTCGAAAGGAAGTAAACGATCAGCTTGCTCTTTCTCTGACAACTGCAGATTGAATTGAACCTGCACATTCAAGTATTAAAGCCATAGATATGAGCTACACCATGTCTCAATCAGGAATCAAAATAAAAATCAACATTTAGAGATGTCGTCGTTAACTTGAGCTAGAGGTGTTAAAAGAAAAGCTTTAAAGATATAATTAACCTTCGACAAAAGGCTTCGCACAACTGACTCATCTTCAGAAGAAAGAGGTGCAAAGTTAATTTTTTTATTGTTCAACATGGATCTCTTCGGACTACAGAGAAAGTATATGATGGTGTTAGGTAAATGCTACTACATATCTAAATGCAACAACCAGACTGAAGTGGCAACTTGGTCTGCAGCAGCAAGCAAAAGTTTGCATATGCATAAGATAAACATATATACAACTATTTACAAAGAGCAAATAGGCCAGGATCTTCATGAAGCATAGAGAAAAAAAAAGTTCCAGACAACAATTGGTGTAGGAATGTATCCAATAAATGTGGCCTCAATAGCGATATCAAAACAAATCTCACTCAACATAATTTCCATAGAACTCCCAAGTAAAAAAAAAAAACACATCTAAAAAATATATAAAACAAACTGAAACTTCCCTTCACCTATGAAAAGGGAAGAATAGCATCATTCCTTTAAAAGAAGTAAGCAATCTCTCAACCCTCATTTATACAACACAAAGGCCACTAAGCCAAAAGCTACGACAAATTCATATTCAAATTTCCAACTAAGATAGGCAGCTAGGACCTAATTAAGTAGGGGGCAACTCAAGCTAACTTCTTACATTATCTAGTTTCATGATCATCATGATTGTCGACATAAATGATTAATAGACTATGCTTAGATCAAATCAGTCTCCTCGCATAGTTATATTTATATGCAATTAATCTCCAGTCTCTGTATTTCCAAAATTTGTACAATAAACCATAAAAGCAAGAACAGAACCCAAATTGCATATGAATTCCCATATTCACGAGAAAAGAACAACAAATGGAGGACAAAAACATAACTCACATATCCATTCACATTCCCAGATTGCGTCCAGTAAATTGACTGAAGACCCGAAATTAGATTATATTAAGGAAGACATAGAAATTAGCTACAATAACACGACTGAAGCAAGGCCTCAAAGTAGGCATTGACCCTAGGAGGCAGCGGAATACCTTATCCACGATGTCGAAGGCAAAATCGGTATTCATCTTCATTGTCGTCGGAGGCACCTGTATATCGTCATGGCAGGGAAGAAAAAATTGGAGGCAAAAAAATGAGCGATTGACAGAGAAATAGAATTTAGCAAGGGTCCTTAAATAGCATCCAGAACAACAACAAACATCGAAGGAGAAGGATGTAACCAAAATACCTGATTTCAAGAGAAATCGACGGACTCTATAAGCAGCGTGAAAGGATGAAACCGCAAGGTATAAGCCATCCCCGATCTGAAAATCAATGAACCTGAGCATCACAACCCCAATCTAAAATTGACGATACCTCAAAATATCCCCAATTAATCGAAAATAAACATTCGCATCAACATTAGGCGAGATGCAATTTCCATCGCCAAACCTGGCAAAATTAGGGGAAAACTAATTAATAAAATTGAAACTCAGCGGAGAAAGAGGGAGATAAGGAGGCGGTATAACCTCGGCAAGGCAAGACGATCTCAAATCGGCGGAAGTCTCCCGTGAATCGAATAGGCAGAGGTGGGGGAGGCGGTGAATTAGGAGAACCCTAGAGTAGCGTGGACTAAGATCAGAAAAAAAAAAAAAGGTAAAAGTGGAATTAAAAAGGAAAAAATGTAATTGGCCGAAAATGTGAAATCGAAGGAGAGAGCGCCACGTGGCAAAAACTCTTTGCTTTTAAGTAGTTATATAGATTAGATAAGTAGAATTAGTTAGATAGAATAGGTTAATATATTAATATTATTATTATATAGATTAGGTAGATTAGGTTTTCTACGAGCATATATACATACATTCATACGGCTGTGCAGAAGGGGACTAACCGGCCGACTAACTCTTATAACTCTAAACCTTTGTTATGTTTTGTCTTATTTTTATGGAGATCTAAACTCTTTCGTTTCGTCTACGGATTGAAGCTTTGGTTTGATAAAGTTGTGAGATTTCTATTCTTGTTCTATTCTTATTGATTCGTATTGATTCTTTTGCGAATATTGTTGATTTCTTCTAGTCCGTACAACTAGTTGAGATTATTGCTAGGATTTTGTAGATTTCTCGTAGCGAACCTTAATCCATAGTAGCAATCATGCCTTTTTAGTAGGGCTGGGGAAATTTTCCCATGAAAACTGTACCAAGACGTACCACCCGAACCAATTAAATTGGTAACCAATATAATTGGTTACCAATTTAATTGGTACGGTATACCGTACCAACTTCCAGAAGTTGGCACGGTAATGGTAATCAAAACAGAAAAGTTGGGATTACCATTACCAACCGAATTTCAATTGGTTGGTACGGTAATTACCAACCAAATATTACCAATATATATTTGGGGTTTTTAAAATTATTCTTAAAAGCCTATTTCTATTTTTAAAAGCTTATTTCTAGACCTCCTACTCTTTGTTATTGTTGTTCGTTATTGCTAATTTGCTATCTGTTATTGTTGTTGTTCAACCTTTTTCATTTTTATTTGCTATTTTGTTCAAGACTTGCAGTTTTCACAATTTGTGTGGTTTTTTATGCTATTTGTTATTGTTGTATAGGAGAATCTTTTTATTGCTATTCGTTATTTCTATCTGTTATTGCTATATAGGAGAATTTTTTTTTGGTGCAAGCTATTCAAGTTAATTAGTACTAATACTTATTTCTTTTTTATTTATTATTTTGTTTTTGATATTAAGTAATAACTAATAAGTATTATCTATTAACTTGATTTATTTTTATATTTTTTATTTTCAGAAAATGTTTTTAATCAAGGGAGGAATGCTAGCTCGGCCTCGGTTCAGACTAAAACTTAAATGTTATTCGGAATCTAGTAGACATTTTATTTTGAATATTATCGGGTCTATTTAAGTCTTTATATTGCTTTTGTGCTTAAATGTATGAACAATTTAAATATTTATGTTGCTACTTATAAATTTTAAATTATAATTAAGTTGTATTGTCTTTGATTATTTGTAGGTTTTTTTCTTCAACACAAAAAACATGGTAAATTACCATTACCAACATGTACCAACCAATTTAATTGGTTACCAATTAAGTTGGTACAAGCCCTTCGGTGGTTGGTAATGGTTTGGATTTTAAGATTACCAATTGTAATTGGTTGGTACGTGGTAACGGCAAAAACTAATTGGTATTGTACCAATTCCACCCCTACTTTTTAGGACTCGTAGGACTAAACTGGTGTGTAGAGAATCAATTATATGTTAAATGCTGACTCGTAGGTTGGTGTTGCATATATCCTGGTTAATCCTTAATCTTAATGCTACTATTAGCTTAAATCTTGACCGTGTTAAGGTTATCTAATTAGTAAGGGTTACTAGGACTCGTAGGACTAGTGATTTACAGAAGATCAGGACAGGAACAATAATAGGATGAAAAGAGAACTCGAAGAAGAATCGAGGATCAACCGGTCAAATTAAAGTGGATATTTGTAGATGAAACTATCTTCCTAATTGTTATCTCCGTTATTTGTTTATAATTTATTTTATTTTCTTTCTTATTCTCATCACACCAAAACCCCTCTTTTGTCTTAATTGGTAAATAGACTTAACTTAGGAATAACTTGATTCTCTGTGGGATCGACTCGTGCTTACCACACTACATTAGTTAGGTAGGTTCAGATTTATTTTGATACGGTTTAGGCGACTAAAAACCGCTCTATCAAATTGGCGCCGTTGCCGGGGAATCAAAGTTTATTGCTTTGTTTTGTGTGTTTGCCGATTATTGTATATAACTTAACTTTGTTGTGAACCTATCTTACGGTTCGCGACACCCTTACTACTAACATTTTAAGATGAGATTAATGCAGTGTCAAGGGGAAAATTTTCACCATTATTTCACAAGAGTGAATAATTTATTGGACGCCCGTTATGCAAGGGGTTACCAAGATAGTTTGCAAGATATGGTTGTTTGTGTACTTGAGGGCATGACTCCTGAGACCAAAGAACTTGCCGAGTCTATGAGTAACGGAGGCTTGGCGAGTTTTAGTTTATCAGATATGTGGGATTTTTTCTGCTACATGGGCCACCAGGTGGAGCAGGAAGAAACTTTCACACGCCAGGTTATGTTGGAGGAGCTGCTTAAAAGGATGGAGCGAATTGAGGAACAATTGAACCAACTTAATCAACCGGTGAGTGAGTTGGTAGGAGAGCAATGCTTTATTCCTGAAGTTGATAAAAGCCAAGACACAAACAATGATGGTTTGATCGATGAGAGCCCGATGCTCCCTTACATGGAGTCTCATGAGTGCACGCATGAGGACCCATCTGTTTTGGCTCCTATTTCATCTGAAGAAATCATCCCTGATTTGCCTATTAAGGAACCATGTACCGAGCCGATTGTTGTGGCTCCCGAGCAAGGTATTGATATTTCTTACTCTTTTGTGAATTTTGGTGAATATGCAGACCCTTGGGAACATTACTTTGAGAAGCCATCAGCGGAACTGTGTTGGTGGTATTACATTTCCTCTGCAAGGAGCCATGCTCGCATATTTGATAAGTTGAAACGGTTTTTATATACAATATTATTTAGTTTCGATTTATCATTATATTATATATGCTTAATTGATATGTGTGCACAAGAGTTTGACAAATTGCTGAGGGCGTTAACAATGTCTAATCTTAAGTTGGAAGGACCAAGGTATGTTTTTTTTTCTTGATTCTATGTATTTTTAATTAGGATTAAATTTTATATTTTGCTTATTTTCTCGTTAAAAATTAAAAAAAAAAATACCAAAAAAACCCTTTCCAGTTTCCCATCTCCCTCTTCCCTTCCTCTCGCCCCTTTTCGCTCACCATCGCCGCCCTTTTTCTCCTCCACCGCCAGACCACCGTCTTCTCCCTCGGCCATCTGAATCCGCCGTCCGCTTCTGATCACCTCATTCCCATCGTCGGGATCTCCCCTCGGCCTTCCTCGCATTCCCAGCAGCAACTCCGACATCGCCATCCCCAACACCCTCCACCAGATCTCCCTTCTCCCTCCGGCCTTCCTCTCCTTCCTCGGCGGTCGCCACCACCGCCTCCTATGATCGCCGGATTCCCCCCACCGATGGCACACCTTCCGCCTCCAGTCCTACCGGTGCCGTCCCCTCCTGCTGTCGCGCCACCACTGCTCTCAACCGCCGCCTTCTGTCTCTGCCTCGTCGGCGGTTTCTTCCCACGCCATCAACGGATTCCGCTCTCTCTATGCTAAATTGACGTTGTGATTAGCTGCTCACTTTTCCACTGCTACTCTCTCGCCTGCAATTCATCCTCCAATTTCGCCTCAGGTAAGTGCATGTTAGTATTTTTCTCTCCTTCCTGTCAATCTGCTATGTCGGAACTTGTTAGCCTTCTTCCTTGCTGATTATTCTGGATTGAAAGTGATTAGAATTGAAACTGCTTAAATTCTTGTGATTAGGTGCTTGGGGGATCCAGTGGATGTTGAAATTGATCTTTGATTGCCTCTGATGATCTAATCTTGTTAATATTCACTTGTGCTGAATTTGATAGCCTTTGATGATAGGTTTATTGCTATCACATTGGGTTGCAGCTAAGATTATGAGACTTCGATAGACATGAACTACCGGTTGCTGATTGATTTTTTCCTTGTTGAATCTGAAATCGGCTGAGTTTGTTTTTTTTAGTCCGATGATAACCTTTGGATCAAATTTATAAGTGGAATTTGACTGATTTTGTTGCTAAAATTGATCAGTTTAGTTTCGTAATTTAGTCTTTTATTACACCTATTTATTGGAAGTGTTGGCTACTAGATTAAATTGTGCTCATGCCTTTTGTGTTACTTGCTTGTTTCATGATTGAGCATGGTTGCAAGAGTTAGAATTAGTTTTACTCTTGCTTATGAGGCTAAATACTTGTTGAGTTGAGTTGAGTTGAGTTTCTCTTGATCGATGGAGTTGGTTTGGCTGAGAATCTGTGCTTGGATATGATGTTTTGCTACTCATTATTGTTTAACTATGTATGTAATTAATCTGGAAGGTGAGAGTTTTTGGTTATGTGCATTTGGATTGTGCCCCATTTGATTTTGGTTGCTTGTGTGCTCCCCGTGTCCATATCCAATTTTCATGAATTTAGTTGCAAAATATGGATGAGCATGTTCTAGAGGGCTGATTTTTATTCGATTGTTTAGTTGTTGCTTGAGTTGGCTCATGTCATACTTGGCTCCAAAAGTTGCTGAAAGCTTCTACTCAACACCAGGGCTGGAATTTCTGATCTTTTATCATATTTTAAAGGTGTTAGTGCTTAGGAATAGTCACCTAGCTTGCTGAATTTTCTGCTTTTGATATTCCTTTGTTACTAAATTGAATTTGATGCTGATTTCTATTCTAGTTTTGCTTGTTTTTGCTGCTGTTTTGGTGTTGGACATGCCCTATAATTATAAGACGTTGCTGAATTTTATGGTCTGTTCGAAAGCTACACCACTACCTCCTCTTGAGCTAAATGGTTGCCTGAAATGACTGATTATTTTGTGAGTTTCCTCTACCTCTTTCGTTCTTTTTCTTTACTTTGAGGACAAAGTAAGATTTTAAGCATGGGGTGGAGGAATTCAAGTGTAGCTCCGTGTTTTGTGTTTTATGTTAGTTTTTTTTTTTTTTGCTTTATTTTTCAATTTTTGTTATGCATTGCATTTCGCTATAAGCTGCATTTTAGGTTGCATTATAGGGTGTTTGATAATTATCCCATGGTCTCATATGAGTTATCGAGTCTTAATTTTTTTTTATAGTTGTTATAGCAAGTTTCTATGATTGGTATGACCTCGATGATGATATATGGTTTTTCATGGTTTAGGAGTTAATAAAATTGAATTTTAATTGAATAAAGACACTTGTGGGATTTCCATAGATAATCTGGATCATGAGCTTTAGTTATAACTTGATTATTGGTTGGATGTTCAGTTTAGAGCAATCTTTAAAAAAAAATTATATGATTTCTATTGTACAAGTCTAAACCCCTGATGAAAAGCACTAGTAAATTCGGTTATATGTTTGAGGTGTTTGATATATGTGTTGTATTGATGAGTGTAAGGAGGATAAAATTCACTTACACCGCTCGAGGAGGATAAAATTCACTCTAGTGAAAAGAATCATCAATAAACCAATGTTCGAGGAGAATAAAATTCACTCGACACTAATAAGAATTGAGAAAAAAAAATACGGTTAGTAACCGATCCTGTTTGTGGAGGATAAAATTCACGCAAGGAGGAAAAGAAAAATAATAAGAGGTTTATTGAAATTCCGAAATAGAAAAGACCTAGTAATCTATGGGTGTTTATGACGATTTTTATGTGCTTAATGAATTTGATTGCTCTATATATTCTGAAAGCAAGCATCCCCTGAACCTAATTTGAGTTTAAAGCAATGAGTATGAAAGATTTGATGTGGGTCACATAGTGTCATAACTATTTTGAGCTTTAACATAATAAATACTCCGGTAGCCATGAGAACCATACTGATGAGTGATCATTCATGGAAATCCTTTTGAGTCTTTGTCATTCTTTTTGAGTTTGTCTTTGTTTTGTGAATAGATTGCTTGGGGACAAGCAAAAGTCTAAGCATGGGGTAGTTTGATAGGTACTCCCTCCGTTTCCTTTTAAATGACTTTTTCAAGTCATGCACGTAGTTTTATAACGATAAAAACTATATTAAATATTAATATTTTAAAAATATTTTTTTAATAATATTATACTTATCATCAATAAGTATGAGATTGTCGAAAAAAATATTTAAAAAAATTATTATTTCATATAGTTTTTCACACCTTAAAAAACGTGCATGAATAGTAAAAAGTCAATTAAAAGGAAACGGAGGGAGTATATTTTAGTCATGTTTTTAGTATAGATTTGCATAGTAATTTAGAGCATTTTTACCTATTTTATAACTTAATTTGTATTATTCTCTTTTCGGAGTCTACACTAGTGCTTTTATATATTTCAGGTATTTTTGATGCTGAATCGTATGAATTTGGAGATTGCTTGCAATTTAGAGGACTATTTTGCTAATTGAACAATGGAGATGGTCAGGCTAATTGAACACATGATCGATGAATTGGAGGATTGGGCCGAGATGTCTTCACGCACTTACGTGTTTGGGTTGCATATCGCGAGGAAAAGTGCCCACACAAGGAATGCAAGTGCTGCCAGGCTTTTGTTTTATTATATTAATTAGATAAGTAGAATTAGTTAGATAGAATAGGTTAATATATTAATATTATTATTATATAGATTAGGTAGATTAGGTTTTCTACGAGCATATATACATACATTCATACGGCTGTGCAGAAGGGGACTAACCGGCCGACTAACTCTTATAACTCTAAACCTTTGTTATGTTTTGTCTTATTTTTATGGAGATCTAAACTCTTTCGTTTCGTCTACGGATTGAAGCTTTGGTTTGATAAAGTTGTGAGATTTCTATTCTTGTTCTATTCTTATTGATTCGTATTGATTCTTTTGCGAATATTGTTGATTTCTTCTAGTCCGTACAACTAGTTGAGATTATTGCTAGGATTTTGTAGATTCCTCGTAGCGAACCTTAATCCATAGTAGCAATCATGCCTTTTTAGGACTCGTAGGACTAAACTGGTGTGTAGAGAATCAATTATATGTTAAATGCTGACTCGTAGCTTGGTGTTGCATATATCCTGGTTAATCCTTAATCTTAATGCTACTATTAGGTTAAATCTTGACCGTGTTAAGGTTATCTAATTAGTAAGGGTTACTAGGACTCGTAGGACTAGTAATTTACACAAGATCAGGACAGGAACAATAATAGGATGAAAAGAGAACTCGAAGAAGAATCGAGGATCAACCGGTCAAATTAAAGTGGATATTTGTAGATGAAACTATCTTCCTAATTGTTATCTCCGTTATTTGTTTATAATTTATTTTATTTTCTTTCTTATTCTCATCACACCAAAACCTCTCTTTTGTCTTAATTAGTAAATAGACTTAACTTAGGAATAACTTGATTCTCTGTGGGATCGACTCGTGCTTACCACACTACATTAGTTAGGTAGGTTCAGAATTATTTTGATACAGTTTAGGCGACTAAAAACCGTTCTATCAACAGGCATGAAACACTTCTTCTTAACTAAGATAAACTTACATGATTTGCAAATACGAAATGTATACATGAAATGGACAAAAATCTCTTCTAACTGAACACCAATAAGGGAGTAGAAATCATGGAATAACAACTGAATAAGCCATGAATTCCGGTCTTCTAGAGGCTGTAGAGTAGTGTTTTTAATCTCTACTAGGCCTAGTGACAAATTAGTCGACAATGTACACTAAAACGTCTGCAAGCTGATGGATATTTCCGAGGGCTAATGGTGTTTACATATATGTTAGTTCACTCCATGGATGGTTTTTTTCGTTTCGGTTTGGATATGAAAGATCAGTTTTGAATGTATCTCTGCTGTAAGAAAAGTAGCTAGAAATAGAAATGCAGTTAGCACATACTGTATTTGCTTTCTGTTATTGTGTTCTCTTTTATCCGTTTCGAAGTTATTTTTTTGAATAAATTCAGTGCCATACAAGTATACATTGTTCTTAAAGAAAACGAAGAAACCAAAACATGAGAACTCAAGACAGAGTTGTGCAACTCTAAGACAGAGTTGTGCAACTCTAAGACTGAGTTGTGCAACTCTAAGATAGGGTTGTGCAACTCTAAGACAGTAATTCCGAATTTAGATGCATTCTAAATTTTTGTAAACAAGAGTTCATATAAAGCCTATTAGCTCAAAATGGTAGAGCAATGTGCATACACACAATGATGCGGGTTCAAATCCTGCATAGGCTATCTGTGGTATCTCTTATTATGTTTCTCTTTTGTGAAGGTGCAAAAATAAAATTGTAAAGTGCAGTTGTGTAACTGTAAAATGTATTTGTGTAAATTTAAAGTGTAGTTATGCAATTATACAATACAGTTGTGCAATTGTAAAATAAAATTGTGCAAATTTTCAAATTTGTGATGTGATGGAAAAAAGAAAAAAGACTTTCAAAAAGTGCTGACGTGAAAAAAAATTTTTAAAAAAAAGTGTTGACACAAATAGAATAAAAAGTGCACAAATTAGAATAAAAAGTGCAAGAATAATATTATAAAGTAAAAAAAAAATTGTTATCCATGTAAAAAAAATATAAAAAAAACTAGATTTGGATCATATTTGTGAAATTGTTATCCAGGCTTGATGGAATTGTTCGACATCATCTGATCGACTTATGAGTCATTTGTCCCGTGCTTCTTCGATTCTTTGTGAAATTGTTTTCCATGCTTTGTGCTACTCTAAAAAAAGTGCTGACATAGGAAAAAAAATGCTGACATGGAAAAAAGTGCAACTCTAAACTAGACTTGGATCATATTTACATAATTTACGGTTATATTTGCACATCGTACTCTTATATTTGCACGACACAATGTTAAAAAAATTAAAAAAAAATAGATTTGATTCATATTTGCACAACTTACGGTTATATTTGCACAACATGCTCTTATTTTTGCTCAATAATTCTTTATTTTTGCACAACAATCGAGACTTGTGAAATTGTGTCTCCACATAATCTTATTTTTTGTAAATATAATTTTATACTTTTTAATAGATTATTGCACAACACAGTCTTATTTTTGCTCTTCAATAGAGTAAAATTGCACAACATGGGGGATTGGTGAAATTTTGCTCAACATCATCTTATTTTTCCCCAACATTAGGTTATTTTTGCACAACAATCGAGACTTTTGAAATTGTTCTCAATATGATTTTATTTTCTCTCAAAATAATTTCATACTTTCTCCATAAATTATTGCACAACATCATCTTATTTTTGCTCAACAATAGGTTATATTTGCACAACAATCGAGACTTGTGAATTTGTTCTCAACATGATTTTATTTTCTCTCAATATAATTTCATACTTTCTCAATAAATTATTGCACAACATGCTCTTATTTTTGCTCATCAATACTTTATTTTGCTCAACATTTGAGACTTGTGAAATTGTGTCTCAACATGATCTTACTTTTTGTAAATCTAATTTTATACTTTTTAATAGATTATTGCACAACATGATCTTATTTTTGCTCATCAATAGACAATAATTGCACAACATGGGGGATTGGTGAAATTTTGCTCAATGTCATCTTATTTTTGCTCAACTACAGGTTATTTTTGCACAACAATCGAGACTTGTGAATTTGTTCTCAACATAATCTTATTTTCTCTCAATATAATTTCATACTTTCTCAATAAATTATTGCACAACATGCTCTTATTTTTGCATAACTAGTGGTGAAAATTAGTGCTGACACTTATATTAGTTACAATTACTGCTGACACTAATATTAGTTACAATTAGTGTTAACACTGATATTAGTTACAATTAGTGTTAACACTGATATTTGCACAAATTTATGAGTTGCACGACTCTCTTGTAAGAGTTGCACGACTCTATTTTATGAGTTGCACGACTCTGTTGTAAGTGTTGCACGACTCTGTTGTAAGAGTTGCACGACTCTGTTTTAAGAGGTGCACTACTCTCTTGTAAGAGTTGCACGACTCTGTTTTAAGAGTTGCACGACTCTGTTGTAAGAGTTGCACGACTCTGTTTTAAGAGTTGCACGACTCTGTTTTAAGAGTTGCACGACTCTGTTGTAAGAGTTGCACGACTCTGTTGTAAGAGTTGCACGACTATGTTTTAAGAGTTGCACGACTCTGTTGTAAGAGTTGCACGATTTTAGCACATATAAATTTCACATAAAAACGATGTCAGCACTAAAAAATTGCACTAATATATCTTTGTGTTTCAATTCAAGTGGCTCAGTGCTTCAACCAAAGTTTACATAACCAACAATACGATAGCCTATACGGGATTTGAACCCATATCGTTGTGTTTGTACACAACACTCTACTGTTTTGAGCTAATTGGCTTCACAAAATTATAAAACAAAGTTCTGCCTGCAAAGAGTAAACTTCAATTTAAGACATAAAAGTACTACAATTTTCTCTCCTTGATCAAATCTAAAGAATCGCATTTGAAGGTCCTGGCCAAGAGCAGGATTTTTTTAAAATGTACAGCGAGACTTATATCCAACCTTGTCCTGATTAAGTGTTCCCCATCTTATCTTATAATAGGTATATCAAATGACAACTTCATTTAAACTATGGAATCAGATAAAAGAGTAGACAAGATGGGGCTTACTGATAACTAAGAACCAGTACTCCGGTGTAACCGTAGTTGGGCGAGGGGAGCAGGTTGGAAGCTTGTTTGTCTGTGCAGTGAGATAAGCTGAGACCTGGTTCCTAACAACGTCGTTCAGGACTCCTGAATTGTCTTCTCCCTTGAATATGATGTGATTTCTCTCCTTCCATGTGCACCATAGCATGTGCACAAAGGTCGAGGCCCATTATCTTCCTTCTTCACATTGCCCAGAACCCACTCTTTGATGTCCATACTCGTGAAGAATGCATGAGGGGGGTGGTCAATGAGTAGTTGGGTCCAGGCTTGCTTCACCGTTGTGCAATCCCTCAGAAGATGTAGCCCAGTCTCCTCTTCCGAGCACCGAGGGCAGTCAGCTGAGTTAGAGAGGTGCCTTCTATACCTACAAAGAATAGCATCTATACCTACAAAGAATATAAGATTATAGTTGTTCCTTATAAAGTTTATCATTAGATGGATAAGATTATAAGCTTGCACCTTACAGAACACTTTTGGCTTTGAGTCTTGCCATTTCAGAGTAACTGCATCAAGGATCTTTGCCTCAATTGTGGATGCTGATCGATCATTGCTAGCAATTATCTATCAAGATAAAACAAAACAATTGGACCCAAATAAAACGTGAAACTTGAAAAATTAGGCAGAGAAAAGAATCCTTTAGAAAGAATTGGGTATAATGGATGATAATAAACAAAGATTTTAATACCAAAAAAATATAAACAAAGATTTTCATATCAAGCAAGATTCACAAAAAGCTGACTAATATAGTGGGAGGAGCACACGTCAAAGAGCACTTCTACTCCTCCACAGCGAATAACCTATTCAATTAGCAAAAAGAGCACACATCAAAGCTCTTTGGACATCACAATAAATCAAACTTCAAGGAGCAACCAATGCCACATAAAATCAAACTTCAAGGAGCAACCAATGCCTCAAAGAGTGGTCACCATCTTTGACAGAGAATGTAGGTCTGAGAGCCCGAGAGTAGAAAGACTACTTGAAGAAATAACCAGAGCCCCAAGGTTCGAGCAACCTTCCATCTTAAGAATAGAAAGGCACCGTTTATCCGTGACAAATCGACCCAATTCATCTCTAAATTTTCACACCAAAACACACCGATGTTATTTAGGTCCTCAATTTTACAACAATTTTGTTACACAACACAAATCTCACAACAAAAACAAACAACAATCTCAACAATGAACCCCTGTGGCATCAACTACCATGACCTCAATTCAAAATTGCATAATGTAACTCCATGGGAAAATAGCGCTAATGGATGATAGATCTCAAATGTTCTAAACAAATCATTTGTACCAAATTTAAAACCTAGTATTAAAATCTTTTTATCCTTCCTAAGATTCACAATCCACCGTAGCATAATCTTTAACAAGGTTGCTAAACAATAAGCATATAAGAGATGTCTGCTTGATACACTAAAACGCTAAGAGGGAACAACTGCATTTTAAGAGTGAGAAAAATACACTGTGATCAGATTAGTTGATGTCTGTGAGGTACAAATCTCCATTGACTCCAAATTTGGGAAAGAAAATGCAATGCAAGCCATTATAGTTGCATCCAAATCACTGCAAACACGCATCAAAGCAAAACAAGTAATTTCAGTACCAATGTAAAATAGAGCATTTGTATGAAAAAATTCATGGCAAACTTCAATAGCATACAGAAAATGCTCGAGTACCAAAAGGAGAATGACAGCAACAAAGCAATTAACAGTAAAGCACAAGAGACACATACTCTGAAGGTGAATCTACAGATACTCTAAGCTGCTCATCCGTCAAAGGGACATCAGGCCAGCGGCCCCATTGGCATAGCATCGGGAAGAAAAGGAGCGAGATTCGGATAAATGAGCGTTCAACGCCAAATCAGTCATAAGCAAACTAGAAGCAAGGTAGTAAGGAAAATCAGAGACCAAATCGAAGGCAAGTAGGGAAGCAATCTATCAATCGATCTTCGATCGATTGATAGATTGATAAAAAACTCGAAAATCTCGGCGATGGTCCCGCTCCCTCGCTCCCTCGCTGAGCATCGCTCGCTCGCTCACCAATGGTCGGCGACGCCGGGAAAAATAGATGAGATTTCTAAACCCTAGGACACTCACCAGTTCGAGTTTCTTATCAATCGATCTTCGATCGATTGATAAGGAGGAAAGGAGAAAGATGGACAAAATTGCTATAGATTCGGCACCGAAGCCATAGATCTCGACCTCATCTTCAGATCTCGCTCCGCGCAATAGATCCAAAGCCATAGATCCGTGAAATTGCTTCTTGCTCCGCTCCATCGATCGTTCGCTCTCGGATCTCCGAGGAAGGCACAGATCTGAGGAACGGGAAGAGGAAGACGGAGATCGGAGGAGAAGAAGCGCCGAGGAGAGAGCGTGCAGGGAGGGAGAGCTGGAGGAGAGAGAAAGGCGCGTGGGAGAGAGGGAGGAGGCTTTAAAAAAGCGCTGACGTGAAAAAAAATATTTTAAAAAAGTGTTGACACAAATAGAATAAAAAGTGCACAAATTAGAATAAAAAGTGCAAGAATAATATTATAAAGTAAAAAAAAATTGTTATCCATGTAAAAAAAATATAAAAAAAACTAGATTTGGATCATATTTGTGAAATTGTTATCCAGGCTTGATGGAATTGTTCGACATCATCTGATCGGCTTATGAGTCATTTGTCCCGTGCTTCTTCGATTCTTTGTGAAATTGTTATCCATGCTTTGTGCAACTCTAAAAAAAGTGCTGACATGGGAAAAAAAGTGCTGACATGGAAAAAAGTGCAACTCTAAACTAGACTTGGATCATATTTGCATAATTTACGGTTATATTTGCACATCGTACTCTTATATTTGCACGACAAAATGTTAAAAAAAATAAAAAAAAATAGATTTGATTCATATTTGCACAACTTACGGTTATATTTGCATAACATGCTCTTATTTTTGCTCAAAAATTCTTTATTTTTGCACAACAATCAAGACTTGTGAAATTGTGTCTCCACATAATCATATTTTTTGTAAATATAATTTTATACTTTTTAATAGATTATTGCACACCACAGTCTTATTTTTGCTCTTCAATAGAGTAAAATTGCACAACATGGGGGATTGGTGAAATTTTGCTCAACATCATCTTATTTTTCCCCAACATTAGGTTATTTTTGCACAACAATCGAGACTTGTGAAATTGTTCTCAATATGATTTTATTTTCTCTCAAAATAATTTCATACTTTCTCCATAAATTATTGCACAACATCATCTTATTTTTGCTCAACAATGGGTTATTTTTGCACAACAATCGAGACTTGTGAATTTGTTCTCAACATGATTTTATTTTCTCTCAATATAATTTCATACTTTCTCAATAAATTATTGCACAACATGCTCTTATTTTTGCTCATCAATACTTTATTTTTGCACAACATTTGAGACTTGTGAAATTGTGTCTCAACATGATCTTACTTTTTGTAAATCTAATTTTATACTTTTTAATAGATTATTGCACAACATGATCTTATTTTTGCTCATCAATAGACAATAATTGCACAACATGGGGGATTGGTGAAATTTTGCTCAATGTCATCTTATTTTTGCTCAACTACAGGTTATTTTTGCACAACAATCGAGACTTGTGAATTTGTTCTCAACATAATCTTATTTTCTCTCAATATAATTTCATACTTTCTCAATAAATTATTGCACAGCATGCTCTTATTTTTGCTCATCAATACTTTATTTTTGCATAACTAGTGGTGAAAATTAGTGCTGACACTGATATTAGTTACAATTACTGTTGACACTGATATTAGTTACAATTAGTGTTAACACTGATATTAGTTACAATTAGTGTTAACACTGATATTTGCACAACTTTATGAGTTGCACGACTCTCTTGTAAGAGTTGCACGACTCTGTTTTAAGAGTTGCACTACTCTCTTGTAAGAGTTGCACGACTCTGTTTTAAGAGTTGCACGACTCTGTTGTAAGAGTTGCACGACTCTGTTTTAAGAGTTGCACGACTCTGTTGTAAGAGTTGCACGACTCTGTTGTAAGAGTTGCACGACTATGTTTTAAGAGTTGCACGACTCTGTTGTAAGAGTTGCACGATTTCAGCACATATAAATTTCACATAAAAACGATGCCAACACTAAAAAATTGCACTAATATAACTTTGTGTTTCAATTCAAGTGGCTCAGTGCTTCAACCAAAGTTTACACAACCAACAATACGATAGCCTATACGGGATTTGAACCCATATCTTTGTGTTTGTACACAACGCTCTACCGTTTTGAGCTAATTGGCTTCATAAAATAATAAAACAAAGTTCTGCCTGCAAAGAGTAAACTTCAATTTAAGACATAAAAGTACTACAATTTTCTCTCCTTGATCAAATCTACAGAATCGTATTTGAAGGTCCAGGCCAAGAGCAGGATTTTTTTAAAATGTACAGCGAGACTTATATCCAACCTTGTCCTGATTAAGTGTTCCCCATCTTATCTTATAATAGGTATATCAAATGACAGCTTCATTTAAACTATGGAATCAGATAAAAGAGTAGACAAGATGGGGCTTACTGATAACTAAGAACCAGTACTCCGGTGTAACCGTAGTTGGGCGAGGGGAGCAGGTTGGAAGCTTGTTTGTCTGTGCAGTGAGATAAGCTGAGACCTGGTTCCTAACAACGTCCTTCAGGACTCCTGAATCGTCTTCTCCCTTGAATATGATGTGATTTCTCTCCTTCAATGTGCACCATAGCATGTGCGCAAAGGCCGAGGCCCACCGATCTTCCTTCTTCACATTGCCCAGAACCCACTCTTTGATGTCCATACTCGTGAAGAATCCATGAGGGGGGTGGTCAATGAGTAGTTGGGTCCAGGCTTGCTTCACCGTTGTGCAATCCCTCAGAAGATGTAGCCCAGTCTCCTCTTCCGAGCACCGAGGGCAGTCAGCTGAATTAGAGAGGTGCCTTCTATACCTACAAAGAATAGCATCTATACCTACAAAGAATATAAGATTACAATTGTTCCTTATAAAGTTTATCATTAGATGGATAAGATTATAAGCTTGCACCTTACAGAACACTTTTGGTTTTGAGTCTTGCCATTTCAGAGTAACTGCATCAAGGATCTTTGCCTCAATTGTGGATGCTGATCGATCATTGCTAGCAATTATCTATCAAAATAAAACAAAACAATTGGACCCAAATAAAACGTGAAACTTGAAAAATTAGGCAGAGAAAAGAATCCTTTAGAAAGAATTGGGTATAATGGATGATAATAAACAAAGATTTTAATACCAAAAAAAATATAAAAAAAGATTTTCATATCAAGCAAGATTCACAAAAAGCTGACTAATATAGTGGGAGGAGCACACGTAAAGAGCACTTCTACTCCTCCGCAACGAATAACCTATTCAATTAGCAAAAAGAGCACACATCAAAGCTCTTTGGACATCACAATAAATCAAACTTCAAGGAGCAACCAATGCCACAATAAATCAAACTTCAAGGAACAACCAATGCCTCAAAGAGTGGTCACCATCTTTGACAGAGAATGTAGGTCTGAGAGCCAGAGAGTAGAAAGATTACTTGAAGAAATAACCAGAGCCCCAAGGTTCGAGCAACCTTCCATCTTAAAAATAGAAAGGCACCGTTTATCCGTGACAAATCGACCCAATTCATCTCTAAATTTTCACACCAAAACACACCGATGTTATTTAGCTCCTCAATTTTACAACAATTTTGTTACACAACACAAATCTCACAACAAAAACAAACAACAATCTCAACAATGAACCCCTGTGGCATCAACTACCATGACCTCAATTCAAAATGGCATAATGTAACTCCATGGGAAAATAGCGCTAATGGATGATAGATCTCAAATGTTCTAAACAAATCATTTGTACCAAATTTAAAACCTAGTATTAAAATCTTTTTATCCTTCCTAAGATTCACAATCCACCGTAGCATAATCTTTAATAAGGTTGCTAAACAATAAGCATATAAGAGATGTCTGCTTGATACACTAAAACGCTAAGAGGGAACAACTGCATTTTAAGAGTGAGAAAAATACACTGTGATCAGATTAGTTGATGTCTGTGAGGTACAGATCTCCATTGACTCGAAATTTGGGAAAGAAAATGCAATGCAAGCCATTACAGTTGCATCCAAATCACTGCAAACACGCATCAAAGCAAAACAAGTAATTTCAGTACCAATGTAAAATAGAGCATTTGTATGAAAAAATTCATGGCAAACTTCAATAGCATACAGAAAATGCTCGAGTACCAAAAGGAGAATGACAGCAACAAAGCAATTAACAGTAAAGCACAAGAGACACATACTCTGAAGGTGAATCTACAGATACTCCAAGCTGCTCATCCGTCAAAGGGACATCAGGCCAGCGGCCCCATCGTCATAGCATCGGGAAGAAAAGGAGCGAGATTCGGATAAATGAGCGTTCAACGCCAAATCAGTCAGAAGCAAACTAGAAGCAAGGTAGTAAGGAAAATCAGAGACCAAATAGAAGGCAAGGAGGGAAGCAATCTATCAATCGATCTTCGATCGATTGATAGATTGATAAAAAACTCGAAAATCTCGGCGATGCTCCCGCTCCCTCGCTCCCTCGCTAAGCATCGCTTGCTTGCTCACCAATGGTCGGCGACGCCGGGAAAAATAGATGAGATTTCTAAACCCTAGGACGCTCACCAGTTCGAGTTTCTTATCAATCGATCGAAGATCGATTGATAAGGAGGAAAGGAGAAAGATGGACAGAATTGCTATAGATTCGGCACCGAAGCCATAGATCTCGACCTCCTCTTCAGATCTCGCCCCACGCAATAGATCCGAAGCCATAGATCCGTCAAATTGCTTCTTGCTCCGCTCCATCGATCGTTCGCTCTCGGATCTCCGAGGAAGGCACATATCTGAGGAACGGGAAGAGGAAGACGGAGATCGGAGGAGGAGAAGCGCCGAGGAGAGAGCGTGCAGGGAGGGAGAGCTGGAGGAGAGAGAAAGGCGCGTGGGAGAGAGGGAGGAGGCTTTTATTTAGGACATTTTACAAAATTGTCCCAAAACGTGGACATTTCGCAAATATAGCCCATTTTCATGGCTATTTTGCAAAATTCCCCTTTTTTTTATTCGATGCAAGCAAGGAGTGATGCTAACTTTCAGGAAAGGAAAGCTAACATCTTGCGTTACAATATTTCTGTTGACGAAAATTTAAAAAATGTTTTAGGATTTCATATTTTCATTTGTAAAAACGCTCTAGAAGAAAATACTCATTAAAGACGATAGTTTCTAGAAGTAATTTGGCCCAAAGGCCGAAACTAAATGTCCTAAGGATGGAGCATTGCTAGTAAATGTCCATTATATTTTCATAATACCATCTTTACCCTCCCCTTTAATTTATAGATCTCGGTCAGATATGGGTGAATTCCCCTCGTCTCGGATATGCCTCAGAGCTACGGTTCTGTGTGTCCCTCGTCCTCGCTAGGTTGGAGCCTCGTTTGTCTTCTTCGTCGTCTTCATCATCATCATCATCATCATCACCGGCACCTGTTCGATCTATTTGAAGGCTCGATGCCACGCGCTGATAGCTCGAGAGCAATGATCAGCCTCTCGGAGATTGCGGAAGCCTCCGGATCTCTGACCTTCTGACTCGTCGGCGATTGCAGAAGCCTCGGGCCTCGAGAGGCTGTCTTTGGCGAGGTGTAAGCCTCTGGCCTCCATCATCTGTCCGATTTCAAACTGACTTGAAACTGATTTCGGCTCTCCGACTTCGGTAACTTTCGAGCTCTGGAGCCTACTGCTTTTTATTCGAATGAATCTGGATTTCAATGTTGAGTCGTATGTTCCGGTTAGTTACAACGTCGTTGTGGTTTGAAAGTAAATTTCCGATCTATTCCTCCTACATGGAAGAATTTTGGAAGCAATTCTTGTTAATTTGCTATATCAGATGCTATTTCGTTTCTGGATTTGAAAGTTTATTTGCGAATGACTCTGTCTTCATGGTGTCTTCAAGCCAATGGACTTATTTTTTAATGGAGACCAACACTTTACCAAATTCAAGGCAAAACAAAACACTTTACCAAATTCAAAGCAAAACAAACCACGCTTTCTTTTGCTGTTTTATATACATGTGTGTGAAAAAAAAATATTAAAAAATCATATTTATATTTATAATTTAAAATATCATATTTGTACTTATTTTGTCCTATGGTTTTCCTTTGGTTACAGTGCCTATGACTCTGTTTTTATAGTGGTGACAGTGTTTATATATAACCCTGTTTTTATAGCGGTGACAGTGTCTACGACCCTGTTTTTATTTTAATTACAACGTCTATGACCCTCTTACTCATTCATATATTAGAGAAAAATTGTCACCACATGTATTTTGTCTTCTCATTAGCCTTTATAGGGTTTGTGCTTCCCTTGTCATAGGGTTTTCCTTTGATTACAGTGTCTTTGACTCTTTTTTCATAGTGGTGACAGTGTCTATGACCCTGTTTTTATTTTGGTCACAACGTCTATAGGGTTTTCCTTTGATTACAATGTCTATGACCTTTTTTCCTAGTGGTGACAGTGTCTAAGAACAGGTTTTTATTGTGGTGACAATGTCTATTATCCTATTTTCATAGTGGCGACAATGTCTATGACTCTCTTACCCATTCATATATTGAAGGAGAAGTGTCCACCTAATGTCTTTTGGCTTCTCATTAGCCCCTATAGGGTTTGTGCTTACCTTGTCCTAGGGTTTTCCATTTGGTGACAACAATTATCTCTTAACGATGTACTGTACTAAACATTTTAGGGTTTAGGGTTTAGGATTTAGGGTTTAGGGCATTGGCCCTAAACCCTAAAGACTTAACCCCTAAACCCTAAATCATATTGTACATCACATGTTCTTTTGACTTCTCATTAGCCTCTTTAGGGTTTGTGCTTCTCTAATCATAGAGTTTTCCTTTTGATTACAAGTGTTTATGACCTTATTTTAACAGTGGTTACAATGTTTTTGTACTTTTTTTAGCGACTACAGGGTCTGTGACCCTGTTTTAATAGTGGTTACAATGTCTATGTCCATCTTACCCATTCATATATTAGAGGAGAATTGTCCCCGCATTTTATTTGGCTTCTCATTAGCCCCTTTAGGGTTTTTGCTTCCCTTGTCCTAGGGTTTTCCTTTTGGTTACAGTGTCTATGACCCAGTTTTCATAGTGGTGACAATTTTTATGACTCTCTTACTCATTCATATATTGAAGGAGAACTGTCTAACTAATGTCTTTTGGCTTCTCATTAGCCCCTTTAGGGTTTGTGCTTACCTTGTCCTAGGGTTTTCCATTTGGTGACAGCAATCATTTCTTAACGACGTACTGTACTTAACATTTTAGGGTTTAGGGTTTAGCGCCTTGGCCCTAAAACCTAAAGACTTAACCCTAAACCCTAAATCATATTGTACATCACATGTTCTTTTGGCATCTCATTAGGCCCTAGGGTTTGTGCTTTTGTAATCATAGGGTTTTCCTTTTGGTTACAAGTGTCTATGGCCTTATTTTAATAGTGGTTACAATGTTTTTTCCCTTTTTTTATAGTGATTAAAGGGTCTATGACCCTGTTTTAACCGTGATTACAACGTCTATGTCCATCTTACCCATTCATATATTGGAAGAGAATTGTCACCACATGAATATCGACTACTCATTACCCCCTATAGGGTTTGTGCTTCCCTTTTCCTAGGGTTTTTCTTTGATTACAGTGTATATGACTCTTTTTTCATAGTGGTGACAATGTCTTTGAAGCTGTTTTTATTTTGGTTACATCGTCTATAGGATTTTTCTTTTGATTACAATGTCTATGGCCTTGTTTTCATAATGGTGACAATGTCTATGACCCTATTTTTATTTTGCTTACATCGTATATGACCTCTTACCCATTCATGTATTAGAGGAGAACTGTCACCACATTTATTTTGGCTTCTCATTAGCCCCTATAGGTTTTGTGCTTCCCTCATCATATGATTTCCCTTTGATTACAGTGTCTATGACCATGTTTTTATAATGGTGACAATATCTATGACTTTATTTTTATAGTGGTATAGCAATAGTAGTTACATTTTTAATTTTTTTTTATTATGGTGACACTACTTTTAAAAAATCTAGAAATCTAGAAATTAGAAATGAGAGAAGAATTGTCATCACATGTATTTTGGCTTTCATTAGCCCCTATAGGGTTTGTGCTCCCCTTTGTCCTAGGGTTTTTCTTTGATTACCGTATCTATGACCCTTTTTCATAGTGGTGAAAGTGTCTATAATGCTGTTTTTATTTTGGTTACAGCATCTAGAGGGTTTTCTTTTTTATTACGGTGTCTATGACTATTTTTTTAATTTATAGTGGTGACAGTGGTTACGGCACTGTTTTTTATTTTGATTACAGTGTTTACGACCCTCTTTCCCATTCATCTATTAGATGAGAACTGTTACCACATTTATTTTGGCTTCTCATTAGCCCCTTTAGGGTTTGTGTTTCCCTTATCATATGATTTTCTTTTGATTCCAATGTCTATGACAATGTTTTTATAGTGGTGACAGTATCTATGCCTTTATTTTTTTTATTGCGGTGACACTACTTTGAAAAAATCTACAAAACTAGAATTAGAAATTAGAGAACAACTTTTATCACATGTATTTTGGCTTCTCATTAGCCGCTATAGGGTTTGTGGCTTCTCATTAGCCCCTATAGAGTGTTTGTGCTTCCCTTGCCATAGGGTTTTCCGTTGGTTATAGTGTCTATGACCCTGTTTTTTTTGTTACAATGTCTATAACCCTATTTTTATAGTGGTGACAATGTCTATGACCCTTTTTTCATTTTGGTTAAAGCGTCTATAACCATATTTTTATTTTAATGACACTTTGTGAGCTAAATCTGCCATGTTTTACAGTAACTTTACATCGATTTCTGCATACATTTCATGCATTTGGGCTAAGATAATACATAATCTATGTAGTTTATGTTTATTTGCCAAATTATGGAGTCTACACCAGTTTTTGTTTAATTTCGCAGAATACGAGGCAAATTACAGCAGTTCTCAGAAAGGTCGGAAAAGCTCGGAAATCAACTACAGAAGTCCAAGGTCAAGAAGCAGCGGAACCAGTCGAATCAAGCTAGGAACCCATGTTTACTCGATCTAGAGTAAGGCTACTCGATCTCGATGAGAGTGTCCGAGCACAGACCTTGTCGACTAGGCACTGAGTCAGAGGCAACCCGACTCCGGAAGCCAACTCGATCTCGAGTTTCCTTGTCGAGATCGACAACACCAGGAGCGCCATGTCCGGAGTCGACGAGTTGTGCCATGTCGAGAAGCCGAAGACGGAGAAGCCGAGCAAAACCCTAGTCGATCTCGAGGAGCTTTGTCGAGATCGAGGAACCCATGGCGCCAATCCGAGTCCGTGATGAGCACCATCTACTCGACTACATCAGGCCAGCCCTCATCGATGCACACCCAACTCGATCTCGAGTTACTTTGTCGAGATCGAGGAGCCAGGAGCCAAGATCCGAGCTTGATCGAGCAGAGCTACCCGAGAAGCCCAGCCAGCCCAAGTCGATGACCATGTCTACTCGAGATCGAGGAGCCTTGGTCGAGATCGACGAGCCGCGTCCGAAGCCGCGTTTGATCCCTCCTACGCGCTGTGGGAATCCTTGGAGCCGAAGGAATCCGAGATGGCCGAGTCTATCCTACATCTATCAAGTTCTATCCATGGAAGACAAGATCTATCAACAAGAAGATATTTACCTATTTAGATTTAATTTTCCCTTTATAAATTTAATTCTTAAATTACATTTATTTATCTTTTAAGCTTTTTAGATATAGATAGATATATTCTATCCTTAAATAGCAAGGAATAGAAGGCTATAAATAAAGCCTCAGGGGCTAGTTTTTCATTCATTCAATCACACATTCAATTCCATTCAAGTAAGTAGGAGTAGAGAGAGAGAGTTTGTGGCAAGCAAGGTGGAAAGGCGAAAGCGGATTTGTCTTGTTGGTTGTAAGCTTTCTTTATTTAATTCAATGCAAGTTAGTTTCTTTTGTTATTTGATGTCTTTCTTGATGATGAAGAGCGAGTAGTCCACCCACTTCTGGGGCTGGGGTGAGCCCAACGGTGGCCATGTGAGGTGATGCGGTAAAGGTAAAATCTTGTTATGCAATTCGTCTTCTATCCCTATGAGCATGATTCTTTTGCGAGAGTTGAAGGTGATCCTTGTTTGTGTTATTGAAGCGAGAGTAATCTTAATGCAACTTGGGTTAATTATGTGAAAAATGTTAGTAACAATTAGCGTTTATGCGAAAGCCTCTATATTCCTATTTGTTAATAACGAAAGTTATTTTGATGGAAAAGCATGATCTTTTATGCCTTTATGTGTTACATTGCATGGTTATCGTTGTGGCGTTGATACCCTGGCTTTGGAAGTTCTATCATATATTGAGTTTATTTTTGTCGACATCTGCGATTCTGTGTTCGAAATTGCAATTTAAAGTTTCTGAGTTTTAGTCGATCTAGAGGAGAGGCTTGTCAATCTCGAGTAGGCACTGGTCGAGATCGAGTTGGCTTTGGTCTATATCGAATTGAGTTTCTGCTTCTGTCGTCGATTCTGAATTTGCTTTCTGTTTCTGTGCTGTTAGTCGATCTCGAGTTGTACCTAGTCGAGATCGAGTTAGTTTCTGTCTTGCTTTGTTTCTGTCTTCTGTTTGCTTTTCTGTGAGATTTACAGCTCCCTAGGATCCGCTGACACGCTTCCTCGTGGATTCGATCCTTACTTGCTCTTACTACATTGGAGGGAGTCTTGTAATTATTTGCAAGAGACGGAATCTGATTTGCCTTAATTTACTTATATCTTATATTTGCATTCTCGATTTCCTCCTACAACAGACACCACTAACAACATTTGACCATTCTTTTTTTTTGTTACACTAGTGGTTACACCCTTTTTTATGTATTAGTATTACTGTACGTGTTGATTTGGCTAACTTATCAATCAACTTTGAGATTTTCTCAAAAAATATTATTGGGGAAAGATGTGATTTTACTGTGGAATAATTTAATGTCGTCATATTTGAGTTTTAACTATGAAGATGAACTTAGATGGAGCTCATCGAATGTGTATCAGTGTATGAATTTAACTTTGAATCAAAACATTTCAATATATCTCGAACCCGAAAGCCAAAACTAATTATGTGAACCAAGCAGGAATTACACAGTTCGCTATTGGTGATTGAATTATATCTCACAAGAACTGCACACATACGAGTTAATAGATTGAAAGATCAACTAAAATCATAATGAGTTACCATAAAAAATCAGCTTTTAGAATAGACAGATTGTTGATAAAAATCAACAATAAGCACAAATCAATTGTAGCTCAACTAATTACAATCCCCCTCATCACACTCGTCCTCAGCATCTGCTCCATCGAGCACGCGGCCAGTCTTCGAAGCAGCCGGCGAACCATCTCACTTCGATCCTCCTCCTTCTTCATTCTCTCTGGTTCAAAGCTCCATTTAGCTCGTGTTTTCTGCTCAATTTACGACTTTGCATTATCCCTCTACCTTCCAATCCCCATATGGTGCAAAAACCTTAACACAGATCTCGCATTCGGATCACCAGCGAATGCCGCCGCCTCGATCTCCAATCTAGCCTCCGCCATCGCCCTCAGATCGCCCGAGTTTATAGCAACCAACCTGCAATCACAACCTGCAATCAAAATCACAAGCCGTTTAGGGGTGTTGAATACCGGTGGCGGCAGAGGAGAGGGGATCAAGCAGGGGTGGCGGCGGATGTCGGCGGAGCCGAGGAGGAGAGTCGGGGATGGTCGTGGCGGATTCCCTCTCGCTCAAGCTCTCCCACATCCTCGATCTCCTCCTCCCCCAATCGAAGAATTCCATATCTCATCCTCGATCTCCTTCCTACAAATCCGATATTCAATTCCGCCATCGATGAAGACGTGTAACCACATCTTCTTTCCGATCTTCACCATGGAATTCGCTCCCATCTCGCTCCAGCAGATCTCGCTCCCATCTTCTTCCTCGATTCCGCCAGATCTCGCTCAACCGCTTCATCTTGTTTTAATTTGGGGAAGGGGAAAAAAGAAACGGGAATAATAAGGCAGGAGCAAAGTTGGAAATGGTCGACACTCTCCTAATATTTCCCTATTTTTGTCCTAAGGCTTAAATTTTAGCTAAAAAATGGACACATACCAAATTCACCCTAGTTTCTATCATAAATTATTTCTTAGCTTAAAAAAAATGAAAAAGTGAAATATATAGACATAAATTATGCCAATCTATATAAACTCTTAATTTAGAAGAGTTTAGGATGATGTGTCAATCTTAAAGGCATTTTAGGAGTCTTGGCCAATCATATTTTTTTATCATTTTTCTTTGAATTTCTTTCACTCTCATTCTTTCTTCTTTTTTCCTTTAATTATCTTTTTTTCTTTAATTTTACTAACTATTGAGTTTAATTCAAAACATTGAATTTAATTTAACATAACTATTGAGCTTAACTCAAATTTCTTTACTAGCTATTGGGTTTACTTCAAAACATTGAATATAACTATTAATTATGTCACATCACATTTAAACAATGTTATACTTTGCCTTGTATAAAAAAAAAAAGCCATTTAAACAATGTTATAATGATATTGTAATTATTATTACCGAGTAATTTAAAATATCTATATTTATGTATTATACTTTACATAAGATTTTTAAAAAATAATTTCCTGAGATAATTATAAGATACATTTGTTGTAAAGTTTTTTTTTATGATTTTTATCTTAACATTTATTAATATTTTATAATATTTTTATATATAATATTTTAGCTTTAAAAAAATGCGCCATGACGCGGGAATCGTACTAGTATACTATTATTTTAATAAATTTTATTTTTCACATAATTTTTTTTCCAAAAATCAAACACTGTTGCCGATTTCCTATAAATCTTCGACAAGTTTGACATCGTTCCCAGTACATCGTTTTCTTTAAAAAGATGCTAATTAAATAACCAAATTCAAAAGATTGGTGCTTTGTTTTTTTTCATGTACAAAACTGACATCGTTAGCACGTTCAATTTGTAACTAAGGTGATAAGGACCGTTCTCCACTGAATATATATCCAAATCGATTCACTGCAAACCAAGTCAAAACATAGTACAGCTAGCCAATTGTACGTTATACTCTTTGACCTGCCATTGCCACTGGTTAATGAGAGTTGACTTTTTCAGTTAACTACTTGTACTAGCTATGCAGTATGTATCGTGTTTGCCAGTTTGTTCTCTCTCATCTGTAGATATGTTCAAAATAAGCGTACAAATTAAATTAACATCAAATTGATTATCAGTACGGTAATATAAATTTGTACACAATAATCAGTTTCTGATAAACTAACCAACTTCCATAGACATGGTTAATCACCTATTAAGCATGTATAAATTCTCATTTCTTCTCGTTTCCTTTGCAACAACTCTGCTTATGGCAGACTACGCCACCGCTGTAGGCGCACCCACAAAACCCGACTTCTTCGACTACGCCTGCATAAACACCACCGGCAACTACACTGCCAACAGCGCCTACCAAGCCAATCTTATATCGGTCCTCGTCGACCTCCGAAGCAATGCTTCCATCGAATCCTTTCTGTGAACCATATAGCTAGAGTAACATTGTTAAGGGTAGTTTTGGGATTCAATGGTTTTTGTAAGGGCATTTAGGTCATTACAGCTTAGGTTGTTAGGTTGTTATAGAAGCTTCTTCCCGCCTCTATAAAAGGAACTATGTTGTTGGTTGTTGCTGACGATTTTTACCACTGTAAACTTCTATTTTCCCTTCAATTCAAGATGTTCCTTTGATTTCTGTTTTTAGATCCTTTGATCCTTCACATGGTATCAGAGCCACATGCAAGAACTGACTGGATTTCTTGTGTTCGTGCTCGATTGAGTTTTTCGTTGAGTTTGCTTCCGCTTTGCTTCAATCTGTAATGGCTCGAGGTGCTGGAAATGCTAATCAGCAACCACGGGGTTCGAATGCGAATGGAAACGCAAATCCAGGTGCTGGTATGGGAAGAGGAACTGGATTTGGATCTGGAATTGGATCTCCAGGAATTGGCGCCAATCAGATGCATTTTGGGGATTTTGGCAATCAGAATTCGAATGCGCATGTGAATCCTTTGTTTCTTGCAAATTCTGATCATCCAGGTATGCAGTTAGTCTCGACCTTGTTTAATGGTTCTAATTTCACTAGTTGGAGTCGAGGAATCCGTATGGATTTAGGTGCTAAAGCTAAGTTGGGATTTATCAATGGGAATTGTGTGAGGCCAGTTGAGAATACTGAGGATTGTGAAAAAGTGGATTCGCGCAGATTTTATGGTCATGTGCTGGATCATAAATTCAATGACTAGTGAAATAGGAGAAAGCTTCATGTATATGCATTCGTCCAAACAATTGTGGGATGAAGTGAAAGAGAGATTTTTTGATTCTAATGATCTGTTGATACATCAGTTGCACAAAGATCTGTGCAATCTTAAGCAAATAAATCTGTCAATTGGGGCTTATTATAACAAAATGAATAGGATATAGGATGAATTGCAGGTTTTAGAAGGTTTGACAGGATGTGAATGTGGTGTATTTGCTCAGTGTACTTGTGGAATTATCAAAAGAATTCAAGAACGTTAGGCTAAGACTAAAGTGATGCAGTTCTTGATGGAACTCAATGAGTCATATGATCATTTGAAAAATAATGTGTTGACAAAGGATCCTATGCCAAGCATCAATAAGGTGTTTCAGCTTGCTGTTCAGGCTGAAAGAGGTAAAGGTGCAGGCAATAGTACTCAGACAGATGCTGATGTACTTGCTGTGGGGAGAAATTTCCAAGGTCATAAGAGAGGAAAGGATCTTGGTGATGGAAAGAGCTCTAAGGGCTCTCCAGGGTTTCAGTCTAAGCAATCAAATCAGGAAAAGAGAGATTTTAAGATGACTAAGTATGAGAGGCAGTGTGATTATTGTGGTGAGAAAGGACATACCAAAGGGTATTGGTTCAAGTTGGTGGGGTAACCTGAGTGGTACAATGGCCCTCGTACTGGTGGTAAACCACCAAATGGGAAATTTGCTGCTAATGTAGATGCTCCACAGTCTGATTCTCCACTTGATGGTAGTGGAGTTAAGCCAGATCAGAACATGGTAAATGCCATTTATCATGAAGTTGTGAAAATGATGAAAGGCAAGCAGCCATGTGATGGAGGCAGTTCGGATGGTTATTCCAACAATGCAATTGTGCATTTTGCAGGTAACCTTAGTGTTTCATTCTTTGTTGGATCTCAGAAAGAAGATTCTCTTGAATTGATAATAGATTCACGCGCCACTGATCACATAGCATTTGACAAAACTATTTTTTGTGATTTAAAATCACTTGATAAGAGAATTTTGCTTGGTTTACCTGATGGAACTGCGAAAGTGGTTGAATAGACAGGAACTGTGACTCTAGCAAATAATCTTGTGCTTAATAATGTGCTTTTCGTGCCTGAATTCAGACACAACTTATTGTCGGTGTCAAAGATGCTTTGTGATGGAGGATTAGAATTCAATTTTGATTATGTATCATGTGTACTGCGGGACCTTACAACTAAGGTCAAGATTGCTCGTGGTGTGATTCATGGTGGCTTATACATGCTGTATGCACAGAAGTTCAGAGAGGCACATCAAGTCATACATGCTGATTTTGATTTGAGTTCTAGTATTGGTTGTAATTCAATAGAATTGTTACAGAGTCTTCATGCCAGGGTTGGTCATTCATATATGTCTAAGATGAGACATATTCCTGGGTGTAATAAAGTTCAGTTGAGATATTTTTTATGTGATACATGTGCTATGACTAAGCATCATGCTCTTCCATTTCAGAGAAGTGAATGTAGAGCTAATGCCCCTTTCAAATTGATTCATATGGATCTTTGGGGTCCCTATAAAGTTGCCTCTTTCTATGGTGCTAAATATTTCCTTACTGTCTTGGATGATCATAGTAGATCTACTTGGATATTTTTGCTGCAAGATAAAATGCAGGTGGCCACAGTCGTAGTGAATTTCATCACTATGGTTGAGAATCAATTTGGTACATCTGTCAAGGTGTTAAGGTCAGATAATGGAACTGAGTTTACACAGAAAAAGTGTACTGATTTCTTACAAAGTAAGGGAATTGTGCATCAAAGGTCTGCACCTAGTTTTCCTGCTCAAAATGGTAGGGTGGATAGAAAGCACATGCATCTCATAGAAACTGCTAGGGCAATTAGGCTATATGTTGGCTTACCTATTCAGTTTTGGGGAGACTGTGTTTTGGGGGCTACCTACCTTATTAATAAAATGCCTTCTTCCAAATTGGATTGGATGTTACATAACAAAGCTCCTTCTTATGATGATTTGAGAGTAATTGGTTGTCTATGTTATTGCACTGTGGATAAACAAAGTAGAGACAAACTTGGTGTTACTTCTAGGAGGTGTGTTTTCTTAGGTTATCCTCCTAATCAGAAGGCTTACAAATTGTTTGATTTGGATTCAAAGAAAGTGCTAATCAGTAGAAATGTCAAATTTGTTTAGAATGTTTTTCCTTTCAGAGATAAGAAATTTGCTACAGATTCTGATTCTCATGAGGTCACACACAGATTGCCTTTGGTTTCTCCTGCAATTGATTTTGATGTTGGGCATTCAGTTGTTCATCCTTCTTCTTCTGACATTGAGTTTCCTTTCCTTAACTCTGATAGTCAGTTTAATGATTCATCTTCAAACACAGAATCTATTGGTGTTGTGATTCTTGATACAGACTCTGGTGCTTCCTCATCTTCCAGTATGGGTGATAACCCGGGGATTCCTGTTGTGACAGTATCAAAAAGGGTGGTACATAGACCTGCTAGACTGAAGGATTTTGTGTGTGATTCATTGCCTGCAACATCTTCTGATTCTTTGAGTTCAGTTTTTTCTGTTATGGGATTGAAGGATGTGAGTTACCTTTCTCCTTCATTTCAGGCTTCTCTTTTCAATGTGTTCAAAGTTTTTGAACCTAATTCTTATGCTCAGGCCAAGGACAAGCCTGAATGGCAATAGGCTATGAAGTTAGAGTTAGATTCTCTTGAGAAGAATAACACTTGGGTCATGGCTCCCTTGCCTGTTGGTAAGAAAGCTATTGGATCAAGGTGGATTTACAAGGTTAAGTACATACATTCTGGTGAAATAGAAAGATATAAAGCAAGGCTTGTTGCAAAAGGGTATAATCAGGTGAAAGATAAAGATTATAAGCATACATTTTCTCTTGTTGCTAAATTGGCCATTGTGAGAATTATTTTGGCTCTTGTTGCTACTAAAGATTGGAAATTGCATCAATTAGATGTAAATAATGCCTTTCTTCATGGCTTTATTGAGGAGGATGTTTACATGCTACCTCCTCCTTGCTATCCTACATCTCCTGGTATGGTTTGCAAATTAGAAAGGTCTCTTTATGGTTTGAAACAAGCCAGTAGACAATGGAATTATGAATTGACTAAATTTCTATGCAATTTGGGTTATGTTCAGTCCAAGCATGATTATAGTCTGTTCACTAAAAGAGTTGGTCAATCATTCGCTATTGCATTAGTGTATGTTGATGATATGTTGTTATTGGGCAATTCTACCACTGAAATTGAAAGCACCAAAGGTACTCTTCACAAAGCCTTTACCATCAAAGATCTAGGCATTGCTAGATACTTTTTGGGCATGAAATTGCTAGAAGTTCAGGTGGAATTTTATTGAATCAGAGGAAATATGTTTTGGATATTTTGAAGGATGCCAATATGCTTGAGTGCAAGCCTGGTGAGTTTCCTATGCAAAAGGGTGTGAAATTGACAATTGAGGGAGATGATGTATTTCCTCATCCTGATAGATATAGAAGAATTGGGGGGAGGCTGTTGTATTTGACTCTTACACGTCTAGATATTTCCTACACTGTCCAACAATTTAGCCAATTTCTGCAGCATCCTCTTACCTCTCATTGGAATTGTGCTCTGTATCTTCTCAGATATTTCAAGGGCACATTCAATTTGTCTCTTTCTTATGCTTCATCATCTGATTTGGTGTTATTTGCTTACAGTGATGCAAATTGGGCATCCTGTGCATACAATTGTCGTTCATTGACAGGTTATTATGTGTTTTCGGGATCTTCATTGGTTTCATGGAAAACAAAAAAGCAAAAGGTGGTATCCAAGTCATCTACTAAGAGTGAATATAGAGCAATGTCATCCACTGCAAGTGAATTAGTTTAGATTGAAGGCATTCTATCAGATTTGAATGTCAAGGTTCCTTTGCCAATTACTTTGCATTGTGATAATCAATCTGCTCACTATCTAGCGGCAAATCCGTTTTTTCATGAAAGGACAAAACACATTCGTGTGGATTGCCATTTTCTTAGAGACATGATCATGGATGGATTTCTATGTACAGCACACATCTCTACTGTCAATCAAACTGCTGATATCCTCACCAAACCATTGGGAGCTGCTCAACACAAGTACTTACGGTCCAAGCTTGGCCTTGTCAATCCGGTTGCAAGTCCAGCTTGAGGAGGGTATGTGAACCATATAGCTAGAGTAACATTGTTAAGGGAAGTTTTGGGATTCAATGGTTTCTGTAAGGGCATTTAGGTCATTACAACTTAGGTTGTTAGAACCTTCTTCCCGCCTCTATAAAAGGAGTTGTGTTGTTGGTTGTTGCTGACGATTTTTACCACTGTAAACTTCCATTTTCCCTTCAATTAAAGATGTTCCTTTGATTTCTGTTTTTGGATCCTTTGATCCTTCACACTTTCACAATGCAAGCGCCGGGTTGGGTGCAGACACGGCGTACGACCAGTACTACTGCAGAGGTGAGATCAACTCCAGCCTCTGCAGCGACTGCATCCAGTAGGCCGCCCTGAGCCTCCTCGGGAACTGTACCTTCTTCAAAACCGCTGCCATCTGGTACCAAGAGTGCACGCTGCGCTATTCAAACCATTCCATGGTCGGCATCGAGGCCATAAGGTCGTTTACCGGCGGGTATTCAACCAAGAACGTGACCGACTCGGTGGCGCTATTAACTGTGCTCCAACAGACCTTCAACGGGTAAATATGCCTTGGTCTTGTTCGCTGAAAATTTTCAAGTAGACCATTAAATTTAGGCCTTCAATAGTACTCCGTATAATATATATAGGTCACTAGCTAGATTAATTATCATGTATGGAGCATTTTATTCTTACACACTATACCCCTAGCTAGGCACGTAATTAACCAAAAATTAAAATTCAAGTAGGTATACTAAATTTTTCTCATACGCGTAATTTTCATTATCAAAAATCTTAATTTAATAAATACATAAATATTTTTTTATTAATCCCCCAAATTTTTACTTATTATTTTACCTCAAAAAAATGGGGCACACATACTATCTTATAAATTCTCACGGAACATTGTATCAAAATTTTGCCTAAAAGAGACGATCTATCTATGGTGGAACATGCTAATAAACGAGTCGACCCAGGGAAGCAAGCCGAGTTTGTTCGTCGCCTGAATATATTGTCAGACTCTCAATCGGGGCTCTCCAAGTCCGCCAATTAGCATTCAGGCGACAGGCCGTTATATTTAGGCGACGGAGAAAGGTCCTCGCTCTATTGCGTTCGGAGAAATTAAAAATAATATTTAATGGACTCAAAAGACGAACATATATAAGCAACGTTGTCGCCCATCAGTGGCAAGTGCAAGCCTAACATTCCTCACGTCGTCAGAAAAATGCGGAATGGTTATGTCGAATTGTTTCCATGCCTCACCATATGTAGGATGTTTCAACCATTCTGAATCTCTCACCCGCTCACCATGCCATCATATTTTCTTCGCAATGTTCGGTTTCATGAAGAGTCTCTTCAGTCTCGGGGTCAAGGGAAAGTACTGGAGGGCCTTTCTAGGAACCTTTTTGACCTCTGTTGCCCTTTTAAGTCTCCCATTTCAGAGTGTTGCACTTAGGACACATGATTCTAGCTCTTCGTACTACTTGTAAAAAAATAGATAGTTGTACTCGCAAACATCAATCAGCTCATACCGAAATACAAGGTCCCTAATCACACTTTTCAGCTTCTTCCAATCAACTAGATGTTGATTTCCTTCTTGCAACAACTTTGAAATGTGTTTGCAATTCATATTCATGCTCCTTTCTGTCCATCCACACTCTGACTTCAACTTCATGATATCTAGACATGCCTCCAGAACAGTCGATTTGCTGTCGGGATACAATTGTGTCTGAGCTACCTCTAGAAGCCTGTGATATTTCAGATAGTCATCATCGACGACATCTTCAAACGAGGGTTCTTCAGCAGCCTCGTCGGCAACCATGTGTGTGTATCCAGGAATCCAACATGATAAGGAAAGGCATCATGCTGAATATCTATAACAGGACCATGATCAGAGGAAGATGTCCGGTCATCTAACATCTACTTTCGTCTTTGGTCATTTATCATATCAGTGTCTCTCCATGTTTGTCCCAAACTATATAACTAGACCACATCCCATAACGGGCCAAATCCGAGAGCATCTCATCTACAGTAACCCATTTGTTGTTGTAGCACCTTATACACGGACAAAGGAAATGAGTAGTCCCACTCTTAATCGCATACGCTCTGATAGCTTCCAAAAAATTAAAAATTCCTAGTCCGCGTGAGCATGAGGGAGTTGCATCCAACTTTTATCGCCTCATTATCGTCATGTTAGTATCAATTTCAATTTCGAAACCACATTCTAAAACACGTTCTCAATCCGAGTTGTATCCAACATGTGTCACTTTCAAAATCAATTTCAATCTCAACCTATAAAAACACATTCTCATTATCACCTTATTAGGCTAAACATCTACAATGATCTAAAAGTAAGCGAAAATAAAGAAAATAAGGGAATTAGGCTAGAAATCTGAAAAATCAGGGGTCTTTAGTTGTGCAAGTTCATATAATGATTTAATCCAAAAATCACATTCATAGGCATGATATGTAGAAACAAGGAATAAAAATAATAACTTGCAACCAAAAACTCAATATCTTCTAAATTATAGATCCAAACAAGAAAATAAACCTAAATAAAGTGCCAAAATTAAAGGGTGAAAATTAAAAATCTAAAATGTATGCAGCGAAAATGGTGAAAAACATGGCACGAAAATAAATCACTCAAATAAGAATCAAGAGAGTAAAGAACTTGCACAAACATGAGAATCCGATACCACTTGGTACCTTTGGGATACCCGATCCTTCGCTTGTGGGCTCAAGATCAAGAACCACACCGTATATTTTCCAGATCTTGTAGTGCTCTTTCGATATCTCCTAATTGAACAAATTAATCCACTTATTAATTAACTAATTAAAGCGACGGAAAGGACTTAAACTAAATTCCCACAATTAAACAGTAGCGACGGAAATAAAAAGGGAAGCGAGTTAGCGAGGTGCATGCGAGATCAGCGAGGGGTGAGATCCGGGTGTGAGCGCGCGAGAGACGAGGACAGTTCTCGTTGGAAGCGAAGTTGCAGACGTTGGAGCGAGACCGAGAACGCGGAGCAGGGGAGCGCTGGCGAGCGCGGGAGCAAAGACGCGGGCAACGCCTGGGGATGCGCGAGCGCAGCGCTCGCTGCAGGCGAGGCCGACGCGGATGCTCATCGACGAAGCTTCTTCCGCTGTTGCTCCTGGGCTAATGCGACGGTTCTGTAACATAGGGTTTTTGTTTGGTCTATGTTTGATCGAGTGGTTTGGATGGTGATTGTGTGATGATGCCGAGTATAGAACAAGAACATGAAAGTATGAAGCTGTTGGGATTGATAATCGAAGATCCCTTTAATCCTTAAAGGGGTTCCTCAATTCTATTCATTCTCATTAATTGAATAGAACTACAATGTTTAAATAGAAAAACTATATACCAATTCCACTTGCAAGAGTGGAGGTTTGTTTTATTACAGATTGAATTTTAATCCTAAAGATAAAGTAAACCTAAATAAGATAGAAGTTCAATAACTTAGTGGACAAGATTCTATGTATATGAGATATAATTCTTCCACCTTATTAAATTTAAATATGTGAAATAATAAACTTAATTAATTAAATGTGTAACTCGGCCCAAGCATAAGAGGAACTCGACATGGGCCTTGGATCCACTCGACATGGCACTCGACTTGAGGGTGTACCGAGTGTGTACCAAGGGTATGCCGAGTGAAGTCTTCTTAGTGGATGTTGACGAGTCTTCATGAGCTCTGTTTGTGGACGGAAGCTAATCTCCTGTGCTGGTGGTGTAGTCTTGAGCAAAGTGATTCAGGGTGTCCTGAACCCTTGCTCCATAGTTCCTTGGTAACGGACAAGAAGGGCTTTAGTTGCATCTTGAATTCTCTTGGCCCGTGCTCGAGTGATAGGACCATCGAATGGAACCCTCATGTTGTCCTCAATGTCACCAGGAGTCATTGATAATTGCACTGCATCATTCTCCTCCACTTGATTTCGATTTGTCCCCAAATCGTCGTCAGAGTCATCGTCAGGCACGAACAAAGAAAGATCAGCGACGTTGAAGGTAGAATGAACATTGTACTTGTAGGCAGGGAGATCCAGCTTGTAAGCATTAGGACCCATCTTCTAAACCACTCGAAATGGTCCATCTCCACTGGGTTCCAACTTAGATTTCCGTTGTTGCGGAAACCTTTCCTTCCTAAGATGCAGCCACACAAGATCTCCAGCATTGAACATCACATCCTTGCGATGCTTGTCCTTCGCTGCCTTGTATTGCACAGTTTTCCTTTCCAGCTGCACCTTGGTTCGCTCATGCAAGCGCTTGATGAAGTCCACTTGCTTAGCTACATACGTGCTCTCTTTCTCCTTGAGGGACCGTGGCATCACATCCACAAGTGTAAGACGATTTCGGCCATAGACCACCTCAAAGGGAGTCTACTTGGTTGATGAGTTCCTAGACCTGTTATAAGCCAACTCAACAAATGGTAGGCATTATTCCCATCTCCGGAGGTTAGTTCGCAGCATGACTCTCAGGAAATTAAGCCCCAAGAGTTCTATTTGTAACCTCAGTTTGGCCATTAGTTTTGGTACCCAACTTAGACCATAAAGTTTTCCAAAAACAGCTTAAAAACTTAGAATCACGATCAGACACAATAGACAATGGCAATCCATGTAAGCGAACAACATCTTTAAAGAATAAATGAGCAAAATGAATAGCATCATCAGTTTTGTGCCATGGTATAAAATGATACATTTTGGAGAACCTATCCACTACCACAAAAATATAATCATGACCCTTAGAAGTTCTAGGCAAGCCAACAATTAAATCCATAGAGATATCTTCCCAAGGTGCATTCGAAATATGTAGGGGTTGATAAAGACCATTCGAATTTGCCTTAGACTTTGCTTTAGCACATGTCACACAACGTTTGACAAATCTCAGCACATAATTAGACATTTTAGGTGAAAAGTAATGTTCCTTGAATCCTGCTAAGGTTTTTTCGAAACCACCATGTCCCCTAGATTCGTGTATTTCGTGAGTTAACAGTCGGCTAATAGATGAAGATGGGATACAAAGCTTGCCCATCCTAAATAAGTACCCATTATCAAGAAAATAAGAATCAACTTCACCTTTGGACACACATTGAGCATAAATAGTCTTACAGAAACTATCAGAAGCATATAGTTCTTTTATTAAAGCAAAACCCAAAACATGTACATCCATATGGTTTAGGAGGACATACCTGTGTGATAGCGCGTTAGCTACCATATTATCCTTTCCCTTATTGTGGTAAACCCCATAGGAAAAGGTCTACAGAAACTCCACCCATCGAGCAAGGCGCATGCTGAGCACTGGCTGATCTTTGAGGTACTTTAGAGCTTCATGATCCGAATGAATCACAAACTCCTTAGGCCAAAGGCAGTGCTCCCATGTATGTAGGCATCTGATAAGCGCAAAGAGCTCCTTGTCGTAGGTAGAATAGTTGAGCTCAGTGCGGCCCAACTTCTCGCTGAAATAGGCGATGGGGCGCCTATTTTGAAGCAAAACTCCATCAATGCCAGTGCCAGAAGCATCACGCTCTAGTTCAAAGAGTTGTTGAAAGTTGGGTAGCTGCAGCACTAAGGGATGGGTGAGGCGATCCTTGAGAGCGTCGAATGCCCTCTGATGTGCGTAAGTCCAATGAAACGTCATATCCATCTTGGTCAGCTCATGTAGGGGGGCGGCAATAGTTCTGAAGTTCTTGACGAAGTGTCGATAAAAGCCAGCAAGACCTAGAAATGACCGCACATGGGTTGGAGTCTGCGGCTGGGACCACTACTGGATAGCGCAAACCTTCTCCTTATCTACCTTCAGTCCAGATTTAGAAACTACAAAACCAAGGAAAATGGTAGACTCGGATGCAAAAGAACATTTCTTTAAATTGGCATATAATTTATCTTTTCTTAACCAGTCAAATACCAATTTTAAGTGACTCAAATGATCATGCAGGTTCTTACTATAGATTAAGATATCGTCAAAATAAACAACGACAAATTTTTCCTAAGTATCTTCTAAGCACATGGTTCATAAGCCTCATAAATGTAGAAGGAGCATTAGTCAAACCAAAAGGCATTACTAACCATTCAAATAATCGATACTTAGTTTTAAAAGCCGTTTTCCATTCATCTCCCTGTTTCATCCTAAGTTGATGATAGTCACTTCTAAGATCAATTTTAGAGAAAATGCATGCACCATATAATTCATCAAGCATATCATCTAAGCAAGCAATAGGGTGATGATACTTAACCGTTATTTGGTTGATTGCCCGACAATCAACACAGATGCACCAAGAGCCATCCTTCTTTGGAATCAAGATGACAGGCACGACACAAGGGCTCAGGCTCTCTCTGACGAAGCTTTTTTCCACCAGCTCTGTTACTTGGCGTTGCCGCTCTTTTGTTTCCTCAGGGCTAGCTCTATAGGCGGCGCGATTAGGCAGGGCTGCGCCAGGGACGAAGTCAATCTAATGCTCAATCCCACGAATAGGTGGCAACCCCTGTGGTAGATCAGCTGGAAGGACATCCAAATAATCCTGCAAAAGAGCAACAATAGGTGCAGAAATATGACTCAAATCCACAACATTAAGTAATACCTCTTTCATTACCAATTGGATGTGAGGTCGATGAGCATTCCAGGTGACGGTCTCTTTCTGAGGTTGAGAGACCAAAGATCGTCGTTCAACAGAGCCCTTGAGCAAAGTAAAAGAAGGTTGTGTTGATGCAGAAGACAAATGGGTGGCTACTGCAGAGGCCGCGGGTGCGTTACTGGAGGCCGCAGGCGCGGGTGCGGCTTGAGGCGCAACCGTGGGGTTGGGCTCTTGGCTAGCTAGAGCCCTTTGAGCTTCCTCTTAGGCGTCCTGTTGATGTCGCTTGCGAACCTGTTCCTTCAAAACAGCTTGAGGGGAAAGGGGTAGGAGAGTAACTCTCCTCAAATCAAAAGTGAAGGAATATGTATTTGCACGACCACCATGTATAACATAATGGTCATATAACCAAGGACGACCAAGCAAAATATGACTACAATCCATTCTAGCAACATCACATAAAACTTTATCATGATATGATCCAATAGAAAATGAAACTAAGCACTGTTTAGTAACAATAATATCAGATCCATCATCAGTAATACCATTTAATCCATAGTGAGTAGCTCTAGGAGTAGTAGTCAAGTGTAAGAAATCCACTACCTTTTCATTGATGAGATTGCAGCAACTCCCACCATCGATGATGACACTCAAGTTAGCCTCGCGAACCACACACTTGGTGTGGAAGATATTCTCCCTTTCATCAGCCATGGGAGCTTCCTGGATGTGTAGAACTCGACGATTGATAAGATAGAGAGTATCTTGAAAGTTGTTGGGGTCAATCTCGTCCTCAGGCTCAATCGGCTGGTCCTCCTCCACTTCACTCAAAATTACATGGTCATCGACAGTCTCCTCCTCATAGTAAACGTCTCCCAAATCATTGAGAATGACCTTCCTCTTTTGAGGGCATTCGCGAGGGGCATGTTCAGAACCACAACAAGTGAAGCAGCGGATGTCTTTAGTGCGTTCCTTAGATGGTCCAGCAACTCTCCTAGTTTCAACCTGATAACCCTGTGTAGGTGAGTTGGAAACTCCCTTTTGCTGCATAGAAGGGTTAGAAGAAGGTCTGGATTGACTAGAAGAAGGAAAGGGAACAAACCTGCGACCTTAGAAAGCTTGATCGGTCCTAGCCCTCTGATGTTGCTGATGCTCATATAGAAGTTGTGCTTTATTAGATAGAGTGTTAATATCCCTAATAGAATGAATGATCAATGGATATTTAACAGAGATATTAAGACCAGCAAGAAATTGAGTACATAAAACACGTTCAGTAAGATAAACATTGACCTGATGAGCGAGTCATTGAAGCTCGTATCTGTATTCCATAGGGGAGCGAGCTCTTTGGAAAAAAGAAGCTATGCGCATCCTCATTGTTTCTGTGTATTCCTCAGGCACGTGTCGTTTCTTCAACAGATAGCGAAGTTGGGGCCAAGTTTCAACAGGTTGCTTACCTTGATGACGACGGATTTCACGGGTGCAAACCCACCAAGTGCGAGCCATACCTGTTAAATGTAATAAAACAACTTCCAACTTTTCTGTTTCCTCATAGCGCAGATGTTCCAAAACATAATTAGTATAATCTTCCCAAACAAGATAAGCTTCAGGATTATTAGTACCATCAAAAGTTTCTAATTTAATTTTAACACCGCGCCTTTGGATAGCCTATGCATTATCAAATCTAGGACGACCAAAATTAGGATTAGGTAAATCATTAAAGTTAGGATCTACCTCTTGGTAAGCGTCCTCCAAGTGGGGCATGTTGTTCAGATCAGCATTGCTACGACTGTCGTCCCAATTGGATCTGATTAACGGAGGATTGGCGTGAGTCTGGTGAGTCGTGTGGTGCTGCTGATGCCGGCCTTGTTGTTGATGTCAAGGGGGGTGTAGTCTCGGCGTACATCATTACCGTTAAAGCTAGATAACGGATCATTGTCATTCTCTCCTGCAAAAGGGTTAGGCGTAGCAGATCGCAGTTTAATGTATAACTGACCAGAAGGGGGTGGATTCCCTGATGGAGGGGTATTACCTGAGGGAGGTGTATTACCTGTAGGGGGTGTATTACCTGAAGGAGGCGGCTTACCACCTAGCGATGTAGATCCAGAAGCCTCATTTTGTTTCAACTTCTCAAGTTTCCGAGCAATTGCCTGGTTGATCAGGGAAATGAATTGAGCGCGGTCCTCAGCCCGTTCGATGGCTAAACGATTGTCGCGGCCTTTGCTGGACTCCTCCATTTCCTGCCTTGGAGCGAGTGTGGTAGATTGGACGGTAGAGTTAATGATATACTGCATATCGGATGCAGAAATGCTAGCAGGGGGGGTAGAGGAATAATTTGGGTCGTTGTCGTTAGACATGTTCCTACAATATCAGAAGAGCAACAAGTAAACGGAGAAAAGACCAGAAACCAAGTAATGCAAGCCCTTTTGATCCTAAGAGTGATTCAGTTTTAAAAATCAAAGAGGCGAGAAAACAAGGCACAATATTTAAGCAATCTTCCATGGACACATTATTTTGCAATATTTAAGACAGCAAGTAGAGATCAAAATTGCAATTTAAATCAGCCACAAGTCGGATAACAAGGATAGCAAGTATAAACAAGCGGATGATGTAAAGAGAACGAAAGACTACAATGTGATGCTCGAAATATGCAAGATTGAATAGGAGAAACGATGCAATCACAAGGGTAAGCAAGTGCACACACTCCGCCAACTATTATCTAACGGTTCCAACACGGTTCAGAAAAAGAGGGGTGTGACCAAGGCTCCTTTGTCGGCACAACACAAAATCACACAAAAGGGGGTTCTTTTGTAATGCTTAAAACCAATCAGATCATCTAACAAGTAGCAAAAAGAAATAACAAAATGTAAGAGTTACTAACTCAACAATGTAAGGTATGTTATTCTTCTCTTCTTCTGTTTTTTTGAATTTTGCTCTCGGCTTTTTCCTTCTTTTTTTTCCTATGAACGTTGCTGTTAGCTGTTGTAAAGCGACAGAACAGAAAAAAAAAAAGAAAAAAAAAATAACCAAGCTATGATGATCTAAAAGTAAGAAAAAAATAAAGAAAATAAGGGAATTAGGCTAGAAATCTGGAAAATTAGGGTTTATTAGTGGTGCAAGTTCATATAATGCTTTAATCCAAGAATCACATTCATAGGCATGATATGTAGAAACAAGGAATAAAAATCAAAACTTGCAACCAAAAACTCAACATCTTCCAAATTATAGACCCAAACAAGAAAATAAACCTAAACAAAGTGCCAAATTTAAAGGGTGAAAATTAAAAATCTAAAATTTATGCAGCGGAAATGGTGAAAAACATGGCATGAAAATAAATCACTCAAATAAGAATCAAAAGATTAAAGAACTTGCATAAACCTGAGAATCCGATACCACTTGGTACGTTTGGGATACCCGATCCTTCGCTTGTGGGCTCAAGATCAAGAACCACGCCGTATATTTGCCCGATCTTGCAATGCTCTTTTGATATCTCATGATAGAACAAATTAATCAACTTATTAATTAACTAATTAAATAGAAGGAAAGGATTTAAACTAAATTCCCACAATTAAAAGTAGCGACGGAAATAAAAAGGGAAGTGAGGTGCGTGCGAGATCAGCGAGGGTGAGATTCGGGTGTGAGCGCGCTGGAGACGAGGACAGTTCTCGCTGGAAGCGAAGTCGCGGACGCTGGAGCGAGATCGAGAACACAGAACAAGGGCGCGGTGGCGAGCGCGGGAGCGAAGACGCGTGCAACGTTTGGGCGCGCGCGAGCGCACCGCTTGCTGCTGGCGAGGCCGACGCGGATGCGCAGCGACGAAGCTCCTTCCGTTGTTGCTCTTGGGATAATGCGACGGTTCTGTAACTTAGGGTTTGTGTTTGGTGTATGTTTGATCGAGTGGTTTGGATGGTGATTGTGTGATGATGCCGAGTACAGAACAAGAACATGAAAGTATGAAGCTGTTGGGATTGATAATCGAAGATCCCTTTAATCCTTAAAGGGGTTCCTCAATTCTATTCAATCTAATTAATTCAATAGAACTACAATGTTTAAATAGAAAAACTATGAACCAATTCCACCTTCCAAGAGTGGAGGTTTGGGTTTTTAAAGATAGAATTTTAATCCTAAAGATAAAGTAAACCTAAATAAGATAGAAGTTCAATAACTTAGTGCACAAGGATCTATGTATATGAGATATAATTCTTCCACCTTATTAAATTTAAATACGTGAAATAATAAACTTAATTAATTAAATGTGTAACTCGGCCCAAGTAGTAGAGGAACTCGACATGGGCCTTGGATCCACTCGACATGGCACTCGACTTGAGGGTGTACCGAGTGTGTGCCGAGGGTATTCCGAGTGAAGTCTTCGTGGTGGATGTTGACGAGTCTTCATGAGCTCTGTTTGTGGACAGAAGCTCATCTCCTGTGCTGGTGGTGTAGTCTTGAGCAAAGTGATCCAGGGTGGCTTGAACCCTTGCTCTATAGTTCCTTGGTAACGGACAAGAAGGGCTTTAGTTGCATCTTGAATTCTCTTGGCCCGTGCTCGAGTGATATGACCATCGAATGGAACCCTCATGTTGTCCTCAACGTCACCAGGAGTCATCGACAATTGCACTGCATCATAATTGTAAATGATTTACGAAATTTTCTTTGAATACAGGTCGTATCATGATGGTGAGCACGGTGTGGACTAAACCGGAGCCTAACCGGATCAAAGCTAACGTGGACGGGGCTGTTTGCAAGAATAGTGTGGCATTTGTTGGAGGTGTCCTCAGATCGGAGGATGGTACTTGGATTGACGGGTTCGGACATCGCATTGGCTCATGTCTGACAATCATGGCAGAACTTTGGGGGATTTTAGGCTGCCTCTGATTAGCCTGGGATAGGGGTTATCGTCATGTGGAGATGGAATCAGACTCGCAGCTGGCCTATTCTATGGTGGTTAATGGGGTGGCCGATCATCACCCATCCTCGAGCATGGTTAAGCATTTCCAAGGCTTTTTGAAAAGGAACTGGAGAGTCCAATTCCGACATGTCTTCAGGGAAGCGAACATGGTCGCCGACTCCTTCGCCAAGCTTAGCCTTTCGTTGAATCAGGGCTTCCACGAGCTCCCGGAGCCGCCTGATAGGACTAGGACTCTTCTGGAGAGTGACTGTATGGGATTGGCTACTCCCAGATTTATTGTAATGTACGTAGCTGTTTGTTCTGTTGATTCGAGAAGGTTTTCTTTCTCGAGTTATTTTATCAAAAAAAAATGTGCATTCAAAAGAAGATCCTTGTCATGGAGCTACAAGGCCAATTATAATAAAGGTTTTTCTTTCCTAAATAAAGTGTTAAAGTCATATGTGACTGCGACCCCTTTCTGAATGTTTTGTTGAAGACAACCTAATTTTATTTACTTGTATATGCTGAAACTAATCTTATAGCAAATCAAATCAAGTTAAAGATGCAGCACCTCAACCACAAAGAGGAAGATCTAATCATTTTCTTCGTTCAGGAACAATAAAAAAGGTGATTTGTGGTAGTGGCTATGAAAATGCTGAAGAAGTTGAGCATGTGACATAATAATATTTCTCTTGTTTTTATTTGTCAAAAAAATCCTTCTGTTTCTTTCAATTAGTATTTTCAGTTCACTTCATCTGATGTTTCCAATCTTTTTACGTGGACTACATGAGGTAGTAAGCTTATGTGATTGGGTTTTCTTTTTTAAATCTCATTCCAGGTGTTAAAGCATGTAGATGGCGATGTTGAAGTTGCAATTGATTATTTGATATCTGAGAGTGGATTTGAGGAGGCTTTCTCTAAACAGTAAATAGAGCCCAGCTAATTCCAGGGAGATACCCATGGTAATGGCTGGTCTTGAAAAGTTAATGAATTTCAAGTTAATCGTGCTGATTGTATGGATAATATTATAATAAGATTAAATGGATGGTTGTTAAATGTACGTATATGTATATTGTATGTTTATAAGTTAATCAAAGTACTAATCCATTCATTTCCATAGAAAAAATATGTCTTATATGGAGCAAAAGGTGTTGCATATCAACCTAATAAACATCGGATTAGAAATGAAAAATCGAGCGATTCCATACCTTCGAAATCAAACTATAATATAAAATTGATGCTGATATCATTACAGACATCATCCTATTAACCCAAATCAATGTGTAACACATGTTTTTACATTAAAATGCTAACATAAATTAATATATATTAATAACAATAACATCGTTATAAAAATAAAAACCGATGTATATATCATATTAATACATCAATTATGTACATATTTAATGCGATAGATTATTTTAAAACAACAAAAAATCACAAATTATAGATATGAAATTAATATACACAAAATCAATATAATAAAAAAAGATGTCTATTTTGTTTTCATACATTAATTATTTTAAAAATAGTGATGTAAATGTAAAATTTAGGCTTGGTGTGGACAATTTCAAAAGCTTATAAATGAAAAATAATGAGACTTTAACAACAAGTGAACATGTTAAAAATAAATTTGAGGGACTGATTTATATCTATATCAAAAATAAAACAGATGTTTTAACAAAGGAAAGACATCGGCTTAAAATCGTTGTGGAAAACATGATCTTTTACTACACACACAAAGAGGTCGGATTTTTTTTTTTAAAGACATCGGTTCACAACAGATGTCTAATTGGACTTTTCTAGTAGTGAGATTTCGAATAAAAGCTTTTTGATGAGCAATAACCAAGGATAGTAAATCTTGTTAGAGTTAGGTCAAGGATTTTCAGTGAGAAAGAATGCATAAATCTCTAGATATGATAGATTTTCTACAACTGATTTGACTTATTTATGTTATAAATCAAGACATAGCCATTAGCCCATTACTAGAGCCTTGAGGGATCTGAATTGTGCAACTTAAGTTAAGGTTTTGTTTTCTTAGCATTGCTTATAGAAATGTTTGTTGTTGCAGGTACCCATTTTGATCAGTGACAATGTATAGAACGGGTTCAGCTAGCTGGTTTAAGAGGGGATAATAAAGTACTAAGGTAAAGCTGATTTATTTATAACATTTGCTTGTTTTTATATTTTAATTTGGGAGCTTTTCTTATGATAGTACTTTTATTTAGTTGTTTATTTACATGTTTTTTTGTTTTTTGCAACCATCTTTCTTGGACACCAAAAACCTTGCTTCCATTAATTTGTGGATGAACAATACTCACTCCAACTCGAGCACTCACTATGATCCAGATCACAACCTACTGAAATGAAGAAGCTTCAGACCGCATTCAGGTTGTATATCTAGGGAACTTTCTTTGTCACAAGGATGGTCATTCAATGTGCCCCGTGTTGCTATAAAGCTTGTTTTTGAGGAAATTATATTCGACTAGCTCTATTATCCCGAAGTAACATGTCTCAAAATCATCATGCAGTCCTCATTCTTAAGCAAGGTGTGTGATGACTAGAGATGTCATGTATTTTAGAAACCAGATCAATGGTCCTATTACATGATAGCTAAGGATCTTATGTTACAGAGAACTGAGGTTTATGTCTTAGAGGTTGATATCTTCAAAGAGCTACTTACCACATTAATTATAAAAAATAATCATCATAAATAATGGCATACAGAAATCTTCATGGGCCACTTATTTTCAATATGTAGCTTATTGACGATCGAATAAAAAACGTCCTTGTGGAGATGAGTTCCATTCTCACCACCATGAGTCTCAGAATGCCCTTTTCTCATCTAAAAGCCTATTACTCAGTAGGCGAATTATCTTGGTTTAATAACATATCTTCTTTAGCAGTTCTTCACAGTGCAAGATCTTCTTTTTGATAACTTTTCTACACACAATTTCTTATTTCTTTTCAATGAAATGCACCATAGAAATGATTACATCAAAAAAATTAAACTATATGGGGCTTCAGAGTTTATTTTCACCATCTCAGTGACACCGAGTCAATAAAAAAAAGGCCCATTTGCTAAACTAGACCAAAAAATTGGCCTAATTGCACAATTAGACCACTAGCTCAAAAATTGGCGTAAAATAACCTCTCTACCCCCATGCAAATTTAACAACAGGTTATTTTGCACTATTCATTAACGGGATTAGCAGGTGAGGGAGGGGAAAGGAAAACGAGTGGGAGGGCCGGCCCGGAGACTTATAAGGAAGGCGGAGCGCCACCGGAGGAGAAAGGAGGCCGCCGGGAAGGAGGAGAAGGCGCCGGAGGCCTCCGGCGTTTGGCTGGCAGCCCGCTCTTGCTCGTCTCTCATCCTCGTTGTCTCGCTTTCGCTGCTCAAACTCCCTCCCTCCATGGTCCTCCTCTCTTCCTCGCGCGAGCAGCGGGCCTCTTGAGCACCGTGCGCCTCGCCCGAGTAGCTAGCAGCACCGCAACAACCGATGCCTACCCAGCGGCAGGTCCGAGCAGTGCCTCCGGCCACCTTTCTCTCCTCACTCCTCCATTGAAGCCCGTGAGTTTCTCAAAAATCCCCAATTTCTAGGGTTTTTCTAATTTGTTAAATTTGAGAATTTTGAGAATGTTTGCATGAATTTGGGGTTTAATTGAAGGAATTTGGGGTTTAATTGAGAGTTGTCTCTGTTGATTCGGAGGGGGAAGATGAAGAGAGAGGTTCCGATTTCGACGACGATGAAGATTCAGGTGAGTTTGGGGGTAAGGGCAACTCCAAATCTGATCCATTTGGTTCTAATTTCAGACTCGATTTCGACGCATTCGGTAAACCTAAAGTTAGAATTTGTGATTTATTGAACCTGATTTGGTTTTTGCTTAATTTTGATCGGTTTTGTGGAATTGATGTGAGGATATTTATTGTTGAATCAGGGTAGATGATTGATTTTGTATGTCTTGATTTCACACTCGCCAACATGTGCTTCTTTGTTTCGTGATTGCAACTTGGTTGTTCTTTGGTTGATTTCGTGATTGCAACCTGTGCTTCTTTGTTTCTTGATTGCATGGCTAATCGTTAGAGAATACATGTAGAAAACTAGGAATTCATTCAAGGTGTTGTGCTTCAATTAGTTTAAGTATCTGAATTCCGGGGTGCATTGGGTATATATATCAGATATATAGTTTTCCGGTATGCACTGGAGGAAGCTCTTGATGTATTGTGTTGCTCCACTCTCTCTGTTGTTATGTCATTGTACTTTCTCCTTCATTTATGCCTTGTATAAATTTGCAAAATTCACAGGAGAAAGACAAGAACGATGCTTTGAGGGCTGAAGATGAACTGAAAGAAGCTGCTAAAAATGTTTCTAAGAAACCAGTAGCGAAAAAAACCACCATGTGAGGCTGCCCCCAAAAATATCAGTTCCGAATAACTTGGTGAGAGCTCTATAGCTACAGCTGATTCTGTGATGGATATAGGTAAATTATAACATGGTCATAAAAGTGATCTCCTATTAGCTCAATTGGTAGAGCGTTGTGTTTGCACACAAAGATGTGAGTTCGACTCTCACATAGGCTAATACGGAGTATGCATTCATATCTCTATGGACTTATACGATTTAACATGGTAGGAAATATATACACTAATGGCAGGACAAATTTATGAATCTGGTACGATAAATTTATGAATTATGAATATCTCTGAACTTATAAAATTATGAACTTGGTAGGAAATATATAGACTAGTGGTAGGACAAATTTGTGAACCTGGTAGGATAAATTTGGCATGATAAAATGTAATCACTGAAATTCCTAAGTGTATAACTTGACACTAATGGTAGGATAGATGTACACGAATGGTAAGATATATTTATACTATTGGCAAAGAAGTAGAATTAATATTGACCAATCCACAAATCCCAGACTAGTAATCATTGAGGCGTGAATCGACCCTAATCTCAATCTCAATTACAAATCCATAAATCCCAATCTCAACCCAATTTCTATCAATCAAAATTCATGAATCCAATCTAATTCAATGCTAGAACGACTGAATTAGAGCATCTACCCTTGGATATAATGTTACTTAGGTTTCCTTCATCTTCTATTGTACACTGGAAACCCTCTACCCTTGCTTGTTTTTCTGAAAAATGTGGAACATAATTTTCTACGGTTTCTAGATTTATTTTCCTTGAAAGCTATTTAAATTGGTAGGATAGATGCACAACAATGGTAGGATAGATGAAAACTAATGGTAGGAGAAAACAACGTTATTGGTAGGATCAGAATGGTAGGATTGATGGAAACTAATGTTAGAAGAAAACGACGATATTGGTAAAACGGAATGGAAACTCATTAATTCATGTATAACTTGACACTAATGGTAGGATAGATGCACACTAATGGTAAGATATATTTATACTATTGGAAATATGTAAATGCATAATTGACTTTACCACAACACAATATATCGGAGACTTATGAACACACACTCCGTATTAGCCCATGTGAGAGTCGAACTCACATCTTTGTCTGCAAACACAACGCTCTACCAATTGAGTTAATAGGCTATTTATCATTGTAATAGTAAAGACCAAGTATTTGATGAGTTACGAGGTAGTCCACCACCACCATAGCTGCAGTACGTGCCTCTCCCTTGAACACCAAGCTCCCACTCTCGGGAGCCCACCAACCGCCGCACACGACATTGATACATACCCTATCACCTGGGGTACGCCACAGGAATAGAGGATCAACCTGGGGGGGTAGTTCTGATATAGGAAAGAGGAACATAGAAGTCCTCGACGGTGACTGGTACCAGTGATGGCAGTGGCAGCGATGGGTAAGTCATCATGTGTGGCTTTTCCCAGCGATGGGTAAGATAACATAACAGTACATGATGACTTACACATCGCTGCCACTTCCACCAACAAGCTTGTTGCACTTTTTCTGCATTGGATAGACAGTTAAACATTGTTGGCAGGCCAGAACTGTACTATTGGTAGGATGACGACTGTATCGTTTCCTCGGATGCACGTGTGGCTTTTCCCCCGTCCTTTCCACCTATCTCCTACTCTGCCTCACTTTTTGCAGGGCATGTTGGGGTGTTTGAGATCCTCCTCTCAAGCTTATATATGTGCTTGGGGAACACCCATCAATGAAATGATTGCATTTTCCCCTCATAAATGCTCCCCCATTCCCCCCAATGAAGAGCCTCGTTTTGGCGCCAAAATTACACTAAACATCGCTGCCACTTCCACCAACAAGCTTGTTGCACTTTTTCTGCATTGGATAGACAGTTAAACATTGTTGGCAGGCCAGAACTGTACTATTGGTAGGATGACGACTGTATCGTTTCCTCGGATGCACGTGTGGCTTTTCCCCCGTCCTTTCCACCTATCTCCTACTCTGCCTCACTTTTTGCAGGGCATGTTGGGGTGTTTGAGATCCTCCTCTCAAGCTTATATATGTGCTTGGGGAACACCCATCAATGAAATGATTGCATTTTCCCCTCATAAATGCTCCCCCATTCCCCCCAATGAAGAGCCTCGTTTTGGCGCCAAAATTACACTAACAACCCGCAAAAACAGCTACGGTCAATCCGTTCCAAATTTCTCCAAATATTCAGGTATGGTATGACATTTTAAGCCTATTGGTAAGATAACTATATGCTATTGGTTAGATAGATGTACCATATTGGTCAGACAGATGCTCTCCCTCTTCCCCCAATGAAGAACCCTGTTTTGGCGCCAAAATTTCACGGACATCCCGCCAAAATCGCTACGGACAATCCCCTCCATATTATCTTCAAAATTTCCATGTATGGTATGACAAGTTTGGCCTATTTGTAAGACAGATATCTTCTATTGGTAAGACAGATGTGTTCTCTTGGTAAGCCAAACGTGTCCAGTTCCCAGAAATGAAGGTGATGCTTTGCCCTCATCTTTCCACTCGTCTCCTATGTTGGCTCCCTTTTTTGCAGAGCATTTAATAAGGAATGACACCCATCAATCAAGATTTTTTAAGAGTTGATTGACACCCTTAATTCAATCATTGAAATTTCCCCTCATAAATGCCCCCTTTTTTTTCCTACTTTATTGGAGCCACACCCCATGTCCAGCATCCCCCCTCCTGATTTCTCTTTTTTCAAAAGATTGAGCTACAGTGCTGCTCAACTCCCCTTCACCTGCTACCTCCACTTCCGGTGGTATTTTTGTATTTGCAAAAATACACCACTTTCTACCCCTAGCCAATTTTTTGGGTACATGTCTAGTTTAGTAAAAAGGCCCATTTTTTGGTCTAATCACTACCCTTTCCTCTAAAAAAAAGGAAAAAATAGCACTAGCAATTAGATGAAGGTTAAGTGTCATTACCAATTTCTCGTTAAAGAGCCTCTGAAGAGAAGATTCCTATGCATTAAAAAAATTGCATTTTCGATGATGAAAGAAGGAATAAAATTTGTTATAGTTATGCTTTTCACATTCTTACAAGTGAAAAATCATCTAAGAGGACCTTCGGATTGTAGATGACTATTAGGAGCACAATTTAATTTTTGAATACATATATTTTTTGTTTCTCTTGTGATTAGTGGGATGTCATGTGAGACATTAACTTAATTGCGCAGGGTTCTGCACCATCTGGTTCAGTGTGCACTCCTGAGGAAATTTTTATTGCCATTCATGGAATAGATCCTGAAATGCTTGTTTTGAACAAAGGCATTACTCATTCTGTTTTTTGAGGAGGTGACCGATGCATGTAATGCTTGTTTTGAAGAAAGGCAAATATTCACACAGCAAGTCTTTGCGAAGATCCTAAATCAACTGGTATTTCTGCTATATTCGATTTCTGTTTCTTTTCTCTGTGCTACATATGGCTTTTTTCCTTTTTTTTCCCAGCATTGGTGATTTGTTCTTTTTCTAATCTATTTGCTTGAATTCTTCTCTGTATTGGTAAAATAAAGAAAACCATTTAAAAGTTGTGGCACCCCCTTTACATTATGCACTCCTGGACTGTATAGCATCTAATTCTTATAGTGTACGAGAAATTAGAGCCATTCTTCCTTTACCAATAGCAGGAAATAAATCGCTCTTAATCAATCACTTTGTACTAGTGATGGAATTGTTTTTGTGTTTTGTTTGTCGCACCTACGGTGATGATACAGATGGGCGTCGGTGTTATTTTTTGCTGCTCCATTTCAATAGGACACTGCTGATTTTTTCATCCAGTTTCAATCTCTTGATGTTGCTGAATTTTTTTATTGGCATTTCTTAGTGCTGAATTTTTCAATTGGCATTTCTTAGTGCCTACTTCAGGAAAGGCCGCTGGCACTCAAGCTGATGTGTTGCAGGAGAATTAATGCATATAGAGGTACCTCTAAGTGGGTTGTATTGTAGTGTTATAATGACTAGCAACTTGAAATATGTCTATTGATGTATTTTACCTTGAATTTGACGCTAGTGCTCTCTTGTATTTGACTTTATTGTCACTATTTGATGTATATATTTGTTTTTTTCAATGTTTAATTTTCTATTAGCTAAAACAGGATCACAATATAGATAAACTGGGGTATTCGATGATTGGTGTATTCAATTAAAGACATCGGATTTGAGAGAAAAAAGCGATGCCTATCTTTATAGATACGTCGATTATAAAGTCAAAATAGATTTCTAAAACTCACTCTATATATATATCAAAATTGTAATATAAAACGATGTTATAAAACACAAAAACATTATCTCTCGATTAAAAATAGATGTCAAAATACATAAATAACATATACTTTTAAAATATTGAATATGGAACATTATATTTATATAAAATAATATCACAAATTATAAATGAAAAAAAAATTCACAAATTGAATAATGCATTATCGGTGTGTGTATGAATGTAAAACATCATGTCTATAAAAAATAGAGAGGTTAATGAGAACTTTTGTACTGTACTGCATACCTTCAAATGGCTAGAAATGCAAAATAATAATGGTTTAACATTACGTGAATACGTCAAAACGTAATTATATTCACATATTCAAATCATTATTAAAAAGAAAAGCGATGTTATAAGTGACTAAAGACATCGGGTATAAAACGATGTGGTAAAGTTTGGATTTTTAACGCCACCTACTAACACATTGAATTTGTTTTTTATTAACATTGGTTTATACCCGATGTCTATGAACAGAATTCTAGTTGTGTATATAGTTCTATGCTCGTCGCTTGAATGTTGATTATAACAGAAGTAGTTGAGCCCTATGGTCACGCAACCATCCTCCTTCCTTTGTTCGTTGTCTGGATATGTTCGTCACCTAAACCTACATTTAGGCAACAGACTTTGATGATATTGGTCATTGATAATGCATAGTTCATATAGGCATTATAGGTATTTCTTATTGCGTTTAGATAGGAGTTTTGCATGCATTTTAGTCTAGTTTCATATCTTTCTTGTGAAGTATTCGAGTTCGGAATCTACCCCTTTTTAGTGTTTATTCTGCAGTTTAACATTCCGACATTGGATGAGATCATGGAAGAGGTTAGGAGACATGTTTTAGAGCAGGAAGGCTGAAGAAGAGGCTACAAAGGAGCAAGGAAGCACAATATTGAAGCAAAGAAGAAATTCGTTCACTGCATAGGGCGGCGCTCGCCCGTACCCCGTGTTTAGCGATTGCGATTCGGATCCGAAGATCTTATTTTCGATTATAATATTATTATATTTCTAGGGTTTTGCACGTCTTATTTAGGTTATTTCTTTCATCATTCAGCAATGTGTTGGCATAGAGGTTAGACAATGAATGTTTTGAGAGAGAAGAGAGGTTTTTGGCATGTAAGTTGCTAAACTCATAGCTTCTCCTGTGATTCAAAGACATGGTTGAATTGATTGTGAGGATTTGATTCTTATTAGTTATTTATGAGTATATTTATGATGTCATCATATTCTACATGTTATAGGACATAGTTTATAGTCGTTTTTAACTCATTTTATATGTTTTGCATGTCTTTTATATAAATTTTGGTTTAGTTTCTAGAATAGATGTCTACACTCGTGTTTTTATCTATTTTCAGGTGATTTGGAGCTTGTTCGATGCAAATTTGGAATCACGATGGAGTAGGATTTAGTGAAGCCAAGCTTGACATGTTCATGGACGCCAAAAGAGGCTTGCATAGAGGTTTAAAGTGTTAGAAATCAAGCTAAGAAGAGCCTATTGCTGAATCGGCGTTTTCCAGACAAATCTTGTTTGGCGACATCTCATTAAAATGAGTTTTTTATGCTCCAAAAAATTCGGATTGAGACGTTCTATAGCTTGTTGGAAAGCTGATTCAAAGTCCTACAACTTTCATGTTGAGAACTTTTTCAAATTCGGCCTACAATATGGAGAAATCGACCCAAGAAGCTGATGCTGAGTCAAAGTATCGACCCGGAACCAAGATGTATCAAGTCGATACCAATACATTCCGAGTCGATAGAACGAGAAGCGAGGAAAACACGACATATCGACTACATACCCACATGTATCGAGTCGATACCTTCACCGAGCGAAATGAAGCTTTACAGTAGCCAAGTACCGAGTCGATACCCTAAAGTATCGAGTCGATACTTTTCTTTCCGCGTTACTACTTCGGGATTTTTATCCGGTTCTATCTTTTGTTGGATGACCTTTTGGGATATTTTATTATTATTTTAGGACTATTTTCATATCTCTTTTAGGACTATATATGGAGAATTAGGGTTAGATTAGAGGAATCCAATTTTTCACGTCAGAAACGATAGTTGCAGACATTGAGAGCTTGAGGCTTTTTAGGAGATTTCTTCTTGAAGGTTTGTTTTGTTGGATTCAAGAATAAGTTCTTTTAATCTAGCCTTATATTCTTTCATCATGAGTTCTTTGATTGTGTCTGAATCCATGTCTGGCTAATTTTCTTGTTCTGGGGTTGGGGTGATCCCAACGATGCTGAGATAGACATGTGCGTATGATTGCCTAATAGATTCTATTATTTGTTTGATTTGATCCATGAGTGCTTAATCCGATTAATTCTATGATTGATTGGAATCTTTTTGTTATTCAACATGGGCCAGCTGCGAATTGAGATTGGATATATAGATAATGTTTTTAATTTTACTGGAGAACATGGATTGAACTTGAGAATTGTTTATGAGTAATCTATTTAATTCTTTTGAGGATAATAAACTATCGTAGACAACCTAGATTTGAATTGATTCTGCGGATTGCGCCTGCGATTGTTTGATCGTTTCGCTCGTTAGGGTCTAAGTGCTTAATGAGTCCACTTTGATTTATTATGCAACAAGCGTAAGCTGAGTGGTAATTAATTGAAACGGTCATAGTTATTGCAAGATGCGTAGGCTGAGCGATGATGAATTTAGATAGTTTCCCTTTAAAAATCTCCTTTCAATTCGTTCAGGCATGAAAATTATATAGTCTATCGAAGATGCATTGTTGTGGTGAACCTTGACTCTGGAATGTTTCTCATCATATATTCACAAACATTTGCAATTTTTTATTCTTCCTCTTATTAGTTCCTCGTTCCTTAAAAAATCACTTCTCTTATTTGGCTTAGTAAACTAGTTGAGGTTATGCAACTGATATTCACACGGTCCCTGAGATTCGACACTCGATTACTACAATTGACATCGTACGCTTGCGGGGTGTTGGTTTTAGACTGATCAAGGCCGTTGTCGGGGACTGTCGATAATATCAGTTGTGTAACACCAATTAGTTTTCAAAGTCTTTTTGTTTTTTTTGATGTTTTTTTTTTTTCCAGGTGCTCTTTAAAACATGAATCATTACCCCTTTTGTGAATATTATCAAAGATGGGGTCATCTGACTTGTGTTCCGGGGACTGTCGATAATATCAGTTGTGTAACACCAATTAGTTTTTTAAGTCTTTTTGTTATTTTTGATGTTTTTTCTTTTTGTTTTTTTTCCAAGTGCTCTTTAAAACATGAATCATTACCCCTTTTGTGAATATTATCAAAGATGGAGTCATCTGACTTGCGTTCCCTATTGCTATTATTGTGGTTTGTGGGGTCACCTAACCTGCCAATCTAAAACTAATGGGGAGCAGACTTTAAGGCAACGTCTGACCAACCAAAATACTTATCAGACAACATGTGAGCCATTTTGTGAGTTTTGCAAGATTTATGGGCATTTTCAACATGATTGTCAGTCAAAGAAAAATGTAGAGCAAATGTGCGAGCAAATCCTCGCACTCCAAAGTGCAACAAAGGCAAGGTTTGATATGCTTGAGTCTCAAGTAGCTCAATTATCTGCAGATTTTCAGGCATTACCAGAGGCTCCCAATAGACAAGCAGAGGTCAATGATTCTTACGATTACATTGACAAATCAATTGAGATGGAAGACCATAGAGATGAGCCACAAGAGCCCAGTTTTGAAAAGCCCGAGGAGGATGAGGAACTCGTCAACTCTGAAGTGTGGGAATTAATAGAGCGATTCCTATTAAATGTAGCCGCGCTGACAATAAAGGAGTCCAATTTGATTGATTAATCTACAACAAGCGCAAGCTGAGTGGTAACTGATTGAAATGGACATAGTTATTGCAACATGCGTAGGCTGAGCGATAATGAATTTAGATAATTTACCTTCAAATATCTCTTTTTAATTTGTTCAGGCATGAAAATTATATAGTCTATCGAAGATGTATTGTTGTGGTGAACCTTGACTCTGGAATGTTTCGCATCATATATTCTCAAACACTTGCAATTTTTCATTTTTCTTCTTCTTATTTTCTTTATTCGTTCAAAAATCACTTCCGTTATTTGTGAGACACTCATATTCTAGAATCATATATCTGAATTGTTGAGAATATATGAACGGATCCATTTCGATATATGGCGTCAACCTCCTACACTACGGGAAAACTATATAAATTTCGACGCTTTTCTCTCGACGTTTTTTATAAGCGTCTATAATTTTCGACACTCTTAAATGTCAAAAAAATTCGACGTACAATAATGACGAAACATAGAGACTTTTCGACAGCTTCGGATGTCGAGAATGGTATGCATTAATTATATTTTAATAACCCTAAAAACTCAACTCCAGGAGTCTCCATCTTCCCCCACCACAAACATCCCTCAGGAGCCTCATCAACCCTATCTCGATCTTTGACTCCAAATTTCAAAATCGCCTATCTCAGGCTTCGAAATCGTCGATCACCGGCTTTTTATCGCAGATCTCCGGGTTTCGAGTGAATTTGCCACTCTTCCCGGCTCTGCATCACAGATCTCCTGATTTCAAATTTAGATCTGCAATGCACATCAGGAGATTTGCGATGCAAAGCAAGAGATCTGTCACAATTTGAGAATATGAATTTTGATCTGTGTGAGAATGAGGGTTTCAAAGGATTAAAACAAATGAAAAAGATCTGTGAGCAAAGAAGGATGAGAATCATCTGACGGAAATTACAGATTTCCTGTAAATGGAGAGGTGGTGTTTCCATCATCTGTTACTCGGAGAAAGTTGCTCTCATTTTGTCATTACTCACATTAATTGAATACAAAACGGGAGGACACACACACGCGCACACACACACACACACACACACATATATAGAGAGAGAGATCCTGTACAATTGGCTAAAGCAATGACTAAATTACCCCTTGTGTTCTAACCCCCCCCCCCCCCCCCCCCTCGGCAAGCTGGTGGATGGGTCATCCCCAGCTTGGATAGTATGTACTTTTGTTTAGCAGAGGGAAGCACTTTGGTGAAAACTGTAACGGCCCAGAATTATGATTTCCGGGTTACGTTTCAAGGGATAAAACCCCTTGTTCGGATCTTGCAATCCAGGTACGGGTCGAGGTTTCAAACTCGTTTAAGATTAGTAGAAAGAGGGATTTCAAACCCTAAAAATCACGAAGGGCCATTGGGTACCCTTTACCTGTCCTAAGACTATATCGAAAAATCCAATTCAACCGAAAGTAATGCGGAAGCAAAACTAGGATACAAATGCCACGACAAAGCCGGGTCAAACCAAATCATAAACAAGTGATTACCATTTTACCAAGTTAGAATATTACCTAGGTTTTTCGATTCGCCAGAGGGTTTCCCGTCACGGAAGCAAGGAGCAAACAAGATCTGCAGAAAATACCTTTAAAAAAAAGAACGGGGAAAGGAGTCAGATCGAGCCACTCATGCGAGACCGGCAGTCCTCGCTGAGGCAACATAGTATGTGCTATACCTAATAAAGATGCTCTAATGCAGTACGAAATTCAAACACACTAGCATGCTCCTAGTTCATAATAATGTGCAGAAATATTGTAAAGGGCCCAAGACAATGCCAAGTGGCATATCCCTCTCCTACCTCCACCCCTTCCGATAGGTGGAGACTGGCCAGCTCGTGAATGCATTCCATCATAATCGGGGGGCACGCATGCCTAACTCGATTGACTCAGGGTACCCGATGAGGCTGGGCTACCCCATGACCCTAGCAAAGACTCTAGGACTATCACAGATAACGGCCGTTCTGTTTCAAACGCATAAAGTAAACAGATGCTCAATCAATTAGTGCAACCTAAACATGATACTACATGACATCCTTTTATGCATATGCAACACCTAACATAAAATGCAACAACAGGCATGAATGTCCAACCTGAGTAAGCCCCCTAGGGAACTTACCTGAAAATGCAGAACAACAAGATAACACAAGCAAGGGCCCAAATGCAAGTCCGAGGTAATCCATAAGCAATACACACCTATCATCAAGCCATTTCCATAAGCTACCGGACTAATATTCATACATATGAATCGAAAGTTCTCAACATACTCAAAACCAACCGATAGTAAAACCATTTTTCAAAACCTTTTTGATATGATCAACATCAACCAAAATCATTCTTCCAATTTCCTTCCCAAAACTTTCCAACTCTTAAGTCTCAAGTTAAATCGACTTAGAAAATCAACAGTTCCTTTAGAGTCATATTTAACTAAATCCTGACATTAAACATTTAAACCTTAAAACCGATACCTCAAAATCATATTATAAAATTAATTCCGGCATTTTGGTTTTCTAATACGAATCCTTAAATGATATTTTCGAAAACTTGAAACGCTCTTATAACATTTTAACTAAAGATGCAATTACTAAAGTTAAACCTTCTTTACAAGCAAAACCAATATATCAATTCAAAATCCCCAAAAACACATTTTATCATCATATAATCATCGTTTTTCAATTAATAATATTTCTAAAACAACTTAAAATAAATAAAATAATTTCAGAATATATATTTTCCATAAAATCAGGGTTAACATGATAATACTTCAATTAAGTAAATACCAACATATTTTATAAATCTATGTATAACATGAAATAAGTCAACACTAACAATTTGCAACAATTTAAACAGGCCCAAGATTTATAACCCGGATCCAAACTCTCTCTCCTCCCCAAAATAAAAGGCCCAAATTGTAATGAAAGGAAACCCGGATTCAAAGCCCAACCCGGTCACTCTCTCACAACAGACCCGAGCCCAAGCGGAATAAGGAAAGAAAAGAAGAACCGGGTTTGAGACCCTTCTTCCCCAACTCAAGAGTAGCGCTGTGAGCAACGACGGAACGGAAGAGGAAGAAGGAGGAATCCGGCCGGCCGACGACTCCTTTCCGGCCCCAAATCTCCCCATCCCGACCGACGCGGATTTCCGACCACACCCACACACACAGATTCAAACGCGAGGGAAGGAGAGGAAGAAAAGAGGGATTACCGAGATCGACACGATTCCGACTCCGAGGGCTCCGAGGGCGGATCCGGTTGCGATTGACGGGAGAGGAGCGTCGATGGAGTCCTAAGAGAAGCAAGGGGTGAGCAAAACGGATTTCGACTAGATTTGAACCAGAATCGAATAAGAACACACAATCGACCTTGAAAGGGGGGAAACTGGGGACACAGGCGGCGTTCCGGGCTCTGGCGAGTGTCTGGGCTCCGATGGGACTCCTGGTTGCTGCTAATGCCCGGAGGGAGAAGCAATGGGGTGGATGGGTGCTCGGACGAGGGAAGGCTGGAGGCGTGCTCGGATTCGAAGGAGGAAGGGAGGGAGCGTCTGCTGCTCAGAGCTGCTCGAAATACAGAGGCAAGGGGCCTCGGTGGTGTTTGTTGGGAGCTCCGGAGGCTGCGACTGGCGCCTGAATTGGTGGCGGTGGCTCGGCAAAATCAGAAGCGACAAGGGCTGTTTTTGGGTGAGTTGTAAGTGATGAAGGAGAGGAGGGAAGGACTGAAAGAGAGATGGTGTTGTGGAGCTTTTAAATTCAGAATGAAATCAAGGGGGTGGTTTGTTTGAAAATGGAAGTGCTGGGGGATGGGTGTGCAACAGCGGTTGACCGGGTACAGAAGCAGGGGCTTGGCTTCTTGTCAAGAATAGGGAGGCAAGAGCTTGAGGGAAAGATGGGTGTGCTTAAGGTTTGCCCAGAATAGGGGATGAACAGGCTGGGGGATCATGGTCTGTTGACTGTCGAAGCAAGAGAGAGGGGTATGGTCTGCAATCCGTGTAAGGTAGAAGAGGAAGAGACAAAAGTCTCAAGTGGTCCTAAACCCAAATTCAAATACCCGAATACTAAATCCCGAAATTCGCTCTCTCGACCTTATTCCGACTCGTTCGACTTTGATTTTTAAATCATTATCGGAATTAAATTAATCTATCCAGACTCGCAACTCGAAAGCGGAACACAATTTCATATGAAAATCTGTTTTAGAATAATGCCAGAATTGTTTCGAAAGATTTTAATTTCGTTTAGTAATTTAAAGACGAGTTTTCCTTAAAATATCCGGATTTATATATATATATATATATATATATATATATATTTATTTATTATTATTATTATTTGTTGAAATTTATTATTTAAAAATTCGGGCCTTTACATCATCCACCTCTAAAAACAAGTCTCGTCCCCGAGACTAAAACTAAAATAAAGTAGGGGATGAAGTTTGAAATTAATGAGTCCTAGGACCATGTCCAAGAATCTTGTAATCATCTCGGTTGCGTGTTCCGGGATTCTCACAACATTCTAGTCACGGTCGTGACATCTCCAATTGGCCTTGACAAGTATGCGATAAGCGCCCCTATCACATCCCCGCTTCGACTTTTCGGAAGTACCACAACTCGATCTCTACAATAGCATCACTAGGTCTTAGAAAGCACCCTATAGGCGCCCCCATAAAATGCATGTATTCACTTCGTAAAGTATCATAGAGTTGCCCGGGTTTGAAAAGTTTCTAAAGAGATTCCGCAATTGAAAATAAATATTAGCCTCAAAATCGTTGAAATTCTCTGTATCGTTCATTCTTCTACAATCCAAGTTAGTCCTTTTTCAAAACCGTTCAAAATCTTCCACTCCAACGTCTAATCAAGCTCTTCTAAAAGTCTGATCAACCATGTGAGTTCTAATGTAGCTTGAGCCATAGCACGGTACCCAGCCTCTGAAGAGCTTTTGGATACAGTGGACTATTTCTTGGACTTCCAAGCAATGGGGGAAGAGCCAAGCAAGATCAAAAAACAACTGGCTGAACGTCTAGAAATGGAACAGGTTTGGCAAAGCCATGTAGAAGAATGCCATGTTCAATGTAGAAGAATGCCATGTTCAATGGTTCCAGAAAGTTGAGAAAGTTGTGAGAACAGGTTTGGCAAAGCCATGTTCAATGTAGAAGAATGCCATGTTCAATGTAGAAGAATGCCACTAACTGAACGTCTAGAAATGGGACAGGTTTGGCACCCCGGTCAGAATCGGAGAAAGCTGTGAGAACAGGTTTGGCAAAGCCATGTAGAAGAATGCCATGTTCAATGGTGCCAGAAAGGTATCTCAAAGTATGATGGAGAGCAAACAAATAGGTGTTCTAGGTTGTTGCATAAACTGGCTGAGTAGTTGAACAACAAAACAAATATCTGGCCGAGTGTGTGTAAGATAATTGAGTTTGCCAACAAGTTGTCTATAAAGGGTTGAATTTGCGAGGAGTTCTCCATCAATGTTATTGAGCTTAAGGTTTAAGGGTAAAGAAGTGCAAACTGGTGTGGAAGGTGGTAATTGAGAGTGAGCAAGGAGTTCTGTGGTGAATTTAGATTGTCTGAGAGCTATACCTTTGGCAGTTGGAGTAACTTCAAGGCCAAGAAAATTGTGAAGGGGTCCCAAATCTTTGATGTTAAGCTGTTGGTTCAAGATAACCTTTAGTCTGTCAATAACAACTGGAGAGGAGCATGTGATCAAGAGATCATCAACATAGATTGCAAAAACAGTTGTGTGAGATAGATATCTATGAATGAATAGAGAATAATCACTTTTAGATTGAGTGAATCCTATTGTCAGTAAGCAAGTTGTGAGTTTGTGAAACCACTGGCGAGAAGCTTGTTTAAGACCGTAGATGGATTTCCTCAATAGACAGACATGATTTTGAGGATTCGGAATACCCTCCGGCATAATCATTTAAACTTCTTCATGAAGATCCCCATGTAAGAAGGTGTTATTAACGTCAAGTTGATGGAGAGACCAAGCTTTAGCAGAAGCAACAGATATCAATGCCCTGATAGTGGTCATTTTAACAACATGAGGGAATGTATCATGATAATCATATCCTTCCAATTGTGTGAACCCTTTAGCAACCAAACGAGCTTTGTATCTCTCAAGTGATCCATCAGATCTCAACATGACTTTGTAAACCCATTTGCAACCAATCGGTCGTTTTCCTGCAGACAAAGGAACAATGATGCCTCTTGTAATTGGATCTGCAGGACTATAAGTACAAACAAAGTCATTAAGGTAAGATGGAGTTGTGTGAGTTCTGGTTGGTCTTCTTAGAGGAGGTGGTGGAGGTGGTGGGGGTGTCAACTGATCAGTTGTAGTACTGTCATGTAAATCTGTTTGAATTAGGGTAAAAATGTGACCTGGAATGTCTTGAGAAGGTGGGGGTAATGGAGATGAATCAGGAGAATGTGGTGAAAGGTGGTATGGGAAATGAAGTTCATGAAAGGTAACATCTCTAGAAATGAAGATGTTTTTGGTTTGGAGATCAAGAACTTTATATCATTTCTTGCCATATGGATACCCCAAAAAGAGGTATTTGATGGCCCTCGGTTGAAATTTGTCCCTGTTTCTTGTGGATGAATTAGCAAAGAAAAGGCAACCAAACACTTTAATGAGACTGTAGTCAGGTTGTTTGTGGAAAAAAAGTTCATAGGGAGATTTGTTGTGGAGGGATGGTAAATGACTTCTGTTGATTAGGTAGGTGGCTGTGATAATGCATTCTCCCCAGAAAGGTAAAGGCAAATTGGATTGAAAGAGCAGGGCTCTAGCAACCTCTAGTAAATGTTTGTGATTTCTTTCAACAACACCATTTTGTTGAGGTGTGTATGCACAAGTTATTTGGTGTAAAATGCCTTGAGTGGTAAAGAAAGATGATGCTATATGATCACAGAACTCAGGTGCATTGTCAGACCGAATGCACTTGACATTTGTTTGAAATTGGTTGGAGACCATGTAAACAAATGATTTGAGAATGGTTAAAGCATCACTTTTGTGTATCATTAGGAATGTCCAAGTTGCTTTGCTGTTATCATCCACAAGTGTAAGAAAATAACGAAATCCATCATGAGTGTGGTGTTTATAAGGGCCCCAAGTATCCATATGAACAAGATCAAATGGATTAACAGCATGGTTAATAGAAGAGGAGAAAGATTTCTTGTGCTGTTTAGCTTTGGGACATATTTCACAAACAGACTGAGATTTAGAATGACAACCAACATTCTCAATGTATCGCGGCTGATCAAAAGAAAGGTGTCCCATTCTACAATGCCAAAGTTCAATAGAGTTAGCACTATTGTTATTACAAAAAGTGACCTCAGAAATGGGCAAAATAGTGGATGCAGATGGCTCAAAGGCCGAAGGGAGAGTTGTTGGTTTGTCAAGCACATATAGTCCATTTGCTTCATGGCCAATCATAAGTGGCTTGCTCATCGAAGGGGCCTGGATCAAACAAAATGTTGGTGTGAAAATGATGTTAGAAGATAAATCATTTGTGAGTTTGTGAATAGAAAGAAGATTAAAGTGAAAATCAGGGATATGGAGAACATCGTGGGTAATAGTAGGGGAAAGAACAATAGAACCAACATGAGAGATGGTAGAATTCTTGTTGTTAGGTAAGGTTATGGTAATGGGTGTAGAAACAGGCTTGTATGTATGAAAGTAGTGCAGATGAGGTGTGATATGGTTAGTTGCACCACTATCCAAAATCCTCGTGCTGGTTGTTTTTCAACATTGCACGCTTTGGATACCAAATCATCAAATGAACGAGGTTCGGTACTTACAACATATACCGCTAATTCCGGTATTAGGTTGTTTGTACACATTTGAACGCAAGCTTGTTCACTTAATTTTTCATGGCATTTAAGTCTTATGCTCCTCCACTTGGCGATGAAGTCGTTGGCGAGCTCATTAGATCTTTGATAGGTGTTTGCGAGATCCAGAATGGAAACTCTTACTTTCGAGCTCACAAACTGAGCTAGGAACTCTCTTTGTAGATCGTCCCATATTTGAATCGACCCTGGTTGAAGTTGAGTGTACCAACTGAATGTCGATCCCTTCAAGATTGGACGAATTGCCTAATTAGTAAGGCATCGTTTAAGGCAGTCTCACCACAAGTAGAATAAAAATGAGCTAAGTGCTCGTGGGGTGAGCCGTGAAGGCCATCGAACTTCTCAAAGCTCGGTCTTTGGTAGCCTTTGGGAAATGGCATCAAATCATAGTGTGTCGGATATGGCTTTTTATACCCGAGCACCGGTGGATTTTGTGACGCATATAATTCCTTGTTCCCTTAAGCGATCATCTCTTGGATTTCTTGTGGAGTGATCGACGTGCCACCGCTTGAACCTTCACCATTCGGCCTTGATTGCTCTTGTCTATTTTCTTGAGCTTAAAGATTGATTTGAGCGAGAAGTGATGCAATTTGAACATCTTTCTCATCATGCTTTCTTTGCAACTCTTGAAGTTTCTCTTCGGCACTTGATGTGCTGGTGGTCAATACCGGCAACACATCTGGTCCGTATGGTGAGATGCTTTCTTGATATTTAACCATTAAAGCATTTGAACTTGTTAGCTTCAATCGGTCTTTCTCTCTTGCATTCTCTTTAGAGACTTGACATACTTGTTGAACTTCCTTGCCCTTCTTGGATCTTGAAGACTTAACCTTTGTAGCCTTGGGTTCCATCTCTTCGAAATATGAGGTCATATTGACTTGTACAACCTCTTTTGGATAGATTGGCAGAGACCCAATAAGGATCTCTCTTGGAGAAGCCACTTGAGGAATTTCTTCTGCCCCCTGCAATCTAAGAAGATCTTTTGCAAGGGTTGCATTGGCTCGCTCTAAAGTTGATGAACGAGCTAGCATAAGAAGAGGTCTTGTCTTGCAACACTTAGGTCCGCACTTGTGCCCCCCTTTCTTAATGGATTTGTTTTCTTTCTTGGCAATGAAGATGGGTTGTGCGGAAGTTCCGATTGCCCCCCCATTCGTTTTGATGACATGAATGATAGGCCTTTGGACGACTTCTTTGGTAAGCATGGTGCCGCTATAACCACCCTTCTGCATTTTGAACTTTTGGCAGTTAGTATGGTTGTTGAGCTTGTTGTCACTGAGTCGGGTGATCTTGAGCTTCCTGATTCCAAAGCTTGGAAGTGCATTAGGCTTCATGCCCCCTTCCCTTGAAAGCGTTGCGGGAGAACTCGACACCCATTTTGCGACGGTCTTATCCTCTGGAGCTTGAAGAGTTCCAAAGGTGTTTTTGACTGGGATCGTTGTAGACATCGAGTCCTGAGTGATGTCAAACTGAGCTTCAAGTGACCGTTTCTTCATCCAGCAGCCTCCTTTGATGATGAAGGTTCCTGGAAGCTCGTTGAAGTTAACAATCACTTTTGATGCCATTTTCCTTGCAACCAAAATAAATAATTAAATATTAGTATCAAATAAAAAAAAAAGATGAAAAGGCAAAAAGGGTCCTACCGTGCGTGCCAAAAATATGTTGGACAAAAATGTGTGAATAACCGTACAACACATTTTATTTGATTTTTAATATTTGAGTTCGACCCCTTTTGGTTATCCTCTTGATTCGAAGTCGTATCGATACCAAGATTTAAATGGTTTTGGTGATTTGGGTTGCACCCGAGTTTTAGCGGGTTGCCTACGAATCAAGCCTTACGTAGTTCAGAGTGTTTTGGATTTTGTGTTTTGTTTGGATTTGGTTTTGTTTTCTTGTATGCATCATAGGATGAAGTTCACGCCCACCTTCTACGAAGGGTAGCTCGAACAACACTCCACCCGAGTAACATGAGCCTACCTTCTCGGAAAGGAAACTCAAGTAACCCGCCTATCATTTGTATAGAAAAAAAGAATTGACTTTGACGTGGTATTTGATTTGACTTAGAGGTTGGACTTAAAGGTCAATTTGGGGATGGTGGATTTTGATTTTGATTGTTGGTCGTGACCAAACTCGACGAGCGGAAGCTTTGCATCGAGTTAGAGAGGGCACTTTGGTTTAGACAGAAAACCTGACATTTAGGACGACTAAAGTCTACAAATGAATTTGAGGAGGATTGATTGAATGCTTAAGTGTGATTGGACTCGCTGAGAATTTGATTTACACCGGGTTTCCTACGTATCCACAAGTTTGATGGAATCAAATCACTGTAGTTCGAGACAATAGGAAATTTTGCATTTGATTGGATTTGATCGTAAGATCATTTGAGGGTGGTGATTGAGCTCGACGAGCAAAAGCTTTGTATCGAGTGTCCTACGTACCCTTTTGAGAGGGATCAAATCACCCGTAGTTCCGAACGAACCAATTTAATTTTTATTTGGCGATTGAACCCGACGAGCTTTTTTTGCTTTATGTCGAGCCTCCTACATACCCGTTTGAACGGGATCAAATCTTATGTAGTTCTTACAAAAGACAAATTTGAATTTATTTGAGACGGGCGACTGAATCCGATACATATTGAATTTGATATCGGATTTCCTACGTAACTCATAAAAGAGTGTCAAGTCTTTACGTAGTTCTTTTTATGAACCCGTTTGATTTGGTTTTGATCATTTGAGGATCGTGTGATTGAACTCGACGAGCTCGTAGCTTTATGTTAAGCTTCCTACATACCCGTTTGAATGGGATCAAATCTTATGTAGTTCTTAACAGAACCATTTGATTTTTTTGTTTGACGATTGAACCGGACGGGCTTTTTGCTTTATGTCCGATGGTCTACATAACCGATAACTCGGAATCAAATCAAGCGTAGTTCTGTCAAAACCGATTTAATTTAATTGGGTTTGACCTCATATTCATTTAGACGTGAATTTAGAGGCCGACGACTATGCCCGGTATATTTTTGAGATTTAATATCGGGCTACCTACGTAACCGATTTTACGGTGTCAAGTCTTTACATAGTTCTACCTATGACCGATTTTATATTTGGTGAAACTCGATTTGAGGTTTTGACTCCATTTTTGCTGAAGCCGATTTGAGACCGACTCACTAGAATTAATTGGCAAAGAATATTTGACTAGTTTAATTTTATATTTTGATCAAACTCTAATTCTTAATTTGTGCCAATTATAATTCTTATATTTGAGTGGGTTAGTTTTTTTAATTAGGCATATTTTCTTTCAAAATTGCCAAGGCATACACGTGTGCATGTATATGTTGTAGGCTGCAATTCGTTCTTTGTAAAATCAAACAATTGCTTTGCTTGCTTGTTTTGTTTTTCACAAGCCAACGGGCTGGCCTAACTTAATTTTATTTTAATTAAGCCCAATCCATTTTCTTTTAATTAATCCAGCCACATTCTCCTTCTTCAACCCAAAAATTTTAGCTGATGAGCCAATAACGCTTGGGAGACCGCCATAGCCGCACGGATCTCGCTTGGGAGAGGAAGCCAATTTTCTAGACCACATTGAGGGGCTTGAAATCAAGTGCTAGACTCGGAAGCCGATAGAAAAACAGGAGGGTTTTTGGAGCGCGGAGATCCGGATCAATTCGTTGTCACCCAAAAACCCCAAAATCTTTGGCAAAGAAAAGAATCAATAGGTCTTCCTACTTTTCCATGCAATTCCCCCCCCCCCCCCCCCCCCCACCAATTTGGATGTTTTCGGTATTGAGAAAATCAGTCAATTAGGGCTAATTTTTGATACTTTATAATTTGGGGATTTTTGGATTAGGGTAATTGCCAAAGGGAATGGCTAAATTCAGAGCTCAGGATGCTCAAGAGTGGCCAGAAGTTCCCGGTTAAGAGTGGGTGAAGGACCAGGAAGCGAAGCCAGGCTCAACACAGCCCTGCACACGCCGTTACATCCCCAGGAGCGAGTACCATCTCGCTTGTTTCCATTAGGTATGTCCCGACCTCTTCTCCAAATTTTTAAGTCCTGAATTGATTCTTCTTTCAACTGAGAACTTAGTTTTTTCCCTCAAAATTTAAACTGGCTGTTTTCTTTTTCTTCTGCAATTGGTAAATTTTGGGGCTTCTGAAGCAATTGCAATTTGGTAGCAATTAGGGATAATTTGTGTCTCAATTTAGTTTTAGGTCTCTGGTTCTTCTGCATTTTTTTTATGTGCCTTGATTTGAGAATCATGGTGACCAATGAGTCTCAAGAATTTTTTGTTTCAGTCTCTAAAAATTTCGGCAGCACTTCGACCCCAATTTGGAATGATTTATTGATTCCTAAACCCAGGCCACATGAAAAGCTCGTAAGGTTTTCAAGGGCGGGGCTATGAGAATCGAAAGAACAAATGACATAATTTTGACATCACTTCGATAAGGTTTAGGCGACTTGATGATTCCGGAACCCAGGCCACAAGAAAAGCTCTCGAGGTTTTAAAGGGCGGGGTTCCGATAATCGAATAAGCATCGAACAAAACCACTACCTGCTGAATTTTTTATTTGCTTGGTGTGCCGATGGTTTGTATGTTTGCAGGTTTTTGATGATGGGATGAAGAAGAGGAAGAAGCGTACTTGATGCTTTCTTCTATTTCTGTCGATTGAGAAATTTGGAACCATCAAAGGCTAACACAAAAGCAATTTATATAATCTCATCATGGAGCAGTTTTCTTTTATTGGGAAGTTACCACCAAGGTTGTCAGTTTTCTTTTTGAACCACATTGTATTTTTTTAACCTCCAGCAAGAAACTACTCATTTGATTTGTGAATTGGGCTTGTTTCCGTTGTTTTAACATGTATTGGGCTTGAATTGGAATTTGCAAGATCCAACTTTAAATTATAAGCCATGCCCTTAAATTTAAGAAAATTAATTACGCTTTTTTTAAAATAAATGTGACAATATCATTTATAAAATCATGAATCGATAAAATTCATGAAAATTTACCCTCCAACACTAGGTTTTGAAATTCGATGTTTTCTTATTGAGAAATCATGATTTCTCCATCTCCATGAGGAACTATGACAAATAGTTAGGCTTAATTCTGCCAAAAGCCTAATCGATATGAGGATTCTGAGGAACTATGGTTGCCAAAGCCCGCTCTTTCTATTGACCAAGGCTTATGTGATTTCACCAAGATTAGTAGTTGTAGTTGTTCAACTTATTGTGGTTCTTGTCCCATTTAAAAAGGCTCATGCTAAAGCAATTTTATGCTTATATTTCTACCATTTAAGCTATGAGTGAAGCAGATATTCGATTTCAAGCTTATCTTAGAAATAACTATTCACGTGGTAGCAAGTACTCAAATTGGAAAGGAAATGAAAGGAGGTGTTCCTTTGATGATTGAGATTGGACAAAGGATTTGGCAAAGAATCAGTTTTTTTTTTTTTCTATAAGTAATAATTTCTTGTATTTGAATGATTAGTGAGATCTACTTAATTGTCTATTTCCTATATGTTGCTATTGTTGTAAAATTTGACTCATGAATCGTGATGGTAAAAGTAAGGGCTTTAATGAATTACAATAATGGCTAGGTTGTACCATTCCTTTGATGATTGCCTCTCCATGGTGCACTTGTTTTTGCTTGCTAGTGTGAATTATTGACATTATTATATTTTCCTTGTTTTTCAGATGCAACGTTCTTCTTATGTGAGGTATTAACATAGCCTTTCTAAGTTTTTTGAAAAGTGGATCTGTGAATGATGATGGAGCCCTTGAGTCTGCTAGAAAATTGCACTCGTAACAACTAAAATGTTTGAAAATTATAATTATTAATGTTTGAAACTTGCCTTGATGATGCCCGAAATTTGAATAATGTTATTCTCAAATATCATAAATAAATAAGGTTCCCCGTTATATAAATAGGACCTTATAAACATGAACAATGAACAAGTGCAAGTAAAAATTGAGACTCAAGACGTCCGCGGATGATAAAACCGTCTGTGGATCTCACATACATGTCGGGACACATGGCACCCATGCCCCCATCACACATGGTGTGAAACACTCGACATGTGGCAAGCGAGTGACATGCAAATAGGAGTACTTGCCCTATAAAAAGAGGTCGAAGCCTCATTAACAAGGGTCGGTTCCCATTTTATTCCTAGGAGTGTAGGCCGGGAATGTGGGGCATTTACGAGCCTGTCTGAGCAGGTTCGTCTCAGCAGCGAGCCGACACTTGGTGAGACTATCGCCCGGAAAGCGAAACGAGTTGAGCACTAGGCTCAAACGGCACCGGAGAGGATCACCCGCCAGTCGTGGTGGTCGAGTCCAGGTAAGACCGTCCGAACGACTCTAGTCTCCGCGGCACAGGTCGAGGCCACCACTTAGGATAGAAAATCGGAGGAGGGGGACTTCAGGTAAGACCGCCGACCAGCTGAATCGACAAGTGGCTCACCTCCCCCATGGGGACGTGGAAGGAGGTTCACTTTTCAAATGTGGTTTCATCACTGGCGCCGTCTGTAGGAACTCCTCACGCTAAGAGGTAATATTTCAAGTTAAAGTAATCCGTCTATCTTACTTTGATAATGTCCCAAAACTACAAATTTCGACTTCTCCACAACACTAGTAGCTTGAAGAGGAATTCGATTCCTTGAAAAATAAGCTTTGACTATTTCGAACATATATAGTAAAGTGCCCAACAGCTGCATTTTAAGTTATTTGTATAAGCATACATGAAAACTTGTTTGGCACCTTGACTTACTTTAATCTAAAGATCATCCTAGCGTGGAGTCTGGTGAGTAGGTTAAATCCCATGACGCTGGAGCTTTCTCCGCGTCGGGCATCTGGAGAGCTTGCCTCCCGAAGCGTATATAAGTCCCATGACGCTAGAGCTTGTCCGCGTTGGGCATGCAGTCATAGAGCTAGCCTCCCGGATCGAAGATTCTCCAAGTCCCAGGACGCTGGAGCTTGCTCCCCGTCGGGCATCCGGTCGTAGAGCTTGCCTCCCGGATCAAAGATTTAAGTCCCTTTACGGTGAAGCTTGCTCCGCGTCGGGCATCCGGAGAGCTTGCCTCCCGGAGCGTATATAAGTCCCATGACGCTGGAGCTTGTCCGCGTCGGGCATCCGGTCGTAGAGCTAGCCTCCCTGGTCGAAGATTCTTCAAGTCCCAGGACGCTGGAGCTTGCTCCCACTCGGGCGCCCGGTCGTAGAGCTTGCCTCCCGGATCAAAGATTTAAGTTCCATTATGCTGGAGCTTGCTCCGCGTCGAGAATCCGGAGAGCTTGCCTCCCGGAGTGTATATAAGTCCCATGACGCTGGAGCTTGCTCCCTGTTGGGCATCTGGTCGTAGAGCTTGCCTCCCGGATCAAAGATTTAAGTGTCATTACGCTGGAGCTTGCTCCGCGTCGGGCATCCGTAGAGCTTGTCTCCCGGATCGAATGTAAGTCCCTAGACGCTGGAGCTTGCTCCCCGTCAGACGTTCGGTCGTAGAGATTGCCTCCCGAATCAAAGATTTAAGTCCCATTATGCTGGAGCTTGCTCCGCGTCGGACATCCGGAAAGCTTGCCTCTCGGATCGAATGTAAGTCCCTGGACACTGGAGCTTGCTCCCCGTCGGGCATCCAGTCGTAGAACTTGCCTCCCGGATCAAAGATTTATGTCCCGTTACGCTAGAGCTAGCTCCGCGTCGGGCATCCGGAGAGCTTGCCTCCTGGATCGAATGTAAGTCCTTAGACGCTGGAGCTTGCTCCCCTTCGGTCGTCTGGTCATAGAGCTTGCCTCCCGAATCATAGATTTAAGTCTCATTATACTGGAGCTTGCTCCGCGTTGGACATCCGGAGAGCTTGCCTCCCAGATCGAATGTAAGTCCCTCGACGCTAGAGCTTGCTCCCCATCGGGCATCCGATCGTAGAGCTTGCCTTCCAGATCAAAGATTTAAGTCCCTTGACGCTGGAACATGCTCCCCTTCGGTCGTCCAGTCATAGAGCTTGTCTCTCGGATCAAAGATTTAAGTCCCATTACACTGAAGCTTGATCCGCGTCTGACATCCGGAGAGCTTGCCTCCCAGATCGAATGTAAGTCCCTGGACGCTGGAGCTTGCTCCGCGTCGGGCATCCTGTCGTAGAGCTTACCTCCCGGATCAAAGATTTAAGTCCCATTATGCTAGAGCTTGCTTTGCGTCGCACATCCGGAGAGCTTGCCTCTCGGGTCGAATGTAAGTCCCAGGACGCTGGAGCTTGATCCGCGTCGAGCATCTGGAGAGCATGCCTTCCGAATCGAATGTAAGTCCCTGGGGGCTAGAGGTTGCTCCGCGTCGGGCATTCGGAGAGCTTGCCTCCTGGATCGAAACTAAGTCCCTCTCGACTGACAGAGGGTCTCCGCGGTTAAGTGAGTATAAACTAAGTCCCTCTCGACTGACAGAGGGCCTCCGCTGGTAGCTTTATAAGCTCGCGGAGATAACTCTTAAGTGAGTATAAACTAAGTCCCTCTCGACTGACAGAGGGCCTCCGCTGGAAGCTTTATAAGCTCGCGGAGATAACTCTTAAATGAGTATAAACAAAGTCCCTCTCGACTGACAGAGGGCTTCCAGTAGTTGCTTTAAAATCTCACGGAGATAACTCTTAAAGGATTATAAACCAAGTCCCTCTTAAGTGACAGAGGGCCTCCGCTGATGACTTTATAAGCTCGCGGAGATAACTGATAAACGAGTATAAACAAAGTCCCTCTCGAGTGACAGAGGGCCTCCGCTGGTAGTTGTATAAGCTCACGGAGATAACTCTTGAGTGAGTATAAACTAAGTCCCTCTCGAGTGACAGAGGGCCTCCGCTAATAGCTTTATAAGCTCGCGGCGATAACTCTTAAATGAGTATAAACTGAGATCCTCTCGACTGATAGAGGGCCTCCGCTGGTAACTTTATAAGCTCGCGAAGATAAATTTTAAGTGAGTATAAACTAAGTCTCTCTCGAGTGACAGAGGGTCTTCGCTGATGGTTAAATAAGATCGCGGATATAACTCTTAAACGAGTATAAACCAAGTCCCTCTCGAGTGACAGAAGGCCTCCGCTGGTAGCTTTATAAGCTCCCGGAGATAACTCTTAAACGAGTATAAGCTAAGTCCCTCTCGAGTGATAGAGGGCCTCCGCTGCTAGTTGTATAAGCTCGCGGAGATAACTCTTAAACGAGTATAAACAAAGTCCCTCTCGAGTGACAGAGGGCCTCCGCTGGTAGTTTTATAAGCTCGCGAAAATAACTCTTAAAATGTGTATAAACAAGGTCCCTCTCGAACGATGGATATGAATAAGAAACAGGATCATACGATGTATTATTATCGAACCCCAGTTTAGCCACGACTTAACCAAAGCTCGAGGAGCTGTGATGATGCCCGAAATTTTAATAATGATATTCTGAAATATCATAAATAAATAAGGTTCCCCGCTATATAAATAGGACCTTATAAACATGAAAAATGGACAAGTGCAAGTAAAAATTGAGACTCAAGACGTCCGCGGATGATAAAACCGCCTGTGGATCTCACATGCATGTCGGGACACATGGCACCCATGCCCCCATCACACATGGTGTGAAACACTCGACATGTGGCAAGCGAGTGACATGCAAATAGGAGTACTTGCCCTATAAAAAGAGGTCGAAGCCTCATTAACAAGGGTCGGTTCCCATTTTATTCCTAGGAGTGTAGGCCGGGAATGTGGGGCATTTACGAGCTTGTCTGAGCAGGTTCGTCTCAGCAGCGAGCCGACACTTGGTGAGACTATCGCCCGGAAAGCGAAACGAGTTGAGCACTAGGCTCAAACGGCACCGGAGAGGATCACCCGTCACTTCCAGTCGTGGTGGTCAAGTCCAGGTAAGACCGTCCGACTGACTCTGGTCTCCGCGGCACAGGTCGAGGCCCCCCACTTAGGATAGATGATAGGAGGAGGGGAGCTTCAGATAAGACCGCCGACCAGCTGAATCGACACGTGGCTCACCTCCCCCATGGGGACGTGGAAGGAGGTTCACTTTTCAAATGTGGTTTCATTATGCCTTATCATCACTTCTTGTCTTTTCTTAGGGGATAACATCACCTTAAATCCCTGCAAAGGGTAACTATATTTGTCATGCAGGGTGCTTCACAGTCTCATCAATTGAAACCGAAGGTCTCCAATAAGCCACCAGATTAGGCAACCTCAAACCAAAGGTATATTATTGGGAGTCATCGTCTACGCTGGAGGCAAAGCTAGAGATGGAAGGAAAATTATACAGACACTTGCATTTAAGCTTTAGGTAATTACTCTTTCTACTGTAGTCTGCATTACATTTGTTTGTCCATGCTTATGAGAATAACAACACCTTAACTCCCTACAAAGGTTTAACTTTCAGCTAATTGAGTTCAAGGCGCAAATTGTGGAAGATAATAAAAAAAAACAGTCTGTTGAAGATAACAAACTGTTTAAGATAACCTAGAACCTAAATGAAATTTCTGCCTTTTTGTGACTTATCAGCTTTCATTTTGATTTTCGTTAATTTGTGTTTCATGCCTCATGTGGTGAAGCTGAAAGAAGAATTTTATTATGAGAGCTTGTCCCGGAAGCTTAAAAGACAAGTTGATGATCTTACTAAAGATATTGATAGGCAACCAAAGTTGAGGGATAATTATGTAAATGAAATGCAAAAGAAGCTCAAGGAGTGTCAGCAATCCTTTTCCGAGTCCGAAAGGGGCCTAGTTACTAGATCTGAGGCAGTAATCTGTCATGGGATATTTAGGCTGTAAAAATGTGTTAATCAATCTACCCTCTTTTTGCAAGTGTATCTGCCACTTACCTAGCTGATAATTAAATGTCAACATCTTTTTCAAAATATTGTTTTGCAGATCCTAGAGAAGGAAAATGCACGTCTGGAGAAAGAGCTTCAAATTGTTATAAATGATTTGAATAATCAGAAATACTGTGACAAACTTGTACGTGATGAGGTAGAACGTTTCGTAATGAGTCTAGAACATTTCAAGGTATCTTCTTGGACCCAATAGTTTGATGATCTAGTATAAATGTTCATAAATCATCTGATTCCATAATGAAATAGTCAGAAAGGAAGACTATATGAGATTTGATTGAATTTTCCAGGGTTATTAATGCTATTATATAACTATTTCATTTTCAAAATGATCAGAAACTGTTTGATAAATGAAATGTTTATGACTTCGTTTTAAGGGTGATGGGGAAAAGATAGCTTGCACAAAAAGTTCTAGGTATGGGCTATTGTTAATTTGTTATGCTTAACTAGTATATGCTAGCAAGACATTGTGGTGTTCTTCACTCTTGACAACCGAAAATTGTAATACTTGAACAATTTATCATGAATTTGGAAATCTCTGTAGCGACAATATCCATCAGATTCTTTCCAATGAAAAGGTGCTCAGGTTTTGTATAATGTTTTTTTTGTCAACACTTTTTAGTACACAAGTTCTACATCCAGATGCCTAAACTCTACCCTTTACATCACACCGGCAAGGGTGATTGGGTGAATAGAATACTAGAGTTATACAGAAACCAAAAAACTTTGAAAAAATCCTTCAGTTATCCTTAAATTATTAATTCTAATGTTCTAACTGTATAGCAGAGATACAATGTATAAAGTGTGAGGTTCATGAAAATTGCTTGATGTAATAGTTTGAGCTCAATTATCTTTGTCCTATGTTCTAACTGTATAGCAGAAAACAAAGTGGGACATTAGTTTTTGTTAGTGTTAACTGCATCTTTTTCACATATATGTACTTTTGCACTAGGTAAATTCCAACATTGACATTGGATGGGGCATCTGTGGTTGTTGTTGAGAATAGAGTGAGTGAAAACTGTTTGAAGGGATACACATTCATATTGGAGTTATGTTTCTTCCTTTGTCATATGTTCTAACTGTGGTTTTCTAGTAGGTTGTCAATGATCTTGGAAGTTGGTGGTGCAAGAACTGTTTCTTCGGAATGCTTGGATTACATTCCAGTAGCCAGGTAAACCATGGGGCATCTGTAGTTCATTCTCAATGATCTCGAAGTTATGTTTCTTCCTTTAGTTTTTGGGGTGTTTCTTGAAGATTCAAATAACAAGAGGGAGTCCGAGATTATTGACTCTGTATGTTTCTTCTTATAGCTGTCATATACGAGCCTCCAAAGCTTCAATGTTGACATTTGACCATATAGACAATGGCATGAGGCTAAAACTAGCCCCTAAGTCGCAAAGAGGTTTGTAGCGGTGTTGGCCTAGCCCAATAGGGAAAGTCGTTGATTTACCTCGCCAAAAATAATTCCCAAACAAACAAACTAGTATAGTATGCAAGTAAAGGGTCGAACCCTAGAGAATCAAGTATTTCTAAATATTGTGTATTTATCAATATAAAAAGAAAAGATTTTTATGAATGAAAATAAAATAAAATAATATTTACAAAAGCAAATAAAGGATACAAGAAAAGCGTTTCCACCTACAAGTTCTCGACTTTGGTTGGTTTTATTGATCATCGAATCCTTTTCAAGTTATTATCGTTTCCTGCGAACTCCTCTCGTCTTGGTTTATATAGATTAAAAGTCCTACGAGTCCAAATAATCCCTTACACCTCAATGCAACCTTAACATGGTCAAGGTTTAACAAAGAGATAGCAAATAGTCCCAAGAACTTGAGCATATAAATAACACCAATTAAATACGGTAAATCAATGTTTAAGATATATGTCAACTCCCTACATAATCATGCTTCAAACACGGAATCTGCATTCTTATGCGTGCTACTACGGAAATAACACAAATACGAAAGTATTAAATCCTAGCAAGAAATGAATATTATCAGGGTCGCGAATCAAGATAACATCAATAACATAATCAATATCAAACAAAGAGGTTGAAAGAATTATAGAGGAAAAATAACTTAAATTAGAAACTCACAAATCACCAACCAAGTCTCGAAAGTGTAGGCGAAACCTACAAAATTAGCCAAACATGGCTTACCTAAGCTTCATTCTCTCTAAAGGTGATTGCTCTACTTCTATGCTTCTATAAGAAAACTAACCCTAAACATCCTATTTATAAGCCTAAAGACTTGACTAAACAAGAAAAAAGGTATACAAATACGATAGAAACTTCCTAAACAAACTAGATAGAAGATAGACTTTCCAAGTATAGTTGCGCTTCAGATTCCGCTGGCAACGAAACTTTCCGCTAGCAGCGAATGGCCTTGATCTGGCTACTGTTGGATTTTCGCTACCACCTCGCTACCATACTCGCTGCTAGCGAATGTCCATGCCTTAGAAATTTTCCAATACTCTTCGATTCCATCACTTTCGCTTCCGCGAGTCCACCCTTCCGCTGCCGCGAGAGTGCCCGTCCGCTACCGCGAGAGTGCCCATCCGCTGCAGCGAGTCAAGTTGTCCGCTAAAGCGACTCCATTCTCCGGCAGCGAGTTTCCTTTCGCTGGCAGCGAGTCGTGCTGCTCCTGCACATGCTCCCGGTGACTCCACTCGCTGGCAACGAGTTCCCATTCGCTGGCAGCGAGACGTACTGGCTCATGGACATGATCCCAGTGACTCCACTCGCTGGCAGCGAGATCCCATTCGCTGGCACCGACAGATGCCTAGAAGCTTGTTTTCTCTTCATTCTTCCCTCGTTCTTTCTTGCCTCTTTTCTTTCTTTCCTTAGCTTGCTTTCTTGACTTCACTTGGACATGTTGTTCACCTTTCCTTTGCTTTCCACCATGTCGGATCTACGATTCTGCACAATTCAATCGAAATAGCGTAGGTTCCGAACATTGCCACGAAAAGAGTTTAATCTAAATTGACACTACACATGCATATTCTACAATGCAAATGCATCTAAACTACCCTATAATGCCCATTAGAAATGGGCATTATCAAAGTCCCCCACACTTAACCTTTTGCTTGTCCTCAAGCAATGGAAAAACAAGAGCAAAACCATCACCATCATACCACAAATATGATCTTCAAGCACTAACTTTGTCAAAAGCAACATCAAAGTGTAGGAGACATAAACATGAAAGTTAACATCGTAGCAAGTATATGAGCGATTCAAAGTCAAAGGCACATCTAATCCAACCTCACCGGGATCATGTGTTTGCTCTCACCATCATGTGTTTAGGCTTAATAATGCATCTCTCAACTCAATCCAAAATGCAAAAAGCTACATAGAAATTGACACATATATCACATATTCTCCACCGTGGATGCCATCACTTACAAGAAACATCAAGAGGTCTTTTATCAGGGTTGTAATGGGGCTCGGTAAAGAATTAAAGGTAGGAAAATATTTAGGCTTGTGGTGCTAAAAATCCGGGAAAATTGGATCCCTAAGAACAACCGGAAGAACAAAAAAAACCAAATACTTCCAAAACCAAAATAACTCAAACTTTCACTCTCAAAACACTCAATAAAAGAACTTTCTCTTAACCATACATTTTTCAACTCTCACATAGATAATAAAATAAAAGGCTCTTATTCATCTTTTTTTCCTTTTCTTTTCTTTTATTTCTTTTGACTTTTGTCTCTTTTTTTTTCTTTCAATTTTTCTTCTAGAGCCAAAAATACAATAATGCACAATGTGAGGAATAAAACAAACATTAAACAATAATCCAAAACTTGTAACTCTCTTAAAAATATTTTCTTTTCACTCAACTATATTTTCACCAACTCTAATCCCAGTTCCCGGATAAGGTAATGCTTATCATCGGCTAGGATAAAATTTGTGGAGCTTCAAAGAAAAGGCTAAGGCTCAAATTTGGCTACAAGCAAATGACACATATGTAGGGTGGATATGGATAATAATATGGCTAAAAAAATCATGCCTCTATCATTTGAAACTCTTAAGCAATAGACATATAAATTCGGCCTTAAATATAAATAACAATGTCAATCTCAAGAGGTAAGTGCATAAGGAGAGTATAATGTCACACAAGAAAGCAAAAGGGAATAAATATGATGAAAATCCCTATAAGGCCAAAAATTCCTCACCAGGACAATTTTTTGTTGGATTTCAATAATGCCAATAAGAATCATACTTTGCTCAATGGAACTAACAAGTCATGCTCCAATAGAAATCATCTCAAGTATGTGACAAGGCTAGGTAATTCAATCATATTGTGGAACACATATGGTAAAACTCATAAAAAAATAAAATAGAGGACCAACTAAGGCAAGATGAGTATTTGAATAACACAAATATGCAATGCATGAACTTTTTAGATATTTTTTTAAATTTTGTTTTCTTTTTTTAATGCAATAGAATAACGGAAAACTAAACATGAATGCGTAACGAAAAAAATTAAATATGAATGCATGAATATATGCATGCAACCCTCCCCCACACTTAAACTCTTCATTATTATCAATGAAAATCAAAGACAACAAATCATATAAATATGAGAGGAAAAAAAAAGGGTAAAGAATAACTTACATTGTGGAAATATTTTTGTGGCGAAGATGACGAAGCTTGGAAGAAGAATGATAATGAGCGACAATGATGAAGACTGACGAACCACGAGGACGGATGAATGAGGATGATGAAGAATGAATAAGATCAATGGTGACGACAGTGGACGAAGACTGGGCATGCACCATGGGAGCGGTTGATCAGGCCGCAAACAAGGCTAATGTTATTTCCGGACACTGGGCATCACTGTTGGATTCGCTGTCAGCGAGTTCCATTCGCTGTCAGCGGATGAAATCAGCTCCTATGTCGTATGAGCGGCTAGACTCGCTACCAGCGAATCATGAGCCCATAATCTCTATTCTTCAATCTTGTTCACTTTTCCCTGCATTGTTAGCTCAAAATATGTGAAAGCATCTATCTACCCTATAAAGTAATTAGGAAATTTCTAATTTATTTAACTACAAAACTAATTAAATAACTAGGAATTGAAATAACTTATTTAGGAAAACTTACCTCGGGTTGCCTCCAAAATAGCGTCCTTGTTTATCGTCATAGACTCAACGGTTTATTCGTCCTTGTGTTCAAGACTCAACGGACATTGCCAACGCTCTCTTTAGCAAATCAAACTCCGGTGCACACCATCTAGGTAGGTGTACACCGCATATGAAGAAGCCGAAGTCAAAAGTTGTGATGTTGAAGAAGGTCTCCAACTCTTCATATGGTCGAGCGTGACTTCTCGCCGAGGGTATGTAGTACCAACAATACAGTTCCGCTGGTGGTTTGTTGATGTAATGCTCCCAAGGATCTACATATTCACCAAAATCCACAAAAGTGTAAGAAATATCATTACCTTGCTGGAGAGCGACATAAATCACCGAAATCCCCCGCAACGGCGCCAATTTTGACGGAGGGAAAGTCTTTGATTTACCTCGCCAAAAATAATTCCCAAACAAACAAACTAGTATAGTATGCAAGTAAGGGGTCGAACCCTAGAGAATCAAGTATTTCTAAATATTGTGTATTTATGTATATAAAAAGAAAAGATTTTTATGAATGAAAATAAAAGAAAATAATATTGACAAAAGCAAATAAAAGATACAAGAAAAGTGTTTCCACCTACAAGTTCTCGACTTTGGTTGGTTTTATTGATCATCGAATCCTTTTCAAGTTATTATCGTTTCCTACGAACTCCTCTCGTCTTGGTTTATATAGATTAAAAGTCCTACGAGTCCAAATAATCCCTTACACCTCAATGCAACCTTAACACGGTCAAGGTTTAACAAAGAGATAGCAAATAGTCCCAAGAACTTGAGCATATAAATAACACCAATTAAATACGGTAAATCAATGTTTAAGATATATGTCAACTCCCTACATAATCATGCTTCAAACACGGAATCCACATTCTTATGCGTGCTACTACGGAAATAACACAAATACGAAAGTATTAAATCCTAGCATGAAATCAATATTATCAAGGTCGCGAATCAAGATAACATTAATAACATAATCAATATCACATAAAGGAGTTGAAAGAATTATAGAGGAAAAATAACTTTAATTAGAAACTCACAAATCACCAACCAATTCTCAAAAGTGTAGGCGAAAATTACAAAATTAGCCAAACATAGCTTACCTAAGCTTCCTTCTCTCCAAAGGTGATTGCACTACTTCTATCCTTCTATAAGAAAACTAACCCTAAACGTCCTATTTATAAGCCTAAAGCCTTGACTAAACAAGGTAAAAGGTATACAAACAAGATAGAAACTTCCTAAACAAACTAGATAGAAGATAGACTTTCCATGTATAGTTCCGCGTGAGATTCCGCTGGCAGCGAAACTTTCCGCTAGCAACGAATGACCTTGATCTGGATACTGTTGGACTTTCGCTACCACCTCGCTACCAAACTCGCTGCTAGCGAATGTCCATCATTTTTGCTTCCGCGAGTCCACCCTTCCGCTGCCGCGAGAGTACCCATCCGCTGCAGCGAGTCAAGTCGTCCGCTGAAGCGACTCCATTTGCTAGCAGCGAGTTTCCTTTCGCTGGCAGCGAGTCGTGCTGCTCCTGGACATGCTCCCGCTGACTCCACTCCCTGGCAGCGACTTCCCATTCGCTGGCAGCGAGACGTACTGGCTCCTAGCAGCGAGATCCCATTCGCTGGCAGCGAAAGATGCCCAGAACCTTGTTTTCTCTTCATTCTTCCCTCGTTCTTTCTTGCCTCTTTTCTTTCTTTCCTTAGCTTTCTTTCTTGACTTCACTTGGACATGTTGTTCACCTTTCCTTTGCTTTCCACCATGTCGGATCTACGATTATGCATAATTTAAACCGAAATAGCGTAGATTCCGAACTTTGCCACAAAAAGAGTTTAATCTAAATTGACACTAAACATGCATATTCTACAATGCAAATGCATCTAAACTACCCTATAATGCCCATTAGAAATGTGCATTATCAGCAGGCGGTGGTGTTGTGCCTTTGAGACCCACACTCTAAACAAGCTTGTTTGTTGGTGAGGAACTTAACTTGTTTCTGCAGCCGCCGTACTTGATCCTTTATAAATTGTTCCCTCGCATCAGGATCAATCTTCTTAGATGGCTCATAGAGTGGCATAGATGGGCGAGCGTCGCGTTTGAAGCCATAGGAGTCCCATAGGTGTTGTCGAACTCCACAAGCCTCTCAATGGTATCCCAAGCCCTTTGTGGTGTGAGGTGAAGATATCTATAAGAGGTGTAAGTGTTGATTCGCTCCTTTGTAGCCACATCCAGAGCTTTGTAGATAATCTCCTGGATAACATACGATGGTGCCTATGAGTAAGGCATGATCTCAGCAAGTACTTGTATCTTTCCCAAACTTGAGCTAGCGTCTCCTCAGACATAATCCTTTGTCTTATCTGCGCCATCTTTGATGGTTGAAAGAACTTTTTAAGAAATAAGTCACTGAGCTCACCCCACGTGCATATTGATTGTGGGGTCAAACTCTCTAACCATTGTAGAGTCTTTCCTCCAAGATACCAATGAAAGGCTTTTAGTTTCACACATTCTAAATTAGGCCCATTAGCAATAGTTTCACATAGATCTAAATAAGTAGTAATATGGGCCATATGGTACTCATTAGCCTTGCCCTCAAAGGCATATCTTCTAGATCTCATAAATAAAAGTAGTTTTAATCTCAAAAGAAATTCTAGGGAGAATAACAGGAATTTCTAGCACTGCCAGTGTAGGGTGCAAGTATTCTTTTGAATTCTGGGGAATCTGAGCCAGGTGCTCCTCGACTTCTTTCCTGGCTTAGGTGACAAGATCAGCCCTTGCCTCCAACCATTGTCGGACCCGATTGTGCTCGGCCTCCCTTGTAGTAAAATCTTCAATCTACTTGCGAAGCCTCTCAAGCTTATACTCAGTGGTCTAATTTGCATCCTATTAATCAGACATGATTCTCTTTAACCTCTCTTGTAAATGAAAGAAGCATTCTGGTTCGTCCAAAGGCTCAAAGTCGGGTGTGCGATCAGCGTGTTGCATGCACCTATAAGAGAACACTAGAGGAGAACGTCGAAAAGACTACTAAGGGTGCGATTGATGGCTTTCCCTGTAACTACACCAAAATTTTTAGAGCAAGTCAAGTAAATCAAAATAAAGTCTTAAGCAAACCACTCCTAGTCCTAGGAAGTAAAATTACAAGACTCCGTTGTTGTAGTGGAAAGGAATCAGGATCGATCCTCGAGGAAGCGTGTTAGCGCTCGTCAAAGTAGTCCCAAAATCAGCTCTCTGAATCGACCAGAAGACCTCTATATCGACTGGAATCAGTTGATCTCGACGGGGCAGTTGATCTCTCCTCAGAAAATCCCGCAACAACATAAACAACAGATCGACGTCTACTAGGGTAGTCGATGACAAGTCAGCAGCTCTCGACGTCGACTAGGGTAGTTGATGTCGAGTCAGCAGCTCTCGATATCGAGTAGGTAAGTCGATGTCGAGCACAGTAAAACACAAAACAATAACTTTCTGTTCGATAAAGAAAGGTCGAAAGATGAAAGAATGAATAAGAAGCAATGGTTAGAAATATCAAAAGTGGTTTTCAACAATATTAAGAAAAAGCTTCCAAGGTTAGAGATTGCCAAGACAATAACCATGCATGCTAATAAAAAGAACTATGAAAGATTACGATTTTATCATCATAAGATAGCTTCCGTATCAACAAATAGAATTATAGAGGCTCTCGCATAAAAACCTATTTGTTTCTATCATTTTCATTATTAGGGTTTAATTGACTTTCGCAAACCAATCCTAATTACTATCCAAATTCACAATTAATCCACTTTCTCTTTATAATCACAAATAAGGAATTTTCCGCTACTTTCGCAGTAGATCAAGCATAAGATAGACGATGACAAACTCATAAAAACAACATAAACTCAAGCATACTTACATGGATATTGCCGGGCTCACACCGACCCTAGAAGTGGGACCACTACTTACTCCTCATCATAGCAAACATCATCATAGACATAAGAAATAACTTTGAATTGAACTAAACAAAACTTTACAAAACCGTCTCTTCCTCTTCACTCTCTCGGCCAACTCCCTCTTATTTTCTATAACTTGATTGCTCAAGTGTGGGATATCTCAAACCCTAGGCCTATAGGCTTTATTTATAAAACTATAAACATGCATACTAAGTAAATAAACTCTATCTAAATTGGAAAAGATAAATCTCTATCTAAAAATAAATATCCAAATAATAAAACTCACTAGGGTAAATAGGAAAATACCCATAAGGAAATAAGTATATATAACAAGGACTATGAAAGATTATGATTTTATCATCAAAAGATAGCTTTCGTATCGACAAATAGAATTATAGAGGTTCTCGCATAAAAACCTATTCGTTCCTATCCTTTTCATAAGTAGGGTTTAACTGAATTTTGCAAACCAATCCTAATGACTATCCAAATTCACAATTAATCCACTTTCTCTTTATAATCACAAATAAGGAATTGTTCGCTACTTTCGCAGTGGATTAAGCATAAGATAGACGATGACAAACTCATAAACACAAAATAAACTCAAGCATACTTACATGGATATTGTCGGGCTCACCCCGACCCTAGAAGTGGGACCACTACTCACTCCTCATCATAGCGAACATCATCACAGACATAAGAAATAACTTTGAATTGAACTAAAAAAAACCTTACAAAATCGTCTCTTCCTCCTCACTCTCTCGGCCAACTCTCTCTTCTTTTCTATAACTTGATTGCTCAAGTGTGAGATATCTCAAACCCTAGGCCTATAGACTTTATTTATAAAACCCTAAACTTGCATACTAAGTAAATAAACTCTATCTAAATTGGAAAAGATAAATCTCTATCTAAAAATAAATATCCAAATAGTAAAACTAGCTCACTAGGGTAAATAGGAAAATACCCATAAGGAAATATGTATCTTATGAGGAAAAGATATATCAAATTAGGCCATAGCAATCCTCTTCGGATCCGGACTTTTCTACTCGATCTCTGCAGCTTCTCAGTCAACGTCGAGTAGACAGGTCGACGTCAAGCTCTCTTCAACATGGTTACCCTCAGGTGGATTGGTCGACATGCATCTCTCCTTTATTAGCCTCAGCATGGCTTTCTTCTTCCAGTCGACATCGAGGTGATGCAGTCGATGTCGAGCATTATTTGTGTGTAGTCGAGGTCGAGTGGTGGTCGACAACTAGGATGAATTTCGACCACTCTTTCTTCTTTTCCAGTAGCTTGGCTTTCCAACACTTATCCTGTAACGACCTGAATATAAATATCTGGGTTACATTTCGAAGGTTGGATACCTTTGTTTGGATCTTGCAATTCAGGTATGGGTCGAGGTTTCAAACCTCAAAAAATTAGTATATGAAAGCGGGGATTTTGAACCCCAAATCAATTGAAGGGTCGTTGGGTACCCTTTACCTATCCTAATGACTAAGTCACAAAAATTCATTTGGAAAGGAAATTCGAGAGCGGAAATTTAAAGTACAACTTGCCACGGCGAGGCCGGGTCAAAACCAAACCATAAAGCATATTATCGAAAATTATTATGCCAAATTAGTGGGGTTAGACCTTTTGCAATTGCCCAGGAAGTTTCCCATGCCATAGAAGTATAGAGCAAGCATATCTGCAAAACATACCTAAAAAATTATATGCGGGGCGGAATCAAACCGAGGCCCTATCGCATTATATGCGGGGTGGTAAATTTAAAATATTTGCAAAATTACCACGGTTCATCAGTGAACCGTAGTATTTCTACACCTTAATTGTCATAAATTGGATATGTTAGGGGTTAGTTTTGTAGTTTTCTTAAAGATAACCCTAATCAAATATCTTTTGGGGATTCGCCGCTTAACCTCCTCCTTCACGTTCTTCATTTATCTCTCTCGCTCCATTGGTGGATCTTAGATCTCAAGTCGTTCTCAATTGTCTTGCCCCGGATCGAAAGCCCGACCTTAAGCTCCTCTCTCATTCTCTATCCCTCTCGCCTAGAGATGCAGACTACCAAAAACAGTTTGCCTTCTCTCAAGCATACCGCTCTTGCCGAACAACAACTGCGAGCCAGTGCAACGATTGATAGTCAGTACCGCTTCCTCCTCTCGCTATCTCCTCCATCTATCTCCTTCACGGGCTCTCGCCTGAGGATATTCGATGAACCTCCGAGGTAATATCTTCCATGCAATGAACCTTAATTTACTCCACTAAAATTGACGCTAAGTCGTTTGGTATGGGTTCTAATCCCATTTTCTTCACAAAAGGTCATGAATTCATAGGACATGAATTCATCACCTCTATCAATCCTTAATTCCTTTATCATTTCCCCTTACGGTTTTTCTATGAGAGCCTTGAATTTCTTGAAGCAATCAAATGCCTCTGATTTTAACTTCCAAAAATAAACCCATCTCATACGACTGTACTCATCAGCGAGGAGAAATAAGTACTTGCTTCCTCCAAGAGACTCGGTTTGCATATATAGGCCGACAAAGATTTGCATGGATTAACTCCAAGCACTCTCTTGCTCTCCATGCTTCTCTATTTGCAAATGATCCTCTCATTTGTTTGCCATATATGCACCCCTCACACAGCTCCAACTCACGAATCTTAGGCACACCTTCCACCATTCCACCAGAGCTTAACATCTTCAAACTCTAGATATTTAAGTGTCCATACCTCTTATGTCATAACATGGTGCTCTCATCACACTTTGCTGTCATAACCCTGCTCACATTGGTTGACAACTCTAAGGGAAACATCTTGGTCTTGGTCATAGAAACATCAACAATCACATGACCAGTTTTATTCTCTCTAATCACACATGAATCCTCATCAAATAAGAGAGAATAACATGTTCCCTGAAGCTAACTTACACTCAACAAATTGTGACCAAGCCCTAGCACCAACTGAACATCTTACAAAAGCTTTTCTTCTCCTTGCACACTCCTGACAGCAATTGTGCCTCTTCCTTCCACATCAAGAACTTTGTTGTCCCTGAGCCTTACTCTCCCTTTCTTGGTTTCATCCAGTTCTCTAAACATTCTCCTTTAACTGGACATAAGATTTGAACATCCACATTCCAAATCCCACATGCCACTAACATCATCTCCAGCTAATGACAATGCCATAAACAATCTTTCTTCTTTCTCACAATTTTCAAAGTAGTTTGCACCCTTCTGTTCATGTTCTTGCTTCTCCCAACAAAATGCTTCTTTATAGCCAAATTTCTTACAATAATAACACTTTATGTTACTCTTGTAAGACCTTGATTCACTGCCTTGATTCTTTGATGAATCTCTCCACTGATCTCTTTCTTCATCATTGCCATTTCTTCTTCCTAGGCTATTGGCTTGAGGTCTTCCTTGACCTTTTCCTCCTCGGCTTCTATAGCTCCCTCTGTAGCCTCCTCGGTCTCTATAACCGCCTCTAAAACCCCCTCTATTTGATGAACCTTCAAGCTTATCCATCGAGGATTCATCCTTCACTTGGAAGACTTTCCCTTCCTTTTGTTCACTAGTTCTACTCAGCCTACCTTCACGAGCTTGCAAGGAACTTGCTAGCTCTTCAAATCTGTACAGGACAGATCCTTAGACTCCTCAATTGCGGCCACCACATGATCAAACCTCTTTGTGAGACTTCTCAAAACTTTGCTCACAATTGCCTCACTACTCATGTTCTCACCATATGATCTCATATAATTTATAATGCTTGACACTCGAGACAAGAACACTTGAACTGCCTCCTTACCTTGCATCATTAGAGTCTCAAACTTTTTCCTTAGCGAATGCAGTTTGACAGTGATCACCCTCCCATCTCCCATGTACACCTGCTTGAGAACCTCTAAAGCTTCATGAGCAGTGGTTGATGCAACTATTCTTGGAAAAACTTCATCATCTAGGGCCAACTGTATCATATTCAGTGCCTTGGAGTCTTTCTTCCTCTTCTCCCTTAGTTTCTGATCAGGTTCTTCATTTTGGTTATCTTCAAGCCCTTGATCAACCAAACTCCATACCTCTTGAGACTTGAACAATGTCGTCATCTTCAAGCTTCAAAAGTGGTAATTGATCCCTTTGAAAATAGGAAAATGAGGGTTGCTCAAATTCCCATTTTTGTTGTTCTGCATATTAACACAAACATAACTTCACTATATTGCTCTCACTTGTAGAAAAATGCGACTATAGGCTGCTATATAAGAGGCCGGATGTGGGAAATCCAGGGTCTAATATGCTTCAAATGTTTTATCTCTTTTTTTTTTTTTTAAGTTATAGGGTATATAATCCGGATATATGACACTCCCATGTTAAAATATCATGGGAATTTCACCACGGCACAAATCAAATAACCCAGAGCTAAAATATACGGGTTATTATACTACTATAATGTCCCGGGCGTGTCATCAAGCCCTTAGATCCGACCTAATTGGTACCCATCCCACCAATCATTAAAAAAAAAACCCGTACTAGCCCCAGCCGGGGTGGCCTAGTGGTAAGGAGCAAGGGGGGGTGAGGAGGAGGTCCCGTGTTCGATCCATGCCTCCGCCCCTTTTCACGGAATTTCCTTCCAATGTTTGCCTTGCTCCCCACTAGTGGGTCGAGCCGGTCGGCGCAAGTCGGTTTACCTGGTACGTGGCTCTTGCCGGTTGGGTCACATGCTCGGGGTTTACTACCAAAGGTGGGTTCCTCGTCATAAAAAAAAACGTACTAGCATCAGGGACATAAGGACCAAAAAAAAAAAGCATCTGGGACATAAGAAGGGGCGGAAAAGGGAAAAAAAACGCAAAATCTGAAATTAATTGAAGCTAGGGTTCACCAAAGCTCCGCCCAAATTGAAACGGAATCTGAAGCTAGATCGAGTTTTCCATCCAAAGGTTACCGTCTTCACCATCTTTGCCGATTAGCTCCGTCTTCGCCTGCCGCTAAAGGTCGCTTGCTCAGAGAACTAGAGAAGGGATCGAGATTACGCCTCTCGTCACCTCGCGTAGTCTCTGGCTCGCCTCCCGCGGTCTTCACCATCTAGAAGGTCGCCATCTTTGCCTCTGGCTATCTCATCGAGGTAAGCTTGCCCTAACTCTGTCTTCCTCTCTCGCCTTCTCTCTTCCTCTCTCACCTTCTCTCGCCTTCTCTTTCTATCTTCCTTTTGCAGTCCTACTGGTTTTGGTTTTTCGATTTTGTTGCTGCCCTTTTTGCTTTGTTGTTTGAGGTTATGATTTTGCTGTACGCATATGGTAGTATCCTTGTCAATTGTTGTTTCAATGAAGGGGACCAAGGAATCGCCCGAAATTGAATGCAACAATATCTTCGTTAATTAGATGGTATTATAGTTGAACAACTTACGCAATATTGTGCAATTTTGGCACTTTGTATATACGAGATACTCATGAAATGTTCAAATTTAGATTTTTCACAAGGAAAGATCCTATTCCATGTTTAAGAGTGTTTGGTTCTCCTTAATTGTACGGTGTTGTTAATTTGCTTTGATTAATAAAGAGAATATATAAACTGCAGAAAAATGAGATAGAAATAAATTGCAGAAGAGCAAGATAGTAATGTATTTGATGTACTATGGAAGGGACACCTCCTCCCCCTTATCCTAAAACTAGCAAGATACGGAAAGTAAGAAAATTGGACATAAGAGTTGATAGATAAGTGGTGATGAAACATGTGCGCGTAGATGTTGACTCTGTAGTCTTCAATATTTTATGGTTGCATTAATGATTAAAGAGTAGCCCAAACCAGTGGGAAAGGGGTAAGTCTGTAGGCTTAGTACATGTCTGTCTCATTCTTTTACTCTATGTTACAACTTATGGATGCAAGAGAGAAATGCATGATAAGATTACATTTTGAGGTGATGTTTCTGTCGGTGGTTTTTTTCTTTATTAGAAAATAATGACTTTCCCTCTTTCTATGCATAATGCTCGAGATCTAACTCCACTATTACGGTTTATGATTGAGGAAAGTGACTGCACGTTTTTATTCCTGGCATGTATGTAACTTTTAAGTCATTCCTGACAGATAAAGCTTGACTAGTCCATGGATTCAATAAAGAAGATGGGAAATCGTACCAAACATGACTATGTTTAGTTGTAATTCCGTTTCTTTGGTAATCATCTGAATATCTGATTTAAATTTATCAAGTTTATCTCCATCATCTGATTTGGATGCACATATTAAACTTATCAAGTTTATCTCCGAGGGGACTACCCTATTGAAATATAAATACCAACTTGTGGACTTATTGGGGTGCGAAATGCGATTTTAACTGCTTCTCATGGAACAACAGTTTTAAATACTATATTTGATGGCTATGAACCTTGGGATGGTGATATCACCACTTGTGACCAAGGCTTGGTGGTGAATTTTTGATTTTTACAAATATATATTATTTATTGGGATATCACATTTGAACAAGATTTATCTTTCTTCATACTATATAAACAAGATTTACTAATTCCTACAAACCAATTCATATAGCACAGTCTATTTGAAGGCGTTCCTTCGATTATTTTTCAAGGAGGATGGGAGACCAATGAGACGAAAGAAGAAGCCATTGCAAGGGAAGCCGTTGAAGAAGCTGGTGTTAAGGGAGATCTAATGGTATAGGTTTCTGTTTATCATCTGGTGTAATTTATGCTCTTTTTTCCTTCTTGCTGTTATAATCTCATAACTTCAATTTTCCACTTGGTCCTCATTTATTTTTGTTCAACTGTGTTCTATTTTTTAATTTTTTTATTGATTGTCTAACTCATCAAAATCAGGGTTTCGATATCCATATACTTGGTTAGTGGGCTGATTTAACTTAGCGTAGAGAGAATTTATATTAGTGATATCTTTGCTATATATATTAGCCATTTAGCTCACTTGAAGCAAGTGTTGGTTTTTATAGATATTAGATGTAGCTTTCCTTCATTTGAGAATGGAAGAGCTTGTCTGGCTATTGGCAAGAAGGCCTTGAGTCCCATAACTGCACGCTACTCATTCCTCCATTTTTCAGCTTTCAAGGTATGCTTTATTGTGATTGAGATTCAACTTCAGTGTGTCTTTTAGGTTGCTGATGATAATCTGTATGGATAAGATCATCTCAAAGTATTTGGTATGGATATCGTTTCTGAATTGGCAAACTAGACTGGAATATACTTTACATTTATTTGATTCGATTTGATATATATATATATTTAATCCACTATTAATTTCTGTAATTAACAACAGAATATCAAACATAAAACAACCTCTAGTAAAAATGAATTGATTTTTGCTTTGTTTTTCCCCTTAAAATTGCTACTTGGGTTGGGTAATACTTTGGTATGCCTAGATACATTTATTATGTTGATAATTTTAGTAATTACGTGATATGAGTGAGATACATGAAGGGGATCGAAATACATCTAGGTTGGAAATTGTTCCACTTCCTGAAAAATAATCATTATTGGGTTTCTGATCATATTCTAGGTCTTGATTGATTGTGAAATCATTTTATTTTTGGTTTTTATAGATATTAGATTAGATGTAGCTTTCCTTCATTTGACAATGGAAGAGCTTGTCTGGCTATTGGCAAGAAGGCCTTGAAGTCTCATAACTGGTTCAACTCCGGGTACATATTCATATCATAATTGGACTATTTTATTTGCCTTTGTAGTTAAATTCTAATACATGGTGGCTGGTGCTTGAATTTGCAGGCCATATTAGGGACATATGGAAGCCAGCTGCTGGAATTACGTCTTTACAGGTCAATTTTTCTCCTTGCTCCAATTTGATGATGTGATTTTGTTTTTTCTACATTAGCTACTTTCAAGAGTTCACTTCTCCCTTTATTAAATTGATTGATTAATTGATGAAATAATAAACAAAAAATGACACATAGATCTTTTTAACAATTTGGTTGAGGAGGCAAGTTTTTTAGTTGAGGAAATGAGGAGTTGAATTAAAATTTTGAATTTAGCATGATTTCTCTAAATTTAATTAGTTTAGCTTTTTTAAAAATATTACTTTATTACAGTAGAATTTATGCTTTTATAATAGAAAAATGTTTTTCAATAAAGGTTATGAACCTTTATAGTTTGAGCATAGATTAGAAATAGTTAAAAATGTCCTATTGTTTTGAAATTTGGATACAAAACACTTAATTCTTGGATGACTATTGATATAGCATATTTAGTATTGCATAATATATTGCATTTAGCATAATTTAAGTGTGAATATTGCATTTATTTAGTTGAATTTGCATTTTCACTTGTAGAGTTGGAAGAGGCAGAATCTACATGATTTTATGGTTTATTTCAGGAAAAGTAGATTGGATGTGAAATGATATTGAAAAGAGCGGAAATAAGTTAAAGAAGTACTTATGAGCTGCTGAAGACAAAGAGGATGAAGCTCGGAAGAATCGCAGGCCGCCACGTAGCATCGCTGGCCGCCCCGCGGCTCGAAGGAAGGAACGCAGGAATTCGCTGATCATCGGCCGCCCCGCGGCCCGTACAGTAGCTGAAAATCGGAAGCGGACTTTACTTAGGGTTTTTTATTAAGTTATTTCGGCCGACTTTCTCTAGACTATTTAAGGCTTTTCTAGTTATTCTTTCATTCACCTTATGCACATTATTCCATTGTTGAGAGCGCCGTTGAGCATGAGCAACTAAACTCTCAAGGTTTCGCCTACAGTTTGGAGCTTTGGTTGTTGAATTGTGAGTTTCTTAATCTAGTTCTTATTCCTATTGCAATGTTTTGACTTCTTTGTGCTTAATTGCTTGAATGTGTTTTATTCTATCTGGCATGATCAACTAGTTAGAGTAGATTCATTCAATTGCTAGGGTTTTGTAGATTCCTCGTAGCGAACCTTAACCCAAGTGGCAATCATATCCCTTGAGGACTCGTAGGACTAATTGGATGTGTAGGAAGTTGAATACATGTTGAATATCGACTTGTAGCTTGATATTATGTGTACCTTGGTTAATTCATAATCTTAATGCTATCTCTAGGTTGAATCTTAACAGTGTTAGGTTTATTTAGAGATAAGGGTTGCTAGGACTCGTAGGACTAGTAATCTACCTAAGATATGGACAAGGACATTGATAGGAAAAGACAAGAACTAGAGGTTGAAACAAGGATCGAATTCATCAATCGAAGTGATAAATTGTAGGTGAACCTATTTCTCTCCACTGAATTTTACAATCAATTTACTTTGTTTGCTTGCTTCCGCTTTGCTAAAAGGCGGATCTTTTCACATTAAAAACTCCCCCTTTTTCTCTCTTAGTGATTGGAATTAGACTTGAATTTAATAGATTTCATTGTGGATCGATCTCTTACTTATACACTGTACTAGTTGTGAGTTTGAGTATTCTTTGGCAATAACAACGTCAGGTTTTGCTCTTGTCAAATTTGGCGCCGTTGCTGGGGAAATCTTATTAAATTCTTGTGTTGTTTAATCGCTAACCTTAGTGTGGACCACATACATGGTCTGCACTCTTGCTACTAACATATGTTGAAGGTGAGGTTATTGCAGTTACATGGAGAGATTTTTCATGAATACTTCATCAGATTGCATGAGTACATTGACGATCTTTGTTCATGGGGTTATCAAGCTAGTAGAAGGGAAGTGCTTCTATGCATCTTTGATGGTATGACTGCTGACACAAGGAGCCTTGCTGAGCAAATGAGCGATGGAGGTTTATTAGATATGGGACTCTTGGAGATGTGGGATTTTTTCTGCTACATGAATTATCAATGTGTGCAGAATGAGTCACTTCCTCCTATATCTCAAATCGTTGAGACCTCTGTTGCACCTCTTGAGGTCATTGTGGAAAATCCCATTGAGAAGATAGAAAACAATCCATCTGACGAGATCATCCCTAGCTCGCCCATTGATTAATCAGATCTAGAGCCTATTGTCGAGGCTACAAAGCCAGTAAAAGTTACCTTCTGCACTGGAGAGAATATTGATGAATACGTTGATCCATTTGGCTGCTACTTTGACAAGCCACCAATAGAACTGAATTGGTGGTATTATATACCCTCTGTGGGTAGTCAAGCTCAGGCATACGATAAGTCGAAACAACTCTTACATTCTTTATTATTTCGTTTCAATTTATTTGTATGTAGTGCATGCTTGTTTGGTAGTTGTGCACAAGAGTTTGATAGGTTATTGAGGGCTTTGACTATGTCTGATTAATTAATGTTTTAAGCTTAAAGAAATTGTCGAGCCAATGACAGTAAACAAAGGCGTTGATTGGGAGGCAACCCAAGGTAAGTTTTCTGTTTTCCTTTGTGTCTTTTGTTTTATTAGATTAGTTTTGGTGTTCTTCGGTTGTGGGGAGCTAACAATGCAGGGAGAAAAGGCATCAAAGAGAAAGCAGCGGAGGAGCTTAATTTCGCAGGCCGCCCCGCGGCCTTTGATAGGACTGAAATATTCCCTTTCCTCACTTTCCACCACCGCAGTGAACAAGTCAGTTTTTCTTTATTTCCTTCATATTTTTATCTTTTGTTGTCTTTTATGTCATTGAGGACAATGCCTGATATAAGTGTGGGGGGGAGAATCTCATGGTATGATAGGATTGCATGTTTATTTTTAGTTTGCACTTTTATTTTTCTTTTTAGTTTATATTGCATATCAGCATGTTAGTTTTTAAAAAAAACCCAAAAAAAAAAACAAATCCCAAAAAAAAAATCAGTTATTTATAAATTGCATTGTTAGGATTAGGTCTTATTTCCCCATATGGATACCGTTTGTCCTCTATTCTATCTATTGAGGTTTATGTCCCATGATGTGTTTGGATTGTGGAAGCTTTCGATATATGTTTTCTATACTATTTGGTAAGCATGATTGATTAATGATTGAGTACATAAAATCTTGGACTTTTGGGTGATCTTGAAGTTCTAGACATGACCTGGTGAGCTTATTTTGGCCTATTCAGGACTACACTTTATTGAGTCCTCTTGCTTGTTGTGTGTACTCTCTTCAATTACTTCCTCTTTGACTTGCATGGAGATATCTTGTTCAAGACTTCATATTATGATTTCTGCACATGACTTAAACATGATTGAGGCACCTTTATTAGCCATATATTTGACTCTATTCCCACCTTACATATTATCCTCTGCTTGAAGCCAGTTTGAGCCTAATTGCCTATTCTTTTATAGCTCCACAAGAATTTTCCATAGCCAATGATAACCTGACCCCATCCGGGAATTTAGGAATAGTTGGTGAATATCTATAGTGTGGATGATGGTTTGTAGTGGTGGATGGTATGTTGGAGGTGTATTATTGAGATGTTTGATTCTTGCTAGCATTTTTATTACTTGGGACCTAAGGAGGATAAAATTCACTTAGGGGTAAAAGTCAAGGAAAATTATTTGATTTAGCATGAATGATTGAGAAAAAAAAAAGAAAAAAAAAAAGAGAAAAGAAAGAAGAAAAGAAAAAAAAAAGAATAAAGGAATGAGTTGAGTATGGTGTCTAAAGTTTTATGCTTGAGATTGGTGTTGTTTGGCATTATAGCGATATGGTATGAAAAGTTTATGAGTGGTTTTATGATTTGGTAGCTTCCTTTGTTCCCGGATTATGAGCACCACATGACCAAAATTGTTCCATACCTTATATGTTCTACATTGGCCCCATTACAACCCAATTGAAAGACCTCATGATTTTTGTTGTGTAGAGTCACCAACGGTGGAGATTTAGAACACTGGTGCAAGACTTTTGTAGCTAAGTTTTTGAAGATTGAGTTTTGAGCGTAAACATTTAAACCCAAACACTTGAGCGAGAGTGAAACACATCTCCTTTGTGAGGTCTAGAATGGATATGGTTGCCTGATTTCATAGATTATTCCAATTATGTGCTATGATGTTATTAATCTTTTGTGTTTTCTAGTTGTCATGCACTTAAAGAATGTTGAGGTGTGGATACATGAATTGCTATTCTGTGGGGCTGCAGAGTTAAGTTTTCTATTGCTTGAGGACAAGCAAAGGTTCAAGTGTGGGGCAATTTGATAGAGCATATTTAGTATTGCATAATATATTGCATTTAGCATAATTTAAGTACGAATATTGCATTTATTTAGTTGAATTTGCATTTTCACTTGTTGAGTTAGAAGAGGCGGAATTTACATGATTTTATGGTTTATTTCAGGAAAAGTAGATTAGAGTTGAAATGATATTGAAAAGAGCGGAAACAAGTTAAAGAAGTACTTAGGAGCTGCTGGAGACAAAGAGGATGAAGCTCGGAAGAATCGCAGGCCGCCCCGTAGCATCGCTGGCCGCCCCGCGACTCGAAGGAAGGAACGCAGGAATTCGCTGATCGTCGGCCGCCCCGCGGCCCGTACAGTAGCTGAACATCGGAAGCGGACTTTACTTAGGGTTTTCTATTAAGTTATTTCGGCCGACTTTCTCTAGACTATTTAAGGCTTTTCTAGTTATTCTTTCATTCACCTTATGCACATTATTCCATTGTTGAGAGCGCCGTTGAGCATGAGCAACTAAACTCTCAAGGTTTCGCCTACAGTTTGGATCTTTGATTGTTGAATTGTGAGTTTCTTAATCTAGTTCTTATTCCTATTGCAATGTTTTGACTTCTTTGTGCTTAATTGCCTGAATGTGTTTTATTCTATCTGGCCTGATTAACTAGTTAGAGTAGATTCATTCAATTGCTAGGGTTTTGTAGATTCCTCGTAGCGAACCTTAACCCAAGTGGCAATCATATCCCTTTAGGACTCGTAGGACTAATTGGATGTGTAGGAAGTTGAATACATGTTGAATATCGACTCGTAGCTTGATATTATGTGTACCTTGGTTAATTCATAATCTTAATTCTATCTCTAGGTTGAATCTTAACCGTGTTAGGGTTATTTAGAGATAAGGGTTGCTAGGACTCATAGGACTAGTAATCTACCTAAGATCTGGACGAGGACATTGGTAGGAAAAGACAAGAACTAGAGGCTGAAACAAGGATCGAATTCATCAATCGAAGTGATAAATTGTAGGTGAACCTATTTCTCTCCACTGAATTTTACAATCAATTTACTTTGTTTGCTTGCTTCCGCTTTGCTAAAAGGTGGATCTTTTCACACTAAAAACTCCCCCTTCTTCTCTCTTAGCGATTGGAATTAGACTTGAATTTAATAGATTTTCCTGTGGATCGATCTCTTACTTATACACTGTACTAGTTGTGAGTTTGAGTATTCTTTGGCAAGAACAACGACAGGTTTTCCTCTTGTCAACTATCCATTGTTTTTTTTTTGTGGATCAAGATAGTCATAATCATATTACAGTTGCAAATGGTTCGTCAAATAAATACACAAACTAACTGCATTACTTCAGTACCTTGACTTCAGAAGTTGTAAGTTCAAAAAATCTTATCCCTGTTATTTGCTCTGAAAAATATTGCTTAGATGACTTACATGGCTGGCACACATATCTTCTAGTTCTAAGATTGTCAATTAGTCATATTATCTTTTTTTATAACGTTCTTTTACAAAATTCCTTTTACTTTTGTCTCGTGTGAATGGTTTGAGCAATACTAACATAAATATCAATCTTTATCTTGATTTTTTGGTCATGAATTTGTCAGGTATGGGAAGCAAAGCTAGCTCATAGTCTCTGTTTATATACAAGTTAGCTTAATAAGATCTATTCACTTGTTGATAAAGTGCTCTAAAATGTGATGCATAGGTTTGTTTCTTCATGATCTTAGATTCTTATCTCTGGAATGGTCTTAATGTTCTAGTGTATGAGTTTGTTTCTCCTCGAGATTTGATTATTTATATTCAATTGTGTGTAAAGAGTTCACAAGAATATTATAGTGATATGTGCATCTTTGATTTTTTCAGAAAGATTGGCAAGTGGAAGGATGTTGCCCTAAAGCCAGATAAATCGTGTCAGAAAAAGGCAAGAAGGTGTCAGCTAAGGACTCAAACAAGCTGACAAGGTACTTAACGTGTATTATTATGATGGGTATGATGGGATGAGGTTAGTAGTTGAGAAAATCTTGAAGGATACAGTGGAGATTGATTCAAGTGTTATTGGTAAATATAGTGTGGAGATAGAACCATTGGAAGAGTTCATTAGTTTCTTTTATCTTATTTGAATTGGCTGTTATGTATTGTCGTATGATCCTAACGATATCAATTTTCTATGTTCAGGGGGTTACATTTGCACCCTTCTCTTTTTTCACAGGAGCATCGTGCTATTTGCAAAATAAAGCTTTTTTTTAATTAAAATGGGACTTTTTAGCCCGGATCTAAAATGCTCCGGGATATGAAGTATTCTTTTGTAGTAATGACGTATCAAATAGCCCGGATCTCATAATCTCCGGGATATATTATATAGCAAATAACCCGGATATGGAATTAGATTCGGGTTGTATAGTCTCTTAAAATTTTGAAGGAAAAATCTGGCACACTCTAATACCTATTATCACACCACTCTGATGCCCGAACCCTATTTTGCTTATATCCAGGCTATATTAACCAAAATGTCTGGGCTAAAATGTGTTTTTTTGTACTAGTGTCTGATACCATGACAGAATTCGAGAGGAAGTGCGAGAACGATTGAAGGAAGAAGAAGAAGCAAACAAGAATCAAGTTCTGGTTTTAGACCATCAATGGAGGATGACTTTATTGATCAAGAAAATGAAAACTGGGAGCTTGCACATGAGATCTTAAACTCACTTATTGTACTCGGCAATGTATATATACAAAAGAGCGGGAGCTCTAACAAACGTACAAAACAAAACTAACTCTCCTTGTAATCACTGATCATTTCATTGGCCACTGAACTGTTGGGGAAAACCCGGGTAGCTAACACTCGACCGTGTGACTCGGATAGATCAGGCTCCACTTACAAATGAGAACTTGTATTATATATCATGTACACAAGTACACCTCTCACAAATAAAAGACTCACATACACCACTCGACTCAAGAGACTAACCTCACTCTTTGGTGGATCCCACACTCGTGTTATCGAGACGCCCTCATGCTCAATCGATCACACCTATTGACCAACCTACACACTCTAGTAAATGATCGAGACACCCTCATCCTCAATCGATCATACACTAGGACTCACACTCACACTCACTAGTATGTGATCGAGACGCCCTCGTGCTCGATCGATCACATACTAGGCTACACAACACCTCACATGCTCACACTCATTTGGAGGAGCACTCACCTTGCCCGCTCACTCCCTAACTCACACACCACTAAGCCTATTTATAGGCCATGCCATCTCTCACAAGGAGATCCTAGAACATCTCTAGAATACTCCAATACTAGAATCATCCCTGTGCTTTTAGACTCCTCTATAAATTTTCCTAAGGTTCTCCAAGCTTCCGGAGAACTCTACACAAGTCTAGACACACCTAGACTCTTCATGGTTCCGGAACCTTCCATAAGGTTTTGCACGCTTCTAGAGACTTCCGAACTCTTCTACATTCTTCCGGAACATTCCACAATTTAGCCAAAAACACATTTTCATGTATGTGAAATGTGAATTATTGTCTAACAATTCCTCCCTTAATTCATATTTTCACATACCTCCATAGCATTCTCGATCTTCTCTTTCCTTTGCTCCTTGATTCCAATGTCGTGGCATCTCCCCATCACGACGTGTTCTTCAAAGAAGCAAACATTCCTTTCGATTAGTGTCGTCATCTACGCTTGATCAAGCTCCTCCTCATGAACACCTTGCACCTTCTCATCGTGAAGAGCGTCACATATACCCTCTATCTTCTCACCATCCACTAAGCTAAAGGACCAAACTCTCCACCAATCTCCAAGGTCTCAAACAATGCTTGATCCCGACACGCTTCAAGTAAGACGACACCATCCACCTCGATGACTTAGTAACCTCTCCATCTGTTACTAAGTGGACGCCATCATCCTCAACATCATCAACCACATCTTGTAGGAGCCAACGCCACTCTTTCGCAAGGACGTCTCTCTCATCATCATCACGTCCTCCCTCAATAGCAGACATCACACTACATGTGACCCTTCTCCCTACTATGTAGCACACACGTCAATCATCTCCACATGGACGTGCTTGTGCTCTCCATCCCAGGTCACCATGTCTCTCTAATAATGTCTCCTCCCTCACTCTTGGAGACGAGCTTCTCCTCCACCCGAGTGCATCACACACACTCTCCCTCCTTATGTGAAGTTGGTCTTCCCATCAAAGAGTGGATTCTCGAACACCTCCGACAAGCCTGATGCCATCACGTCAACACGGAATCCTTCCACCAACAAACGCTACCCCGATTCTTCGACTCCGACGCCCTTTGTAACCTTCGGCTCTGATACCACTGTTGGGGAAAAACCGGGTAGCTAACACTCGACCGTGTGACTCGGATAGATCAGGCTCCACTTACAAATGAGAACTTGTATTATATATCATGTACACAAGTACACCTCTCACAAATACAAGACTCACATACACCACTCGACACAAGAGACTAACCTCACCCTTTGGTGGATCCCACACTCGTGTGATCGAGACGCCCTCATGCTCAATCGATCACACCTATTAACCAACCCACACACTCTAGTGTATGATTGAGACACCCTCATCCTCAATCGATCATACACTAGGACTCACACTCACACTCACTAGTATGTGATCGAGACGCCCTCGTGCTCGATCGATCACATACTAGGCTACCCAACACCTCACATGCTCACACTCATTTGGAGGAGCACTCATCTTGCCCGCTCACTCCCTAACTCACACACCACTAAGCCTATTTATAGGCCATGCCATCTCTCACAAGGAGCTCCTAGAACATCTCTAGAATACTCCAATACTAGAATCATCCCTATGCTTTTAGAATATTAATACTTTTTAATTTTGCTTAATAACTCATATAAATATTCATTTATCGGCTCAAAAAACTCATCGGCTCAAAAAACTCAAACTTTTTAAATACTTTTTAAGAATATTAATATTATCAAAATTAAATTATAATATCAATACGTAAAATTAAACTAAATAATAACATTTTAAGTAAATTTATAAATATTATTATAATATTAATTTTATATAAATATTTTTAAAATAAAAAATATAATATATATTTATACAAATAAGTGATCTAAAGATACTATAACTATAAATATATACGTTATTTAACTTGTGAATGACATTAACAAACACAATTACGTACGTAACGAATCCGTATGGGATTTATTTAACTTCCAGTGGCAGGATCGTCACCAGTTTCGCCCTTACGGTGGCTGCGTCGGTGACCGCCTGCCTATGGGTCGGAGAACTTTGTCTTCCTCACGAAAGCCCCCTCACCGGGTGACTATAAATGGAGATTCGTCTCCGTTTAAACGGCCAGTGGATGGTGGGAGAAGGGTTCGCGATTCTTCCAGATCTGGATCTGTTAAGGGAGTGGCAAGCAAAAACGGTGAGTTGCGAGGTGGTGAGAACGCTTCAGCTGGGTCGGGGAAGGATGTGGTTAAGCAAGCGACAGAGAATGCGGGATCTTCTGATGGTGGGCAGATTCCGAGGGTTTCAGCGATGTCAGAAGAAGCGAACGAGGGCTCAGTTCAGCATTCTGAGCCATTGTCGTTTACTCAGGCTGTTCGTCGTGGCTTAGAGCACCAAAGGTCTTTCACAACCCAGAAAATCGCCGGCTAGGTCAGTACTAATAGAGACATAGGGAAAGCTGAGAAACTTTCGTTCTTTGCTAATGTTCAGAAGGGTAGGGTTACGATCCGTCCTGAGGATGTGGCTGAATCTCAAAAAGAGTGGGCTTTTACTCTGATTGGTGTCATTGCTGGTCCGAGTGTTCCGTTTGCTAAGGTGCAAGAGTTGGTGAACGAGCAATGGAAGGTTTGTTCTCCCAAATTATTTTAGAAGAACAATGGGGTTTATGTATTTCGATTTCAGTCTGAGGCTGATATTGATTGGGTGTTGAGCAACGGTCCCTGGATTGTCTTGGGTTCAAAACCTTTGATTCTAAAGAAATGGTACAGTGGTATGTCGATAACCTGGTCTGCGTTTGATCGAATTCCGAGTTGGGTTTGTTTGCCCGACCTTGAGCCACCATTGTTCACTAATACCAACTTGAGCCGCATTGGTAGCTCCATAGGGATCCCAGTTTGCATCGATGACAGAACCGGAAAAGGGGAAAGAATTTCTTATGCGAGGATGCTAGTTGATGTTTCAGTTAAAGAGGCAGGGGTTGATTCTATTGAAATTGTTAACACAAATGGAAAATCTTATCAACAAAAGGTGGTCTTTGAATGGCTCCATGCCTTGTGTAGGCGATGTGAGAATTTTGGGCATTGTGAGGATAGATGCCTGCTGAACAGAAGGGGTGTTGGGCATAGGCAGAACCACATAATGTCGAGCAATGTTCAGAAGCGTAATGTTTGGGTACCTCGCATCAACCAGGAGCAGAATGGCAAGGTAATTCAGACGGAGGAGAGGGTGGTACCCCTTGAATTTCCTCTTTTGTCGGCAGACCCTAATGCTACTGCTGCTGCTAAAGGCTCCTCTACTGTTGCTTCTTCTTCTGGGTTACATATTAATAAGAAACCGAATGCACAGCCAGAAAGCTATCCCCCACTCGGTTTTATTTCAACCCAAAATGTGAGTTTCAACGATCAAATTCGACAAGTAGAGCAGGCTGTTGTTGGTAATCTGAACGAAGGCACATGGAGTGATGTGGTGAGAAGGAGAGCAGCACATTCAAGTCCCTCAAAGCTTGCTGCTGATTAGAATGGGCTGCGTTTTGGTACTGCGTCCAGCTTTGCTATGCTCCATTCAGAGGATCAATCCGAGACAGTGGGGGTTTCTGCAGACTGCCGGTTTCTGGTGCATGAGGGTGGGGATGTGCCAATTAATTCAGTTAACAATGAGGGTAACACTCACCCAAGCATTGTCTATGAATAAGCTGAAATTAGCTTCAAGGAATATAGCCGGACTTAAAGGTCCGGTAAAAAATAGTATAATTAATACATACTGTTTTGATAATGATATTGCTCTTGTCGGGCTTCTTGAGACGAAGATGTTGCATATGAATATAGATGATGTGAAGTTGAGACTTATGAAAGGGTGGAAATAATGCATGAATGGTAATGAGCAGGTTAAGGGACGCATTTGGGTAACTTGGAACCCGGAAGTTTTTGATGTTGAAGTGTTGGAAGTTGAAGTGTGGCTAAATGAAAAGATAAATCGTTTCAATTCGTTGTTACCTTTGTCTATGCCTGCAATTTTAGACCCGAAATAAAGCCTCTCTGGGATGCTTTGAAACGTATAGCCCACTCAATGGGATTGCCATGGATTATAATGGGTGACTTTAATTGCATATTAAGTGTGGAGGAAAAATGGCCAGTTAGGCATGACTATGATGGTGAATATGAGGAGCTCAGATCTGGTATGGAAGAGTGCAGCCTTGAAGATCTCCCCTATACTGGTGCAATTCTCACCTGGAATAATAAGAGGCTAGAAGATGAACGGGTTGAGAGGAAGTTGGATCGTATCCTAGTGAATGATGTTTGGTTAGAAAATTATAAGGAAACTAAAGGTTTCCTCGATACTCCTTGAGGGGCTGATCACTCTCCAGCTGTGGCTATTTTGAGAAACAGAAAATCATCAAAAAGATACCCATTTAAGTTCAAGCATTTCTGGGGAAAGGAGGCTGAATTCCTGGACCTTGTCAAGGCGGCTTGGCTGATTGATAATGGTGGATCGAAACAACTCAAGCTTGTACACAAATTGAAGAATGTCAAAGAGGTCTTGAAGCCTTGGGATAAGTCTAGATTTCCTGAGCTTCAAACCCAAATAGAGCTTGACAAAGGGGTGTTACACGAACTGCATCTTCAGTTGCGAGATGATAGAAGAAATGCACTGTTGGCGCAGAAAGTTAAAGAGGCTGAGGAAGAGCTGCGAAAAAATGTGGGTAGGCTGATCAGCATAACCTCTCAGAAAGCTAAGCTCCACTTGTTATCTATGGGGTAGGAGACCTCGTCTTTATTTTACAGAAGCGTCAAAGAAAGGTGTGCAAGGAATGCCATGGTTAATATAAAAGATGACCGAGGGCGCATCCTTGAAGATGGAAGGGATATTATATCTCATGTTTTGAAATATTTCAGAAGCATTATTTCTAAGACTGAAGCTACTGCTCAGTTCCCTTCTATGCTCCATGGACGCCAGCTCTGTTCTTCGGTTGCCGATGATCTCACCAGATTGCCTAATTATGATGAGATTAGAAAGAGCATATGGAGCATAGGGATTAACAAATCTCCAGGGCCGGATGTGTTTGGAAGTCAGTTTTTTAAGGATGCATGGTCGGTTGTGGGAAGAGACACATGTGAATCTGTGAGAGAAATTTTCCGTAATGGCAAAGTATTGAAACAGTTGAATGCTACATTCATGTCACTCTTGCCAAAGTTTGTGAACCCTACGCTGGTGAAGGATTGGAGACCTATTTCATGTTGCAACACTGTTATGAAGGCCGTGTCAAAGCTGATTTTCAGCAGACTCAAAAGTAAGCTAAATTACTTAGTGTGTGAGTGCCAAGGGGCATTCATTCCGGGTCGCTCTTTGTCTCACAATTGTGCAGTGGCGTTGGAGGTGGTAAATGCCAATGGAACAAAGAGAGTTTCGCCTCGATGTACAATTAAGGTTGATCTTCAAAAAGCCTATGATTTTTTGAATTGGGGTTTTATTAGGGCTACCATTGTGTACTTAACTTCCCGATCAGCCTTGTTAACCTTATAATGGAGTGTGTTTCTACCGCCTCTTTCTCTGTTCTGATCAATGGGTCTCCAGAAGGTTTCTTCCCGGGTAGAAGAGGATTGAGGCAAGGTGATACGTTGTCGCCTTATTTGTTTGTGCTTTGCATGGAGGTATTGAGTAGAATGATTCAAGAAGCTACAACGAGACCTGGATTCAAATTCCACCCGATATGTAAACAGATGAAGCTTGCATATCTGGCATTTGCGGATGATTTACTTTTATTTTGTCATGCTGATGTGGGTTCGGTTTCCATTCTGAAATTGTGTTTGGATGAATTCGTTCCTATGTCTGGGCTTAGAGCGTATAATGAGAAAAGCATTGTGTTCATTTCTGGGGTCCCAATTAGCTTGGCTGATACTATCACTCAGCAACTTGGTTTTGTTCAGGGCAGTTTACCGATTAAGTACCTAGACATTACTTTGCACTCCAAGACAGTTATGGCGCACGAGTATAGTGATCTGTTCGATAGATTGGAGAAGCAAATCACTTGTTGGCCAGCTAAGAAGATGTCTTATGCGGGTCAATTACAACTTGTCAAATCAGTTTGTTCCGGGGTGTACACCTTCTGGAGTTAGGTACTGATTCTTCCTAAAGGGGTGGTGCATAAAATTGATAGTCTATGTAGACGTTTCCTTTGGAATGGGAGTACATCCGGGCATAAGCATCTTGTAGTGTGGAGATGTGTTACGAAGCCTCATTCGGAAGGAGGATTAGATATCAAGGAGATCTTATCCTGGAATAGGAGTGTCCAAGCTAAGTTGGTGGGTGACTTAGCTATGCATAAGCCTAGTGCTTGGTACAGCTGGTGTATATATAATCATCTCAGGGGAGCATCAGTTTGGGAGATAGACCCAAAAGTGGATGATACATGGGTATGGAAGATCATTTTATGCACCAGAAGCGAGTTGCAGGCTGCACTACAGATAAGTAACCCCTCTCTTCAGTCTCTACAACCGATTTTAAATTACAATGGGAGTGTCTCGTGCTCCAAAGTGTATGATCTCCTTAGAGATAAGGGGGAGTACATGGCTTGGGGCAGATTTATCCAGAGAAAATTGCAATGCCGCCAGTGGGCTTTTATAGTGTGGCTAGCAGCTAGAGAGTGAAGCACTAGAAAGGTCCTGAGTCTGCATTATGTGCTTTCTGTAAGCAGGAAGAGGAAATTGTTGCCCACCTATGGTTTGATTGCCATGCTATACAGCAGGTCCTAGCACGAGTGATGTGTTGGGCAGGTTGTGGACGCCGATTTGGGTCAATTGGAGCCTGGTTACAGTGGTTCGCTGAGGAGTCGGATCTGCACCAGAAGACCTTGCCTTTCCAGGTCAAGTTATTAGCTTTTGAAGCTATTATATATTACACTTGGATGGCTAGGAACAAAATCGTTTTTTGTAATGAAGTGTTTATTCCTTCTGTTTATCCAAACATTATTATTGAGAGTTTTCAGACACGTATTTCTGTGAAGTGGAAGTGCAAATCACTCCTGGAAAATACGTGAAAAAGGCACTTACTACGTAAATAGTCAGTTAGTATAGGGAATTTGGATAGATTGGATAGCTTTGGTGGTTTAGAGAGTTAGTCTGGTTTGGAGAGTTTAGGTTATTTTGTGTTTCTGGTGGGTATAGGGGCCATTTTGGGTATACGGTTCCCTTTCTTACATGAGACCCTGAGTTAGGTCTCAGCTTTTGTATATTGGTGTTATCACACCTCATCTATCTATTTACCTTTTCAGGGGCATGTAGATGGTGTTAAGGTTACCTTACCTTCTGAATATTTTCTTGTATGAAAATAAATAGGTGATTCAAGTTAGTCGTACAGCTATTTTCAAAACAAAAATTATAGCTTAATCTGATCAGTGCCGGCCGAGGTCTGGCCGGCCTTTAATCTAAGTAACCGCTAGCTAGCTCTGAATTAGTGTATATATACTCTTGAGAACTTGAATTACGTACGCACAATTAGCAAAGAAGTTATTTACTTAATTAACCACCATGCCCGAAGCTTGGTTGGTCGTAGTGGCCGTCTCGCTAGCAATTGCAAACCATGTCTCTTCCGCGGCGAGTCCTTTCCCAGTCTTTGAGCTCGAGTTCTGCCAAAATGCAGAATTCGGCAACTACACTGATACGGGGTTAGCCGTAGGATGGCCCGATCTTCGACAATCAAGACTCAAAGATAAGAACGGAAGCAAAGACTCAAGAAACAAGAACAAAGACTCAAAACGCAGCAATAGAAGACTCGACAAAAGTAATGAAAAGACCGATAGATTGGTTGATTCGAACTAAAATAGAACGAGATGAAGACCCCAGGCCTCCGTAGAGGGTAGGAACCAAACACCAACGACTATAAAGCCCGCCTCTACAACCCTACACAACCAAGCGGACAACTTGGAGGCACAAGGAGGGGACTTGTGATTACCTGGATCACCAAGCTCTCGCGAGGTTGACGAACTCAAAGCAAACCAAGTTAGATCTATAACCAATTTGCAATCGATGAGCAACGCTACGAATCGATTGACTTTCTCACAGATGTGTTTCACACAAAGGCTGAAATTTTCAATAATGAATAACGTAATGTTCAACATTGAGAGACCGGCCATTATAAACCTAGGAAAGCTCTTGGCCGAAATTAATTAATTAAAATAATAAAATACTAACTTAGATCATTAATAAAATAATCATAAAAGCACGTAGGATAACATAGCTAATTAAGTTTTCTAATTTAACAATATAAGCAAGTCAACGTCTTCACATAAAGGCTCAATGGCCAATTTCCAACAGTAGCTTCGCGCACGCCCGCGCAGACCCGGTGCACGCCCGCGCAGACTGGTGCACGCCCGCGCAGCCTTGGTGCACGCCCACGCACTTCACGGCTGGTCTAGGCGCTTTCCAGCTTGCTTCCGGCGTCGGCAACCTGGGTTCCGATGCACATGTACGCCTTCATTGGTGGCTCCGGGAATTGGACCGCGCTCGAGAATAAGGCGTGACTCACAAAGAGGAATGAGTCGCGTTGGAGCTTCTTAGCTCGAGCTCTAGTCATCGGTCCGTCTCCGAGTATGATCGGTGCGTCCGGAGGTGTAGATGACGGTGTAGAAGATGGTCCCGCATCAACCTCCCCTTCTTGGAAAGGATTCGACCACGAATCCAAGTCCTCGTCCACGGCAAGATATGGAATGAGATCCGCGACGATGAAGGTAGCACTCACGCCATAAGTTCCAGGAAGCTCCAGCTTGTAGGCATTGTCGCCCACCTTCTGTAGAACCTTGAAAGGTCCATCTCCTCTTGGAGCAAGCTTGCTCTTCCGCTCGTTGGGAAACCTCTCCTTCCTCAGGTGCACCCACACTAGATCCCCCGGCTGGAATGTCACCAATCGGCGGCCCTTGTTGGCCTTATTGGCGTTATACTCCGCCTTCCGCATGAGCTGCTGACGCGTCCGTTCATGGAGCTCCTTGACGAACTCAACATGCTTACCTGCGTCAAACGACTCATTCTCTCTCATAGGATATGGAGTAAGATCAAAGGGGGTTAGTGGATTAACACCATATACACATTCAAAAGGAGTTATTTTAGTTGAGGAATGCATTGTCCTATTGTAAGCAAACTCCACATGAGGTAAGGCTTCTTCCCAAAGCTTCAAATTTTTCCTTAAAATGGCTCTAAGGATAGTGGTTAAGGTCCTATTGGTCACCTCAGTTTGGCCATCTGTTTGGGGGTGACTAGAGGTAGAAAATAACAATCTAGTTCCCAATTTGTTCCATAAAGTCCGCCAAAAATGACTCAAAAACTTAACATCCCTATCACTCACTATGGTTTTCGGCACTCCATGCAACCTAACTACCTCTCTAAAGAACAAATTCGCAACATTGGTAGCATCGTCTGTCTTATGGCATGCAATGAAGTGAGCCATCTTAGAAAATCTATCAACCACAACAAAGATAGAATCCCTCCCCTTCTTAGTTCTAGGCAATCCCACAATAAAGTCCATAGAAATATCTTCCCAAGGGGCAGAGGGAATCGGCAGTGGGGTATACAAACCATGGGGCATAAGCTTAGACTTGGCCTTTAGACAGTCAATACATCTCTTAAGACAATGTTCTACATCCCTAAGCATATGAGGCCAATAGAAGTGAGACTTAAGTGTGTGGTATGTCTTATCTCTCCCAAAATGACCCATTAAACCTCCACTATGGGCTTCATTCACCAATAATAACCGAAGAGAACACCTAGGTATACACACTTGGTCTTTCCTAAACAAGAATCCATCAAAGATATAAAATTGGTCGGTAGGACCCTTATCTAGGCACTTCCCAAAAACTTCCCCAAAATCAGATTCCTTAATGCATACCATTCCTTAATGTATACAAAGCCTAAGAACGGAAGCAAAGACTCAAGAAACAAGAACAAAGACTCAAAACGCAGCAATAGAAGACTCGACAAAAGTAATGAAAAGACCGATAGATTGGTTGATTCGAACTAAAATAGAACGAGATGAAGACCCCAGGCCTCCGTAGAGGGTAGGAACCAAACACCAACGACTATAAAGCCCGCCTCTACAACCCTACACAACCAAGCGGACAACTTGGAGGCACAAGGAGGGGACTTGTGATTACCTGGATCACCAAGCTCTCGCGAGGTTGACGAACTCAAAGCAAACCAAGTTAGATCTATAACCAATTTGCAATCGATGAGCAACGCTACGAATCGATTGACTTTCTCACAGATGTGTTTCACACAAAGGCTGAAATTTTCAATAATGAATAACGTAATGTTCAACATTGAGAGACCGGCCATTATAAACCTAGGAAAGCTCTTGGCCGAAATTAATTAATTAAAATAATAAAATACTAACTTAGATCATTAATAAAATAATCATAAAAGCACGTAGGATAACATAGCTAATTAAGTTTTCTAAGTTAACAATATAAGCAAGTTCAACGTCTTCACATAAAGGCTCAATGGCCAATTTCCAACAGTAGCTTCGCGCACGCCCGCGCAGACCCGGTGCACGCCCGCGCAGACTGGTGCACGCCCGCGCAGCCTTGGTGCACGCCCGCGCACTTCACGGCTGGTCTAGGCGCTTTCCAGCTTGCTTCCGGCGTCGGCAACCTGGGTTCCGATGCACATGTACGCCTTCATTGGTGGCTCCGGTAATTGGACCGCGCTCGAGAACAAGGCGTGACTCACAAAGAGGAATGAGTCGCGTTGGAGCTTCTTAGCTCGAGCTCTAGTCATCGGTCCGTCTCCGAGTATGATCGGTGCGTCCGGAGGTGTAGATGACGGTGTAGAAGATGGTCCCGCATCAACCTCCCCTTCTTGGAAAGGATTCGACCACGAATCCAAGTCCTCGTCCAAGGCAAGATATGGAATGAGATCCGCGACGTTGAAGGTAGCACTCACGCCATAAGTTCCAGGAAGCTCCAGCTTGTAGGCATTGTCGCCCACCTTCTGTAGAACCTTGAAAGGTCCATCTCCTCTTGGAGCAAGCTTGCTCTTCCGCTCGTTGGGAAACCTCTCCTTCCTCAGGTGCACCCACACTAGATCCCCTGGCTGGAATGTCACCAATCGGCGGCCCTTGTTGGCCTTATTGGCGTTATACTCCGCCTTCCGCATGAGCTGCTGACGCGTCCGTTCATGGAGCTCCTTGACGAACTCAACATGCTTACCTGCGTCAAACGACTCATTCTCTCTCATAGGATATGGAGTAAGATCAAAGGGGGTTAGTGGATTAACACCATATACACATTCAAAAGGAGTTATTTTAGTTGAGGAATGCATTGTCCTATTGTAAGCAAACTCCACATGAGGTAAGGCTTCTTCCCAAAGCTTCAAATTTTTCCTTAAAATGGCTCTAAGGATAGTGGTTAAGGTCCTATTGGTCACCTCAGTTTGGCCATCTGTTTGGGGGTGACTAGAGGTAGAAAATAACAATCTAGTTCCCAATTTGTTCCATAAAGTCCGCCAAAAATGACTCAAAAACTTAACATCCCTATCACTCACTATGGTTTTCGGCACTCCATGCAACCTAACTACCTCTCTAAAGAACAAATTCGCAACATTGGTAGCATCATCTGTCTTATGGCATGCAATGAAGTGAGCCATCTTAGAAAATCTATCAACCACAACAAAGATAGAATCCCTCCCCTTCTTAGTTCTAGGCAATCCCACAATAAAGTCCATAGAAATATCTTCCCAAGGGGCAGAGGGAATCGGCAGTGGGGTATACAAACCATGGGGCATAAGCTTAGACTTGGCCTTTAGACAGTCAATACATCTCTTAAGACAATGTTCTACATCCCTAAGCATATGAGGCCAATAGAAGTGAGACTTAAGTGTGTGGTATGTCTTATCTCTCCCAAAATGACCCATTAAACCTCCACTATGGGCTTCATTCACCAATAATAACCGAAGAGAACACCTAGGTATACACACTTGGTCTTTCCTAAACAAGAATCCATCAAAGATATAAAATTGGTCGGTAGGACCCTTATCTAGGCACTTCCCAAAAACTTCCCCAAAATCAGATTCCTTAATGCATACAATTCCTTAATGTATACAAAGCCTAAGAACGGAAGCAAAGACTCAAGAAACAAGAACAAAGACTCAAAATGCAGCAATAGAAGACTCGACAAAAGTAATGAAAAGACCGATAGATTGGTTGATTCGAACTAAAATAGAACGAGATGAAGACCCCAGGCCTCCGTAGAGGGTAGGAACCAAACACCAACGACTATAAAGCCCGCCTCTACAACCCTACACAACCAAGCGGACAACTTGGAGGCACAAGGAGGGGACTTGTGATTACCTGGATCACCAAGCTCTCGCGAGGTTGACGAACTCAAAGCAAACCAAGTTAGATCTATAACCAATTTGCAATCGATGAGCAACGCTACGAATCGATTGACTTTCTCACATATGTGTTTCACACAAAGGCTGAAATTTTCAATAATGAATAACGTAATGTTCAACATTGAGAGACCGGCCATTATAAACCTAGGAAAGCTCTTGGCCGAAATTAATTAATTAAAATAATAAAATACTAACTTAGATCATTAATAAAATAATCATAAAAGCACGTAGGATAACATAGCTAATTAAGTTTTCTAAGTTAACAATATAAGCAAGTTCAACGTCTTCACATAAAGGCTCAATGGCCAATTTCCAACAGTAGCTTCGCGCACGCCCGCGCAGACCCGGTGCACGCCCGCGCAGACTGGTGCACGCCCGCGCAGCCTTGGTGCACGCCCGCGCACTTCACGGCTGGTCTAGGCGCTTTCCAGCTTGCTTCCGGCGTCGGCAACCTGGGTTCCGATGCACATGTACGCCTTCATTGGTGGCTCCGGGATTTGGACCGCGCTCGAGAACAAGGCGTGACTCACAAAGAGGAATGAGTCGCGTTGGAGCTTCTTAGCTCGAGCTCTAGTCATCGGTCCGTCTCCGAGTATGATCGGTGCGTCCGGAGGTGTAGATGACGGTGTAGAAGATGGTCCCGCATCATACACCATCAACAGCACACTACTACAATTAAGGCCTATTGTGGCACTTCTTTTGCAGCGGTTCTTCTATTGAGGCGGTTATTGAAGCGGTTTTATCTATTGCAGCGGTTTAGTGGCGGTTTTGAATAAGGATATTATAACATTGACTATTGTGGCGGTTTTCAAAGACTAGTGTGGCTGTTTTGTAAATAATTTTTTTCTTTACCTAATGGGGCGGTTTTTAACGATTTAGTGTAGCGGGTCTTTTACCTAATGAAGCGGTTATTTTTTGTTACAAGTTTAATTAAGTACAATACTTATTCCTGAAAGATGCTTCTCTCTTCCTACTTTCTTCTCCAAAACCCTAACCTCTGTTCTCCACTCATCCCATCTCGTTGGATCCGCCCTCGCCCTTGCACCAGCCGCCACCATTGTCGCTCTATCTCCTCCTTCCACCCTCCATCGATGGGATATGCACGACCTACCGTTTCCACCACCAACCTCTTTCGCTCCCTCTCTGAGAAATACGCTCTCCATCTCCACTAGGGTCGCTACTCAGATCTGACAACACCCATATCCGCTAGGGTCACTGCCTAGATCCGCCTGTGCTTTGTCGTCTGAATCCATTGTGTCCTAGAAACGCCTCTTCTGGTGGCTCGTGAGTCCACCACCGCCGCCCTTCTCGTTGCTTCACCATTGTACATGGTCTCCCTCTCCGTCATGGCTACTGTCGTCTCGCGTACAATTGATATCGATTTTGCCATAGGTAAGTGTAGGTTATTATTTTTCTATCCTTCGTTTCGATCTGCTACAATTCAGATGTCGGTTTTGCCATAGGGGAAGCATGTGAGTGTTTCGATTGGGATGAGGCTATGTTCTTTTTTGGTCATCCAAGACTTATGACAATCTTTCAGGGATAATATATTCATATTAACACCTATTTTCTGTTAAACTAACCCCTTATTATATCTTGCAGTTTGTCTTGGAGACATGGAAAACTTTGGAGGAAAGAAATGTTGTGAGTGATAAGTGCTATCTGCATATCATCTATTCTTTGTGCAATGCTGGTTGCCTTGAAGAGGTATGAGCTAATTGGTAATTTCAATGCTTTACATGTCTTTTGAGTTCATTTATAAATGGTTGTTTGATTGTTTAGTTTAGATTGGATACTTCCATTAAATTAAGCATGTGCTTTACGTGCCTTTTCAGTTCATTTCAATGCTTTACTTGTTGCGAAGTTGTCACCGAGGAAGGTAATTTACACTTCCAATCCCACTGATTTTGCAATTCTTTAGGTTAAAAATAGTTTAGTTTATTTGATTTTGGGTGTTTTTATTTAAGATTTGAATTTTCGGTGTTTTTATACCAGTGAAGTTGTCCCTGTTTTTAATATTATCAGGCTTCTGATTCTATAGTTTTGAACACAAAACCAGCTGAATGATTTATAGGCCCAGGCACAGCAGAAGTTTCAATCAGTATCTCCTCTTCACTTTACCTTTCCTTTCGTGTACTTACATTTAGAGTTCTTTATGTAAGTATCATATTAAACCATCTTTTGTTTATGACCAACTGAGGTTTCCTCTACTTACGAGGATATTATTAGCGTTCACTTTCAATATCATCTACCCTTTTGGACCAAAGATAAGTTAAACTTAAAAGTCATGGTGCAATTACTCGAGTTACCTTTTCCCCCTATTTTCGTAACGTTAATTCATTGTCAGTATCATCTACCCTGTTTTTTTTCTTTCTAAGATCTAATGTTTTAGGCGAATAATGATACTTTCTAGGATTGAGATGAATGTAGTTGATTTGCCAAGGCCTTTTCTATTAATAGCAGAAAATCGTCGAGGTGAGTCTTTATTCAATGAGATCAAACCTCGAGATTAAGTTTAGTTTAGTCTCCATTCAATGAAAACAAACCTCTATGCTAACTTCTTTTAGTATATAATGCTAGAATGTTTTCGGTATGCCTCGGTTTGTAAAAATGATAGTCTTAGGGAGAGTTATTTATTTTCGATTGTGCTATGACTACACATTTTCATAAGAAAGACTGTTACACTTGTATGAAATCTAAAATCAGAGTTTATTTAGTTAATTGAAAGCTAAAATCAAAGTGTAAATATATTTTATTGAAAGCTAAAATCAGAGTGTAAATTGTACAATAAGTGTAAAAGAGTTTAAAATGCTATAATGTCATCAACGTTAGGTGTTTTGATAATAATATATTTAGTAGTTGAAAGCTAAAATCAATCAGATATTCTACGTTAGTGTATTGAACTAGCGAAGTTGGGACTTCCCTACATGGTAGAGATTGCCTTCTTTTTGTCAATCCAAAAAGTCCAAACAACGCCCCTTAAAAAATTCCACTTGATGCCCTTCTTTTCTTTCTGTTTTCAATTCAATTTGGTATCTAGACAAGAGTCTGCTAAAGATGGTCAAGGACCAGCATCTACTACAATTTCACTTCCTATGCAGTGCTTTTTCCCTTCTTAATAAAGTTAAGTTGTAATTTTCGGATTCATTGATCTTTTTCCGAAGCTTAAGTTCTTACTCATTATCAGGAATTCAAAGCAACAAATGATGAAGAATCTGCAGTTTTAGCTTCTTCTAAAGTAGCATCTACAATAATAGATGCGGCGATTGAAGTTTCAAGGTTGGATAAGAATCTAATTTTCTGAAAAAAGAAAGAGTTCATCATGTGCTTTCTTACTATTCTATGTTTATAGTCATTGGATATTTATTGAGACATTTTTTTCTGCTTCTGAAATGCATTGTTGGTGCTGCACAGGAACTCTAATGCAGATGGCGCATGTGTATCAAAGTCTAGTGGTGGAGACATTGCTGATGTCATAATCCCAGATTGTGAGTTACTGGCACAGCAAAGGGAGAAGTTTTGTATCCAATGTTAGTTACAAAACTTATCTTTTTATACTTCATATCTAATAAATAATCTTTTCCAATATAATAGCTTAAATCGTATGTATATTGCCTGATGTGCTTAAATTAATTTGTGCATTGGCTGCTCACAAGAAGTTTGCAGCATTATTTATTACTTGTATTTGTTTTCTATGATTTAACTTTATACCTACATCTTTCTTTTTCTAGTTCCATTATTGATGGCTCTGATAGACCAAAAATCTGAATTAGGTCTATTTAGGAACAATTCATACACAAACACAAAGAAGTTTGCAGCAGTATTTGTTACTTGTCTAGCCTCTTTGATGGATGATATTCTTTACGATTTCCCATTCTGAGATTGCATATATTGGTAGGTAAAAACACTTACCCTTCTCTTCTAGTATGCATTTCTATTACATCCTCTTCTTTTGGTTGTCTACATGGCTATTTGCAAGATTTTACAAGTTGATTGCTCACTTAGAAGCAGTTTAACAGAAATTTGAGGAGGATAAATACTAATTTGCAAATAGGACCTTTCTTGATGATATTAAAGGTGCGAGCTTTCCACATTTGTAGCATTGACGGTAAAGAGAATCAGCGATCATGTTGTCAGAAGGTACTATATCACCGACATTGGTTTGTTGTGCTTGTTGGTACAAGTATGCTTACCGGAAATAAGTAGTATATTTTCTTTTAGACTATATAATGTATTTTAAATCAGAGTTATATTTTTACTTAGTTCATCTTATGTACTATTTTTAAGTATGACATCCCATTCCAACCAAATCATATTTTACTTGATATGATGTAGCCTTAAGCTTATGGACTTTGTGATATTCTTATATTATTTTGTTTGTCTTGTAGAAGATAAGAGCAATTGAGCATACTAATTGAATTCAACCTTTACCAAGTTCTATAATAATATATTCTTTCTCAAAACTTACATTATATTTGCACCCATATGAAATTATTTTTGTTCATTTTGCAGGAAACATTGCACAATGTATGGCAACTTTGGAGCTTTGGGGTTCTTCCATCATGAAGCAGACTGATCTCCGGTAGCTCCAGCTGAGTTGAAGCTGAATGTGGCGTTGAATGAGCAAGTGAATTTTTTCTGTGTTCATGAAATCTTGGTCAGTATGTATTGATTTGCATCAGATTTGAACTTTGAAAGCAGTAAAACTGATGGTGTTGTGCATTATATGAATGAATCAGCTACATTGATTAGTCTTGAATGAATTTGTCATCTACTAAGCAATCCATTGGAATTTTGATGGAAGATGAATTGAAGTTTTATTGCTTGATGTTTTGGACCTTCATGATATCTCTTTTATCTCCTCAACGAGCTCCTCTTGTATTGGTTGATTCGTTATAATGGGTAGGAGTTAAATAGTTAACAAGTTTTGGGATTTTATGAGGTGTATTTGGACTGGTAATGATGAGGATAAAGGTAGAATGCACCCAAAAATAGGGTGCATTCTACTATTTTTTTAAAAAATCTGTTGGCACTTTTTAGCTCGGGTCCAGAGAATCCGGGCTAAAAAGCTATTTTTTTTTTTATTTTGGTAAATAAAAAACCGCCACAATAGAGTAAAACAACCGCCACAGTATATAAAAAACCGCTACAATAGGTTTGAAAAAACTGCCACAATAGATATTATTTTGTGGCGGTTTTACTATCTATTGTGGCAGTTTTAAGAGGTTTTAATAACCCGCCACATTAGGTAGTAAAACCGCCACAATAGACCTAATGCAACGCGAGCAACAGAGGCGGGTAAAAACCGCCACAATAGACCTTTTGTGGCGGTTTTTGGGGCTATTGTGGCGGTTTTGAGCCGCTACATTAGGCCTTAATTGTTGTAGTGCCGCACATACCAGCACAACCTTGCCACCGCGCTCTCCACCCTTCAGGAACATGCCTCATCGGCCATGTTCTATAACACCAGCGCCGGCAATGCCACGAACACTTTCCATGCCTAGTACTATTGCCGCGGGGACATTGATTCCACCTTATGTAGCAACTGCGTCCTGGAGGCCACCCTGAACGCCCTGAATTGCTCCAATGCCATGGGTGCCGTCATCTGGTACGCACAATTAACCTAACTACTCATAAATAGGCCTCACTTAACGCTTTATATGCCGGTTTGACCTGAACCGGTATATGAAAGTCTTGTTCGTCTTATATTATTATTAAATTATAAATATATTGGATCTTTACCCTGTTGTAAATGTATTAGGTATTCAAACCTTCATATATAAAAGCTTAAGGTCTGTTTGGTAACACAAATCTAATCCTTTACCTGTCAGGGTATATATAGTAATACCTTGCTTGAAGTCAGGGGCGGAGCTAGGGGGTGTTTCGGGGTGCTCGAGCACCCCCTAGTGGAAAAAAAATACAAAAAAAAAATTAGTTTTTTTTGCATATATTTAGTATTTTTAAGTTAATATAACATCTTTAAATGATATTTGAAACAAGAGTGTTATTTAGCTCAAGTGGTAAGGGAAAGAATGAAGGAGAGAAGGAGAATCAAAAGGTCTTGGTTCAAATCTAAATTCCTTTACTTTTTATTTGTTTTACAATATCATTAATTCTTCTTGATTTCTCTCTATGTTTTTTGTTTCTATTAACTATTTCATTTAAAAATAGCATATTTATGTTTAAATTATACATCTATAATAAAAACTCTTAATTTAGAAGAGTTTAGGATGATGTGTCAATCTTAGAGGCATTTTAGGAGTCTTAACCAATCATATTTTTTGCCATTTTTTTATTTTCTTTAATTCTCCTTTTTTTAATTCTTTTTTTTCTTTAATTTTACTAATCATTGGGTCTAATTCAAAACATTGAATTCAATCTAACATAACTATTAGACTTAACTCAAATTTATTTACTAACTATTGGGCTTAATTCAAAACATTGAATATAACTATTGATTTATGACACATCACATTTAAACAATGTTATAATGATATTGATATTATTATTACTGAGTAATTTAAATATCTAAATTTATGTATTATACTTTACATAAGATTTTTAAAAAATATTTTTCTGAGATAACTATAAGATACATTTGTTATAAAGTTTTTTTATGATTTTTATCTTATCATTTATTAATATTTTATGACATTTTTATATATAATATTTTAGTTTTAAAAAAACGCGCAATGGCGCGGGGATCGTACTAGTTTAATCTTAAAAAATCACAATTTCAGTGTTTATTCAATATTCTTTAAAAAAAATCTTCTTAATAATTATACACAAAAAAAATTCACGAAATTTTTTTAGCACCCCCCTGAACCAAATCCTGGCTCCGCCACAGCTTGAAGTTAAATATAGCGCGGTTTTGTTTTTATATCAAAATCCTTGATTATCGATCCATAAGAGCATCCCCACATTTTCCCTCTCACCTTCAATAAGAAAGAAAACGATTTATTACAGAGACACGTGACATCATTTCTAAATATAATGAGGCACGAAAAAATGGAGAGGTTGTTCACAATGGTCACCTTACCCAAATTAAATGAAAAATAAAATAAAATGGAGAGGTTGATTTCCCACCATTGAAATGCTTTAAGCTAACTGAAGTTTAATCTTGGCCTTACCTTGTATAAAACTACATTATAAACCATAAGGTCCAGGAACGCAGCATGTATAAAACTACATTTTTTTTTGGTGAACTATATAAAACTACATTATACACATTATTAGGTGATATTAATAACGCTTTATTGAAAGTTAGGATAGGCTGAAATCACCTAATACAATAATAAAGCGTTATTAATATCACCTAATAATGTGTATATATATAGACGCATATATATATATATATATATATATATAGGGTGAGGTTAAAGTGAAAATGGGGCTTAAGATGAAAATTCTCTTTAAAGTGAAAATGGGTTTCATTTAAAAAAATAAATTAAGTCGGACCGACCCAATTCAACAAACCAAACCCTGCTTCCCCCAAATCTCCTTCCCCCTCTCTCTCTCTCCCCTCCCGTTTCCGGATCTGAGAATCCACACCCCGAGGGCCCCTCTCGCTGGTTCCCCTGCTCGCCTCGCCGTCGGCATCGCTAAGAAAGAGAGGGAGAGCCGACGCCGGCATCGAAATGGGCTCACCGCCCTCGGATCTGCTCCACCGAGCTCTCCACGGTGGTCGTCGCTCTCGGATCTGACGCCTACGCCGCCTCCTTCCTTTCTCATCGGAGATTCCGCCGTCGACAAGAGCATTGATATGCTCAACGCCCTCGGATCTGCTCCACCGAGTTCTCCACGGTGCTCGCCGCTCTCGGATCTGACGCCTCCGCCGCCTCCTTTCTTTCTCATCGGAGATTCCGCCGTCGACAAAACCAAGTTGAATGTTTGAATTCTGCGAATGTTAGGGTAATTTGCCTCTTTCTTCATGGAATTCAACACCCACATCATTCCAATTCGATGCATTTCATAGTGATTTCTGTCTCCGAGCTTAAATGGAGTGTCTTTTTGGAGGAGTATCAAGTATCAACTGGAGGCGGCGCGGATGGCAGACCAATGGAGGTCGTGGCGGCGGTGGGGTCGGTGGTGGGAGGGGGTGGAGACGACGGTGGAGGGGGCGGAGGAGGGGGTGGAGACGACGGTGGAGGACTAACAAACACGTTCACCTGGGCAAAGGTGGGGAAGAACAAACTGCATCAAGTGTGGTCCCTGGTACTTGAACATCCATTGCTGAGCGAGTGGGCATTTGGCTCACTTGCATTCCATGAGGCTCTGCCTGATGTTCAAGGTCTCAATATTCATGCATTGGGATCCATTTTTAGATGGCTGGAGCCTGGAATCCTTTTGAACTAGCAATACTTTGATTCTGACCTGGGTCTGCAATATTACCTTAAGGCCTCTCTGATGTAGTTGCGTAAATTGACAAGGATCATTGGCAGTGGTCCCTGGTACTCGATACTGATGTGGCTGCATTGGGACTTAAAATGACCAAAAAATATTACATGTTAGAATATGGTGATTATTAGATTATAAGGAATAGGAAAAATGACAAAAAAAAATTACGAACTATTAGCAGTGAACCAAAAATAATATGAACTTTAGAAATGACCAATTCATGTACAAACTATACCATATTATTATTCATACACCATCATTTTATTCTCGCACTTTATAATTTTATTTGCACAACATAATATTATATTTGCACAACTTAAAGTTATATTCGCACAACATAATATTATATGTGCACAGCGTAACATTATATTATTAGATATGCACAAAATAATGTTACATTTGCAAAACATAGTGTTATATTTGCACAATATAATGTTATATTCGCACAACATAATATTATATGTGCACAACGTAACATTATATTATTAGATATGCACAACATAATGTTACATTTGCAAAACATAGTGTTATATTTGCACAACTTAAAGTTATATTTGCACAATATAATGTTATATTCGCACAACATAATATTATATGTGCACAACGTAACATTATATTATTAGATATGCACAATATAATGTTACATTTGCAAACCATAGTGTTATATTTGCACAATTTAAAGTTATATTTGCACAATATAATGTTATATACGCATTATATCATCTTATTTGTGCACATTATCATTTTATTATTGCACTTTATAATCTTATTCATGAACGGGAACACACAAAAAGCAACCATAAATAGCTTATGCGGGATTTTGAACTCGAACTTTTGTGCATGGGCACATCGTTATACTATTTTTGAACTAAAAGGCTTTTAATGACGCATGTCGCATCAAAGTATAAAACCGCCATAAAAATAGCAACCCATAAAGAAAATATTTGGTAGAAAACTTACTTTACATTAGGAAAATGCACATTTATTAATAATAATCTCTATTGTATTATTTGTTTACTTTATATTTTGTAATCTGATATTTTTCACTTTTTAAAATAAAGACAAAAAATGTGATGTAGCATACTTTGTTGCATTTTGTAATCTTGTAGATGCACCTTAGAATATTATTTCAAATAAAAATTACGGGCTAAAATATGTAATTTTTATAATTAAAATAAGGGCAATATTGGTAGAAATAGAAAGTTTGGGGGAGGCGTGTGAAATTTACCCCATAATTAGGGTCATTTAATCATTTTCCTATTTACTCATAAAATTAGGCTCATTTACACCAAAATTAGGCCCATTTATTCATTACTCATTTAATTAGGCCCATTTATTTTTAAATTAGGCCCATTTACATCCAAATTAGACTATTTTTACTTTAAGAGGGATTTTCATCTTAAGCCTCATTTGAACCTTTACCTATATATATATATATATATATATATATATATATATATATATATATATATACACACACACACACACACACTTTAAAATGTATAACTTACTTAAATCCAAATGCAATAGAAATACAAATTAAACTCCGCCCAAGAAATACAAAATAAACATCTCAATGTTAAAAAAATAAAATAAAATAAAAATAAAGACAAAGCAGTTATGAGACAGTAAAATTTTTTAACCAAGAAAAGAAATGAAGTGTACAAAAGAAAAATAGAAAACACGTACGGGGAGCTAGAGGGAATCGAACACTGGTGCCAATAGTATAGAACAAAGGGAAAAACCAATTGTGATGCACTAAGTTTGTGGCATCCTTCCTAGTTACTTTCTACTAAATTCTTATTTTTGGGGGAAAGCTCTGTCCACCCCTAAATCCGTGCCTGATAAGGTCATAACTTTTTCAATGGAGTTTAACTGCCTAAGTCATTGAATTGGGGATTTCACTATTAATAATAAAAAATTGTAACATTTTGATATTATTGTTTTTTACTAACAGGTATGAACAGTGCACACTTCGATATAAGAACGAGTCCATGTACGGGGTAAGTGAAGTGAGACCCGTCCTAACCTCACGCCTATTATCCAATATAACCAACCCGAAGGAGTTCTCTGGTGTGTTGAACAACACTATGAACAAACTCATACAAGAGGCAGTCAATGGGAATGGCTCAAGCCTAGGGCGGTACTTCGCAATAGGGGAAAACACATTGTCGGGGTTTACAACTGCATATTTCCTAGTGCAGTGTTGCCCCGACTTGACAAAGAAACAGTGCGAGTCATGTCTTCGGTTCGCCCTCAATAAGACACGTACTTGCTGCGGAGAGTGGCCTAAAATGTTGTACACATTCCCCCCAACCTGTCAGGTGATGTACGACACGACCAACATCTTCTATTTTGATCCGAACGCGTCGCCGTCTTCATTGTCACATTCGGCAGTACCCACGTCTTCTCCGTCTTCATCTTTATTCCCAACACCACCACCACCTTCTCCAGGGACACAAACGCTAACAACACCAGGCACTGGTATGTTTAAAATAAAATGATTCTGTTTGCAAATTATGATTTATAATACACAATATTGCATTATAAGTTGTAATACATGGTTATCCAAACTCTCTTAGTCGTTAAGTACTTAAGTAACAAATTAATTATACAAAATTTTCTGGTATTCAATTTCAGGTGGATCAACAATGATACGAAGCAGGGAGAGCATGAAACTCGGGATCGTAACGATTGCACTTGTCTATTTGGTACTGGTTTTCAATAGATAATACATTGTACTTTCGTGATCATGAAGAAGTTGTACAACAATCCATGTCTTACATATATGCACATTGTATTCGTATGGGTATGTACGGAACGTCCTGAATGGACTCATGGAGGAACTATAATGCTTCTTTTTTCTTTCTTTTTTTTCTTTTTTTTTTGGTTGCAAATGAAGATGTCAAACAAAAGTTCTTTCCTGTCAATCTTTGTAAGCAAAGGTCACAATTGAGAGTTAAATTCGTGTCATTCTTGTAAATTTTACAGCTTACACTGCATAAATTGATATTTGGCAATGTGATATATGTGTGCATATATTCCTATGTCAGTTTGCACACAAGAGGTTTGTCTAATATTCTCTCAACAAATTAAACTGGGTTAAGAGATTTTGTAATAGTCATCCCACATTGGTAGTTGATAATAAAAGTACCACAAAATATAAAAATGGAGGAAAGCTCTTACACAAGGTACGTATGGGGTGAGGTAGAAAAAGTGATTAAAATAATAAACGAATTGAAATTGAAAAATTGTGTGAAATAAAGGTTAAAAGTTTATGAAATAATATAAACTCCGTATGGGGCGTAAAAGAGTTTATTTGTAAAAAAGTGGAGTTTGTATGGTTATTATTAGGTTCATGATGGTAATTTCAAACCAAATAAACTAGAAAGGGTAATTTCAAACCAAATAATATAAACTCATGAAAAGTTATAAAAGTTAGTTTTTTTAAACCACCAATTTAATGAAAAAACCCATTTAAAATAAGCCTCATACACAATTTATTTTTTAACCCTTTGATTTTAGTAGTTTAAAAACTACTACAAGTAGCCCCATGTATACACCCCAAGCTTAAGTTTTTTTTTTTTTTTTGTTACACCCCAAGCTTAAGGTTTTTTTTTTTTTTTTTGTTAGAAAGGGTGGATCTCGACTCCCGATTGAAATCTTGAATTGTGTGCTCAGCTTGCAAGCGAATAATATCAGATCAATGTGATCCCTCCACGTCATAAAATGTCTTAATTATAGAAATGTGTAAAGAATGAAATTTGAATCTTTGACCTCTTTTAAGGGTTATCCCAACTTTACCACTGGAGAAAGGGGTCATTGATAGTTGATTGTCCTTTAATTAATTGTGTGGTATGAGCATACATGAAGTATGGGCTACTTTTGTAAATAGATCAAAACTTGGTTCCTTACGACGTTGTTTTATGTCTCCCTCTTAGAATAAAACCAAACTCGCTTCTTGAGCTTTGAAATTCTGTTATTCGATCAATTGCAAAACAAACTTATTTTTCTCCCGATCTTTCCTGTGTTTTTCTTGTGTTCTTCGGTTTTCTTTTATGGAAACTTAATCCTCTTCATGGTATCAAAGCTTTTGACAAGATCCAAGGTTGGTTCCCCTATTCTGTTATTCGTTTAAGTTGTTCAGGGTTATGTGATCATGGATGCGAATCGCGTCTTCAACTAGCGAGCTCATGCGAATGGCGGATCATCGGCGAATTCCAATGATCCTTTTGTCTTTTGAATTCCGACAATTCAAGTATGGTCCTTGTCTCCAATGCTCTTACCGATTCCAATTTTTCTAGTCGGAGTAGAGGAATTCGCATGGCTTTATGTGCGAAGTTGAGATTAGGGTTCGTAACTAGTTCTTGTGTCAATCCGGTGGAAGAAGATGTTGATCATGATCGATGGGTTAGTCTGACATTATGGTCATGAGCTGGATTGTTAATTCAATGAATAGCGAAATTGCTGAAAATTTTATGTACTCTGGATCTGCGAAAGATCTCTGGGATGAGATATGTGAGAGGTTTGGCGAGACCAATGCGCCTCTCATCTATCAATTACGGAAGGATGTTAGCAATTTTCGTCAAGAAAATTTGCATGTTGCTCTCTATTTTAGCAAAATGAAATGGTTTTGGGATGAAATCCAAACTCTGGAAGGCATGCCTACTTGCACTTGTGGTGCCTTAAACAGATGTGCTTAATTGTAGTCTATTGAAGAAGATAGTTGATAGAGATTCTCAGCTTAAGTTGATGCGGTTTCTTGCTGGTCTTAATGATGGTTTTGATAGTGTTCGCAGTAGCATTTTGGTTAAGGTTCTAGTTGTAGTTAGGTTGAAAGAGGCTTGAAAGGTTCTAGTTCCTCTCAATCTCCTCTTGATGAGAACTTGGTGTTTGTTGTCAATCGTGGTTCTTCTAACAATAATCAGTCCTTCCATTTTTCTCCTAAACTAAATCTTTTAGGCCGGAAAGATTTCAAGAAGCCTAAGTTCAAAAGGTAGTGTAGCTACTGTAATGAACGGGGTCACCTTAAGGAAAAGTTGCTTCAAGTTGATCGGGTAGCCCGATTGGTTTATTGACCCCCGTGATAAGTACTCGGGTAAAATTGCTGTGAATGTGCAAGAAAAATCTAAATATGATAGTCCCATTGATCAATCAGATGAAAGACCTTCTACTTGGGACACTCCTTCTCAGTTTGATGGTTCTGGAGATACTAGAGTTGATTCGTCAATGGTGAATATTGTATATAATGAAGTGCTTAAGATGATAAAAGGGAAGGGTCAGCTTCCTTCTTGTTCAGCTACTTCTGACATTGGCTTTGTCAGTTTCGCGGGTAACATGGAGTTTTTGTTAAATAAGAATATTCGTGCTTCTGATTCTCTTCAATGGATTGTCGATTCTGGTGATACCAATCATATTGCATTCTCTTCAAGCATTTTTATTTCTCTTATCAAGCTGCCTAAGCTAGTCCTTTTGGGATTGCCAAATGGTTGTGCCATCTCTGTGTCGTACTCTGGTAGTGTTTTTTCTCACTCCTTCATTTCGGCTGGACAGTGTTATTTTTGTGCCTGAATTTCAACACAATTTGATGTCTATTTCAAGGATTTTGAAAGACAAGCGGTTGTTCATTAGTTTCTTTGAATACTTTTGTGTCTTTCAGGATCTTTAACTAAGTACTTGTTGTTGATTGATATGGAGAATAAGGGACTTTATGATGCGAGTATGCGACCCAAAGGATCGATCCAACAAGTTATAAAGCTTCAACCGAGCACTTCAATGGTTGCAACCGCGACGGCTCTGAAGAGGGATGTGGATGAAAGTGATTGAAAACTTTGTGAACTTGATTGATTAGCTCTGATACCAAATGATGCGACCCAAAGGATCGATCCAACAAGTTACAAAGCTTCAACCGAGCACGAGAACAAAATTTGACACACGCGACTATTTTATTTGGATTTTTCTAGATTTATGGGAAAATAAAAACAAGATACGGAAGGCTAAATCTATGAGCATCTCACCCATAAATTTACCAAACTCACTCTCTCACTCGTCGGCATCTCAGTCCCGAGCAATCAAGCCTTTGTTTGAACAACTCTAACAAGCATCTCACCGGAAAAAGTTAAACAAACGGAACCATTCCTCGGCCTCTCACTCCGGAATGGGGTGTCAAAATGGCATCTCACCAAATCAACAAGACACACACACTTTTTCCAAAAATTCTCAACTCTAATCTTCTTTCTCATGGCAAAAGTTTAGCCATTTTATAGGCATAAAACAACAACAATTTAGTAACGAATTAAAGGTGGAAAAGATGAAAAGTTTCTCGGAAATTGATGGAGAAATTTGGCCAGCCTCATGGTGGAAAATGAAGGGTTGGTTGTCCTCATAAAGTGTAGAAAATCATCAACTTCCCTTGAATGAAGACCCTTCGATAAATCTCATCTATTCCGACATCATTCAATGCCCCGGGAAAACTGTCCAGATTTTGGACTGTTGAACTATTGCTGATTTCGGACCTGTTATTTGATGATTTCGGCACTTTGGTCTTCATAAAAGATGTAGCCCTTCGAATTGGCTTTCCAACAAGTACTCATAGACCTCCATCGGACTAATATAGCCCATTTTATGACTGAAACATTGAGCATGCGTCGGAAGAGCTCGGATCACATCACTTTATGTGTTGAGTGTAAAGGCTCGGATTTTTTTTAAATCCTAATATTTGCGGAAAAGAGAACTAAAAATAAACTTAAATCAGTTTTAAAACTCGTTAAGCGATTTTCGACCGGAATGTATAATTTTGCGAATAATTTCCATCCTTTTACCTCGAAAATTCAAAATAATTATTGGATGACGATATCTTTGTCGATTTTAAAAATCTAATTGATCGAGAAAACGAGAGTCGGAAAAACTAATATTTGAGAACTAATTTCGGGGTTCGAAATTGATATTTATTTTCGGGTATTGGTTAACAAATTTCACACTCCACCTTCACCCACTCCTTCCTACCTTACCCTGCAACTCCAGACCATCCCCTCCCTCTCTGACTCATCTGAGGCCACGCCAACCCAATCCTCCCCCTGTTTCAATGGGAAACACAACGCCCCACATCCTCATATCTCCTCCCCTTCTCCTTCTGCACAAATAAAAAAATGAAGCTCAATCCCTTCCGTATTTCATTCAGCGAAGCAACCAACAAACCCCCTTTCATTTGATTCATCCTTGCTTGTTCATCTCCATCAACCATGACACCTCAACTCCTCACCTCCATCATCGTCGGTAGCTCACCACCACCTCCATCGACGTCGAGCGCCACACCGGAGCCACCCAAGAGCCGTCGCCTAGCCACCGTAGCTCCACCTTCTCCGTTCGAGCGCGTATTACGTTCCGGTAAGCCGTTCTCCTTCGTTTCCGATCCAAACCACTCTTGAGCCCTACCATCACACTCACCCATGTCCGATGCAGGTCCGATGAGTTATCGCGAGCCTCCGACGACGCCCAGACCTCCCATCGAGAACTCCGAAGTCACGAACAACCTCGGTGAGCGTTCGAACCTCCTTCCTTTTCCTTGGTTCGTTTCGATTCCTTTCCTTGTCCTCGGGTGGTCGGAGAGTGCGTGAGAGCTGAGTGCGGGAAGCTTGGGTGAGACCGAGAGCTCCGATGAGCTCGAGGGTGGCGAAGTCGCAGCGTCCGACGTGTGTGCGAGTGGGTGAGAGCTAGCGAGAGCGAGCTGTGAGGGTGCGCAAGGAGCCTAAGAGGGAGGGTGCGAGCCAAGGTCGAGGCGGAGCCAAGGCGTGGCGAGGCAATGAGGTCGAGCAAGGCGGCTCCGTGGTCGCGGGCGAGGAAGCACGTACCGGCGGGGCGGGCTCCTTCATTTGAAATCCGGGGAGGAAGACAACCTACTTTGGCTATGTGGGGCCCTTTCCATTTTGCAGATTTTTTGTTAACATTTAAACCGGTTGGGATTTTATATTACGGGTTCGGTTCGGTATGGTTCAGATTATTCGTTAATTTATTTAACTATTTAACGGTAATTAAAATATATTATATATACAATATTATTGGAGGTTTTAAGAGATAAAATATTATTTTTGGAAAATTATAAGGGTTGGTTTATTAAATAAAAATGATCGGGATTTTAGGGGATTTGGAAATAATTTATCAAAGTGTTAAATAAATGGTATTTAAAATATCATGTAATACTATTTGAGATTTAAAATATATTATTGGGACTTACAGATTTGTAAAGAATTTGGAAACGAATTTTAAGATTGGAAAGTAATCTAATAAATAAATTTAAAAGGGAATTTAGAGATTTTTTTCAATGGTCGTAATACTTAACTATCTAACTGGGATTTGAAACGGTTTTGAAACTAACTTGGGAATAACACTTATTCGATGACTAACTAGCATGATATTATGATCGTTTGACTAACAGTATGATATGTATGACTAATAGCATGCATGACTTGTGATGAATTATTATATGAGATTAAATGTTGGATAATTATGACGATCTAGTAGGATTTTATATCACACAAATTATGTCTTATGATTTTGATGAACCGTTGAGGTATATGCTGAATTGATGTATATGAAGTTGCGGAATTGGTTGAATGATTTATGGAGAACGATGTGGTCTTGGAGAGCTGATGATGCGATGAAATGACTTTCATAATAGGTTACTTGTTCTATTGATTGAGGTGTGTTTGAGTGCTTAATAGTTGGATGTATACTTATGTATATTCCATTATGTACTAGGTGATACTCTGTTATTGTAAATACTGTGTGTTGGATTCTCCTATTGCCGATCTGCTAGCCAGGTAAGTCCTCCGGGGCTTACTCAGTAACTAGTACCTCCTGCCTGATGTGTCATATAGTATGTAGGTGTTGCATATGCATAAGAGCATGTCATGTAGTATCATGCTTAGGAATTGCATTTACGAATGAGCATCCTTATTCTGTATGCGTTTGAATACAGAACGGCCGTTATCTGTGAGTCCTAGAGTCCTTGCTAGGGTCATAGGGTAGCCCAGCTTCATCGGGTGTTGTTCTCCTCGAGTCATTTATATATATCACGAGATACGAGATGGGCATGAGATATGATATGATGATGATATGAGATATGATATGATGATGATATGAGATATGATATGATGATGAGATATGATATGATGATGAGATTTGATATGATTACAACATCGAACTGGCCAGTCTCCACCCTATCTGTAAGGGGGGTGGTGGTAGAAGAGGGATATACCACTTGGTATTCTTTGTTAAGGCCTTACTTAATATTCTGCACATATGAATTAGGAACATGATAGTGTGGTTAATATTTCAGTACTACATGAAGGCATCCTTTATTATAGGTATAGGCGTATTATATGTCCTCAGCGCGGTCATAGGACCCGCGGACGGACTCTTGGCCTCACTTGGTGGTATAGTTTCAGGTACCCGATACACTGCTTGATTTTGTGCTGTTATGATGGGGTCTATTCTTATGGCGGAGAGTGAGCGTTTGAAACCTGACTTCACCAAATTCATGCTTTTGGGATTTCTCCCTACTTATACTCTGTTTTGACCCGGCTCTGCCGTGGCACTGGTTGTATCATTTTCAGAACTTATGCCCTTTGCATGATAAAGGATTTCCCGCGTTGTAGACTTAGAATAGGTATAGGGGTTTACCCCGGGGTCTCCAATGGACCTTCCGGATTTGGGTGCGAAATCCCACTTTAAACTGCAAATCTTTGGTTTCAAACCTTCAACATGTACTCGGGGCGCAAGATCCCAACGAGGGGTTTCATCCCTCGAAACGTAACTCGGGAATCATAATCCTGGGCCGTTACAAAGGTGGTATCAGAGCTGAGGTTTTGCAATCCGAGTACAATAGGTTGAAGAGGTTTTGAAAATCGCCCAATGTTTTCAAATGGTTTTGGAAAATATTTTATAAAGGGCAAAATGAATTTAATTGGACTTAAAACCTAAAATGAATTAAGGGGAAATAATCTCGTGGGTAGAGACCCAAGCGGTAGACATCCCTTATGGATGTAGAATTCGGGGATCAGTAGGCAAAATACTAGCTTTTATTTGCAGATGGGCCTAGAAGACTCCGAGGAACACCACGGAGGTTGGAGTGTTGAGTCAGGAGGCCGTGAGGTTTTGCCCCTCCGGTCAGCCGTCCCTCTAAGGACGGCATAGATCGTCTCTATGCTTACGTTATATATACATATATGCAATTGGGCCCGAGGGCGATCCTCCTCGAAGAGGATCATATTAATCTTGTTGATTGCTCCCGTGTTGAGTGCTATGGTGCTTAGGATAGCGAACTAATCAAAATGCTTTAACTTGAACATGTAAATGACTGTATGTGGAAACGGGATAGTGGGAGGAAACCTTGTTCTTATGTAATCAGATTTTCTATCTTGTCGGAATAGTTCTTCCATAGTACAACCCCCTTGATAATGCCGATTCCGTCGTCCGTCCCACCAAAGCACTTGGATGTGTTGGTAAGGGTCGAGAGTGTATGTTCCTCTTGACTTGAATCCTATTTGTATTCCAACCATAGATGTTCATCGAGTCTCATACCTAATGTCAACATTCTCTACGGGAAATTAGGTCGGTCAACTAACTACTTTCGGGGATTGTGTATGATGTGAGGGTTACCTGAGGTTGATTATCGACATTCTTCCAAGTTAGGAGTGTGTTATCTTATGGAGTCATCCCTCGTGAGTCTCGTAATGGTCAACCGTGTCTCCTTGCCAAAAGAGTCGTAACACGAATTCTACCATCTTCTCTCGAAAACGGCGTGAATGTCCTTGTGTCCAGCGAGTCATACTAGCGTCCCACGGGGAAACTGGGTGGTGAGTCGGTGATTGCCCTTAGAGAATTCTGTCAAGTTATAATTATAGACTCCTTGTGATTTCATGAAATTGTATATTGGTATAATTCAGCATGACTTGCCTAGTACCTTGCATGGTTGCACTTATGAGTAGATGTATGTGTCGTATGTATTGAATCCCCATGATTACCGTCTCCCTATGAACTAGGTCCATGATAGTGTGCTCAACTCTCGTTGTATGTTAAAACGTGAATTAGATGACTTAGCATGCCAAATGAACCTCATTGGACCTCATGACTGTTTACATGTTTAATAAGTATTGCTAGTATCATGTAGGATATAAACCTCCCAGTTATAAGCCCTCATATGATTGTGTGACGTCTTAGTCTTACTATGTTAATATGGATGTATGTGATGAGATAGTTGCTATACCAACCCTGCATGAACTGAACATACCCTTAGCATGATTTTTAGGGTGCATCTTAGCATGCTTGCCTCAATCTCGCAATATTATGACTTGCTTATGTGTGTATCTAAATTGAGTGATAAGTCGTGCATATGATATCCTGTGATGTTTGCTAGGTCTTGCATAACTTATGCCATATATGTCCCATGTCAGTCTGTGCATACATGTTCCTAGTCTCTCAAGCATGATTGGTGAATGAAATGATAGGTTGCTAGCTTGTGCTGTGCACACATAAAGATGATTATATGAACATGTTATGAATTCATAAATCGATATCCCTTGAGATAGGGGCATACTAGTGTGAAATAATGTGATGATATCTCTTGATTTTTATGTGCTTGCGTAGTTGCGTGCCACAATTATAAGGGCGTCGTTGTATTTCTCGGGTCAGGATCTTCTCCTTGGTCTCGTCGTCTCTAGTCCTGGTCCATGTCTGAACTCTTAAGGAAGTTGTGTCGTCCGCCCTTGTCTCTCCCCTATCTCCGTAACTTCTAACCCTTGCAATTCTTCGATGAGCACCGACATGCAAGAAAGGACCGACGACCAAGTGGCACCATAGCAGCGTAACGGAAGTGTGATGGGTCCATGACCCATAGACCACAGGACTGACGTCGCCAGAAGTATACAAAGGACGAACACATTTGAAAGATGGTAGTCGCGTACGTGATTCTCTTAGATGACTCAAGAAAGGACGTTCTTAATTCAAATCGTGGATTCTTCTATACTAATCGGAATTGATGTTTTGTGATAGGCCTAGAACTGACATAATTGAATGTGTGATGACGGATGTGCTGAATTGGTAGCAATGATTGCCTAACTAACTTGTTTCTATGACGATGTGCCTTGGTGCTTGGTATACTGACTTGCGGGTGAGTAGGTTATGGGTTATATGTATGGGAGTGCTTTATTCTTGAGCTTGAGTCGTGAGATTCTTCGGTAAGCTAGGTCGGAAAGTGGCAGAGGGATTGAAGTCTTTGTTCTTGGTCATGAGATGAGCGAGAGGGTGTGCAGGATGGATGCATTGACTTAGGTAGAGCCGAGTGAGTTGAGACTGGTCGGAGATAGTGGTCAGTGAGTATAGTTGAGCTCCAAGCATGTCTTAGTTGAGGAGTGGGGTAGTATGGAGAGACATCGGGGGAAATGTCCTAGTGAGAAGTGGTAGTCTAGGTAGGTAGTGTGTGCGGGTAGTATAAGATAGTGGTTGGATGAGGTCTAGACTAGCTTCTTTTGGGTGATCTTGAGATCGAGTCTGGGTAGAGGTAGTTAGCATAGTTCTAGAGGTAGGTGGGCGAGCTAGGAGTTGATCAGGGGATTCTTGAAGAGAGGTGTTGTGAGACAGATTGGTGTGCCAAGGAAGGTGTCTAGATAGTCTAGGAGCGGATCGTGGGCGGAGTCGAGGATGATCGGTTAAGGAACGTCTGATGAATCGTAGAATTTGGGACTAGGTGGTGTGTGCTGTGAGTGGGAGCAATTTCGGTAAGGGATGAGGTTGAGGAATTTCCAAGGAAGAGTAGTATGAGGTTGCTTGGGAAACTATCGATCGGGATATTTGGTTTTTCATATCAGGGTTGTTCGTGTGATGAGTATTTGGGGTTATTTAGGTATGATTGGTAATGCTTGGGGAATTTACGAGTGAATGATCTCTAGATGCTTTGTTGGAGGATTTTGGCATAAGGAATGAATCGAGATTTATGAGTGGAGTTCATTGTGGCTATTGAGGTAATTGAGGATGTGAGATGAATCTTCAAGGAAATGCTGGTAGCTATACAATGATGTAGTTTAGATTCCTAGTAAGACCGTGGGTTTAAGGTTGAGATAGAGAGATTATGCGCATGGATTTGGGAACTAGGCAAAGCAGAAGGTATTGAGGACACTAGAGAGATTTTTGAAGGTTGGTGAAGTTGTGGTGCTTAGGAAATTCGGACGAGGATGTCATAGGAATTCGGTAAAAATGATGATCGATACATAAGGGTTTAAGTGGTACAAATTTCGAAGTTTAAGGAAGCGCGATCTGAGGCAATTTGGGGAAACATGCGGAGTTGAGGGAACTAGTCTAGGTACAGTATGCTGGGAAGAGGATCTAGAATGGGTCGGCTTGAGGGTCATGGTGATTCGTGGTTGGGAGTACTACTAGTTGGGATCTGCGTTAGAATTGGTCAGGGGTGTCAGGTGTGAGATAGTCAGCATGACTTGGGTCCTTAGAGGTGGATGGTTAGTGAGAGTGGTTAGTGGCGTGGGAAGTATGATAGGGTTAGCAAGGTGATTCGAGATGTCTCTTTGGGGGATGATGTTCAGGTGGAGTCTTGTTAGTAGATCGAGTTGTTCAGCTTGTTGGAATGAGAGAATTTTGTGATTTGGGAACTCCGAGAGATAGTTTTAAATAGTCGAGTGGAAGGTAGGACTTGAGATCGGGATGACGAAGTGGATTGGCCCTTAGATGGCTTGATGGCATAGGAGTTGGGATATCTTGTAGTTGGTTTGGGTATTCGACCTTGATTTCGAATAGTTATGAGGCTAAAAGGTTGTATGTGAGCAGGATACAATGGTGCCTAGAACTGGTAGTGGATTGAGTTGGTAGGCCTCGGTGAAGTTGATCTTAGTGCAAGGGATGGTGAGTAGTGGTCGTGTCTTGTCATGATTTGTAGTTATAGGCAGGTTCTCTTGAGGATGTGATATAACGTATGCTTTACTTGGGGCCGAATGTGGGGCGAATTCTATGCTGTAGACGATGTTGATTCTATGAGGTATTGTCTTTGACAATAGTGAACTGTTAGTACTAACATAGCTGAACTCGATGGAATGCTACTGTACGGAAGTACTTATTTTCCTCTAATGTTATGACGCTTGGCAGTAGCATAAGTATGATGTGCTTATCTGATTGATATGATGTGCTTATGTGTTTGATATGACGTGCTTATCTGATTGATATGGTGTGTAACTTCTGTGAGATGATGTGATAAATCCTAACATGAATGATACGATGCTAGATATGTTATGGTATCCGATTATCCTTGATGTGTTATGTCATGCTATAAAGATGAGATATGATTGTTATTCTATATACGATGAATGATGATAGAAATGATAGAAGCTGAATTATTGAAATTTGATTCTGATTTGGAACCTAGGAAGAAAATATGGGATTAGCCCTTAGAGGTGGATTGTAGGATGAACTGAGAAGTTAGAAATGATTTTGACTATCGTCGAACTTGAAATTTTGACTGGTGATCAAAAGAGACTAACTTAAATTTTAAGAAACTAATGTGACTCGAGTTTTCATTATAACGCCACACGAAGTGGATATAAGTATTTGAGTTATGATATGGACAAGGAGTCGGAGTAAGGATGTGGTAGGGGCCCATATTACATTCTTACTACGGTCTATTTGGGAATATTATGATCACGGCAACGGTACTGTGAGGACCTCATATGGGCACTTATGAGGTGTTTACGTGATCAATGACATGATCCTTGGACTCACCGATTTCAAACTTCATCCCCTGTTTTAAAATGATTTTAGTCTCGGGGACGAGACTTGTTTTTAGAGGTGGATGATGTAAAGGCTCGGATTTTTTTTAAATCCTAATATTTGCGGAAAAGAGATCTAAAAATAAAATTAAATCAGTTTTAAAACTCGTTAAGCGATTTCCGACCGGAATGTATAATTTTGCGAATAATTTCCATCCTTTTACCTCGAAAATTCAAAATAATTATTGGATGACGATATCTTTGTCGATTTTAAAAATCTAATTGATCGAGAAAACGAGAGTCGGAAAAACTAACATTCGAGAACTAATTTCGGGGTTCGAAATTGATATTTATTTTCGGGTATTGGTTAACAAATTTCACACTCCACCTTCACCCACTCCTTCCCACCTTACCCTGCAACTCCCTACCATCCCCTCCCTCTCTGACTCATATGAGGCCACGCCAACCCAATCCTCTCCCTGTTTCAATGGGAAACACAACGCCCCACATCCTCATATCTCCTCCCCTTCTCCTTCTGCACAAATAAAAAAATAAAGCTCAATCCCTTCCCTATTTCATTCAGCGAAGCAACCAACAAACCCCCTTTCATTTGATTCAACCCCAAAACCACACCTCTTCCCTCCTCCTTCTCGATCAGCAGCTCACGCCACCATCATCCTTGCTTGTTCATCTCCATCAACCATGACACCTCAACTCCTCACCTCCATCATCGTCGGTAGCTCACCACCACCTCCATCGACGTCGAGCGCCACACCGGAGCCACCCAAGAGCCGCCCAGCGCCGCCGCCTAGCCACCGTAGCTCCACCTTCTCCGTTCGAGCGCGTATTACGTTCCGGTAAGCCGTTCTCCTTCGTTTCCGATCCAAACCACTCTTGAGCCCTACCATCACACTCACCCATGTCCGATGCAGGTCCGATGAGTTATCGCGAGCCTCCGACGACGCCCAGACCTCCCATCGAGAGCTCCGAAGTCGCGAACAACCTCGGTGAGCGTTCGAACCTCCTTCCTTTTCCTTGGTTCGTTTCGATTCCTTTCCTTGTCCTCGGGTGGTCGGAGAGTGCGTGAGAGCTGAGTGCGGGAAGCTTGGGTGAGATCGAGAGCTCCGATGAGCTCGAGGGTGGCGAAGTCGCAGCGTCCGACGTGTGTGCGAGTGGGTGAGAGCTAGCGAGAGCGAGCTGTGAGGGTGCGCAAGGAGCCTAAGAGGGAGGGTGCGAGCCAAGGTCGAGGCGGAGCCAAGGCATGGCGAGGCAACGAGGTCGAGCAAGGCGGCTCCGTGGTCGCGCGCGAGGTAGCACGTACCGGCGGGGCGGGCTCCTTCATTTGAAATCCGGGGAGGAAGACAACTTACGTGGCTATGTGGGGCCCTTTCCATTTTGCAGATTTTGTGTTAACATTTAAACCGGTTGGGATTTTATATTACGGGTTCGGTTCGGTATGGTTCAGATTATTCGTTAATTTATTTAACTATTTAACGGTAATTAAAATATATTATATATACAATATTATTGGAGGTTTTAAGAGATAGAATATTATTTTTGGAAAATTATAAGGGTTGGTTTATTAAATAAAAATGATCGGGATTTTAGGGGATTTGGAAATAATTTATAAAAGTGTTAAATAAATGGTATTTAAAATATCATGTAATACTATTTGAGATTTAAAATATATTATTGGGACTTACAGATTTGTAAAGAATTTGGAAACGAATTTTAAGATTGGAAAGTAATCTAATAAATAAATTTAAAAGGGAATTTGGCGAGTATTTTCAATGGTCGGAATACTTAACTATCTAACTGGGATTTGAAACGGTTTTGAAACTAACGTGGGAATAACACTTATTCGATGACTAACTAGCATGATATTATGATCGTTTGACTAACAGTATGATATGTATGACTAATAGCATGCATGACTTGTGATGAATTATTATATGAGATTAAATGTTGGATAATTATGACGATCTAGTAGGATTTTATATCACACAAATTATGTCTTATGATTTTGATGAACCGTTGAGGTATATGCTGAATTGATGTATATGAAGTTGCGGAATTGATTGAATGATTTATGGAGAACGATGTGGTCTTGGAGAGCTGATGATGCGATGAAATGACTTTCATTATAGGTTACTTGTTCTATTGATTGAGGTGTGTTTGAGTGCTTAATAGTTGGATGTAGACTTATGTATATTCCATTATGTACTAGGTGATACTCTGTTATTGTAAATACTGTGTGTTGGATTCTCCTATTGCCGATCTGCTAGCCAGGTAAGTCCTCCGGGGCTTACTCAGTAACTAGTACCTCCTGCCTGATGTGTCATATAGTATGTAGGTGTTGCATATGCATAAGAGCATGTCATGTAGTATCATGCTTAGGAATTGCATTTATGAATGAGCATCCTTATTTTGTATGCGTTTGAATACAGAACAGCCGTTATCTGTGAGTCCTAGAGTCCTTGCTAGGGTCATAGGGTAGCCCAGCTTCATCGGGTGTTGTCCTCCTCGAGTCATTTATATATATCACGAGATACGAGATGGGCATGAGATATGATATGATGATGATATGAGATATGATATGATGATGAGATATGATATGATGATGAGATTTGATATGATTACAACATCGAACTGGCCAGTCTCCACCCTATCTGGAAGGGGGGTGGTGGTAGAAGAGGGATATACCACTTGGTATTCTTTGTTAAGGCCTTACTTAATATTCTGCACATATGAATTAGGAACATGATAGTGTGGTTAATATTTCAGTACTGCATGAAGGCATCCTTTATTATAGGTATAGGCGTATTATATGTCCTCAGCGCGGTCAGAGGACCCGCGGGCGGACTCTTGGCCTGACTTGGTGGTATAGTTTCAGGTACCCGATACACTGCTTGATCTTGTGCTGTTATGACGGGGTCTATTCTTATGGCGGGGAGTGAGCGTTTGAAACCCGACTTCACCAAATTCATACTTTTGGGATTTTTCCCTACTTATACTCTGTTTTGACCCGGCTCTGCCGTGGCACTGGTTGTATCATTTTCAGAACTTATGCCCTTTGCATGATAAAGGATTTCCCGCGTTGTAGGCTTAGAATAGGTATAGGGGTTTACCCCGGGGTCTCCAATAGACCTTCCGGATTTGGGTGCGAAATCCCACTTTAAACTGCAAATCTTTGGTTTCAAACCTTCAACCTGTACTCGGGGCGCAAGATCCCAACGAAGGGTTTCATCCCTCGAAACGTAACTCGGGAATCATAATCCCGGGCCGTTACATTGAGAGCTGGATCTTCTTGGTTTGTCTACTACTGAGTCCACTATTGTTCCTCATCGTTCTTGTAATGAAGGGACTTCTACTAATACTTTGAACTTATTACATGCTCGATTGGGCCATTCATCTTTTTCCAAGATGAAACATTTGTCCTTTGCTGATTGTTCTGGCTTAGACAACTACTTTAGTGATACTTGTTTGTTGGCAAAACATCACAATTCAAGTTGCCCTTCAAAAAGAGCTTCTCTTCTATGTCACATGTGTTTGCCTTGGCCCACACCTTGATTTATGGTGACTATAACATGTGGAAGCTCTATGTGAAGCTCGCTATTTTCTCACAGTTGTTGATGACTATTCTAGGAGTACTTGGACTTTTATATTATAGAATAAGTTGTAAGTTTACAAAATGCTTGAGCATTTCATAGCCTATGTTGCGAATCAGTTTCAGACCATGATTAACTGTATACGGTCTGATAATGGCACATAGTTTATATCTGCTAAATATCATGAGCTATTTGTCAGACATGGAATCATCCATCAAAGATCTGTCTGTGGGGTGCCAAAACAAAAAAGAACGGTAGAACGCAAGCATCATCACCTTTTGAGACTGCAAGGGCATTGCGTATCCATGCTGTGTTACCTCTTTCTTTTTGGGGAAAATGTGTTCTCGCAGCAACCCATATAATCAACAAACTTCCCTCTTCGGTTCTTATTGGGAAGACCCCTTATGAACAGCTCTATAGTAAAGCTTCTTCTTATGACGAGCTTCATATCATCGGTTCCTTATGTTTTGCTATACAATCCCAGGTTCACAAAGAAAAGTTTTTTCCTTCTGCTCGTAAGTGTGTTTTCATTGGCTACCCTCTTGGTGAGAAAGGGTTTAAACTCTATGATCTTATCACACATTCCACCTTTGTGAGCAGGGATGTGTTTTTCAAAGAATATTTTTTTTCCTTTAAGGGTTCTTCTACTTCTTCCGAGTTTTCTTCTTCTTGGGCTGACCTTCCTTTTGTTTTTGGCTTTGATGATTTTCCATCTCCTTCATCCGTTTATGCTGGTTAGCCTAAATCCACATATTCATCAAATACTTTTTTTCCTCTTCATTCTAATTCTAGTTCTTTTCCTTCATCATTGGATTTAGTTGCTCCTAATTCCACCACTTCTTCTCCTTCCACCACTTCTTCCACCACGTCTTCTTCTCATCCATCTCCTGATCCTTCCACCACAGTTCATCCACCACTTCTCCATTCCACTTGCCAAAGTCATCTTCCTCTCAAACTTCATGATTTTATCTACTCATGACTCCCCTCAAAACACAATCCTTCAATTTTCACCTTTGACTTTTCTTCCTTTGCCTTTCAACTTTTCCAACTTTCTGATCGTAGTCATCTTTCCTCTAATTACAAAGCTTCCTTATTCAATGTCTTCTCCATGCCTAAACCCAGCTGTTACTCTCAGCCTAAACTTAAACCTGAATGGATACATGCAATGTCTCAAGAGCTCAAGGCTCTTGAATCCAATCACACTTGGCAACTTACTACACTTTCTTCAGGCAAGAAATCCATAGGCGTTAAGTGGGTTTATAGAGTCAAATATAAGGATGATGGCATAGTTGATGGATACAAGGCTCGATTGATGGCTAAAGGATTCAATCAAGTAAAGGACAATGACTACCTTTTCTCCGGTTGCTAAGTTCACCATTGTTCGTGTGGTCCTTGCTCTAGCAGCTGCTCATAATTGGCCTTTGCATCAAGTCGATATCAACAATGCATTCTTACATGGCTATCTGGATGAGGAGGTCTATATGCTCCCTCTTCCAAACTTTCACAGTGACAAACCTGGCCATGTTTGTCGTCTTCTTCGTTCTTTGTATGGTTTGAAACAGGTCAGCCGCCAGTGGAACATTGAACTCAATCAGTTGCTCATCAAATTGGGATTTACACAGTCTCCTCATGATCATTCTTTGTTTATCAAGTCTAAAGATGGCTCTTTCACTGTGGCTTTAGTGTATGTGGATGATCTTTTGCTAACTCGTGACTCTCCTTCCACAATTGCTGCCACCAAAGCAGCTCTTGATTCAGCATTTACTATCAAGGACCTCGGCCTTGCTCGTTATTTCCTTGGAATGGAGATTGCTAGATCCTCTTTTGGCATTCTCTTAAATCAACGAAAGTATATTCTCGACATTCTTGCTTATGCTAGTATGACGTACTGTAAGCCCACCTCTTTCCCTATGCAAAATAATCTGAAATTGTCATTAAATGAAGGTGACCTTCTTGATTCTCCTGAACAGTATCGACGGCTTGTTGGTCCTCTCTTATACTTGACTTTGAGTCGCCCTGATATATCTTATTCGGTTAAGTAATTAAGTCAGTTCCTCTCCTCTCCTCGAGCACCTTATCTTCAAGCAACTCATTTCCTTTTGTGCTCTCTTAAGGGGACATTCAATCAAGCTTTGTTTTATCCTTCTATTTCAGATATGTCATTAAGAGCTTATAGTGACGCCGATTGGTCGGGGAAATTGCCCTTTCACTTGTCGATCTCTCACTGGCTACTGTATGTTTGTGGGCAATGCTCTTGTATCATGGAAGACTAAGAAACAAAAGACTTTAACAAGTGAGATTGTATGGCTTGAGGGCTTGCTTTGAACCCTTTAGGTCGATGTCTCTCTTCCCATTCCCCTTCACTGTGACAATAAAGTTGCTCAAAGTCTTGTTGCTAACCCTGTTTTCCACGAACGAACGAAACACATTCAGATTGATGGACATTTTGCTTGTGAAATGGTTCAGTCTCAATTTCTCCGTACCCAGCATATCCAGTCTCATCTCCAGCTAGCGGAACCAAACCCCTAGGCTCTCAGCAACATCAATTTCTATCTTCAAAGCTTGGTCTTGTCTCAGCTCCACATTCCAAGCTTGAGAGGGGCTGTGAGCATATATACAGGAAGTATTGGCTACAATATGTAAATAGATCAAAACTTGGTTCCTTACAATGTCGTTTTATGTCTCCCTCTTAGCATAAAACCAAACTCGATTCTTGAGCTTTGTAATTATGTTATTCGATCAGTTGCAACAAACTTATTTTTCTCCCGATCTTTCCTGTGTTTTTATTGTGTTCTTCGGTTTCCTTCCATGGAAACTTAATCCTCTTCAGTTTGCGAGTTAGTCTTTTTTCAAGAGTCTATAAGGCGATGAATAATACTCTAGAAGGGGGGGGGGGGGGGATGAATAGAGTATGGACGATTTTCGCAACAATAGAAATTTAGTGCAACTTGTCAAGACCTTGATGTAGGATATCAGGACTTGACAAAGTAAAATCGAATATGACAAAGTAAATGCGGAATATAAAAGATGAACACACGAATTGTTAACGAGGTTCGGCACCAACTGGCCTACATCCCCGCCTAGGATTGTCCAATCCGTAGGATTCAAACACTTCTTATTTCACTTCTCTTTGAGCCTAGAACTTCCTAGAGAAACTTCCCTTTCTCTATACAAAGCCTCACCGCTTCTATTCTAGCTCTCAACCTTACAAGTGAAATAAAAGCTCACACCACACACTAAGTGTGCTTTGATCGAGTATGAAAACTCTAAGTGTAAAATGAATGACTTGTATAATAAGTGCTAGTGATTCTCTCAACTCTTAAACAATGATCAACAACTAGGCTTTTGAGAACGTAAGAGAAACTTGACGAATGCTTTAGGATGCTTATGATTTCTCGAGTGCTTGCTTGGTTAGTTTACATCCTTCTTAGCCTTCGTCTTTTTATAGTAGGAACACTTGTAGAGTTTCTTGGACGGAGAACCGTTTGAATTTCAAATTCTTTCCAAGACATTTGAATTCCTTCCAAAATTGATCCTTTGTGTGCCTTCCAAGATGTTCCTTCGCCTTTCTTCATGATCAAGTATGATCAACTATGGATCGATTATTTCCTTGTATAAAAAGTGAAATCCTGAAAGAACTTCCATAATGTATCTACTACATAAAGTGGGTTAGATGAGAAACTCATGTATAAATCGATAAAGCCCAAATCACATCTCTTGGCCCAATATAAAGACCATTATAATTTAGGCCCAAAAAGGTTGGCCTCGAATTCTTTCCTGTAAGAGAACAAGTCAAAATAGAGAAATGTATAAGTGATGAAACATTTTAGTCTGGGTTTCAAGACCTTGAAACCCAGCCTTTTGTCTTTCATCTTCCTTTAGATCACCTGCACGTTAGGTCTCAAGATCTTACAATCAAGGTGGAGTCTTCAATCTTCCTCTTGATGGAAGACAAAACCTGTTTCAATATTCATAACATATTTCCAGCAATCATAAGAGGAAATAAGCATATTATAATATAGGCATAAAATGTTTGGATCATCTAAGTTTTAAAACCGACAAGCACTTAACCAACTAGTGCCAAAACGCAGGGCAACCAAAACATTCTCCCCCTTTTTGTCTTCCAACAAGAGGGCAGAGAGGTGAAAATGTCTGAAAACACCAACCAAAACACAACCAGGAGTTTTAAAAGACGAACAGCAAAAGATGAGTTTTTAGAAAGTAGACAAAAGACGGTGGGAGATCAAGGCCTTGAGTCAGAATCCCCATCTGTAGCCTTCTTCTTCTTGCTCTTTAGAGCCTTCTTACCTTTCTTAGCAGAGGATGGCCCAGCAGCAGAGGATGTGCCAGGGGCGTTAGGAGCATTAGGATCTTCAGGAGGGGCAATGCCAGCGCCTTCCTCAACCCATTCGCTAAAGGTGGGGTACTGCTTGTTGGGTGGAAGGTATTTCCTTCTGACCTCATCTCTGCACCTCTTCCTCCACCTTGCAAGGGCGTCTCTGGTGACCTTGTCTCGTTCCATCTCTGCAAGCTATCTCTGACGCTCCACATCCCTGTATTTCTTGACCACACCATATTGCTCGACTGTGAGAATGGTGGGTTCATGATGAGTGGGGCGCAGGATAGGACATTTCTTCACTTGATTTTCACAGTTGAGGATGACATTCCCTGTCTTCTCACGCACATGATCGAAAGTTTCTTGCTCCATTGGCATGATAGAGCCTGTAGCAGTGTAAGTGAGAGCATTGAGAAGCATCATCTGATCAAGCTTGCAGTTGACCATAGAGAGTAGCTCATGAGTCTGGTCCTGACGAATCACCACATCCGACCACATCCTGCTCAGATCAAACCTAAGGTCTTGAATTTCGGTCTCCATAACAGCCAATCTATCCTCACTCATATTAGGTTCAGCAACCTGTTTTCCCTTCGAGTCTTTCCCCAGAAACCATTGCCCCCTCAGGTTTTTGGCAATCCCCAATCTATCTAGACAACCCTCATCAACAATCCCACTGTAGGTTTGCTTTTCTTCTCCTTATGTGTCGATGTCAAAGGCTTCAAAGATTTTGGGAAAGAGGTTTGCATAGGGTAAAGGCATAGGCCGAGAGGAGGTAGAGACATGGGTCATGTAGTCAAGGATGAGTTTGGGCAAGTCAGGCTCATATCCGTTCATGATTAGGAAAAGGATCTCGTGAAGATTCTTGGTCACCAATTCCCTGGAATAGATGCGTGGGAAGATACAGCGAGCCAGAATGGTGAAGATGAGCTTGGCTTGAAGGTTTAGGGCAGTGTGAGTGGGTTTCAGGATGGATGAAGATCCAGGGCCTATAGATTTTAGGAAGAATTCATCTCGTGCTCGTGAGAGACACTCAAATCGGCTTGGGAATTCTTTTGTGGGAATCTCAGTTGGAAGATCAAGGATGAGAGCAAGGCTTTCAGGAGAGAGGCGGATTCGGGTGTTCTTGACCTTGGATACTAGGGTTAGGGTTCCATTTACCCGATGAACAGTAAGGTTGGCATAAAAGAGTCGGGTAAGTTGGGGATATGCAAAATTGCCAGGGTTGAGCAAGGTCCAGAAACATGTGGATTTGAGGAGGGAAATGCAAGGCAAGGGCATGGTTTGGAGGAGGTTGAAATCGACAGCATCACAGAAGCATAAACGACGGTTGCAAAAGTCCTGTTTCCAGGACTCCTCAACCTCTTTAGAGCAAAACCAATTAGGGGAAATGCCAGAAGATACCTGGGGAGGCCAAGCAGAAGCAGAAGTGGTTGGAGCTTTGCCTTTGGATTTCCTGATCAGAGGTGGTGGAGATGGTGAGTTCTCGCTGGAATCCTCGGAATGTTCTTCAGATTCCTCCATTATTTGCTTCCCCTTGTTGGCCGGCATCTTGTACCTCTTAGCAGAAGGTGCTAGAGACGGAGATGCTGAAGAGCGCTTCGATCCCACCATTTCGATTTCAGAAACAGAGAGGGTTTTGGAACACGGAGAGGGAGAGAGAATGAGCACACACAGAGAGAGAGAGAGAGAGAGAGGGTGGAGAAGATTAGACTGTGAGGAGGGAGAGATTAAAAAGCAAAAAATCTGGAAACAGAATCGTCTCCCTACTTTTTCAAATTGGCAAGTACAGATTCATTAACTCACTTGAATAGTAAGTAATGATGATCTGATTTTTCTAAACCCAAAGTGTCACATCCACTTGCAAAAATTAAAGAGATTTGGGATAATTTTGAAATGGGAACCAAAATATATGAAAACCGATTTTTGAAAGGGGTAAATAAAATCAAAAGACACCCTTGTTGAATATCCATAAGATACTAACAGAGTTTGATCCAATATAATTTTATTTGGAGGATCATCTCGAAACCTTATGAAGTCAAGGCCTTGAGATGACATTTGAATTTACACCTTTCATATAGGGTAGGGTTGGGCATCCGGCCTGGACCAGATCACACCGGACCGGAAATTCCGATCCCGGTCCGATCCGGTGGATCGGAATTTTCGGATACTTGGACCACGGATCGGACCGGGACCAAAAATTATGGTCCCGGGTTTTCCAGTCCGTGGACCGGAAAGACCGTTTGGACCGGATTCATCCTTGTCATTGTTCTGCTTTTTTAGGGAGGGTTACATTTTGACAACAATATAACACCCATTGATTTTTCTAACCCTCGATTAAGATTGAAATTCTGGAATTGAAATCTAAGATTGAAAGCCCATTGATAGCAATAAAACAATCTTTTATAATTTCTCCAAAATAGAAATCTAAGATTGAAAGTCTGAAATCAAAATTAATTTATGAAAATATACATAAATCAAACATAGATCTAAAAGTGAAAATAGGGTAGATGAACACTTTCTACGTTAGTACTGTTGAACAGAGCCGTGAACAGCAAGGAGGGCGGAGCGTCAGAGACTCAGAGCACTAGGGACGGAAGGAGGAGGACGGATGGAAGAGCAGAGCGACAGAATGGAGAGCGCAAGGGACGGAGGGAGGAGGGCCGACTGAGGAGCTAGCGGAGCGCCGGAGCACGAGGGACGGAAGGAGGAGGGGGAGGGTGGAGCAGAATGGCGAGCTCGAGGGACGGAGGGAGGAGGCCGACTTAGGAGCGGAACGCCGGAGCCGCGAGACCAGAGAAGCCTGAATAGAGAGGTTGAGAGAGAGAGAGACGATGAATTGTGAACGCTGAAGACAAGAACTGAAGAAGCGGCTGGGTAGCTAGGTCATAAAAGGAAGCGCAACACCTTTTTTTTTTTTAATTTTAAATCAACCAAATCCGGTCTAATTCCGGTCCGACCCGGAAATCCCGGTCTGGTCCCGAGTCTGGACCGGAACCCGGAATCCAAATTTTCCTGGACCGTGGACCAGACCGTAATTCTCCGATCCGATCCAAAGACCGTAATTTCCGGTCTGGTCCCGGTCCGATTCCGGTCCGATCCAACTTTTGCATAACCCTAATATAGGGAGTAATTACTCCCCCTAAGAAAGTGCTTCCCTATTAAGCATACCCAACTCCAGTCTAATAAAATTGAAACGATCTTCAGGGAGTGGTTTAGTAAAAATATCGGCTAACTAAAAATCAGTGGATATGAAGGATATTGATACATGACCTTTCTCCACATGATCTCTTATAAAATGATGTCTCACATCAATGTGCTTGGTTCTCGACTGCTGCACTGGATTTTTAGTGATGGAAATAACACTAGTATTATCACACAAAATAGGAATACCTTTAAGATCAATTCCAAGGTCTCTGAGTTGTTGTGCTATCCAAAGAATCTGAGAGCAACATGCACCAGCATCAATGTACTCGGCTTCTGCAGTTGATAAGGCTACTGAATTTTGTTTCTTAGAGTGCCAACTTATCAAGGAGGATCCTAGGAGTTGGCACAGCCAGAAGTGCTTTTTCTATCAACTTTGTATCCTACAAAATCTGCATCTGAGTAGCCTTTTAAATGAAAGTTACTCTATTTGGGATACCATAGCCCAAGGTCTTGAGATCCATTTAGGTATCTGAAGATTCTTTTTACAGCAATAAGGTGAGACTCTTTGGGGTCACTTTGGAATCGAGCACACATACAGACACTGAACATTATATCAGGTCTACTAGCAGTAAGGTATAGGAGAGAAACAATTATACCTCTGTACTCTTTTTGGTTTACATTCTTACCATTCTTTTCTTGATCAAGGGAGAGAGTGGAGCTCATAGGGGTCTTTGCTACCTTTGATTGTTCCATTTTGTATTTCTTTAGTAGATCCCTGGTATATTTCCCTTGATTCAAAAAGATACCCTTACTTGTTTGAAGAACTTGTAAACCGAGGAAGAAGTTTAATTCTCCCATGAGACTCATTTCGAATTCTCTGCACATAATTTCAGAAAACTCCTTTTTGAATCAAGGGAAATATACCAGGGATCTACTAAAGAAATACAAAATGGAACAATCAAAGGTAGCAAAGACCCCTATGAGCTCCACTCTCTCCCTTGATCAAGAAAAGAATGGTATTTTAACAATCAAAAGAATGGTATTTAGTAGCACCAAATAATATATCATCTACATATATTTTAACAATTAAAAGATCATTTCCACGAGTCTTGATGAAGAGAGTTTTATCAATCAATCCTCTTTGAAAACCATTTTCAAGAAGGTATTTGGACAATCTTTCATACCAAGCTCTTGGGGCTTGTTTGATACCATAGAGAGCTTTGTCCAATTTATACACATGATTAGGAAATTTTTCACTTTCAAAACCTGGTGGTTGAGCAACATAAACCTCTTCTTCTAAGAACCCATTTAGGAATGCACATTTGACATCCATTTGAAATAGCTTGATACCCATGAAAGATGCAAAAGCAAGTAATATTCGTATAGCTTCTAACCTTGCTACGGGAGCAAATGTCTCCTCGTAGTCTATACCTTCTTCTTCATTGTATCCTTGAGCAACAAGTCTTGCTTTGTTTCGAATGATCTTGCCTGCTTCATCCAGTTTATTCCGAAACACCCATCTAGTTCCTATGACTTATTGGTGTTGTGGCCTGGGTTGAAGAGTCCATACCTTGTTCCTTTCAAACTCATTTAGCTCATTTTGCATGGCAGTGATCCAGTCCGAGTCCTTGAGTGCTTCAGTTGGGGTTTTTGGTTCTACAAGAGAAACAAAAGCATAGAAGGCACAAAGATTCTTTAATCTAGATCGAGTTTGTACCCCAGATGATGGATCTGATATGATATCTTGAGCTAAGTGTGAAGAGGCATGTTTGAATTTTCGTAGCTTTGGACCCTGATTGTTTGAGATAGTAGTAGGTCTCTCTTCAAGGTCTTGGGAGATATTTTGAGTGTTGGATTCTTCAATGACTGAATCTTGATTTTGTAGTCCCTTCTCAAGGTCTTGAGATAGCTCGTTGGTATCTTGGATTTGTTCTTGCATGTTTCTTTCTTGGTCCTGCTTATTTTCAGCCTTGTCCTCTTCTTCTCCATCCGAATCATGATGATTTAGATTGAGATCTGCAAAACCTTCCCTTAATACACCATTGTTGCTTTCGTCGAATACCACATGGATACTCTCCTCAACAATTTTGGTGCGCTTGTTATAAACTCTATAAGCTTTGCTAATAGTAGAATAACCAAGGAAGATACCTTCATCACTACGTGCGTCAAATTTCCCAAGATTATCTTTGTCATTGTTATGAACAAAGCAAGTGCATCCAAAAGGTTTGAAGTAGGCTGTATTAACAACCTACTTCAAACCTTATGAAACAAAGCAAGTGCATCCAAAAAAACTCCTTATGAACTTTTTTTCCTTTGAAAAGTTAATAAGGAGTCTTTTTCAAAATGGGACGAATTAAGGATCGATTAAAAATGTAGTTGGCTGTATTAACAGCCTCAGCCCAGTAGATTTTTGGCAAACTATTTTCCAAAAGCATTGTCCTAGACATGTCCTCCAAAGTGCGGTTCTTTTGTTCCACAACTCCGTTTTGTTGAGGAGTTCTAGGTGCTGAAAAGTTGTGTGAAATTCCATATTTAGCACAGAACAAATCAAATTTAAGTTGATCAAATTCTCTACCATGATCACTCCTAATGGAGACAATAGGTATATTTTTCAAGGTATGCAACTCTTTGCAAAGTTTAGAAAACTCGAGCAAAGCTTCTGATTTTTCTCTTAAAAAGGAGATCCATGTAAAACGAGAGAAATCATCAATAATAACGAGGATGTATTGTTTACCCTTTGGAGATTTGACACGCATAGGTCCACACAAGTCCATATGTAATAGTTCAAGAGGGCGAGAGGAACTTACAACCTTTTTAGGTTTGAAGGAGATGCGTGTCTGTTTGCCTCTTGTGCATGCATTGCATATATCTTCTTTCTTGAAGTTCAGATCAGGCAATCCTCTAACAAGTTCTCTTGTTTTGAGTTTATTGAGGGTGTGCATGCTTACATGACCTAGTCTTCTATGCCATAGGCTAGGGTCTTCTGGCAAGACCTTGAGACACTTGAGTTTTGTACCTATAATATGATTAGCATTTACAGCATAAGTGTTGTTGTGCCTGTTAGCAGTGAGGATTAGATCATCAGTCTCTTCATTCCTGACTTCACACTTGTGTCTGTCAAAGCCAACTTTGTTTCCTTTGTCACACAACTGAGAGACACTTAAGAGGTTATACTTTAATCCATCAACAAGATAAACATCCTTAATGCAACTTTCTGAATTACCAATATTACCAATACCAATAATGTTGCACTTCCCTTTATCACCAAGAGTAATTGTTCCAGTGGTTTGTTCCTTAAGATCTTGAAATAGAGATTTCTTTCCACTCATGTGTCGTGAGCATCCACTGTCCATTATCCATTTTGGCTCTTTGCTCTTGATGATATCCTGCAATACCAACATCAACCTTTCCAGCTAGACCAATACATAGTTTTAGATTCATAATGAGGATAGACCATGTTGGGTAGTCTTGTCCCTTTAGGAACCCAAACTTGTTTTATCTGTTCATTAAGTCGAACTGGAAATGTATTTCTAATGATGTAGGGATCTTAAGGACAAGTTTCTCTAACACGCCCTTTCTTACAACAATGGAAGCAAGTAGGTGAACGCCAATAGCCTTTAGCTTTAACAAAAGTGGTACTAGGTTTCTTTGGAAAATTCTTGTTGTATCCAATACCACTTCTATTAATAGAGAGTTGTTGTTCACCCAACATCTTATCAAGATTAGCTTTAGATCTGGTGAATTGAATGAGTGAAGTCTGCTGGTCTTGACACTTATCGGTTAGCTTTGCCTTCTCTTTCTCTAAATCCTCATTACGATTCTTTAGAGATGAGAGGCTTTGCCTGAGATCAGAATTTTCTGAGCTCAAGGTCTTGACTTTAATGTCAAGGGCCGACCGAGATGTTTCAAGATTTTTCATTTCCAGCGACATATCACTAATACATTTCTGTTGATCTGTCACCTTTTCCTTCAAGGTGTTGATTTCACTGTTGTAAGCATCTTCATTAGAAATCATATTTCTTAGGACTTTAGAAAGAACATCGGGAGGACTAGACATTAGGTTTCTTACCACTTGTTCAAGGTCTTGAGTCTGTGATCCTTCGTGTTCAGCCATAAGACAGAGATTTGCCTCTTCTTTTTCGGTGTCTGAGTCACATGATGAATCCGAGTCACTCCAGGTTGCAAGCATAGCCTTTTTCTTTTGTTCATATTTCTCGAACTTATTTCTTTTCTTCATAGGGCACTCCTTTACGAGATGATCTGTCTCGCCACACTCAAAACATGTTAGCACTTTTGGCTTCTTTGACATGTTGGGAGACTTGCTTTTGAATCTAGATGAGTCGGTATTTTCACGGTTGGAAAATTGTTTTTTCATCTTTAGAATTCGAGCTAATACCCATGTGATGAGGGCAAAGGGATCATCTTCGTCGTCTGATTCATCACTCTCAGATTGTGAGTGATCTTTCTTAGCTTTGAGAGCAAGGTTCTTTGCTGTTGAGGGTACTTCTCCATCTTCCTCGTTTAATATCATCTCATGAGTAATAAGTTTTCCGAGAAGATCATCTAATGGTAGTGTAGAGAGATCTTGAGCTTCCTCAATTGCAGTAACCTTGGGACCCCACTTGATTTTTGGAAGGCTCCTTAGAACTTTTCGAACCTTTTCTGGGTTGGAGAAGTTTTTTTCCAAGTGAGTCGAGGTTGTTTACAATTTGAGTGAATCTTGTAAACATCTCTTTTACTGTCTCATCAGGATTCATCTTGAATAGTTCGTATTGTCTGAGAAAGATATTAATCTTACTCTCTTTGACTTGACTTGTGCCCTCATAAGTAACTATAAGCTTGTCCCAAATTTCCTTGGCACTTTTGCAAGCTGAGACACGGTTAAACTTATTAGCGTCGAGAGCACTATATAGTAGATTCATAACTTTGTAGTTCTTAGCAATGTTCTCAAGATCAGTCTGATCGTAATCAGACTCAGTTTTATCAACTTGCTTTCCATCGACAGTCTTTTTAGGAACGTGTGGTCCATTCTTGACCAGGCCCCATAGCTCAAGGTCTTGATCAATAATGAACATTTGCATCAGTGATCTCTAGTTGACAAAATTATTGCCACAGAAAAGTGGAGGTCTATTGGTTGACCTTCCTTGAGCAAAACCTCCATCACCTATGGTAGACATACTAAAAACTCACAAGCACTAGGGTGTTTAATAAAACTCCTTAGAGACGAATCTCGCAAGGGGTTTTTATAAAAACTCCCGATAAATGTGGGTTTATCTTTTAAAAAAAAATAGAGTATACTCCCTCAGGAGTTATTTGGGAACTCACTAGAGATACGAATTTCTATCAGGTGTTCTTTAATAAAACACCCGAAAGGACCCTATCTCTATATCTAAGAGAGAGCTTTTTCCCCGGCCCTACCCACATTTTTCAGAATTAGAAAAAAACTGAAAGAACCCTAGCTAGAAACTGTATGTCGAAGACGGAATCGCTCTAGTTCAATCCATGGTTGAAGAAGACCACCATTGGCGCTGCAAATCTGTTCATTGCATTGCCAATTGCAGAGGATGGTAGCGAATTTCTCTTTGTCGGTAGTCCAGTATGTTCGCCTTCGCCCTCGATCTCAATCGCCTTTGCTGGTCGTTCGCCCTCTCGCTCCCGCTGTTCGCCGACCATTGGCCTCGCTCCCGCTGTTTGCCGACGCCAGCGCCCTCGCTCCCGCTGTTCGCCATCCGCCATCGCCCTTGTCAATTGCAGAGGTTCAGCCGGTCAGACGCTGCATTCGCCCTCCTCGACAGGTTCATACTACTCTTCCGCTTTATTGCTCTTCACCCTCTCCTGCAGTGTTCACCCTCTCCCGTAGTGTTTATCGAATATGTGTTGTCCCACTAATTAGGGTTCGCAGGTCTCGGTGCTTCTGGGTTCGAGTTTGTGTCTAGTTCGCAGGCGTTTGTTGATCTCAATCTTCACATGTCTTTCCCTTTTTCGCTCATCTAGGTTCGGTGGGTTGCAGGTTCACAGGTTTGTGATACACATTCACCCTCTTCAATCAACTGTTGCCCGTCAAACAGGGATGTATTTTACTGATTTTGTGTGATTCTTTGGATGAGGATATTTGGATATGTAGCTTGATGCAGTTATGCTTGGAGATCTGGTGTGATAATCCTTTTGTGTAGGTTATGTGAAGCTCGTATTATCCTTGTGCTATTGATTCCTTTTCTTCATTAGTATCAACAATTTCTTTGTTCTTTCACTATTAAGGAGCTTTACTGTGTGGGGGAAAAGGATATCTATTTTTACTCCTTACCATCAAATTTGGTGTGACCATGTGAGTTAGCTTGATATATCTATCTGCAAGGGCAACATTTTATAATAATGATATCTAAATATATTATGTATTTTGTGTCCTAGAATTTTAGGTTATATCTTTCTGTCCTACTCTTCAGAACTATATGCCACTAAAGAAGACAGAAGAGACCATCTTCAACTATGTTGAGTGTTTTTTGTATATATTCCACCATATACTAAAAATTTTACACCTTTCAACTCTGAGCCAGGTTTTCCTAAATCTTGGTCATGGTCTGTTATAAGTTCATGGTGTTAGTTGCTTCAATGTTTTTATCTAATGTTCTCCAATCCTTTAGCTAATGTTTTTTTACTGTGTTCTAAATGAGTGTGTGCGTGGTCTTAGCGTCGGGCTAATATCTTTTATGTTTGTTTCCAGGGTATTCTATATGGGGGAAATGACACTTTGTTTGAACCATCTAGTCTTCATGGGAGGGTAAGGTTGATATTCTCTAGTGCTCAATTGCTCATTAATTTTGGATTCTGAATGGAATGATTTCCAGTTTTTCTTGGAAATTTTTTGTGGCTTTAGTTTTACTTGAGCATTTGAAAATCATTAATTCATTGTTAAGAAAAAAAGGTAGTAGTGACACATCCTCTTAGTGGCGAAGGATCCGTTGTTTCCAAAAACAAAGCCTGAAATGTGCAAGAACTTAAATTCATACTATGAATAAGAAGCATGGGCATCTGGTATTCCATTGTAGAGCTCACATAGATATCCCAGATGTTTTCGGCTCTGAAGGTGATGATACATCATGGATCTCATGGTTTTGTAGTCTACAAGGAAATGAATTTTTCTGTGTAGTTGACGAGGATTACATCCAAGATGATTTCAATCTCTGTGGCTTAAGCAGTCAAGTTCCCTATTACGAGTATGCACTTGACCTAATTTTGGACGTTGAGTCCTCTCATGGTGAGCATTCTTGTAATTTTCAGTATACCATACTAAAAATCTGATCCATATTATTGTTTTTCAGCTCCAGAGGGACTCGCCTTTGACAGAGTATTGCCAGGAGGATGGTGAGGTGGGATCGATCAGAGTCTGAGACTTCGTCTTCGGTGGTGACAACATCGGGTTATTGCCAAGCAAAAGAAGCTTGGCAAGAAGAGGACGTAAAGTTCTAAGGTAATTTCCTTGTTTTAATCTGCACACTTTTGATTCTTTGCTCTTGTTTTACTTGTGCAGTTGTGAATGTGTTTATCCTATGTTGCTTGCTATGTCTAGTAGATGTTTATGTTCCTTGAGTATGTGATTGATTGATTTGGAACGAAGGGAACTATGTGAGGGAATGAAGATTGGATTAAGCAGCAGATATACTATATTTTGATGGAATTGATGTATAAAAAATCAATTGTCTCATTAACTGTCATACTGATCTTTTTATTCTGTCATTTTGGCAATGGGTTGTTACTGGATATACTAGTTTAGAAAATATACATGTAATTGGGTGATGTAAAGGATATTGTGGTACCTATTTCTATTGTGTTATAATTAGATTAGATGTATTTATGCTTTCTGATCTGAAAAACTAGATGTATTTATGTTTTAGTTTTTGTTTCAAACTTCCTTCATATCCTAACTCAGAGCTCCTTCCACATACAAGAGGAGTTTCCTTCTCTTCCTGAGTTCAGAAAGACCAATCAGGCAGGGATTGATATCGCGTCCCTTCTTTTCAACATACTTTTCACCTTCCTCTATGCAGCTAATACGTATGTCGTTGTTCCCACTTCTGATGACTACTCGCAAGCCCTTGGGCAGGCTGCGACAGCTTGTGCAGCTGTTATCGGTGCAATGCCTTTTATGCAACTCTTTTAATCAATTTACCTGAGTGCCTGGTCAAGTAGATCCCACTTTAGGCCACTCGTCTACAGCTCTATCGCACGCATCATTGGGAATACTTTGTATGCTTTAGCTTCTTTTTGTGACTCTTTCTGGATTGTACTCGTTGGCCGTTTACTTTGTGGGTGAGTCCAAAACCTATCAGTCTATGACATTAACCAGCTATGGTTGTGATAAAGCCGATTTAACAGACTTGTATGTGTGATTGTTTTGAAGGTTGGGCGCAGCTAGAACTATCAACAGACGCTGTATAGCCGACACCATACCCCTTAAATTCAGAATGCAAGCAACATCTACAAGCTCAATTTCAACAAGTACACTTTGCCTGGATGGATTATGGCAGTTTCATGGCTGATTTATTTCCTTTTGCTATGCATTTCATTTAGAGAACCCGAGCGAGATCATACAGAATGGAAGAACATTGCAGGTATACATGATCAGTAACACTCTTCATCAAGGACAATATAACAATACATGCTGTAGATGGATGGATGTTTACTTGTGCTTTTCTTTACAACTGATTCTGATTTTCCGATTGCAGATGATAGCTTGCATAAGAGAAGTGCCAGAATGCCATTATCCGCATTCAGATTACTCACAACGCCTCTCAAGGTATGCAGTTAAGCACTGTTCTAGTTGTTTTGTGCTTCATGTGACGCTTTGTTTTGACATTGCAATCTCTCAGGTTCAACTTGCAATTCACTTCATGCTAAAGTTCGAGACAGAAATGTCATTGTCGGAGTCAGCTGTCGTTACTTCGTACTATTTTGAATGGTCTACGAGCTCAGTCTCCATCTTCCTCATCTTCCTCATCTTCCTCATACCGCCATCAATTCCAGCCTTGACGCGCATAATTTGAAATGCAGGCAAGCTTTGCTAGTGTCGGAGATCATGGTTTGCCTAGGAGTTCTTGTTAGCTTTGAATTCACGACTCCTTACTAGGTACTTCAGTATGTGTGCTCAGGAGTCATCGTGTTTGTGTTTGCTGAAGTTATATTTGGCATCTTTTGGCCGAATTGCAATATAGGGTGTATAATATAGGGTCATGATGTTCTTATTTTAGTATTTGGTGTAGAGTCTCCATTATTTTCTGCTTTGGTTCAAACCGTGGCTTCCTACCGGGTCATTGAATTGGGAAGGAAGCTGGTTTTTTTTTTTAAAAAATTACAACATTTCTCAGGGGTTTTTTTAAAAAAACTCCGACATATTCTTTCAGGAGTTTTTATAAACTCCCGTAACATGTGGGAGTGGGTGCCGGTTGGGGAAACAGACTCTCTCGGGAGTTTTTTAAAAAACCCCTGACCGAACATAATATCTCGGGAGTTTTTATAAAACCCCCGAGAAATATCTATCAGGAGAGCGAATAAAAGGAGGCCGAAAACACCCGACCGACTCGTTAAAAAACACCCGATATATGTTAAATCTGTACTAGTGAAGATTGTTAAATCAAAACAGTGAGCCAAGCTCTGATACCAATTGAAGAGTCTATAAGGCGATGAATAATACTCTAGAAGGGGGGGGGGGGGGGGATGAATAGAGTATGGACGATTTTCGCAACAATAGAAATTTAGTGCAACGAGGTTCGACACCAACTAGCCTACGTCCTCGACTAGGATTGTCCAATCCGTAGGATTCAAACACTTCTTATTTCACTTCTCTTTGATCCTAGAACTTTCTAGAGAAACTTCCCTTTCTCTATACAAAGCCTCACCGCTTCTATTCTAGCTCTCAACCTTACAAGTGAAATAAAAGCTCACACCACACACTAAGTGTGCTTTGATCGAGTATGAAAACTCTAAGTGTAAAATGAATGACTTGTACAATAAGTGGTAGTGTTTCTCTCAACTCTTAAACAATGATCAACAACTAGGCTTTTGAGAATGTAAGAGAAACTTGACGAATGCTTTAGGATGCTTATGATTTCTTGAGTGCTTGCTTGGTTAGTTTACATCCTTCTTAGCCTTCGTCTTTTTATAGTAGGAACACTTGTAGAGTTTCTTGGACGGAGAACCGTTTGAATTTCAAATTCTTTCCAAGACATTTGAATTCCTTCCAAAACTGATCCTTTGTGTGCCTTCCAAGATGTTTCTTCGCCTTTCTTCATGATCAAGTATGATCAACTATGGATCGATTCATTCCTTGTATAAAAAGTGAAATCCTGAAAGAACTTCCATAATGTATCTACTACATAAAGTGGGTTAGATGAGAAACTCGTATAAATCGATAAAGCCCAAATCACATCTCTTGGCCCAATATAAAGCCCATTATAATTTAGGCCCAAAAAGGTTGGCATCGAAATCTTTCCTGTAAGAGAACAAGTCAAAATAAAGAAATGTATAAGTGATCAAACATTTTAGTCTGGGTTTCAAGACCTTGAACCCAGCCTTTTGTCTTTCATTATCCTTTAAATCACCTGTACGTTAGGTGTCAAGATCTTACAATCAAGGTGGAGTCTTCATTTTTGTTTATATTTATATCCTCTTTACCTCTATTTTTTTATCTGGATTATTATTTGATCTGTTAGTTAATCATTGGACCCTAGCTACAAAATTATACTATGACATTGATATTGATTTGGGTACGTATACGTATGTGTTACGACAATATTTAATCCATTGACCTAGATGGTTTTGTTTTATATTAATTGTACGTTAGTCTATAACTCGATATACGTCGTGCTTGTGCAAGTAGTCCATGTGCCTCTAATACTATAGATATAATATATAATTATTATTTTTTTTGTAATAACTGGTAGTAATTAGCGAAGTCAGCTAGAGCATAATTTAATTTTTGTGGAAAAACTCAATTAATTAAAAAGAATTATAGATTCAACTCTACCAAATAAGGGCCGATTGGGATTAATGAATGAATTGCGCGCTGTATAAATAGTCTTAATTAGAGCTTCAAGTACGTACAATTTGCAAAGCCATTAGTTAATTAATCGCCAACTAGCGAGGTACGGTTAACCAATTGAAAAACCATGAACAAGGGTTCATGAGTCGTATTTGTCTTCTACCTAGCAACGTCCCTCCTTGCAACCCATGTCTCTTCCGCACCCAGTAGTATACCCATCTTCGAGTACGAGTTCTGCAACATAAAATTAGGCACCTACACCACCAACAGCACATACCAGCGCAACCTCGTAACCGCCCTCACCACCCTCCAGGAGCATGCCTCCTCGGAGACCTTCTACAACACCAGTGCTGGAATCGGCGCTAACAAGGTGCACGCCCAGTACTATTGCCGAGGTGATGTCAGTTCCAATTTATGCAACGACTGCGTCACAGAGGCCGCAATTCTGGCCCTGAATTGCTCCAACGCCAAGGCTGGCATCATCTGGTACGTATACGCCTTAATCATTTATGAATAGGCTTTGTCTTTTTGAAAGCTAGAACAGATATTGATTTTAGGTTCCTGTTAGACCCAAATTGATCAATCTTAGTACATCTGTTTGGCGCAATGACATGTCAATAGGTACGACCAGTGCACGCTGCGCTACAAGAACGAGTCCATGTCCAGGACTATAACCTACAAGAAACCTATCCTTTACTCGCGCCTTTTAAGCAACGTGACAAACCCGGGGGAGTTCTCTGTTTTGTTGAATGATACAGTCAGCAAGCTCATACAAGAGGCGGCCTACGGCCGGAATGGGACGATCAAGTACTTCGCAACCGGGGAAAGGGTAGTGTCAGCTTTCACGACCGCATACTTTCTGGTGCAGTGCAGCCCAGACTTGAGGAAGAAACAGTGCGAGTCTTGTCTTCTGGCTGCCTTCAACACCACACGTAACTGCTGCGGCCAGTGGCCTATCTATCTGTATACGTTCCCCCCATCCTGCCAGGTGATGTACAACACCGAAAGCATTTTCTATTTTGACCCCAACACGACGTCGTCTCCGCCCTTGTCATCTCCGGCACTGCCTCCTCTAATGGCTGGTTCTGAGCCAACATCACCCCCTCCGTTGTCAGGCAAAACGACCCCGAGCACTGGTACGTTTATTTTAGGCGAAAATGCATAAAATCACCCTTTATTCACCTTTGTTTGCAATTAACCACCCTTTATTCAAAAGTTTTCACTTAACCACCATTTATTCACCTTTGTTTGCAATTAACCACTCCTTATTCAAAAATGTTCACTTAACCACCCCTTATAACAAATTGTTTGCAAGTAACCACCCATCCTCCCATTTTTCTTTAAATTAAACTTCTATTAAATTCAACTCAAAAGCAGGGCCATCCAATCAATTTTGGAGGCACGGTTCATAATTTCATTAATTATATCTTAAGGAGGACTATGTTAAAAAAAAATGATTATTTTTGTTGATATTTAAGGAAAACTAGTGCAATTCCTACACCATGACACGATTATTTAAAACTAAAATAAAAAATAAAATAACAAAATTAATATTATAAAGTATAAATAAAATTTAATGTAAAAACATAAAAATCTATAACATAAATGTATCTTATAAATATTTAAGAATTTTTTTTAAATCTCATTTAAAGCATCATACATAAATATAGATATTCAGTAAAAATAATAATAATAATAATATCATTGTGAGTATATAAATATTGATTATAGAAACTAATTTTAAAATAATATTTTTTAGAAAATCACATATAAAATGTATATTAAAAATTTTATACAAAAGATTTTAATTTTTAATCAACTGTACATAATTTATCAATCTTTTTCTTTATAAAATTTATACAATATTAAAAATAATTTATATAATGGACATTTAAATTTGCGTCATTTATTTTTATACACAGTTCCCTAATATTTTTCTTTATATATTCTAATTCCCTATAACTTTTTTTTCATTATAATATCATGTTATTAATTAAAAATAGTACCAAGTTAATAAAACTAGTAAAATGGTTCCTGAATGAAATAATAATTGTATAAACTAAAACCAAAAATATACCTGTGTTGGGTTAAAATTTAACACACTTTAACTTGGTGAAAGTTAATGACTTGATGAAAGTTGATGAGGCCTCGATAGAATTTAACACACTTTAACTTGATGAAAGTTGATGAAGCCTCGTAATTAAGAGAGGGAGAGGGCGCACTTTAACTTGATGAAAGTTAATGAGGCCTCCGAATTAAGAGAGGGGGAGGGCGCGTGACTCCGCAGCCTCAACTGATAGAAAAAAGAAAAAAAGACGCGCAGGTTGGGAATCGAACACTGGCTTCAAGAAACAAGCGGGCCGGGTTGCAGAAGTTCTTAACCACCAAGCCAATAGAACATTGTGTTATTTTGCAAATGTTTTGTTATATATGCTAAAATTAATAAAATGAGGCCCCGTAAAATCGGAGGCCCGGTGCAGTCGCCCACCTTGCACTTGCCCAGGGCCGGCCCTGCTCAAAAGTAAAAGACGAAAATGCACCCAAATTTGGTTTTACAATAATTTATTTATTATTATTTATACAGAATTACCATTAATGTATGCAAGTTATGCCCACCTCTGCTAGTAGGTCAGATGTAGTCGTACCTCTTTCGGTCATTGACGCTTTATTTGCTCCCTCCTCTGGCAATGCTTGATAGTAGACCTGTCAGAACACGATCCGAACCGGTCGACTCGACCCGAAATTTTTGGTCAACAATCGAAAATTTTGACCCAAATTTTTTTTCCTACCCGAACCCGAAAACCGGGTAATTTTTCGGGTCATCTGGGTTTAGACCCGGTGACCCGATTGACCCAATTGATCTGGTGAACCGATTAACCCGATTGATTTATAATTATATATGATTAATTTATTTATGGAGATTCCAATTTATTACATTTTATAATTACGTACAATCACTTGATCTTTCATTTTTAAATCAACTTTTATATTTATTTGTATTGTATAATACTCTCTCCGATCGATAATAATTGATTTTTAAGAAGATAAAAACATTAAAATATTAAAACAATTCTATGCTTAATAGTAAAAATCACAAGAAATAGTAAAAACCAAATATTTTAGATCAAATATAGTATATAATTACAAGCGTTAGACCTTAAGAACAACGTCTTTAATTTTAGCATTTTAAAATTATCACAAAATTACCAAATCGTGATTTTTTTAATTTAAAAAATAGAAATTGATAAACCCGAAATCGATCCGATTTGACCCGAAATCGGGCCAAACTCGAGTTTAAGTCAACTTGGATCTACACGGGAACCGTTTTACGCGAAACCCGAAATGACCAAATTTGGGGGCATTTTCGTCTTTTACTTTTAAATTGAATTTAAAGAAAAATGGGAGGATAGGTGGTTACTTGCAAATAATTTGTTATAAGGGGTGGTTAAGTGAAATTTTTTGAATAAGGGGTGGTTAATTGCAAACAAAGGTGAATAAAGGGTGGTTAAGTGAAAACTTTTGAATAAGTGGTGGTTAATTGCAAACAAAGGTGAATAAATGGTGGTTTTATGCATTTTCGCCTTTATTTTAATTAAAAATATGTAAATTAAAAAAATATTTCTAGTCAATAATTACATACATAACAAGTTATATAATACTCCGTATTAATTTCCTAGTCGTTTATGACATGTTTTTTTTTTTAATCACGTATATTATTTTTTAGGTGGATCAACAATTATAAGAAGCGGCGATAGCATGAAGCTCGGGATCATAACAATAGCGCTCGTATTTTTCGTGTTAATGTTCCACGGATAATACGGACTTGAATGCACATTTGTGTGAATGGACAGATCGATCAGGAACTTGCTTGAGTGAATTAAGGTGTACGTTTTGTCTTTTGAGCGAAGGACATGGTCAATATTATATGTTGTCTCCGATTTGTTTTTGTTGTTCTTTTCTAAAATAAAACATTTAATAATTTGTTGTCATTCTTGTAAATTTCAATATTAAACCAACACCGCAGAAATATATATGACATTCGGTGATAGAGTTATGATATCACTAGCTACTAGAAAATGCGGTAAAGGCAATGATGCTAGGAAGTTGTTGCTAGTGGCTAGGGATGACAATGGGGCGGGGACTCCTCGTTCTCCGTAGGAATTTTCCGTGACGGAGACGGGAACGAGGATTTTAAACGGGGATGGGGGACAAATTGATTCCCCGCGCGGGGATGAGGATGGGAACGGGGATAGTAGTCCCCACCCCGATCACCGCCCTGCCCCGTCCCTATTGGGGACCCCGGCCCGTGGGGATCCCCGATTGGGAGTATAAAATCCTCGTTGTTGGTTATATCTTACCTAAATTTAAATAATTTTTCTTTTATTTTTAAACTTTTACCTTATAATTTACATTTATAAAATATTATATGTAATATTTATGTCATATTTTTTACATAACTTTAATAATATCTTATAGATTCCGTGCATGAGTAAATACCCGGAATTAAATGTCACCTTTTGCATTAGTCTTTCTTGATGGCTTCCATCCTATTAATCTGCAAGTTCTTCTCAGATACAAGGCAATGATTAAGTTCCAGAGCCAAAGATCGTAGTTCTCGAACAAGCAATCGAAAAGATTCTGGAGCATCCTCGGGGTTAGGTATATACGTTATAGGATGACCAGGTTGTTCTAACCGGGAAGAGGGCCTGCCCTCAGCGAGCATTCTGCGGCCCATGCGCAATCCTTAAGGAGGTAGAAAGGTAGATATTTTAATCACTTAGTCCTTGAACTAGGGATAGGGTAGGGCCTAGTAAGAAAATGCCAATAGAGCCACAGAACACCGACCAGTTCTGATCTACGACCACCCTATTTAAATTATGTTTAAAATATCTATCCACAAATTGAAGTTTAAGATAAAGTAAAATCAAATAGAATGCCCCTACCCTATATAATTCTATAATTATAGAAAGAGTCTTGAATCTCGATTATTAGTAAGGACTCATTACCTCAAATCTTGGGATAGGGAGAACACATTATCTTTCCTTCATGAAAAAGAACTCCTTGTGTGGTATAGCTACCTGAACATCTTTATTAGTCGCGGGGTCCGGTGAAAGAATAGGAAAGGTGATTTCACTATATTTTTTCCCCGAAACAAGACCTATCACAAGAATATTTTGTTTATTTGGGCGGTAGCTCTGAAAAGAAAGATTGCCTATCTTTTCCTTCATCTCGGGAGAAATACGATCGCCTGGGGCCAACTCAAACTCTTTAATAATATCTTATAGTTTTCTATTAAATGGGGGGAACCCATGAGTTTTGTAAAGCTTATAATTCTCCTACTTCGTATTTGTATAAAATGTAACAATAATGTCTAAGGCAAGCTAGGTAGGCTTATGCATGTATTTGGACCGATTCTAGAAATTGTAAGTATTGGGCCGTATAACGTACCCAATCCAGAAGCTCGGCCCAGCTCTTCTTTCCCGGATCCAAGAGTGTGTGGTTTAGGAGCTTTGGTTACCCCAAGTTGGAACGCTGCGTTTCAACTTGATGGTTCCTGTATGTGCTCGCTACTAAATCCTAGCTCTCATTTTCACTCGGCGTCTTCAAGGTAAACCAAAGTTCAGAGAAAGAGAGAGCGAGAGAGCTTCGATAAATCTGGAGACATCCTTCATTGGAAGATGATCCGATCTTCCTCCACTGGTGGTCTGAAGTCAAAGGTTCTGCTAGAAGGAGGAAGAAGACACAGTTAGAGCTTACTCTCCAAGCTTGGCTCCATCGTCTTCATCGACTCTATCTCATATATTGGATCTAAGATAATCAGGGGGTTTTCTGTTCCTTGCTTCTTGTTCCTTTGCTTGTATCTTCCTAGGTGTGTTGTTGCTTGCGTTTCCTTGCCACTTGCCTTAGTAAGTTGTTGCCATTGTAAGATCTGTGTTGCTTAGTGAAATCGGGCCCGAGTCTCCCCTTCCTGAGACCCTGCGGAGTAGGTTCGCCGAACCGCGTCACCAACGTCTTGTGTTCTTTACGCTTCCGCATACTAGATTAGGATTTGTGTTCTTGGTTTATATACAACTCGAATCGAACTTGATCTTACAATAGTGGTATCAGAGCTTGAGTGTCCCACTTCTTCCTTTCTTTCGTCTCTGTAGACGCGAGAAATAGATTTGGGGGCGTGGACCTTGGGCAGACCATTAAGTATCCACGGTCAGGTGTTGTTCCTCTCCCGTCAGGTGTTGGCAATCTAAAATTTGCTTCTGTGTGAAAAACACCTTTTATGTGTTCTTTATCTTGTTTTTCCTGTTACTAGATACTAGGGTTCCCGTGAGTCTAGATTCAAAGTTTTTTTGTACTGATCTGTTTTATATCCCTGTAGGTACCATGTCTGACAATTCTTTCAAGATCAAAGCCTTTGATGGCCACACTGATTTTCCCATGTGGCAACTCAAGGTGAAGGCTATTCTTGTAAAAGAAAAATGTTGGAAGGCAGTCAACATTCATGATCCAACTTCTGAGAAGACTCCCACTGGAGGAGTTAAGATCCCTAGAGTCACTGAAATTCCTGAAACCTCTAAGACTGAGGATAGGGATGATAAAGGTAAGAGTGTATATGATCCAGATATGGCTGAGCAAGCTCATGCTGAGATCATGCTACGACTCACTGATGATGTAGCCCGATAGGTAGTACATTACACTTACCTTTACTCCCTCTGGTGTGCCTTAGAATCATTATACTTGCATAAGTCTCTGCCTAGTTTGATTTCCTTGTTGTGTAGACTGTTTACATTCAAAATGGATTCAAATTTGACTTTCCAAAATAATCTGGGTAAATTCTTGAAGATGACCCAAGAATTACAAAGGTGTAATGACAATATCAAAGATTCTCTTCAGGCTATTTTATTGCTTAATTCTCTTCCTGCTCAGTTTGATACTTTCAGGGTTCAGTTTAGTAGAGATTTCTTGTCTAAAGATCAACTTGTTGAATCTATAATTTAGAAAAATGAGATTATGAAGGTTTTTAAGATAAAGGGATATGCAAAATCTGATAAAAATGACAAATTTGACAAGTCTGAGGTTCTGTATATGAAGGGAAATAAAAATAAATGGGGAAGCCTCCCCAAAATAAGCCTAAAAATGATGAGAAGACTCCTAATGAGCAGTCTGATCAGAAGGTACCCAAAGACTCAAAGTGTAACTATTGTGGTCATGTTGACCAGAATAAAAACAAACAAGAAAATGTTGTTGTATTTGAGTCTTATACTACTTATCCCAATGAATTGCTTATGTGTGATTCCTCTGTTGACAGTAATACCTGGATCTTAGATTCAGGTTGCACTATGCATGCTACTCCTGTGAAATCATGGTTTAAATCTTCTGATGAGTCTATCATAGGTGAGGTCATGCTTGGTGACTACACTGTTCCGAAAATCAAAGGTGTAGGGGATGTTTCTCTGCAACTGCCAAATGGGAAGAGTATCATTGTTGAAAATGTCAAGTGGGTTCCAACATTGAGGAGAAGTTTACTATCTCTCTCTATGTTTGATGATCCACATTGCTTAATCACTACTTTTGAAGGAAAGAAAAGTGTAAGTAAGAATGGGGTGCACCTTCTAACTGCTGTGAAAGTAGGTGGTCTGGGTTATGTTACTAGACCTCTTGAGTGAAATGTCACAAAGAAACTTGACTTTATGGCTCTTGAAAACACTAAGGTTTGGTACATCAGGTTGGGTCATATTGATAATAAGGGCCTTTATTATTTGTTTAAAACTGGTATTCTGGATAAAAAAACTTGTTGATTTAAATGCTTGTGAAAACTGTATACTTGGTAAAGCTAACAAACTGCCATTCTCTAGTTCCTCTTATGTTGCAGGGGCTCCTCTAGAGTATATTCACTCAGACCTTTGGGGTCCAACACAAGTGGATACTCTTGGGGGAAGGAAGTACTTCATCTCCTTTGTTGACCACTACTTTAGTAAGGTAATGGTAGGACTGCTCAAGTCCAAAGATGAAGCGTTCTAGCCTTTCCAAGATTGGAAACAAAAGGTAGAAGGCCAATCAGGTCATAAGGTCAAGTGCCTTAGAACTGATAATGGCCTAGAGTTTGTTAATCATGCTTTTACTGAGTTCTATAATACTAATGGTATTAAAAGACATCTTACAATCCTAGGCACACCACAACAGAATGGCACAACTGAAAGAATGAATCATACCTTGCTTGAAAAGACCAGATGTATGTTATTTTCTGCATGCATGAAACCCCATCCTCTGCTATAGGGTTTAAAACCCTTCAAGAGATGTGGACTGGGAGGAAGCCTAGCCTCACATACTTGAGGCCCTTTGGATGAACTAGTTTTTATTTTAAAGATAAGTTGAATGCTTCTTCTGAAGTTTCAGGTACCAACACTGTGCCTACAGTTCCTTTTGCTTCTCCAGCATCTCTGTCCCCTGAAAATGAGGAGCCTGAGTTGATATTGGACAACCAGTGCATATGATGCACACTCCAGCAATCACTACAACATTATCCAAATTAAGGGGGGAAAGTGAAGAAGCCTTGACTAGAAATGAAGCTTCTTAAGACAAAACAGGGAGTACTTCTAACCGGGTAGAAGTAGGAGAGGAAGCAGACACATTTTCAGTGCCAGAGGTAGAAATGTCAGGGTAAAAATTCCTAATAGGAAATATACTTCTAATTTGGTTGAATATGCTATGATTGCTGCTGAAGTGGTTAAGTTCCCTGCACCTGACACTTATGAATCTGCTATACATAGCTTACAATCTTTTAAGTGGAAAAATGCTATGTCTGATGAAATCAAGTCTATGCATGAAAATAAAAATTGGGTACTAGTTCATAAACCTGCTAGGGCTAGATTGATTGATTGTAATTGGGTGTTTAAGTTGAAAGATGGCTTGAATTCCTCTGATCCTTCCAAGTTTAAAGCTAGGCTCGTAGAAAAAGGTTTTACTCAACATGAAGGTCTTGATTATACTGATATTTTTGCACTTGTTGTGAAGTATAAAACCTTGAGGTTGTTACTTGCTATTACTGTTGTGCATGATCTTGAACTAGAGCAAATGGATGTTAAGACAATTTTTTTACATGGAGATTTGGATGAAATTATCTATATGAGACAACCTAAGGGTTTTTATAGATAAGAATCATCCAGATCATGCTTGCTTGCTTAAAAAATCCATCTATGGACTCAAGCAGTCCCCTAGGCAATGGAACAAAAAGTTTGACTTGTGCATGAGATCCCTTGACTTCAAGAGAAGTAAATATGATAGTTGTTTATATCAAAAAGGAACTTCGCTCTGTCCCATTTATATTATGTTATATGTGGATGATATTCTTTTGATATGTAATTCTTTGCTTGAGATAATGGTGTCAAAAAGAATCTGATGAAGCATTTTGATATGAAGGACTTAGGTCCTGCTCAGAAAATTTTAGGGATTAATATAATCCGAGATAGAAAAAAAAATTGATGAAATTGTCTCAATCTAATTATGTGCACAAGGTGTTGTCTAGATTCAATATGCTTTCCTCAAAGCATGCTCCAATCCCCTTAGGGGGGGGGGGGGGGGGGCACTTGGAGCTCACAAAGAAGCAGAGTCCCACAACACCAGATGATAGACAAAGGATGGCCAAGTGCCCCATATGTTGTTGCTGTGGGATCTGTAATGTATGTTATGCTATGTACTAGACCTGACTTGGCATTCTGTATAAGTGTGTTGAGCAGGTTCATGGCTAATCCTAGAGAAGCACATTTGTCTGCAATGAAGTATCTATCGAGGTACTTGTGTGGTACTAAGGACCATTGCCTCGTCTTTGGTGCTCATAAGCAGCCTCCAGACTTGCAGGGCTTTGTGGACCCGGACTATGCCAGCAACAAAGACAACATGAAATCTACTACTGCCTACTATTTTACTTGGGCAGGAAATTGCATTTCCTAGAAATCTAAGCTATAGCCTGTGGTGGATCTCTCATCCACTGAGGCTGAATACATAGCAACTACTGAAGCAGCAAAAGAGGCCATCTGGCTAATAGGAGTGTTGAATGAAATCTTCCAGAAGAAAACTGCCCTGCTTGTTATTCATAAAGACTCTCAGAGTGCATTAAACCTATGCAAGGATCCAATGTATCACGAGAGAACCAAACATATTGATGTCAGGTTCCACTTTATCAGAGAAAAACTGGAAGAAAAAGTACTTGAGGTGAAGAAGATAAAAGGAGATCTGAACCCAACTGACTTTGGGACTAAGATTGTTCCTGCTAACAAGTTTTGTTTTTGCAGGGTTTATCTTAATCTGATTTCTGCTTAACCTACAGGTACATGGGTCGAGGACGGATACGGTATTCACCCGGGCTCATGGTTTTGCTACTGGTGATACAGATCCTGAACAAAGCTTGAGAATTATGGGGTCAAATTGTAAAGCTTATAATTCTCCTACTTTGTATTTGTATAAAATGTAACAATAATGTCTAAGGCAAGCTAGGTAGGCTTATGCATGTATTTGGACCGGATTTAGGAATTGTAAGTATTGGGCTGTATAACCCAATCCAGATGCTCGACCCAACTCTTCTTTCCCGGATCCAAGAGTGTGTGGTTTAGGAGCTTTGGTAACCCTAAGTTGGAACGCTGCGTTTCAACTTGATTTTTCCTATATATGCTCGCTACTAAACCCTAGCTCTCATTTTCACTCGGCCTCTTCAAGGTAAACCAAAGGTCAGAGAAAGAGAGAGCGAGAGAGCTTCGAGAAATCTGGAGACATCCTCCATTGGAAGGCGATCTGATCTTCCTCCATTGGTGGTCTGAAGTCAAAGGTTCTACTAGAAGAAGGAAGAAGACATAGTTAGAGATTACTGTCCAAGCTTGGCTCCATCGTCTTCATCGAATCCATCTCAGATCTTGGATCTGAGATAATCAGGGGGTTTTCTATTCCTTGCTTCGTGTTCCTTTGCTTGTATCTTCCTACATCTGTGTTGTTGCTTGCGTTTTCTTACCGCTTGCCTTAGTTAGTTGTTACCTTTGTAAGATCTGTGTTGCTTTGTGAAATCGGGCCCGGGTCTCCCCTTGATGAGACCCTGCAGAGTATGTTCGCCGAACCGCATCACAAACGTCTTGTGTTCTTTACGCTTCCGCATACTAGATTAGGATCTGTGTTCTTAGTTTATATACAACTCGAATCGGACTTGATCTTACAAATTTTAAATGGGGAACCCGACGGAGATACCCGCGTGGAATGCAAACGGGGAAAATTTGGCGGGGACGAGTGTTCCCCGATAGGGACGGTGACCCGACTGGGATGGGAACGGGGGACATTTTTTTATCCCCGAACGAGGACGGGGACGGGGACGAGGGGAATTTTCACAAACGGGGAGGGGGACGGGAAGGGTACTCCCCACCCCGAACCTGCCACGTTGCCCTCCCTACTAGTTGCTACATGTTGTGCTGATATTATAAGAACTCAACGAGCTTTATGATTGAGTATTGATAAATTCGTGCAACTTATATTACATAAAGTCTATTGGTAAGATAGAAATATATAATTACAAGTAAGTTTAGATAAATTATACTAAAATCCTTAATTAGTAATAAAATATTTACGAACTAGGCCGACACCTAAGAAAATACTCTCTCTCATCTCTTGTTCATATTGATGCTAAAACAACAAAACCTCAAAAATTATTAATTCAGTTGTACAGTTTTGGATTTGGTTGACTTCCTTGGTAGTGGCTGACAATAAATTGATGACTATTGATAATGATATAACTCCAAACTGGATCGATCCTATATATCCTCAACCTTAAAAATTAATGGAATGAATATACCCACTCAAGTATTCGGTGGCACTCGATTAGGGCTTCTAATCCTCTATATCTATCTCCTCCTCCGCCTATCCCATATTCAACCCCCTACCCTCACAAAGCCCAACTAAAAAAAATTAAATAAAATAAAAAATAGATTAAGCCCCTCAATTAGAGAAATCCATGTAGAAAAGACATTGAAGCAAAACCTGCCTTACTCCAACCCGGGGCTTCTACATAACCGAGGTAGGTTTCTGATAATTTAGGTTATCCTAAATGAAGTGCGGAACAGACAGATAAATAGTAGACACATACTCTAGAAGGGGAGATGAATAGAGTATGGCAATTTTTCGTAATATCAAAAACTGTAAGAAAACTTTCAAGACCGGGGTTTGCAACAACGATAACCAAACATGCATAAGGCAAGATAAAGAGAAATAATCATGCAAATCACATCAAAGGATCAAGCTTTCGCCTTTTCCAGCAATTGGACAAGTCTCTCAAGAAGCCCAAATTTTATCTACCAATTTTATGTTTATAATCCAAGTTGTTAACCTGAATCTCTATTAATTAGGTAATAAACATATAAAGGCAGTGGATGATCAAAAAATAATAAAGGTCGAATCTTTACCTAAAACAAGCTTGGCTATCGTCGATCGGGCTCACCCCGACCCTAGAAATGGGTGAACTACTCGCGCTTCATCATAGGAAAAGACATCAATAATAAAAGGGAAATAACTACTTGCATTAAAATAAATCAAAGCTTACAACCGATCGAAGCCAAATTGCTCTCACTCTCTAACTTCACTCGGCCTCCACTCTCTCTCTCTCTCTACTTGTGTTCTCTCTCAATTGGAATTAATAAAAACTAGCCCCATGGGCTTTATTTATAGGCTTTAATCCTTGCTAGTCATGGAAAGCAAATTCTATCTATTTCTAAAGATAAAACTTGAATAAATAAAACATTAATCTAAAAGGTAAATATATAAATCTCTTCAAGTGGTGAATAATCTTCTTTCCATTGATAGATCTTGACAAAACGTGATAGAACTAGTCTTCCTTCGTGCCCAATTGATCAACACGTCCTCGGATTGGCCCAACGGACTCGCGGCCCAAAAATAGTGCGGCCGACGTCGACCAGGTCTAGTCGACGTCGAGTAGGGTTGTCGATCTCGGGTGGGCTTCAGTGTCTCGATTACACTTCTCCTCGGCCAGCTCGGGTAAGGTCCCATGTCTAGTCGATGTCGAGTAAGTGTACTCGATGTCGAGTACAATCGAGCTCGAGTAGTGTGTGTCTTCCATCCTCGATCAGTTCTACTCCCATCTGTAGTCGACTTCGAGTAGGCTTGGTCGACCTCGAGTAAAATCAAGCATTCGTCATCTCCTTTTGGTTTCGTCCCGGAATGGCTCCGATTGACTATTATGACCATGCGTTGGAAATATCTTTCAGAGAGATACAACTTTCCTGTTGAAAAGAAGAGCAAATTTGAGACAGATTTTCCGTGAAAGACCGATGCAGTGGACGCTGCATCTATGCCGCCGCCACAACGAGGATTGGAGCAGCGGGATTGGAAGGACTCGCGTCCGCAACATTTTCCGCGTCCGCAACATTCGTCACATGAGCGCCGCATTTTGTTTTATTGGAACCCTAGTTTTGTTATTTCGTGTTGTGACCATCTTAGACTTTTTAAGGCCGATTCTTATTAGTTTTTCATTGACTTCTATTCCATTTCACGTTCTATCAGACAACTAGAGATTGAGCGATGTTTTCCATGAGGAACTAAACTCATCTGTTCTGCCTACAGTCTGAAGCTTTATTTTGATTGATTGTGAGTTTCTAATTCTCGTTTCTTGTTTCCTATATTTGAATGCTTCAACTTCTTTGTGCTTGATTGTCTATTGTTTTGTTCTATCTTGTCTGGCCAACTATTTAGATCAATTCAATTGCTAAGGTTTTATAGATTATTGATTGTGAACCTTAACCTAAGTAGCAAATTTGTCCCTTTAGGGCTGATTGAACTAATTGGATTAGTAGGAAGTTGGATGTGTTGTTAAATCCCTCTTTAGGGACTGCAAATACCTTGACTAATCTCTGGACTTAAAGCTATCAATTGGGTTAAATTCTTCTTTAGGGATTGTTCGATTGATAAGGGTTTCTAGGACTGATTGGACTATTAACTATATTAGGTCGGGATAAGGGCATTCATAGGAAACTTAAGAGGACGAAAAGAAGTTAGAAGGATCGTTTCAACCAAATAAAGTGGAAAATAGTAGGTAGAACTGCTTCTTATAATTGTTTGAATCACAACCATTTACTCTTGCTTTCTTAAATCCGCTTTGATTAAAGGCGGATCTTTTACACTCTCAAAAACCCCCCATCCGGTTACTTTAATCGGCACTTAAATCATACCTGAGCAACAAATCTCCTAGTGGATCGACCTCGTACTTATTGCTTACTAGTTATAGGTTTGAGTTTACTTTGACAGATCAACGACGGGTTTTCCATCCTTTAAATTTGGCGCCGTTGCTGGGGAAATTGATTGATTCTTGTGTGTTTATGGTGTTGATATTTGGTGTGGACTACTTTCATGGTTCGCACTTGTGCTACTAACTTATGTTGAAGGTGAGGTTATTGCAGTTAGACGGAGAGAGTTTTCATCAATACTTCATGAGACTGAAGGAGTACATTAATGATGTCTATTCATGGGGATATCAACTTAGTATAAGGGAAATTCTTCTATGCATCTTTGATGGTTGGACTTCTGAGACACGGAGTCTTGCCGAGCACTTGAGTGATGAAGGTTTATTAGATATGGGACTCTGGGAGATTTGAGAATTTTTCTGCTACATGGATTATCAATGTGCGCAGAACGAGTCACTTCCTACAGTATCTCAAATCGTTTAGACCTTTGTAGTACCTCTTGAGGTCATTGTGGAAAATCACACTGAGAAGGTAGAGGAAGGCCACACTACATCTAACGAGATCATCCCTAGCTCCCCCATTGACGAATTAGGTACAAAGCCTATTGCCGAGTCTACAGAGCAAGTAAGGGTTGTCTCCTGCACTAGAGGAAATATTGGTGGATACGTTGATCCATTTGACTGCTACTTTGACAAGCCACTAATAGAACTATGGTGGTATTATATACCCTTTATGGGTAGTCAAGCTCATGAATACAATAAATCAAAACGGTTCTTAAATGTATTAATATTTAGCTTTAATTTATTAGTATGTAGTGCATGTTAATTTGTATGTTAGTTGTGCACAAGAGTTTAACAGGTTGATGAGGGCTTTGACTATGTCTAATTAGTGTCTTGAGCTTCCCCATAACATCGGGCCAACGATGACAAACAAAGGCGCTTCTCGGGAGGCAACCCGAGGTAAGTTTTCTTTCCTTTTCGTTTAGATTTCCTTAGTTAGGTTTTGTTTTGTTTTGCAATTCCTTTGTTTGGGTTCAATGACTAACAAGAAAGAAGAGCGGGCGAAATAGGACGTCAAGGAAAAGAAGGATCCGCTACTACATAAGCGGCAGGCGCCGCCATATGCCGCGGTCGCCGCACCAACGTGCAGCGGCCACTGCATGCCTTTTCCCTGAGCCCTTTTTCCCCATTCTGACATTCCTCAGCAAGTGGTTAGTCTTCCTTCTCCCTCACCTTGTTCTATTTTTTTATTTTTGTTGTCTTTTATGTTTCATTGAGGACAATGAAAGGTTTAAGTGTGGGGGAGGGATTTAGTGCGTCTAGTGAGGTCATGTTTTAATTTCAGTTGTGTTTTTATTTTTATTTATGAATTAGAAAATCAAAGAAAAAATAGAATATGTAAAAAAAATCCCCAAAATATCATGCATTGCGTATAGGTTCAAATACCCACCTTAGTTAGTGAAACTCTACATTCTTATGGCATGAACTTGTAAACCCTACGATGAATTTGAATTGCTTAGCCTAATCGCCTTAAAATATTTTTTATGAAGCATAATTTTGTGATGTAATTGAGCATGTATGATTGAGCCTTGAGTATGATTGAAATCCTACAAAACATGACCCTTGTGAGAATGTTTTAGCCTTATTGGACTCATTTATATTTCCTTTTGCTTAAATGTGTGATTTACTCTCCTCGTGTTTCTTCCTCTTGAAATTGACTTCATTATATATTGTCAAGATCGACTCACACGTTTGTTCCTTGAAGAGTTTATGTTTTTATGTTTATATTTGGCTTTATTTTGTGCATGTTGGGTGAAATAAGGTGGCAATGGTTGATGCACTTAGTAACCGGGTCTACACATGACACCCATGGGTATGATTCGCACAAAAAGGTGTTGAAAACTATTCGCTAAAGAAGAAAGCTTGATCATTGAGTAACCGGGTTCATTCATGGCACCCATGTTTGCAAATCGCGTCAAAAGATGTTCAAGTGAACTTTATTCAAGTAAGTTGAGGTGTTGATAAACCGGGGCCATTCATGACACCCATGTTTGCGACTCGAGTCATCAGACTACCAAAACAAAAAAAAACGAAAATGAAAAAAAGCGTGAATTCTAGAGCCAAATTGATTAAGTCCTTTATTGTTTTCCGCAAGGGATGGCATTTCGGTGGAGATTTGGTGATATTGTTGTTAATTTCCATGAGCTTAGTGCATTGTGGATTGAGTTGAGAGTTGAACTTTAAAGCCTAAACACATGAGAGCATGAGTGAAACACATATTCCTGGTGAGGTTGGATGATTTCTACTTCTGTTCTTTGATCGCTAAATAAATGCTATGATGTTTATTCACTTGGTCTTGTGTTCATTTAAAATTGATGTTGCTTTTGATTTGGGCTAATGCATGAAGGAGGAAAGCGTAGGTATTTGTTGTTTAAATATTGTTCGCTCAAGGACTAGAGAAGCTTAAGTGTGGGGGAGTTTGATAGCATGCATTTAGAGGGTCATAATAGGTTGCATTTAGCTTAGTTAAGATGCATATCATGCATGGTTTAAGTATAATTTGCATTTTGTTCTCTATGTTGTTGGAGTCGGAATCTACACGCTTTTATTGATTATTTGAGGTAATGGTGGATCCGAGGAGAAGATATGGATTGATAACGCATTGGATGAGATTGTCTAGTTGATCGGAGAAGCTTACATGAAGTTCTAAAGAGGCCCTGAGAAAAAGAAGCGAGCCTAAACGAAGAACAAGTCTATAGAAGTTGTCGCCATAAATGCTGAACTTGTTTTGCAATTTCTGGAGGCATCGGTTGTCCGATTGACTATTATGATCATGCGTTGGAAAGATCTTTCAGACAGATACAACTTTCCTGTCGAAAAGAAGAGCAAATTTGAGACAGATTTTCCGTGAAAGACCGATGCAGTGGCCGCCACATCTATGCCGCCGCCGCAACGAGGATTGGAGCAGCGGGATTGGAAGGACTCGCGTCCGCAACATTTTCCGCGTCCGCAACATTCGTCACATGAGCGCCGCATTTTGTTTTATTGGAACCCTAGTTTTGTTGTTTCGTGTTGTGGCCGTCTTAGACTTTTTAAGGCCGATTATTATTAGTTTTTCATTGACTTCTATTCCATTCCACGTTCTATCAGACAACTAGAGATTGAGCAATGTTTTCCATGAGGAACTAAACTCATCTGTTCTGCCTACAGTTTGAAGCTTTATTTTGATTGATTGTGAGTTTCTAATTCTCGTTTCTTGTTTCCTATATTTGAATGCTTCAACTTCTTTGTGCTTGATTGTCTATTGTTTTGTTCTATCTTGTCTGGCCAACTATTTAGATCAATTCAATTGCTAAGGTTTTCTAGATTCCTGATTGTGAACCTTAACCGAAGTAGCAAACTTGTCCCTTTAGGGCTGATTGAACTAATTGGATAAGTAGGAAGTTGGATGTGTTGTTAAATCCCTCTTTAGGGACTGCAAATACCTTGGCTAATATCTGGACTTGAAGCTATCAATTGGGTTAAATCCTTCTTTAGGGACTTTTCGAATGATAAGGGTTTCTAGGACTGATTAGACTAGTAACTATATTAGGTCGGGACAAGGGCATTCATAGGAAACTTAATAGGACGAGAAGAAGTTACAAGGATCGTTTCAACCAAATAAAGTGGAAAATAGTAGGTAGAACTGCTTCTTATAATTGTTTGAATCACAACCATTTACTCTTGCTTTCTTCAATCCTCTTTGATTAAAGACGGATCTTTTACACTCTAAAAAACCCCCCATTTGGTTACTTTAATTGGCACTTAAATCATACTTGAGCAACAAATCTCCCTGTGGATCGACCTCGTACTTATTGGTTTACTAGTTATAGGTTTGAGTTTACTTTGACGGATCAACGGCAGGTTTCCCCTCTGTCACCTACCAAACTCCAATAATGACATAACAACACAACATACCATATAATATGTCCATAGTATGACATCATTCTCAACATAATCCCCGGGTAAGAAATAAGGTAAAGAATGGGCAATATTTAGATTATATGGAGCAAATATGAAATAAGGCTCAATATGGCTTTGTGATGCATAAGCATATAGGTAAGGCTAGGATATAACAATATGAGCATTATGTGGAAAATATAAAGTTCTCAATCCTCTTATCACGCAACATGTCAAAAGCAATATCAAATAATGCACTTCTTAGTGATTTCCCTACACTAGGTAATTTCATGATATATATCTAATGAATCCAATTTTGCATCGTCGAGTTTAATATAACTTCCATGACACTATTTCTTTAAACAATTCACAAGCTTTGGGAGATCTCTCATAAAACAAACTTTGGGTTTAAGCATAAAAATTAAAAATTTACCCAAAATTCACCATGTAAAACCAAAATCAAGAATACAATGTAATGATAAAGAGATTTTCCCCCAACCCATACTTAGAATATACAGTGTCCCCACTGTATAAATCAATATAAAACAAAGGTAAAGGAAGTAGCTCACCGAATAATGCGTCAAGGAGTAAAAACAAGGGTCGTCGAGTGGAATGTGGTAGTCGACGTCGAGTAGATGTACTCAACGTCGAGTACAGTTGCAACGTCGAGTGGAAGGTGGAAGTCGAGGAAGCCTCCTTGGTGGTCGACGTCGAGTGGCCTACTCGACGTCGAGTAGATCTTTTCTGCTCGATCCTCTTCATTGTCGAACTCAACTTGGCCTTCGTCGATTTTGTTTGTTCTATCATGGACTTGACCTTCCCCTCTTTGCGATCCTTTATGCTTTTCGACCTGAAAATTGTTAATTTTTGCACAAAGACCAGACTTTGTACATGACGCATTCAAAAACAAAAAACCGAAACCAAAACCATAAGTTTCAAAGTCCTAAAAGAAAGTTTAAATGTTTTATGAGCATGCTCTAGATTTTAGAGTCGCTAGGCCGATGTTGTGAGCCTAATTCGCCATGTTTTATACTATCTTTTTTTAACGATTTCTGCATGCATTTCATGCATTCGGGTTAGAATAATACATAATTTGTGTAGTGTATGTTTATTTGCAATATATGGAGGTCTACACAAGTTTTTGTTATATTTCGCAGAAATTGGACGCACTTTGGAGCTTAAAGGAAAGTCATGAAGAAGCTAAGGATGGTGCAGCTGGAGAAAAGCCCACTTTTTCCATTCATCATTCTGAATCAAGCTTTGAAGTCTTCATTAGAGTTGTAGCCCTCGGAAAGTGGTTTCCAACGCATGCTCATATGCATCAATCCGACGAACGAGGACTCGGGAAAATGCGTTTCAAGAACAGAGCAGCATGCAAGAAACTGATGCAGAGGTCGATATCGACCTAGCCAAGTCGATATCGAGTTGTCCAAAACAGAACTTTTCGAGCTCTGGGGTGGTCGACGTTGAGTAGAGCTGAGGTGGTCGATCTCCTGTTCTCGACCCCGTGTGCTTCTAAACAAACCTGATTTGCACATGTGGTCGACGTCGAGTACCGTTGGTTGACGTCGAGTACGCCAGTTGAGATTGAGATGCTGTGCTCGACCTCGGGTGTACCTGCAGGAGAGAAGGTAGTCGACGTCGAGGATGACTGCTCGACGTCGAGCAGGTTTCGGGGACTTAATTGTTCTGGAGAATTGGTCGAGTTCGGTTGATTTTCCTCGACGTCGAGTAGGCTGGTCGACATCGACTTGGTCTGCTCGACTTCGAGGAGATCGTTCAGCTCCGCCGATAATGCGTCGTCGAAGAACTCTTCCTCGCTTGATTCTGCAGCAGCTAGTTCTTTCTCTATCGTGGATTTTGCCTTTACAACAACCTCTTCTTGTGCCAAAAGTATTCCTACAGGCTCATCGCAAGAGATAACATTGAATTTTGAATAAATAGCTTTTATTTCCATTACCTATTCCGTGTCAAGATTGAAAAAGTATTCAATAATCTCATATCCAATGATGAAAGTGAGAATTCCCCTCTGTAACGGCCCGGGATTATGATTCCCGAGTTATATTTCGAGGGATGAAACCCCTCGTTGGGATCTTGCGCCCCGAGTACAGGTTGAAGGTTTGAAACCGAAGGTTTGTAGTTTAAAGTAGGATTTCGGACCCAAATCCGGAAGGTCCGTTGGAGACCCCGGGGTAAACCCCTATACCTGTCCTAAGTCTACAACGCGGAAAATCATTCATCATGAAAAGGGGAATAAGTTCAGAAAATGATACAACCACTGCCACGACAGAGCTGGGTGAAAACGGAGTATAGGTAGGGAGAAATCCCAAAAGCATGAATCTGGTGAAGTCGGGTTTAAAACACTCACTCTCCGCCATATGAATAGACCCCGTCATAACATCACAAAATCAAGCACTGTATCGGGTACCTAAAACTATACCACCAAGTCAGGCCAAGAGTCCGCCCGCGGGTCCTCTGACCGCGCTGAGGACATATAATACGCCTATACCTAGAATAAAGGATGCCTTCATGCAATACTGGAATATTAACCACAGTATCATGCTCCTAATTCATATGTGCAGAATATTGAGGAAGGCCTTAACAAAGAATACCAAGTGGTATATCCCTCTTCTACCACCACCCCCCTTCCAGGTAGGGTGGACACTGGGCAGTTCGATTCGATAGCATCTCAAATCTCATCATCATATCGTATCTCATCATCATATCATATCTCATCACCATATCGTGAATCTTGTGAAAAGAAAATAAAAATGCTGATAATAGTAAAGGTGTTCCAATGACCCGAATGACTCAGGAGAAACCCGATGGAGATGGGCGGTCCTATGACCCTATCAAGGATTCTAGGACTCACAGATAACGGTCGTTCTGTATTCAAACGCATACAGAATAAGAATGCTCATTCATAAGTGCAATTCCTAAGCATGATACTACATGACATACTATTATGCATATGCAGCACCTACATACTATATGACACATCAGGCAGGAGGTACTGGTTACTTAGTAAGCCCCGGAGGACTTACCTGGCTAGCAAATCGGCAACTGAAGCATCCAACACACAGTAGTCACAATCACAGAGTATCACCTAGTACATAATGGAATATACATAAGTCTACATACAACTATTAAGAACTCAACCACACCTCAATCAATAGAACAAGTAACATATCAGAAAAGTCATTTCATCGCATCATCCGCTCCTCAAGACCACATCGTTCTCCGTAAATCATTCAACCAATTTCGCATGTTCATATACATCATTTTCGCATATACCTCAACGGTTCATCAAAATCATAAGACATAATTTGTGTGATATAAAGGCCTACTAGATCGTCATAATTATCCAACATTTAATCTCATATAATAATTCACCACAAGTCTTCCTATTAATCATAGATATCATATTGTTAGTCAAACGATCGTATTAACATGCTAGTTAGTCATCGAATAAGTCTTATTCCCAATTTAGTTTCAAAACTGTTTCAAATCCCAGTTAAATAGTTAAGTATTCCGACCCTTGAAAATACTCGCCAAATTCCCTTTTGAATTTATTTATTAGATTACTTTTCAACATAGAAATTCTTTTCCAAATTCTTTATAAATCTTTAAGTCCCAGTAATATATTTTAAATCTCAAATAGTATTATATGATATTTTAAATACCATTTATTTAACACTTTTATAAATTTTTCCAAATCCCTTAAAATCCAACCCATTTTTATTTAACAAAATCAACCCTTATTTAAATTACCAAAACCGCCCTTATTTTTATAAAATCCAAAACCAAAACAAACCCATTTAAATCCAATCGAACCGAACCGAACCCGCCACATCTAAACCCAACCGGTTAACCATTTAATAAAACAATGGAGGTGGACCCACATGCCACATCAGCTTCTTCTTCCTCCTTCAAATCGGAGACTCCCGCCTAGGCTCGATGTCGTTCGTGTCCGCGCTTCGCCACGCCGCCTAGCTAGCCCATCTCCCTGTGCCCAGCTCCGCCTCGCCTCGGCCTCCGGTGATAGCTCCTCGGTGGCTGCTCGACGCTCGCTCGCTCTCGACGCTAGCTCTTCCTCGCCTCGCACGCGCCTCACACTCCCGGCGACGCCGGTGCTCGAACTCACCGCAGCTCTTTAGCTCGTCCACTCTCTCCACTCTCTGATCTCACACTCTCTTCCCAACTACTCTAAGCGGAAAAGGAAGAACGAATTTGAAACAAGGAAGGAAACGAAGCTACGGGAGCTCACCATGGTGATTTCGTGGATGTCGGAGCTTCGACTGGAGTTCTGGGCACCGTCGGATGCTCTCGATGGCTCGTCGGACCTGCATCGGGCATGGGTGAGCGTGACGGTGAAGTCCGAGGGCGATTCTGATGGAAAACATGTGAGAACGGCTTACCGGAAGATTGTTCGCGCTCGAACGGGGCGATGGACTTCGGTGGCTTGTCGGCGGTGCTGGTGGCTCATGAGCGGCTCCTGGGTGGCTCGGTTTCGTCCTCAAACGTCGGTCTTCGCGAGGAGAGGATTTGGTGGTGCTAGGTGACCCGAAGGAGGAGGAACTTGGAGCTTGAATGCTCTTCGGCAAATACAGAAGAGAGGAGGCGGCAGTTTCGTTAGTGGCGATGGTGACTGGGCTGATGGCGTAGAGGAGAGCAGGTGGTGGTGTGGGAATGGTGCTTGAAGATGGTCTGAGGTGGGAGTTAGACGAAAGTGATGAAGAGTGAAGATGAAGAGAATTGGTGATGGCGGAAAGGTGAATGGGGGAAGCTGATGGCGTGGAGCAGGTGGGTGATGGATGACAGAAAGCGAGGGATGATGATGAATGAAAGAGAGTTGGTGAGGATGACGAATGAAGACTGACGGGGTATGGGGGTGAAGTATGAATTTGGTTAAAATCTTAGTCAAATAAATACCGAAAGTAATCCCGAATACGCGAATTTCCAATCCCCCAATTAGTTCTCAAATGTTAGTTTCCCCGACTCTCGCTCTCTCGATTAATTAGATTTTTATAATCGACAAGGATATCGCCATCTGATAATCATTTTAAATTTTCGAGGTAAAAGGATGGAAATCGTTCGTCAAATTTTATATTACGGCCGGAATGACCTAAACGAGCTTTTAATTCGATTTAAATTCATTTTTAAATTTTTTTTTTCCGAAAAATTAGGATTTGAAAATCTGAGCCTTTACATCATCCACCTCTAAAAACAAGTCTCGTCCCCGAGACTAAAATCATTTTCAAATCTGAGCCTTACTCCGACTCTTGGCCATATCATAACTCAAATACTTGTATCCACTTCATGGTGCGTTATAATGAAAACTAGGGTCGCATTGGTTTCTTCAAATCCAAGTTAGTCTCTTTTGAAACACCATTCAAAATTTCAAGTTCGACGTTAGTCAAAATCATTCCCAACTTCTCAGTTCATCCTATCATCTACCTCTAAGAGCTAATCCCATATTTTCTTCCTAGGTTCTGAGTCAGAATTAAATTTCAATAATTCAGCTTCTATCATTTCTATCATCATGCATCGTATATAGAATAGCAATCATATCTCACGTTTATAGCAGGACATAACACATCAAGGATGGTCACATACCATAACATATCTACCACATAATCACGTCAATGAGGCTCATCACATCATCTCACGGAAGTTAAACACCATACAGTTAAATAAGCACGTTATATCAATCAGATAAGTACATCATACTCATTCTAACTACCAAGCGCCATCGCATTAGAGGCAAACAACTGCTTCCGTACACTAGCATTCCGTCGAGTTCAGAGGATAACTATGTTAGTACTAATAGTTCACTATTGTCAACGACAATACATCATAGAATCAACATCGTCTATAGCATGGAATTCACACAACATTCGGCCCCAAGTAAAGTATACACTAGATCACTACTAACCATCCCTTGCACTAAGATCAACTTCACTGAGGTCTACCAACTCAATCCACTATTAGTTCTAGGCACCATTCACTAGTATAAATGTGTAGATTTACAACGGAAATTTGAAAGCGTTTATTAAAAACGCTTTTAATTAAAAGGAAAGCACAGCGCTTTTATTAAAAGCGATGTTAATTAAAGGGAAGCACAACGCTTTTATGAAATAACCGCTATTTTACTACTTTTTCATTGATATAACATCGGTTTTATTAAAAAAGCACTATTAATTAAAGAGAAGCATAGCGTTTCTTAAAATAAAGCGCTGTCATTGATAATAAAATTTATTAAAAAAATAATGCTAATAAAATCTTGAAGCCAATCACTAAAAAAAAACCCTAAAAGGCTAAACGCTTGCTTTGGAAAATAAAAACCTAACAGGCTAAAACGTTTCTCCACTACAATCTCTCCTCCTCGGTTGATTCCACCGCCTCTACAGTTCTCCGGCAGGTGTACCACCGAGCGAAGCTGATTCAAACGGCAGTCAGCAGATCCATCTTCAATACCTTCCACCGTCTCCTCCTCGGCTCCTCCTTCTAGCCGCGCCGACGACGCCACCTGCACCTACCACCGCCTCTATAGTCTCCTCCCTCCATGGCTCAGATTTGGTGTGGCTTGGTGAGTTTGTGTCTGGATCTGGTCTTTCCCCCTCGTTTCTTCTTCATCGGCTTCGTTTCTGGGCGTGGGTAGGTTACTGTTCAGGTGAGCGGCCCCCGACTTCGTTCCTGGGCTTCCTCGGCTTCCATCTACGTCGCCTCCTCCGATCCGCCATATCTCTCCTCCTCGGCTCCTCCTACGACGTCAACAACACTATCCTTTTCCATATCGCCGCCCAGATCTACAATGCCACCTTGGCTCCTCCTTCCATCCTCCTCGGCTCCTCCTCCTTCAACAACTCTGCCAGATCTACAAGATCCATTCAACACACTCCGCAAATCGTTTCTCAGATCTCCATCTTAGGTTCAATTTTAGGATTTTTTTTTTCTAGGGTTTTTTCAATAAGGAGACTGATTTTTGTACAAATCCGATTTGTTGTGCAATTTCTTCAGTTTCAATTTTGTTATAAGTTAATGTACTATTGTGTAATTTTCCTTGAATGATATATAGCCTTGATGTTTTCTTCCGTTTGATGTTTGGTTTAATTGAGTTTATGAGTACTTAGATCAAAGTGGTATTAGATATGGTGGTTGTAGATAGAATTGGTGGATTGCAAAGAATCGACTGTATTAATAGAATTGCTTTTTATTTTCCTTTTTTTTTATATAAAATTTAAATTAGACAGCGTTTGTTTAAAAAAAGCGCTATGCTTGTATTTTCTAACAGCGCTTTTTAAATACCGCTTTCACTAGTTTTGTCAGCGCTTCAGTTAACAGCGCTTCAAAAACCGCTATGCTTCCCAATTAAAACCGCTCTTAATTAGCTTTTTTGTACTAGTGATTGTATCCTGCTCACATACAACCCTTCTAGCCTCATAACTATTCGCAATCTATGCCGAATACCCAAACCAACTACTAGGTATCTCGACTCCTATGCCATCAAGCCATCTAAAAGCCAATCCACTTCGACATCCCGATCTCAAGTCCTACCTTCCACTTGACTATTTAAGACTATCTCTCGGAGTTCCCAAATCACAAAACTCCCTCATTCCGACAAGTTGAACAACCCAATCTACTACCAAGACTATACCTGAACAACATCTCCCAAAGAGGTATCTCGAATCACCTTGCTAACCCAATCATACTTCCCACGCCACTAACCTCTCTCACTAACCATCCACCTCTAAGGACCCAAGTCATGCTGACCATCTCACGCCTGACACCCCTGACCAATTATAACGCAGATCCCAACTAGTGGTACTCCCAACCACGAATCATCATGACCCTCAAGCCGACTCATTCTAGATCCTCTTCCCAGCACACTCTACCATGACTAGTTCCCTTAACTCCGCATGTTTCCCCAAATTGCCTCAGATCATGCTTCCTCAAACTTTGAAATCTCTACCGCTTAAACCTTTATGTACCGATCATCATTTTCACCGAATTCCCATGACATCCTCGTCCGAATTTCCTAAGTACCACAACTTCACCAGCCTTCTAAAATCTCTTATCCTCTAGCGTCCTCAATACCTTCTACTTTGCCTAGTTCCCAAATCCATGCTCATAATCTCCCTATCTCAACCTTAAGTGCACAGTCTTACTAGGAATCTCAACTACATCCGTGCCTAGCTACCAGCCTTTCCTTAAAGATTCATCTCACACCCTCAAATACTTCAATAGCCACAATAACATCCACTCATAAATCCCGAGTCACTCCCTATGCTAAAATCCTCAAACAACGCAGCTAGAAATCCTTCACTCATAAGTTCCCCAAACATTACCAATCCTACCTAAATAACCCCAAATACTCACCACACGAACAGCCCTAATATGAACAACCTAATATCCCCGATCGATAATTTCCCAAGTAACCTCATACTACTCTTCCTTGGCAATTCCTCAACCTCATCCCTTACTGAAATCGCCCCACTCCCAGCACACATCACCTAGTCCCAAATTCTACGATTTCTCAGACATTCCTTAATCGATCATCCTCGACTCCGCCCACGATCCGCTCCTAGACTATCTAGACGCCTTCCTTGGCACACCAATCCGTCTCACAACACCTCCTTTCAAGAATCCCCTGATCAACACCTAGCTCCCCCATCCACCTCTAGAACTATCCTAACTACCTCTACCCAGACCCGATCTCAAGATCACCCTAAAGAAGCTAGTCTAGACCTCAGCCAACCACTATCTTATACTACCCGCACACACTGCCTGCCTAGTTTACCACTTCTCACTAGAACATTTCCCTCGAAGTCTCGCCATACTAGCCTCACTGCTCACCTAAGACCTACCTGAAAGCTCATCTATACTCACAGACCACTATCTTTCACACATCCCAACTCACTCGGCTCTACCCAAGCTAACGCGTCCTTTCTGCACCCCAACTCACACGACCAAAGACCTAGTCTGAGTACCTTAATCCACCTGCCACTTTCCAACCCGTTTCCCTGAAGAATCTCATGACTCAAGCTCAAGAAGAAAGCACTCCTATACATATAACGCATAACCTACTCACCCGTAAGTCGGTATACCAAGCACCAAGACACATCATCATAGAAACAAGTAAGTCAGGCAATCATTGCTACCAATTCAGGACATCCGTTATCACACATTCAATTATGTCAGTTCTAGGCCTATCACACAACATCAATTCCGATTAGTATAGAAGAATCCACAATTTGAATTAAGAATGCTCTTCCTCGTATCTGCTGGAATGAATCTGTTAACGATTGTCATCTTTGAAGCATATTCATCCTTTTTGCCATTGGTGACGTAGTTCTTGGGGCCTAAGGGGTTATGGACCCATCACACTTCCGTTGCGCCGCTCCGGTGCCACTTGGTCGTCGACCCTTTCTTGCATATCGGCGCTCATCAAAGGATCGCAAGGGTTAGAAGTTACGGAGATAGGGGAGAGACAAAGGCGGAAAACACAATTCCTTAAGAGTTCAGGCATGGACCAGGACTAGGGACGACAAGACCAAGGATAAGATCCCAACCTGAGAGTTACAACGATGCCCTTATAATTATGGCACGCAAACACATAAAAATCAAGAGATATCATCACATTATTTCACACTAGTATGCACCTATCTCAAGGAATATCGATTTACGCATTCATAACATGTTCCTATAATCATCTTTATATGTGTGCAGAACAAGCTAGCAACTTATCACTTCATTCACCAATCATGCTTGACAGACTTGAACATGTATGCACAGACTGACATGGGCCATTGTAACGGCCCAAGTTATGCAAGATCTAGCAAACATCACAGGATATCATATGCACGACTTATCACTCATTTAGATACACAATTAAGCAAGTCATAATATTACGGAAAGCATGCTAAGATGTACCCTAAAAATCCTGCTAAAGGTATGGTCAGTTCATGCAGGGTTGGTATAGCAACTATCTCATCACATACATCCATATTCGCATAGTAAGACTAGTACGTCACACAATCATACGAGGGCCTATAACTGGGAGGTATATGTCTTACATGATACTAGAAATACTGATCATTAAACAAGTACACAACCAATGAGGTCCAATTAGGTTAATCTGGCATTCTAAGTCATCCAATTCACGTTTTAACATGCAACGAGAGTTGAAGACACTATCATGGACCTAGTTCATAGGGAGACAATAATCATGGGAATTCAATACATAAGACACATACATCAACTCATAAGTGCAACCATGCAATGTACCGGGAAAGTCATGCTGAATTATACCAATATAGCATGTCATTAAATCACAAAGAGGGTATCATTATAACTTGACAGAATTCTCTAAGGATAATCACCGACTCACCACCCCGTTTCCCTGTGGGACGCTATTATGACTTGCTGGGTAGGACACAAGGACATTCACGCCGTTTCCGAGAGATGAGGCTAGAACTCGTGTTTAGACTCTTCTGACAAGAAAACATGGTTGGCCATTACGAGGATCGAAAGGGATGACTCCATAAGACAACTCACTTCTATCTCGAAACGATTTAAATCCTCACTCTCACTAACATACTCAGGTAACCCTCACATCTGACACGATTTCCGAAGGCATTTAGTTGACCGACACAAATTTCCCGTGAAAGACCCCAATCACAGGTACGAGACTCGATAGAAACATCGATGGTGGGATACGAAACACGACTCTAAACAGGAGACCGGATGCCTTTCGACCCTTGCTAACATGCCTAGATGTTTTGGTGGGGCGGATGACAGAGTCAGAACCATCAGGGTGTTTGAATTATGAAAGGGCTATTTCGACAAAACAGGAATTCCGATTACAGAAGAACAAGGTTTTCTCCCACTATCCCGTTTGCACAGTTATTCAACAAATGATTCAAGTCAAGGTATACTGATTAGTTCGTTATCCTAAGCACAATAGAACACTCATCACGAAAGCAATCAACAATGCTAATATGATCCTCTTCGAGGAGGATCGCCCTCGAGTTCAATTACATATATGTACATATATAAACGTAAGCATAGAGACGATCTATGTCGTCCTTCGAGGGATGACTGATCGGAGGGGCAAAACCTCACGGCCTCCTAACTCAACACTCCAACCTTCGTGGTGTTCCTTGGAGTCTTCTAGGCCCATCTGTAAATAAAAGCTAGTATTTTGCCTACTGTTCCCTCATTTCTACATCCATAAGGGATGTCTACCGCTTGAGTCTCTATCCACGAGATTATTTCCCCTTTATTCATTTTAGGTTTTAAGTCCAATTAAATTCATTTTGCCCTTTATAAAATATTTTCCAAAACCATTTTAAAACATTGGGCGATTTTCAAAACCTCTTCAACCAATTGTACTCGGATTGCGAAACCTCAGCTCTGATACCACCTTTGTAACAGCCCGGGATTATAATTCCCGAGTTACATTTCGAGGGATGAAACCCCTCGTTGGGATCTTGCGCCCCGAGTACAGGTTGAAGGTTTGAAACCGAAGGTTTATAGTTTAAAGTAGGATTTCGCACCCAAATCCGGAAGGTCCGTTGGAGACCCCGGGGTATACCCCTATACCTATCCTAAGTCTACAACGCGAAAAATCATTCATCATGAAAAGGGGCATAAGTTCAGAAAATGATACAACCACTGCCACGGCAGAGCCGGGTGAAAACGGAGTATAGGTAGGGAGAAATCCCAAAAGCATGAATCTGGTGAAGTCGGGTTTCAAACACTCACTCTCCGCCATATGAATAGACCCCGTCATAATAGCACAAAATCAAGCACTGTATCGGGTACCTGAAACTATACCACCAAGTCAGGCCAAGAGTCCACCCGCGGGTCCTCTGACCGCGCTGATGACATATAATACGCCTATACCTAGAATAAAGGATTCCTTCATGCAATACTGGAATATTAACCACACTATCATGCTCCTAATTCATATGTGCAGAATATTGAGGAATGCCTTAACAAAGAATACCAAGTGGTATATCCCTCTTCTACCACCACCCCCCTTCCAGGTAGGGTGGACACTGGGCAGTTCGATTCGATAGCATCTCAAATCTCATCATCATATCGTATCTCATCATCATATCATATCTCATCACCATATCGTGAATCTTGTGAAAAGAAAATAAAAATGCTGATAATAGTAAAGGTGTTCCAATGACCCGAATGACTCAGGAGAAACCCGATGGAGATGGGCGGTCCTATGACCCTATCAAGGATTCTAGGACTCACAGATAACGGCCGTTCTGTATTCAAACGCATACAGAATAAGAATGCTCATTCGTAAGTGCAATTCCTAAGCATGATACTACATGACATGCTTTTATGCATATGCAACACCTACATACTATATGACACATCAAGCAGGAGGTACTGGTTACTGAGTAAGCCCTGGAGGACTTACCTGGCTAGCAGATCGGCAACAGAAGAATCCAGCACACAGTAGTCACAATCACAGAGTATCAACTAGTACATAATGGAATATACATAAGTCTACATACAACTATTAAGCACTCAACCACACCTCAATCAATAGAACAAGTAACATATTAGAAAAGTCATTTCATCGCATCATCCGCTCCTCAAGACCACATCGTTCTCCTTAAATCATTTAACCAATTCCGCATGTTCATATACATCATTTTCGCATATACCTCAACGGTTCATCAAAATCATAAGACATAATTTGTGTGATATAAAATCCTACTAGATCATCATAATTATCCAACATTTAATCTCATATAATAATTCACCACAAGTCATCCTATTAGTCATACATATCATACTGTTAGTCAAACGATCATATTAACATGCTAGTTAGTCATCGAATAAGTCTTATTCCCAAGTTAGTTTCAAAACCGTTTCAAATCCCAGTTAAATAGTTAAGTATTCCGACCCTTGAAAATACTCGCCAAATTCCCTTTTGAATTTATTTATTAGATTACTTTTCAACATAGAAATTCTTTTCCAAATTCTTTATAAATCTTTAAGTCCCAGTAATATATTTTAAATCTCAAATAGTATTATATGATATTTTAAATACCATTTATTTAACACTTTTATAAATTTTTCCAAATCCCTTAAAATCCAACCCATTTTTATTTAACAAAACCAACCCTTATTTAAATTACCAAAACCGCCCTTATTTTTATAAAATCCAAAACCAAAACAAACCCATTTAAATCCAATCGAACCGAACCGAACCCGCCACATCTAAACCCAACCGGTTAACCATTTAATAAAACAATGGAGGTGGACCCACATGCCACATCAGCTTCTTCTTCCTCCTTCAAATCGGAGACTCCCGCCTAGGCTCGACGTCGTTCGTGTCCGCGCTCCGCCACGCCGCCTAGCTAGCCCATCTCCCTGTGCCCAGCTCCGCCTCGCCTCGGCCTCCGGTGATAGCTCCTCGGTGGCTGCTCGACGCTCGCTCGCTCTCGACGCTCGCTCGCTCTCGACGCTAGCTCTTCCTCGCCTCGCACGCGCCTCACACTCCCGACGATGCTGGCGCTCGACCTCACCGGAGCTCTTGAGCTCGCCCACTCTCTCCACTCTCAGATCTCACACTCTCTTCCCAACTACTCTAAGCAGAAAAGGAAGAACGAATTTGAAACAAGGAAGGAAACGAAGCTACGGGAGCTCACCATAGTGATTTCGCGGACGTCGGAGCTTCGACTGGAGTTCTGGGCACCGTCAGATGCTCTCGATGGCTCGTCAGACCTGCATCGGGCATGGGTGAGCGTAACGGTGAAGTCCGAGGGCGATTCCGATCGAAAATGAGTGAGAACGGCTTACCGGAAGATTGTTCGCGCTCGAACGGGGCGATGGACTTCGGTGGCTTGTCGGCGGAGCTGGTGGCTCATGAGCGGCTCCTGGGTGGCTCGGTTTCGTCCTCAAACGTCGGTCTCCGCGAGGAGAGGATTTGGTGGTGCTAGGTGACCCGAAGGAGGAGGAACTTGGAGCTTGAATGCTCTTCGGCAAATACAGAGGAGAGGAGGCGGCAGTTTCGTTGGTGGCGATGGTGACTGGGCTGATGGCGCAAAGGAGAGCAGGTGGTGGTGTGGGAATGGTGCTTGAAGATGGTCTGAGGTGGGAGCGAGACGAAAGTGATGAAGAGTGAAGATGAAGAGAATTGGTGATGGCGGAATGGTGAATGCGGGAAGCTGATGGCGTGGAGCAGGTGGGTGATGGATGACAGAAAGCGAGGGATGATGATGAATGAAAGAGAGTTGGTGAGGATGATGAATGAAGACTGACGGGGTATGGGGGTGAAGTGTGAATTTGGTTAAAATCTTAGTCAAATAAATACCGAAAGTAATCCCGAATACGCGAATTTCCAATCCCCCAATTAGTTCTCAAATGTTAGTTTCCCCGACTCTCGCTCTCTCGATTAATTAGATTTTTATAATCGACAAGGATATCGCCATCTGATAATTATTTGAATTTTTCGAGGTAAAAGGATGGAAATCGTTCGTCAAATTTTATATTACGGTCGGAATCCCCTAAACGAGCTTTTAATTCGATTTAAATTCATTTTTAATTTCCTTTTTCCGAAAAATTAGGATTTGAAAATCTGAGCCTTTACACCCTCTTCACTCCAATGTTGGCATCTGCTGTTGCTAGGAAGGGGCGCCCTAGGATGATGGGGCAAGCTGGGTCCTTTGCCATTTCTACTACACGAAAATCTGTAGGGACAAAGAATCTACCAACTTTAACAGGAACATTATCAACAATACTTGTAGGGATTACCACTGTGTTGTTTGCCATGTAGAGCTTGGCATCAATAGGTTCTAGGGCGCCTATCTTTACCTTTGACCAGATGGATAGAGGCATGATGCTTACACTTGCTCCTAAGTCACACAGTGCCTTAAAACGACGTCGACCAAGTCCAACAGTGATAGCAAACTTACTTGGGTCAGGTCGCTTCTCAGGGAAATCCATCTTCTTGCATTCTTTAGCAATCTCAGTCATTGATGGTTTATTGCTAAGAATCTCCTTGATGAACTTAACGTAGGCAGGCATCTCGTGAAGTGCTTCTGTAAAAGGAATAGTAACATTCAGACTCTGAAGCAATTTCACAAAACGCTGAAACTTACCATCAATGGGATCTTTCTGGTTCTTAGAAGGGAACGGGAGCGTCTTCTTAGTTTTCTGAGCCAAAACAGCTGCCGGAGGTGGTGAAGACTCCTCGACATCGACTGAAATCTCCTCCACATCGACCACTGGAGTCGACTTCGAGTTGGAGTGTTATGTAGAAGCTTCCTTGTCAGCTTCGAGTTGGTCGACCTCGGGTACCCCTACTCGACGTCGAGTAGGCTGGTCGACGTCGAGTACGATCTGCTTGTTGTATTGCGCAGAAGAATCCTTGTCATTCAATTCCTTGACATCGAGTATGTTGTGGTCGACTTCGACCAGAATCTGGTCGACATCGAGTAACTGCTGGCCGTCGTCGAGTGCAGCTTTGTCTTTTTCTTCTTCGTTCTCTGGCTCGTGCATTTTGTGACCGCTCTGTAGCCTTACAATAGCGACATGTCCGTTTTGCCCCTTGGGATTTGGTTTTGTATGCCCTGGGAGCTGCCCGGATTTGGCTCTGTATAGCTGGGGGTTCCTAGGAGGACCTTGTTTCCGTTGTGGTTGATAGAACCTTTGGTCCCCAATATAGCGATTAAGACCCCCTGCGTAAGCTACTTCGTTGTGAGTTTCTGCCATCCTGACTTGCTCCGTGTGCGGGCACTCAGTAGTGGTGTGCCGTTGTGAACCACATTCGATGCATGGTTGGTTGACAGAGAGATACTTGGCTTACTTGAGAAGCTTGCGATTCTAATCTCTGTAGTATTGCTCCTTGACATCAGAGTCTATCTCTTCAGAAGGCTCATAGAGAGGCATGGATGGGGTTGGCCTGACGTAGGCATCTTCATCATAGTTTGTTGGAGCCCCATACTTGTTGTCATAGTTGGTCAGCTTGTCGAGGGCATCCCATGCGTCAGCTGGCGGCATTGTCAGATACTCATAATGAGTATACGTGTTGATCCTATCTTTAGCAGCCAGGTCAAGAGAATTGAAGAAGATCTCCTGAAAGATGCAGGGTTGCTGTCCATGTGTAGGGCAGGATCACAGCAGATCCTTATAGCGTTCCCATGCTTTAGCTAGCGGCTCCCCAGGCTTCTGTTTGAAAGCTATAATATTTTGGCGGAGGAGCGCGGTTTTGGTAGGAGGAAAGAATTTATTGAGAAATTCCTGCCTCACTTCAGCCCATGTAGTGAGGGATCTGGACGGAGACCCTCAAGCCATTTGAGTGCTAGACCAGCTAGAGACCAACGAAAAGCCTTCATCATGATATATTCCAAAGTGGTACCCTTAGCAAGAGTACGACACATATCAGTAAAGTTGGTAATATGTTGTAGAGGACATTCATTAAATCTACCATGAAAAGCATTATGTTTAATTTCAATCAGGAAAGGAGTGCGAATTTCATAGTTATTTTCAGGGATTAGAATAGCCGATTCAGGCACGACGAGAGTCAGGTGCATGTAATCCTCTGCAGTGGTAGGGTATTGGGCAAGCTCATCTTCCAATTTCCTTCTTCGCTCCGTTTCCTGCGTAGTGCGTGCTCTTTCAACGGTGAGAGCAATATCTTTGGCGGCTAGTTCCCTCTGAAGCCTCTGTATCAGCTGTGGACGTGTATGAGGCGTTCTAGATTGTCTAAGCCGTCAAACTCAAGCGGTTGACCAGAACGGTGCATACACCCTCCGAAGTAACTCAAATCAAATGTGAGATTTAACTACCTAAGGCGCGAATGATAGCTTCCCTAGCAACGACGCCAATTTATTGAGAGAGAAAATCGAGAGTGAAAATAAAATATGAATAAAATAAAGCAAACCGATTGGATCCCAGCAAATAATGTTTAAGACTCCCTCCCGATGTAGCAAGAGAAAGTCAGGTTCGAATCCTCGAGGAAGCTGGTCAGCGAATCCTAGGCAGCGGCGGAATCTCACGGGTGGTGATCGACCACAGGGTACTCGACCTCGACTAAGGTTTAGTCGATAGGGGTCAGGCACGGCCAATTTTGAGCAACAGAAGTTACTAGTGCTGGTCGACGTCGACTATCTCTACTCGACGTCGAGTACGGTCTGGTCGTAGTCGAGTACTGCAAAGACACAGAAGCAACAATGATCTTGCTCGATCGAAAATCAGTGGTCGATGTCGACTAAGGTCTAGTCGAAGTCGAGTAGGAAAAGAAAATAAACGAATGCAAATTTCGAATCTAAACAATGGATGAAGAAGAACTTCCAAGATTGGGGTTTGCAATAAAGATTACCATGAAAGCAGAATTATAAATCATAAAAGATGGTGACTTTATCGATAAAGGAGAAGACTTTCACCCAATCCGACAAGTAGGAATATGAATCTTTCCATAAATAACCCTAATTACATCTATTCCTTTTCATAATTAGAATTTATAATATTCCGAATAGAAATCCTAATTACTACCCAAGTTTCGCAACACGGGTTCTTCAATTTCTCAATCAAAGATGAAGCACATAGAATAGATTAAGATAACGATAAAAATACCTCCGTTTGCGATCGCTAATCCACCAACATGTCTCTCGTTGGGCTTACCCCAACCCTAGGAGTAGGTGGACTACTCGCGTCTCATCGCAATCACAAACATTAATTGAAAAGAAATAACTTGCATAAACTAAGTTCAAAGTCTTTACAATCCCGACACTCAAACTTTCGTAGAATGCCAAAACCCTAAAACTTTTGAACTCCTAAAACTCTATGCGGACTACTTCTCTGAAATTGAATGAATGAAAAACTAGCCCCATGGGCTTTATTTATAATGTTATATCCTTGCTAATCAAGGTAAGAAATTCTATCTAAAACTAAAGATAAAACTTAGATATAAAGGGAACATTTATCTAAAAGGAAATAAATAAATATCTTCTTCTTGTGGATAAATCCTCTTCTACATAGATAGATCTTTATAGAACTGGATGAAATCAGCCTTGCTTCATGCCCAAGTAGTCAACTCATGCTCGGATTGGCCCAATGGGCTCTCGGCCCAAACAGGTGGTAGTCGACTTCGACCAAGCCTGGTCGACGTCGAGTAGATCCGTACTCTACTTCGAGTACACTTCAGTTTGTCGAGTGCCTGTCCTTCTCCTCGAGTAGTCTTCTTCTCATCGAACTCGAGTGGTGTTTAGCAGTGGTCGACGTCGAGTAGGGTACTCGACGTCGAGTAGTCATAGAACTGGAGCCAGCTTGTGTCTGCTTTCCTAGGTCGTCCTGGCCTACCGTTGTGGTCGACATCGAGTAGGGTGTACTCTACGTCGAGTAGAATCCTGCTTTCGTATGCCCCTTTTGGTTTTATCCCGGAATTGCTCGAAATTCTGCAAAATGAACCCAAAACTTGTGTAGACCTCTATTTCTAATAAATAAGCATATACTGCACAAATTCAGCATATTCACAACCCAAAATATGCAAAGTATATAGAATTAGGAGCTAAAATGTGCATAAAAACATGGCTATTTTAGTGGACATTAGTTATATGAGAATGAATCTAAGATGTTGAAAGTTTGCTTTCTTCCTCCGTATGACCATTAAAAGTATTCCTTGAGGACAATGAAGCTTAAGTAAGGGGTGTTTGTTGTGAGCCTAAATTTCCATGTTTCGTACTTACTTTTATATCGATCTATGTATATATTTCATACATTTGTGTTATAATATCACATATTCTATGTAGTTTATGCTTATTTGCCAAATTATGGAGTCTGCAGTAGTTTCTGTTTATTTCCGCAGAAATCGGGGCATTTGATAGCAATTCGGAGAAAGGATGAAAAGCTCAAAGTCAACTACAGAAAGTCCAATGAGAAAGAGCACTCGACATAATTCTAGTCGACGTCAACTAAAACTAGTCGATGTCGAGTACGTCACGCGAGTCGAGCACGAGATGAGCAGAGATCCACTCGAGCAGAACAACTCTACTCAACGTCGAGGAGTTCTATTCAACGTCGAGTACCCACGTTGAGTCCAGCATGTGCACGAGCTCGAGTGCAACCCAGGAGGAAAAGTCATATTCGACGTCGAGTACCCACGTTGAGTCCAGCACGTGCTCGAGCTCGAGTGCAACCCAGGAGGAAAAGTCCTAATTGACGTCGACTAATCTAGTCAAAGTCGAGTACCACCCGTCAGCAGTCTGAGATCGAGTGGAGAAGAGAAGATAAAGTGCTTGCAAGAAAAGATTTGTGGAATTCTATCCATCCACATGAAGATATATCAAGACCAAGAGGAATATATCCACAATAGTCCTAGTTTCCTTATAAGATTTATTTCCTTTATCATTAATGTTTTATCTTATGTTTTTAGATAGAAAGATTTATATATATATATATATATATATATATATATATATATATATATATATATATATATATATATATATATATATATATATATATAGTTGTTTTTTCCTAAATTAGCTAGTTGGAACACTATAAATAAGGCTTTAGGGGTTGGATTTTAGAATCATCTAAGACAAGCCACAAGGCAACAGATAACAAGTAGGAGAGAGAGAGAGAGAGAGAGAGAGAGAGAGAGAGAAAGAGCTTTGGCCGAGTGGAGCAAGAGAGGTGAAAGCGGATTTGGCATTATTCGGTTGTAAGTTTTATTTGAGTTTTTTAATGTAGTTTATTTTCCTGAAATAATTAATGTGTTTATTCACGATGAAGAGCGAGTAGTCACCCAACGTCTAGGGTCGGGGTGAGCCCGACGGTAGCCATGTAAGGTAATGCAGAAAGGCACAATCTTTTGATGCGATTTCGTCTTCTATCCCTATGAGCATGATTCTTTTGCGAAAGTTGAAGGTGATCCTTGTTTGTGTTATTGAAGCGAAAGCGATCTTAGTACAAATTGGATTAATTATGTGAAAAAGGGTTAGTAACAATTAGGGTTTATGCGAAAGCCTCTATCTTTCTATTTGTTAATAACGAGAGTTATTTGATGAAAATGGATGATCTTTTATACCTTATGCATTATTTTATATGGTTATCGGTGTGGCGTTGAAACCCTTATCTTAGAAGTGTTTTAGTTCATTGAGTTTATTTCCAACAATTTCGTGTTTGCCTTCGTTTATGTGCAATTTAAAGTTTCAATTTATATTTTTGCATTAGTCGATTTCGACCAGAGTTAGTCGACGTCAAGTGCTACAGTGGTTGACGTCGAGTAAGTCCCAGTCAATATCGAGTACTTTTCGATGGTTTGCGTTTCTGTTTGCTTCTGTTTGCAGTTTCACCCGACTGAGTAGTCGACCTCGAGTAACTCTACTCGAAGTCGAGTACTTCTTGACTTAAAATCCGATGTAATATTCGTCTGCTACCTAGGATTCGCTGACCTGCTTCCTTGAGGATCGATCCTGACTTCTTGTTGCTACATCGGGAGGAAGTCTTGTAATCATATGCGTGGGCACGAATCTAGTTTGATTTATATTATTATATTTTGAACTTGATTTCCTCCTACGAACAACCCTCCTACAGCTGCATTTTGTTGTTTTATGCTTATTCCAAGCAGTACCCCTTCTCTGCCACACTGCACTCCACCCAACAAACCCACCTTCACCTTCAATTTCACCCTCTACATAGCCAGGGAAACCCACAGAAGAAGCTCTCTCTTTCCCTCGCATTTCCTCCTCTACAGATTTCCAACAACCACCTTTCTCCCCCAACCTCCTCTTTCCGTTTCTGAAGCAGTAGCTAGGAGCCCTTTGAAGCCACCAGAGTCACACTCGAGTGCTTCCTCCGCCTCCTCTTTTCGTGTACGGGAAGCGGCAACCCCATACCTCTCTTCTGGCGAATGAAGACGAAGCCGAGAGGCTCCGCCTCCAGGAGCAACAACCCAAGCCACCAAGTGCCACTGTCGAAGCCGCGTTTATCCCTCGCCTCCCCTGTTTCATCTCAAAAGGCAGGGAATGGGTTCCCTATCGTTTTCCGGCCAATTAGCCTTTAACGGTCCCTCTTTCTGAACCTTTCTTTCGTCCTAGGCTATTCCAACGTTGATCCACCTCCGGCGAGGCTCGAAGGATTCCCATCGAACCTTCTCCGGCGAGAATGAACCCCCCCTCGGTGAGCTTTCTCTTCCTCCATCCTCTCTACTCTCGCTTCGGTTATTCTGGGTCGGTTGAGGTCGGAAAAAGGGAGATTGTGAAGAGGGGAGTGGATCGGGAATTGATTGCCGCCGGAACCTAGGATTCATCCCCTTTCTTCCATGATTTTTGTAACCGCACAGAGCTCTGTTTTGTGATTTGGGGAAGGAGACACGAGTATGGGCCTGATTTCTGGATTATGGGCTCTATTTTCGGATCCTCTCTTTCCTTTCATTTTGTGGGGATGGGTACTTGACTATCGGGTCAGGTTTTGAACACGGATTCCACTCATTCCCTTCTTTTGTTGGGACAGGATCCATTTCTCACTTTTCTTCTTTGGGCCTTTTAATCCGGGTTGGGTTTCAGTGGGCCAGACCGAGTCTCTTTTTGGGTTGTATCTTTGGGCTTGAGAGGCTATTGTTATTATAAGTTTTGGTTGATTTATATGATTATGTTTTACTGTTATGTCTATTGGTTTTATGTTTTGTAATTGGGAGATATATTATTATTATCATATTATTTCTGACTTTTTGGGAGAAAAATATTTCTGGAATTTTATATATTATGAAATTATTTTGGACGGTGATATTATTTGAATATGTATTGTGTGATATTTTAATACCTAAATTTAGGAATTCTACAATGAATTATTGGCTTGGGTTTATTAATATGAATTGAAAAGAGAATTTAGCTATGGTATTGCATTTTGGTTAAGTATTAGTTGGAAAATTATTTAAAAGAGATTTTCAAGTTTTCAGAAATATTTCTTTAAAGATTTGTTGTCTTGAAAACCAAAATGTTGTAATATTTTGATAAACAAGATTTTGGGTTGACTTAGAGAATTTGTTACTTCCTCTTGAATTGGACAAATATAATTTGAGAAATCGTTTTGAATATGAATTGACTTAACTTGAGATTTGAGCGTTTGGAAAAGTTTGGGAAAATGATTTACTTGATTTAACTCGGTGATGCAAGATAATATTTGAGATATTATATGATTGTGGTGAGATAAGATGGAATGATTTGGATTGAGATATGGGAAGTATGTATTATAGTTTGGGGTGCCTTCTGTGTTTTAGATAGACTTATGCATATTTATATATTTGTTAGGTGATTGTTTCTTGTTGGACTCCGCTTGTGTTATCTTTTGTTGTTTGGCATTTTCAGGTAAGTATCTTACGAGACTTACTCAGCAACTTGGACCTCCTACCTAATGTGTCATATAGTGTGCAGGTGTTGCATATTCATAAAAGCATGCCATGTAGTATTATTCTTAGGACTTGCACTTATGAATGAGCATCCTTATTTTTTATGCGTTTGAAAAGAGGACGACCGTTATCTTTAGAGTCGTTGCTAAGGTCATTGGGGCATTCATGTTTAATATCGTTTCGATCCCAGTCGAGTCTTATATTATGTTGTGGCTGTGGCGGTGACCGAGTGTCCTACCTCGGTGTGGGTACGGACAGATGGATGCGGCACCGACCGAGTGTCCTACCTCGGTGTGGGTACTGACATATATGACCCCGAAGTAGGCACAGATTGTGGATTTGCCACTTGGCATTCTTTGGACGCCTTTACTTTATTTCTGCACTTATATTATATATCCTGATTAGCATGCTTGTGTGATTTAAATCATGTACTGCATTAGATCATCCTTTATTTAGGTATAGACATGTTATATGGCCTCTTTTGCGAAATCAAAGAACCTGACAAATCTGTTAACTTGGCTAAATGGAAAATTGCCCACTTATGATTTGGTTTTGACCCGTCCTTGCCGTGGCACTTTGTATCTTAATTTTGTTTTCCGCTCTAATTCTAAAAATGAATTTTGCGACTAAGCCTTTAGGACAGGTTAAGGGTACCCAACGGCCCTACAATAATTTTAGGCTTCGAAATCCCTTTTTCTTGCTGGTCTTAAATATGGTTTGAAACCTCGACCCGTCCCTGGATTGCAAGATCTAAACAAGGGGTTTCATCCCTCAAAAGGTAACCTGGGAATCATAATTCCGGGCCGTTACAAATTTGGTATCAGAGCCGAGGTTGTGCAATTTGGGTACGCAATGATCGAGTGTATCTTTTGGAAAACCGCCCATGAATTTCAAATGATTTGAAAGGATTTTGAAGGGGGAAAAATGAACTTAATATGCCTATCCCGGCCAATTGGACTAAGTATGAACTTGGCTTATTATAAAAGATGGAAACCAAGTAAAGAGGGGATTGAGCGGGTAGAAAGGCGGTAGATCATCCCTATTAGATGTAGTTGGGAATGAGTAGGAAAAATATGAGCTTGTTCTTTACAGATAGGTCTGGGAGACTCCAAGGAGATCTTTATAATTGTCATTGATTGATTCTATGTTGAGTGTTTGGTATGCTAAATATCTGATTGGTATATCCTAACAATGAAATGTGTATTGAATAATATGTGTAAACGGGATAAAGGGAGTACCCTTGACAAGAGGAAAATCTTTCGTTGTTCTTGCCAAAGAATACTCAAACTCACAACTAGTATAGTGTGTAAGTAAGAGATCGATCCACAGGGAAATCTATTCAATTCGATTGTCAATTCTAATCGCTAATAGAGAATATGGGGGGATTTTGGTGTGAAAAAGATCCGCCTTTTATCAAAACGAAAGCAAGCAAACAAAGGAAATTGGTTTTAGAATGCAGTGGACAGAAATAGGTTCACCTACAATTTATCACTTCGATTGATGAATTCGATCCATGTTTCAGCCTCTAGTTCTTGTCTTTTCCTATCAATGTCCTTGTCCAGATCTTAGGTAAATTACTAGTCCTACGAGTCCTACCAACCCTTATCTCTAAATAACCCTAACACGGTTTAGATTCAACCTAGAGATAGCATTAAGATTAGGAATTAACCAAGGTACTTATAATATCAAGCTACGAGTCGATATTCAACATGTATTTAACTTCCTACACATCCAATTAGTCCTACGAGTCCTAAAGGGATATGATTGCCACTTAGGTTAATGTTCGCTACGAGGAATCTACAAAACCCCAGCAATTGAATGAATCTACTCTAACTAGTCGGCCAGGTCAGAGAGAATAAAATACATTCAAGCAATTAAGCATAAAGAAGTCAAAACATTGGAATACGAATAAGAACTAGATTAAGAAACTCACAATTCAACAATCAAAGATCCAAATCGTAGGCGAAACCTCGAGAGTTTAGTTGCTCATGCTCAACGACGCTCTCAACAATGGAATAAAGTGCATAAGGTGAATGAAATAATAAACTAGAAAAGCCTTAAATAGCATTTAGAAAGTCGGCCAAACAACTCAATTAAACCCTAATTAAAATCCCGGATCGAATGTTCAGTTTATGCACGGACCGCGGGGCGGCCAGGGCAGGCCGCGGGGCGGCCGGCGATTCAGCGAAGTCCTCCGTTTCCCTTAGAGTTGCGGGGCGATCAGGCAAGCTGCGGGGCGGCCATCGATTCTTCTGAACTCCTTCTTCCGTTACTTCAACAACTCCTATGTATCTTCTTTAGCTTGTTTTCGCTCTTTTCCAATTCATCTCACCTTCAATCTACTATATCTGAAATAAACCATAAAATCATGTAGATTCCGCCTCTTCCAACTCAACAAGTAATTATGTAAATTCAACTAAATATATCCAATATTCACAACTAAACTATGCTAAATGCAATCTATTATGCAACACTAAATATGCTCTATCAACCCTTTTTCTCATATGGTCAAGCCCAGCTTGTGTGGAACAGCCCCTTCCACTATGTGAACCCCTTGGTAATCCTATCGAGTCCTTCTCCAAGATGTCGGTGTCCTCCACGGGAAATCAGGTTGTGAACACATTGTCTTCGGGAAGTATGTATGGATATGAGGGTTGTCTGAGTGATTATTAGAAGATGGTTCAGGATGAAATTCCGAGTGAAAAGTAAGGTGTTTCTGGGGCTGTCCTTCTCGATTCTTATGATGATCAACCAATGTCTTCTTGCCACAAGAGTCATACCAAAGTCCCACGAGAAAGAGGGGTGATGAGCCAGTTGGGAGAAGTCAATGGTTGCCCTTAGAGATCTATGTGCGGTTATAACGGTGGCTCTCTTTGAATTGCATGCATTAATATAATTTTTTAATCTTCAGAATATACCTTGCAAATGGTCATTAGTAAACAGTTATTCATGTTATTACATCGATGATTAGTTACCTTGCTTAGATCTCGAGTTATGCCTTACTTTCTATCATGATTATATGTTGTCATAGCATGTCTACTTGACCTATCGTACTGATTTTGCTGATGATTGATTGGAAGCATGAGCCGCATGACATGAATCTACCTGATTTTGCTCTATTAGGTTCATAATAGTGTGATCAACTTTCCTTAAATGACTGCCCGTAAATGGTCCCCTTATCATGCTAACTAATGACACCTCGATGCTTACCCTTCCTTTTGTGACAAGAATATATAGCATGCCCGTATGTTTTGTATTCATCAGGTTATCTATTTTTGATTTTTATGCGATTAATACTGTTGCGTGTTACTTGCGCTAAATTGAGAGTATGTTGGTGAAATTAAGCCTTGATAAATGCATGTCTTATTCAAGTATTTGTTGATTTGAACTCATGTCCTCGTATCTAGTCACATTACCCGTTACTTAGACTTGCATTATACCTCACTGCATTTCCTCTCATGCTTCTATATCATTGGAATATGATTGAATTGATTTCTTGCGTATAGTCGTGATTAAGTGCATGCATGTATCGTATGTTATGTTGAGCTATTAGTACCATATAGGACCCTTTGGTTGTCACTTGTGTGGATTTATACCTTGAATACCTCATTGCTGATTCTCTTTTGAGTTAGGTCCCTGATAGTGTGGTTCTTCCCTCTTTTGCCCTCTTAAAATGGTTACTCATTCTGATTAGATTGATATTGAATTCGATGATCGACTTGCTGTCCGTGATGGTTAAATTTAGCATGCTTACATGTTCTCGCTCGGTGATATTCCTCTATTACTCTATGACATCTTCTCGTGCTTGCATGAATGTATGACTTGATACCTCGCATGATCACACACCACGCTATATCATGATTTCACATACGCATGACACATGAATCTTAGAATGATTTTGGTCGAATTGCCTTGATTGTATTCATGTATTTATATATATGCTAGTAGCATCCTATAGGGCTTATGCTTTCCAATATAACTCGCTAAATGATTACATGTCGTACTTGGTCTTTAATGTGATAGCTATTGTACCGTTTTATGTGCCATGCGGTAATTCATTACGAGCATGATTATGATCTATCACTTGTGATGTTCTCCTTGGTACTCTTTGGTGATCACTCTTGCTTTCATGAACATTAGGTTGAACTCATTAAATCACTCTTGATTATGCCATGTCTTATTATGTATCATTAGCATCATGTAAGACATATGCTTTCTAAACGTATCTCGTCGTATGATTACATGTTGTTCTCAACCTATTATGCAATCATTGTTGTCAGATGTGATAGTTATTATGCTGCTCTTATGTGTTCTCGTATGACGCTTAGCCTGATTGTTATAATATACCTCGTCGTGCTATGATTCACCTCACCTGTTGTTGCATTTACCATGCTTGTACATTCGTTCATATACATGATACCTGTTATCCTCATTAAATCCCGCAAGACTTCGAATCTTGCATGATCATTACTGGTTCCTCATATCTTGCTTGAAATTGCTCGGCATATCTGCTTTCATGGACATAAAGACTATTAGCTTGTCTCACATGCATCCATGTAAGATTGGATTGTGTCATTTGGAATGAATACGTATGTCGTTCTCCTTGAGATAGGTACATGTTAGTGTGGATTAATGTGACTGGTGTGCTCCATGATGAATTCATTTTGCTCTTCACAATTGTAACCTAATAGACTTCCATAAGGGCATCGCTGTTATTCTCGGGTCGGAGTATTGTCTATAGTCCTATCGTCTTTAGTATGGGTCTACGTTTGTCTTTGAGAGGAACATTAGGTTGTCCATCCCCGTCACTCCCCTATCTCCGCTAACTTGGACACTTGCGTGATGCATTGGACGAGCGACCGCATGGAAAAGGGAACGGAAGGTTGGATAGCGATAGAGCAACGTAGCGGAAGCATGGGCCTATAGCCTACGAGCCTCAAGATCAACGATGTCGGCAGAGCGAGTACGTATAGAGGATTGCAGTTACGAAGTACGGTATGACTTGCAGATGGGAGTGTCCTCTGTTCGAATTGCTAATCCTTCTGAATTTGTTGATGATGATATTGCACTAATCGACCTGGCGATGGGATTTACGTGTTGATGTGCTGACTTGGTGATGACTGTTGCCTGATTGTCTGTTGTCTATGATGATATGATTTGATGCCTTATAGTTCTAATGTGCCATGATAACTTGATGTGTTGATACTCTAAGTTACTAAGCATGATCTAAATTCCCGTGCCTATAAAAGTATGAACTGCGAATGCAGAGAAACCTAAATTGTTATCTGATAAGGTTATGATGAAACTTGCTAGCTTGACTTGAGTATGTTCATATATGGTGTTTTGCAATAATTTTGAGCATGACGGTAAATTGAGACTTATTGATACATTTGCAATGCTTGATGATGAACTTATGACGATATTATCATAAATTCTAGCTGATATGATGTGGATCTTATGTGGGATGATTTCATGATTCCTTCTTCTTTGAACGAGTGGGTAAGATTCTTTTGTGAAGTGGTCGGAGGGTGATTAAGGAAGTTGAGCGGTTAGGATGATCGATGGTATTATGAGGTAAGTTGCAAGAGAGTGGTGTTGGCCCAGGTAAGACTTACCGAGCATGGAATTTATAAGAGGTGATGCTGGGTGGTTTCCGATGAGCTTCTAGGCTAATATTGGGTGAGAGTATGGTTAGGGAATGGCCGACTAGGTGGTGATCGAGAAATTCCCTAGAGGGGATGTGGCTGGCAGGGTATGCTGGTTGTGATGTCTTGAGTAGTATAGGAATTGTGGGGAATGACTTTTGAGAGTATTGAGAACATAGTATGAGAGGGTACTTGCGTGCGAAGTTAGAGATAGGAGTTGGATTTGATAACTCCCTCCCTTGATGAAAATTGGAATAAATGTTTCAAAGGCTTTGACAGGATGTTTTGTGTCAAAGGCCTTGGAGCATTAACAGTTGATGAAATACAAAACCTGTTTTATAAGTCCGTATATTATTTAATCTTATTATATACTTCCTTTATATTATATATATATATGTATGACTAATCTTTCATGAAGTATTTCGAGATTATATCTTTCCTTTTGGTGCATATTGAGGAGATCAAATTCAAAGAAGATCATGTCTTCAAAGTATCTTAAAATAGAAGATTCGGGCGCGCCATGATCTTTACTAGCCGTTGTTGAAGATCTGGTGTTGAAGATCCTCACGCTCCATGCTACTTATATAAAGGAAAGGAAGAAGAAGACAGAAAGTACAAGTGCTACACGAGTTGTCATTCATTCAAGCGAGATCTGTCTTCCAAAGTGTCTCTCTGCTAAGCGCTCAAGAGTTTGTTGTTTATTTCAAAGATTTTGAGAGTCACTGTGAGCTTACAGGATATATTCATTTAAAGTTTTACTCGAGAGTTTGTAACTCGGGAAGTTGCACTAGGCTATTGATTTGTGAGGGTAAGAGGATTGTACTAGATAGCTGAGAGAGGTGGGGCTCTTCTAGATTGGTCTAGGACTCCAAGGGAACGTGAGTTGACTAGATTGCAATTGTATAGGAGAGAGGCTTCTCGGTGAGCTATTAGGATCCTATGCTAAGCGAATCAATAAAGCCTTTTGAATCCTAGGGTTGTGAAAAAACCCTAGGCGGGGACGTAGGCCAAGTTCGTGCTGAATCTCGTAAACAATTACTCGTGTCCTTTACTTATTGCTTTACCTTATTTTCGCACTTGGTTCGATTGTCTAACTTTGTGATTCAGGTTTAATCTCAAAGGGTTTGATAAAAGCTCCAAAAGTCTTGAGACTTTCTGCGAAAAACGGGCATACTCTATTCAACCCCCCTTCTAGAGTATTTCTATATTACATTATTTTACTTTATCGAACCTTCAATTGGTATCAGAGCTTTACTCACTGTTTTTGATCTAACAATCTTGTGAGTTTTTGATCGTGTCTGGTGAAGCAAGCGGAGGATTTGCTCGGGGAAGGTCCACAAGCAGACCGCCACTCTTTGTAGGAAACAACTTTGTCAACTGGAGATCTTTGATGAAGATGTTCATCATAGACCAAGATCTAGAGCTTTGGAACATTATAGAGAATGGTCCGAAGATTCCAGAGAAAGAGGGACCAAACGATACAAAAGTTGCAACGAAGGAGTCTGAATACAACCAAGCAGATCTTGAAACCATCTCCAAAAACTACAGGGCTATTAACTTACTTTATTGTGGTCTTAACACTGATGAGTTTAACCGTTTTTCATCTTGTAGGTCAGCTAAAGAGATTTGGGACAAATTGGTCGTCACCTATGAAGGAACGAGCCAACTGAAAGACACCAAGATCAGCATCTTCCTTCAAAAGTATTAGCTCTTCAAGATGAAGTCTGATGATTCAATCAAGGCCATGTTCACACGATTCACAGAAATCACCAACAACCTTGACTCTCTCGGCAAGAGCTTTACCAACGTCGAGAAAGTGAGGAAGATACTGAGGTGCCTTCCAAAGGAGAAATGGGGTCCAAAAGTAACAGCTATAGAGGAAGCCCAGAACCTCACCACTCTACCCCTTGATGACCTCCTTGGGAAGCTGATCCCGCATGAGATGATCCTTAATGAAGACGATGGAGAACTTCCAGCTAGCACTAAGAATTTGGCACTCAAGTCTAAGAAGGATGAGCCCAAGGATGGATCTGATTTTGAAGATGAGGATGACGATGAGGATGATCCTTTTGCTCTTATCACAAGAGGCCTTGCTAGAATTCTCAAAATGAAGAAGCAATTCAACAAAAAGGATGGATCAGAGTCTTCAAAATTTCGAGGTAATTAGCCTCAATACAACAAGTATGAAAAGAAGACTAAACCGTTGTCTTGTTTTGCATGTGGTGGAACAGATCATCTTGTGAAAGACTGCCCTCAAAAGACAAAGAGCCAGCCCAAGAAAGGTGACAAATGGAAGATGAAAGCCATGTTGGCAACTTGGAGTGATTCCGACTCTGACTCCGACGATGAGAAGGCCAACATTTGTCTTATGGCCTCAGAAGTTGAATCCCCTGATGAATAGTGTTGAACAAAAATGCGCAATAATCGTACAGCACATTTTATTTGATTTTTAATATTTGAGTTCGACCCCTTTTGGTTATCCTCTTGATTCGAAGTCGTATCGATACCAAGATTTGAGTGGTTTTAGTGATTTGGGCTGCACCCGAATTTTAACGGGTTGCCTACGTATCTCTTGGAAGAGAATCAAGCCTCACGTAGTTCCGAGTGTTTAAGTTTGTTTGTTTTAACATCTTAAAGATTTTCATGCATCATTGGATCGTATTAGGACCCACCTTCTCGGAAGGGTAGCCCTAACATAAATCACACTATCATATGCATGAGATTTTCTCGTGTATCACCCGAATAAATTGAGCACACCTTCTCGGAAGGGTTTCCCAACTCAACGGCTATCACTTACACTGAAAATCATGTTTGTTTAATTTAAATTTAATTTTAACCCCGTTTTCATCTTTAAAGTAAATTTAGAGGTCAGCGACTGTACCCGACATATTCTTGAGATTTAATATCGGGTTACCTACGTAGCCGTTTTTTTCGGCGTCAAGTCTTTACGTAGTTCTACTTGACCCTTTGTATTTTGGAAAGTATGGTTTGAGATTTTGACTCCATTTTTGTTGAAGCCGATTTGAGATTGACCCACTTGAATTAATTGACAAAGAATATTTGACGAGTTTAATTTTATGCTTTGATCAAACTCGAATTCTTAATTTGTGCCAATTATAATTCTAATATTTTAGTGGGTTAATTTTGTAATTAGGCATACTTTTTTCAAATATGCCAAATACTAGCATATACGAGTACGTGGATCATGTAAATTGATGGCTACTACTCCCTCCGTTCGGCAAAACTTGTCGTTTTAGAGTTTTGTTTTTGTTCGGAAAAACTTGTCATTTTAGGTATTTCTGTTTCTACTTTACTAAAATGCCCTTGATTTGATTGATGTGTTGTGAGTTGTAGATTTTGATAAAGTAAAAAGTAGAGTAATAAATGAGGGTAAATTAGTAAAAAAAGAGTGTAATTATTAGCTTTATTAAAAGTTGTGTGGAAAGTTAAAATGACAAGTTTTGCCGAACGGAGGGAGTAGTATTTTGTTAAGCTTTAATTTGATATTTGCCACAACTTTCCATGGGCCGAGCCCAATCATTTTTTTATTTTTAAAGCCCATTTGGCTTACTGTAAAAAATTTCAACATCTCGTCTTTGTTGTTACTTTTACTTTCTTCTTTTTGCAGATGCTTTTGCGGGAGCTTTCTTTCTTTCTTTTAGCAGTAACAACACCATAGCTCAAGCTCAAACAAAACCTCCATAGCTGAAATTAAGTGGAGCTTGACCCGATCAAAGGTAGACACTCCCTAAGTTCATGACCGAGAGAGATTTCAGTGGGTGATTTTGGTGGTGAGAGCTAAAGTTCGACCCGATTAGGGGAAGCCAAGCACGGATGGGCTCCAATCATGAACGCTCGGGGCTGGCGAGCTTAGATCCGGTGCATCCACCGCCACCTAGGGGAGACGAAGGTAGCCGAGAGCACTGGGAAGGAGTTGAGGACAACCATGTCAAAGGCAATCAAGGTTTGTTTTGAAACCCCTATCAATTTCAATTTTTGCCCCAAATTAAAGCTTGCCATTTTGTTTGTCAAATTAGCTCCCACTTTGAATTTACCCTAACCCTCGAATCTGCGATGCATTTGTTTTAATTTTGGTCAGGCCGAAACTTGGTGTGCTTGGGACCCTGCATATTGTGGCTGATTTCAATCGAGGTTCAAGGGAAGACATTGAGTGAGCTTCTAGCCGTAGCTGTAATCGACTGCATCAAGGGCTTAAGTTAATTTTTTGTTTGCCTCAAAATTTTGGGATTTGAGGTTGCAAGACTGATTTTATCTCATTAATTTGGAACTAAATGAGAGAAATCACTTGCTTGGGATTCAGCAAACTTTTCTGGATTAGGAGTTGCTATCCACCCTTTTATATTGTGTTTATCTTAGAATTACAATCTGTCTGATCTGATATGTTGAGACGGGGGGTTTGATTTCACCATCTCTAATTTGTTGTCCTCTGCTTTGAACTGGCTGCTGGGCTTTTGTTGTTGTTATGAACATGCTTATATAGTAATCTAGTTTTTGTTGATAAATTCTTTTTCCTTTGAGTTTTCTCTTGGATCCGATTGGTTTGGTTGGAAGTAAAATGCAGTTTCCGTGAGACTGATTGTGTGCTCACGTATTAGAGAGATAGGATAAAGGTCCAATTCCATAAGTGGAGTTTTTTTATCTTGTTTTGTTCACCAGAAAAACAGCCTGTCCATCCCTTTGTAGGAAATTTCAGAAGTATATTTTTTTTGGATGTTGGTGAACTGTTTGAACATGGCCCGAGCAGAAATTTTGGCAGCACTTCGTCCCCTCGGAGGTCGATCCACGCCGGGATCGGGGGTGTAGTGGCGAAAGTATGAACTCTCAAGCCACTATGAGCTACTCTCAACCTACTATGAGGCGACCCCTAGGAGAAAGTGAAAACCTTCATCCTACTATGAGGTCATCCCCTAGGTGAGAGTTTGTATGTCCAGTACGGGTATCCTCTGCCTCTTGTCCTCCATTTTCCTCCAAATTAAGACAAAGAAGAGTTGTAGAAGTAGAGTGATACCTGCTGATGTATGTTTGCTCTCGGCCTACTGATTTAGAATGCACAAAAGACTATTTTATGCTTTCTTTCAATGTCTTTTTGCTCTCTCTGGGAACTGCTTCAGGGCTGCTAACGTGCCCCTTTTGGCTTCTAGGACCCCTATTTATAGGATGTAGGCTGAGGGCAGTTAATAGGCTACCCCCACTCTCTCATTTTTTCTCTTTTTTCTTTAAAACTCCTGCTGAGAAATAGAGAAAATCGCTCTCCACTTCCTGAAAAGCATCCAACTGCCCATTTTTGATAAAATCAAAGCCAACCCAAAAACAATAGCAGCATTTATAAAAGAGCAATTAACTAATTGGGAAAAGGCAAAAATGGATGACCTAAGCATGGATAAGGAGGCAGGAAACAAAATGCTGAAACCAGCAAAGACCAGGAAAAGAGACACAAAATGGAAAAAGCCCAGAGAAAACTGGTGCAAACTAAATTTTGATGGAGCCTTTTCTTCTGACAATCTAGGAACTTATGGATTCATTATCAGGGATTGTCAGGGTAGTACAAGATATGTTGAATCCGGCTCCTCCCCACTCGCTTCAGCAATTGGATCTGAATGCTTTGGCTTGTGGAAAGGTGTTCTCAAAGTTGTTGAATTAAAAATCTCGCGTATCTGCATTGAAAGTGATAATCTTAGTATTATCAAAAGCCTCAAGGCGGGTATGTCTTGCAGTGGCGAATATGATTCCTCATTTTGAGGTCTCTCATGTATTTAGGGAAGGCAATCAAGCTGCTGATCGACTATCTAATCTAGATTTTGGATTCTCTGGCTTGACCTTTCCCCCTGACGCTGTCTTGTGCAGTATCATCCGCAAGGATGCTCTTGGCTAGTTGGCTCTGTCAATAGTCAAATTTTTTCCGGTTCAAAAAAAAAAAAAAAAACTGCCCATTTTAGTGGTTTCTTCCAACTGCCCAATTTAACAGTTCCCTTTTCCTTTTGTTTAATATGTAACTTGGGATTGAATGGGCCGGACCTGCATAGCTCAATGGGCTTTTCTCTTATTTCTTTATTTTTTTTAATCTTTTTGCACTCTCAATTTATTTCTTGTAGAGAGCAATAATCCCATGTAATATTAAATTATATATATAATAATTTTTTTTAACCGCCAAACAGCTGCCCCCCGAACTTTGTATGTGTGGAATTTTGATGAACACATCCAATGTTCGACGAGAAACCCGTGAGCAGGGTGGTTGCAAGCCTTCTAGTGTGACACATGACGAGTCAACAAAAGGCTTTATCTTCCATTTTGAAACATATTTATGCTGTAGGATTTTGAAAAACGAGTAACCCCTTTTTAAAATAATGAGATAAATCAGATAAAATCTTGATGATATCTCTAACAAACTCTCCTGATCTCTTTGCAATTTGAATTTGAAGAAAAGATTTGTTTTTCAAAGCTCCAGTCTTTGAGCCTATTTAAACAGCTCTTTTTTTCCAGATGAAGCACTCAGATCTTTGTGAAGAAGCGTCTCTGCAGAGGAACTTAGGAAACAATGACAGAGAAAAGGCCCAAGGTACCACCCCCTTCGCTTCTATGATCCTCATTGCTTGTTCCTTTTTTTTGTCTAAATTTTGATGGATAGCTCTTCTTTCTTGTCAGAAACCCGTCATGACAGCTTATGGCGAGGTAGGCTCTCAGTGAGCGCCTAGGGCAAACGGTAAGGAGGTCATCAATGGGCCCCTTTACAATAGGACTCTTTCTCTGACAGAGTCTAAGGTCAGACCTCCTAGCGATGAATTGCCTCGGTTGTTCAAAAAGGAAGAAGTCTCATAGGGAGGCCTAATTTGCTCTTTGTATGAAGAAAGCGGATGCATCAGGCCTCGCAAGGAGTTCGGGCGAAGATTTAAGTCCACCCTTCTTGAAAAGGTGTGTCTTACTGATGACCTATCTCAGCCTAGGGAAGAATTCTATCCTACTTTGAAAAGGCTTTTAGATAGTCGCAGAAATTGGGGCGGAGAGCTTAATTTTCGTGGTTTATCGTCATTCGTCCCTTTCCTTATGGAATGGACTGACCGTGTTATGGACAAGTACCAAGAACCCATACAGCAAGCTGATATCCGTGGCCTCGTTGGAATCTCTCAATTCCCATATAACTACCACCAGGATGTCTGGAGAGCATTTTGTGAGTTGTGGGGTCCCTTGACCAACACGTTTCATCATGGCGGTGGAGAAGTCGGAATTTCCTTGCACGACTTGAAGGTGATCGGAGGTTTACCTATTTTAGGGGATCCCTATGAGGAATATTTGCCTCCAAATGAACAGCTCTTGGACGAGGCGAAATATCCTCCCACTGTGGCAGAATTTCTGCGAATTCATTCTGAGCTTTGTCAGCATGACAATACTTCAGAGGTACCAAACATATTCATTATGGCATAATTTCCTCCTTATTTTCTTCATTAGGAATACACTATTCGATATGGAAATAAAGTATCTAACTGAACCCCTGCTCTTTTCTTCTTGTGACAGGTTTCCTGGTCTAGGTGGATTCAACATTTCTATAGGGGTAAGCCACGCTATATTGCTTACGGTGAAGATCCTCCTGGCTCTAGCAAAAGGAGGACCTCTCACCTTTCGAATTTGAGAAAGGAATCAAAAGAGCCACTACCTCTGCGCATATCTAGAGAAGGGGAGCTCACTGCCTACCTAGCTCTTCTGTTAAGCAGGTTTGTCTTGCCTTTCGGGTCCAAGTCTATTAGGCCTGACACATTTGTGATGGCTTCTCTAATGGCCCAAGGGCGGAAAATTTCTCTTGCCCCCACTGTTTTGGGTCACATATACCATGGGTTGGGTGAAATGGCTACCTTTCCAGGAAACCCAGGTAGTGCCCAAACCAATTTTGGTATTCATTTTGTGGTGGGTTGGATAGTAGATTATTTTCCATTTTTATATCCCTGCCGCTCCACTGATGAATTTGATGAAGTTTTCCCTTCTATGGCGAAGTACGCCGGAGTAAATGGTCATGACAAAAGCCTTTATGAAGCTAGACTTATATTTAGAGGCACCCAGCGAGTATCATATAAGGTTGTGGGCTTTGGATTAGGGATTGGTGACAACGATTATATTGTCTCTGATTCATTGTTTGCTGAATGTTTTGAGCATCTGATAGCCACCCGCACCGCCCTTTTACCTGTCCGTTTTGGAGCTACAATGATGTTGGAGCCCTATTATCCAAGTAGGTTTGCTCGGCAGTTCGGGTTTGATCAAGGCGTCCCTGCTGATCCATTGGATTTTCCCTTGGGTGCACGAAGCAAAAGGTCCCTGGAGAGTATCGCCACTTCATATGCTCAGCTGCTCAGAAGGGATACTGGGGTTTTGTTTCATATCCCACATCCTCGCTACTTGGGTACTTATGTCTATGCATATTGTGGCTGGTGGGCTAGAGTTTCTGCCCCTTATTTGACTCAATCCTGCAGCCAGATCAAGACTGTTTTGACAGGAAAACCTTGCATTGAGCGGCCTGTTTTTGTAATTTCAGACACCAGAATAGTCACTGCAGGGACAAGAGGACGAGTAGAGATTTCCGAGGATGCTCAACAGCCCAGACGCAAAAGAAAATCTTCCCGTTCCTCCCGCTTCGCATCTCATTCAGGTGACACTTCCATCATCGACATGGAGAGGGCTGACCGTCCGGCTGATTCAACAAGAAGAGACTCCTCTAGTGACGCTCGCTACTTCAAAATGCAGTGTCGTCGTAATGGGTCTGAAAGCCCCACTTTAGCTGATCAGTATGACTTGCCTTTCTTTGAGAATTTTCCTGCTTCTGATAATGTTGTTGTTGCCGAAGACAGCGACCTAATCATTAGTGTGACGGAAGACACGACGACACCGCCCAACATGCTGCCCCAAGTTCCTCCTTTGAGCAAAGTTGTGGAATCCTCAGGTATGGTTTCTAATCCATCATCTCAGGTGAGCCTACAAGAGATGCTTGCCCGATCGCTTGATGAATGGATTCGGGAGACCCTTGTCATCGGCGTTAGACTTGCAAAGATCTTTTCAAGCTCACCATCCTCCACAAATTTGCTGGGTGAAAGGACTTCTGTGATGCAGACTCTCAAGACCATTCAGGTAATCGCAGGAGAAAACGAGGTCGATGTCACATGGCTTGTCTCGAAAGTTCAAAATCTGATGGATGAAGTTGACGTTGTGGCCAGTATCACAACAACCGTGGATGCGCAGCGTATTGAGCAGCTTTCAGTTCAACTGACTGAATGCTCTTCCAATCTTAAACTGAAGCAACAACAACTTTCCTCCTCTACAGCTCAATGGTCCTCCGATTTACAAGCAGGTGAACAAGAACTTCTACTCTTAAAAGGGAAGATTCAAGAGGTAGAACTTAGGCTTGAGTCCATCAAGGCTGAGCAGACAACTCAGGAATCCGAACTGCAAAGCTCCATTCTTGAAGGCGAAAACAGAATGCAATCGATCCGGGCTGAGCTGGACCAAGCAGGTCAAGACAAACTGGTGTAGTTGAAGACGAAGGAGACCCGCATCCATGCTTTGGCTAACGAGATTAATGTTTTCTCTTCCTCGTATTGATTTGCTTCTAGTTTAGCTTAATAATCAACCGAACAGTTGTATTGGTTGTATTCCTTTTTCAATTTGCTCACTTTCTTTGTATGCTTTGAACGCATTTTGTTTTCATTCAGAGCCAATTTGGCAGTAGCATTTCTTTATATGAGATCATTTAATTTCATTTTTTTATCACTTGTTTTGACCAAGGATTTACTCAACCATTTTACATGTGTATGGAAGATGTGTGTGGAAAATAGCAGTGGGTGTTTGCTATCCGATTCAATATATTTGAATTATATACCCATCAAATCAACCTCCTTTGGTGGATAAAACCAGCCCTCATAATATACATCACATGGCATGAATCGTAACTTATTATGAAAGTCCTGACAAATGATATTTCACACCTTCATGATATATATATATATATGACCGAGCTTGATTAACATCACCTTTAAACACATATAAGAGGTGGATAGATTTAATCAAAAGCTTGAGACCCTTCATGAGTTATATGCAATTCTCGTTGAAGGGACAAGATGGTGTTGTGTTTATTTTCAGGGCTGCACCTAGCGTTTTTATTAGCTAGACTGCCTACGTACCCTCTTCATGAGGGATCAAGTCTTTCGTAGTTCTTTTGGGCACCCATTTTTCACATATGCTCCAGGGCGCCTCGATTTCGGACTAATATCAAGTCCATGCTTTCATTTCTTTGTACCGGGATTTTTCTTTTTTTTTTCTTTTTTTTTACCGCATCACTCGAATTACCTGGGCCCACCTTCTAGGAAGGGTTTCCCAAATGACCCGACTATCATATGCGAACCCGGATTTTTTTTTTGCGCGACTGAATTTGACAAATGTTTTGATGTCAAACGTCCTACGTACTCCTTGTTGGAGATCGAGTCTTAACGTAGTTCTTAAACTTTTGACTCTAAAACATCATGTGAAAAACTTTTTCACAAATTTTCCGTTCACACATGAATATACTACTTCGCCTTCAGTATTTGAGAGCTCATATGCACCTTTGGGAAAAACTTTGGTCACCACATAAGGACCTTCCCATTTCGATTCAAACTTTCCTTGTGCTTTCCGATTGATGACAATTGGTCGTCAGATGGTAAGGACCAAGTCACCAATAGTGAAGGAGCGAAACTTAACCCGCTTGTTGAATGCCCCGGCTACTTGAGCCTGATAGATTTCAAGCTTTTGTTGTGTCGCTAACCTAAGCTCATCCAAGGCTTCAAGCCCGGCCAAACGAATTTTGACATTCTCCTCGGGGTCGGTAAGTTGAACCACTACTCTAAGAGATGGCAACTGTATCTCCAGTGGTAAAACAGCTTCGGACCCGAAGACCAAGTTGTATGGTGTACAACCTGTCGATGTTCGGGTTTGAAGACTCCACCTTGATTGTAAGATCTTGAGAACTAACGTGCAGGTGATCTAAAGGATGATGAAAGACAAAAAGGCTGGGTTTCAAAGTCTTGAAACCCAGACTAAAATGTTTTGATTACTTATGCATTTATCTAGTTCAAGTTATTCTTTTACAGGAAAGAACTCGAGGCTAATCTTTTTCTGGGCCTAAATTAATGGGCTCTATATTGGGCTATTTGATGAGACTTGGGATTTATCGATTTATATATGAATTTCTCATCTAACCCATTTTATGTACTAAATACATTATGCATATTCTTTCATGATCTCACTTTTTATACAAGGAAAGAATCTATTCAGAATTGATCATGCTTGATCATGAAGGAACATCTTGGAAGGCACACAAAGGATTTGTTTTGGAAGGAATTCAAATACTTTGGAAAGGATTTGAATTTCAAACGGTTTTCCCTCCAAGAAGCTCTACAAGGGTTTCAACTATAAAGGACGAAAGCTAAGAAGGATGAGGATACCAAGCAATCACGCAAGCATTCATAAGTATTCTAAAGCATTCGTCAAGTTTCTCCTACATTCTCATAAAGCTTAAGTTGGTGATCATTATTTAAGAGTTGAGAGGAACACTAGCGCTTATTGTACAAGTCATTCATTTTACACTTAGAGTTTTCATACTCGATCAAAACACAGTTGGTGTGTGGTGTGAGCTTTTATTTCACTTGTAAGTTTGAGAGCTAGAATAGAAGCGGTGAGGCTTTGTATAGAGAAAGGGAAGTTTCTCTAGGAAGTTCTAGGCTCAAAGGAAGTGAAATAAGAAGTGTTTGAATCCTACGGATTGGATAATCCTAGGCGGGGATGTAGGCAAGTTGGTGCCGAACCTCGTTAACAATTCGTGTGTTCATCTTTTATATTCCGCATTTACTTTGTCATATTCGATTTTACCTTGTCAAGTTCTGATAGCCTATATCAAGGTCTTGACAAGTTGCAGTAAATTTCTATTGTTGCGAAAATCGTCCATACTCTATTCATCCCCCCCCCCCCCCCTTCTAGAGTATTATTCATCGCCTTATAGACTCTTCAATTGGTATCAAAGCTTGGCTCACTGTTTTGATTTAACAATCTTGTGAGTTTTCAGCATGTCTACCATAAGTGATGGAGGTTTTGCTCAAGGAAGGTCAACCAATAGACCTCCACTGTTCTGTGGCAATAACTTTGTCCACTGGAGATCACTGATGCAAATGTTCATCATTGATCAAGACCTTGAGCTATGGGGCCTGGTCAAAAATGGACCACACGTTCCTAAAAAGACTGTCGATGGAAAGCAAGTTGATAAGATTGAGTCTGAGTACGATCAGACTGATCTTGAGAACATTGCTAAGAACTACAAAGCTATGAATCTATTATATTGCGCTCTCGATGCTAATGAGTTTAATCGTGTCTCAGCTTGCAAAAGTGCCAAGGAAATTTGGGATAAACTTTTAGTTACTTATGAGGGCACAAGTCAAGTTAAAGAGAGTAAGATTAATATCTTTCTCAGGCAATACGAACTTTTCAAGATGAATCCTGATGAGACAGTAAAGGAGATGTTCGCGAGATTCACTCAAATTGTTAACAACCTCGACTCACTTGGGAAAACCTTCTCCAACCCAGAAAAGGTTCGAAAGGTTCTAAGGAGCCTTCCGAAAACCAAGTGGGGTCCCAAGGTTACTGCAATTGAGGAAGCTCAAGATCTCTCTACACTTCCATTAGATGATCTTCTCGGAAAACTTATCACTCATGAGATGATATTAAACGAGGAAGATGGAGAATTACCCTCAACAACAAAGAACCTTGCTCTCAAAGCAAAGAAAGATCACTCACAATCTGAGAGTGATGAATCAGACGACGAAGATGATCCCTTTGCTCTCATTACAAGAGGATTAGCTCGAATTCTGAAGATGAAAAAGCAATTCTCCAACCGAGAAAATACTGATTCATCTAGATTCAAAAGCAAGTCTCCCAACATGTCAAAGAAGCCAAAAGTGCTAACATGTTTTGAGTGTGGAGAGACAGATCATCTCGTAAAGGAGTGCCCTATGAAGAAAAGAAATAAGTTCAAGAAATATGAACAAAAGAAAAAGGCTATGCTTGCATCCTGGAGTGACTCAGATTCATCATGTGAATCAGACACCGAAAAAGAACAGGCTAATCTCTGTCTTATGGTTGAACACGAAGGATCACAGACTCAAGACCTTGAACAAGTGGTAAGAAATCTAATGTCTAGTCCTCCCGATGTTCTTTCTGAAGTCCTAAGAAATATGATTTCTAATGAAGATACCTACAACAGTGAAATCAACATCTTGAAGGAAAAGCTGATAGATCAACAGAAATGCATCAGTGATATGTCGCTGGAAATGAAAAATCTTGAGACATCTCGGACAGCCCTTGACATTAAAGTCAAGACCTTGAGCTCAGAAAACTCTGATCTCAGGCAAAGCCTCTCCTCTCTAAAGAATCGTAATGAGAATTTAGAGAAAGAGAAGGCAAAGCTATCCGACAAGTGTCAAGACCAGCAGACTTCACTCATTCAATTCACCAGATCTAAAGCTAATCTTGATAAGATGTTGGGTGAACAACAACTCTCTATTAATAGAAGTGGTATTGGATACAACAAGAACTTTCCAAAGAAACCTAGTACCACTTTTGTTAAAGCTAAAGGCTATTGGCGTTCACCTACTTGCTTCCATTGTTGTAAGAAAGGACATGTTAGAGAAACCTGTCCATATAGGAGAAAGGATCCCTACATCATTATAAATACATTTCCAGTTCGGCTTAATGAACAGATAAAACAAGTTTGGGTTCCTAAAGGGACAAGACTACCCAACATGGTCTATCCTCATTATGAATCTAAAACTATGTATTGGTCTAGCCGGAAAGGTTGATGTTGGTATTGCAGGATATCATCAAGAGCAAAGAGCCAAAATGGATAATGGACAGTGGATGCTCACGACACATGAGTGGAAAGAAATCACTATTTCAAGATCTTAAGGAACAAACCACTGGAACAATTACTCTTGGTGATAAAGGGAAGTGCAACATTATTGGTATTGGTAATATTGGTAATTCAGAAAGTTGCATTAAGGATGTTTATCTTGTTGATGGATTAAAGTATAACCTCTTAAGTGTCTCTCAGTTGTGTGACAAAGGAAACACAGTCGGCTTTGACAGACACAAGTGTGAAGTCAGGAATGAAGAGACTGATGATCTAATTCTCACTGCTCACAGGCACAACAACACTTACGCTGTAAATGCTAATCATATTACAGGTACAAAACTCAAGTGTCTCAAGGTCTTGACAGAAGACCCCAGCCTATGGCATAGAAGACTAGGTCATGTAAGCATGCACACCCCCAATAAGCTCAAAACAAGAGATCTTGTGAGAGGTTTGCCTGATCTAAACTTCAAGAAAGAAGATCTATGCAATGCATGCACAAGAGGCAAACAGACACGCAGTTCCTTCAAACCTAAAAAGGTTGTAAGTTCCTCCCGTCCTCTTGAGTTGTTACATATGGACTTGTGTGGACCTATGCGAGTCAAATCTCCAAAGGGCAAACAATACATCCTGGTTATTATTGATGATTTCTCTCGTTTTACTTGGATCTCCTTTTTAAGAGAAAAATCAGAGGCTTTGCTCGAGTTTTCTAAACTTTGCAAAGAGTTGCAGACCTTGAAAAACATTCCTATTGTCTCCATTAGGAGTGATCATGGTAGAGAATTTGATCAACTTAAGTTTGATTTGTTCTGTGCTAAGTATGGAATTTCTCACAACTTTTCAGCACCTAGAACTCCTCAACAAAACGGAGTTGTGGAACGAAAGAACCGCACTTTGGAGGACATGTCTAGAACAATGCTTTTGGAAAATGGTTTGCCAAAAATCTACTGGGCTGAGGCTGTTAATACAGCCAATTACATTTTGAATCGATGCTTAATTCGTCCTATTTTGAAAAAGACTCCCTATGAACTTTTCAAAGGAAGAAAACCTAGCATTTCCTACTTCAAACCTTTTGGATGCACTTGCTTTGTTCATAACAATGGCAAAGATAATCTTGGAAAATTTAACGCACGTAGTGATGAAGGTATCTTTCTTGGATATTCGGCTACTAGCAAAGCTTATAGAGTTTATAACAAGCGCACCAAAATTGTTGAGGAGAGTATCCATGTGGTATTCGACGAAAGCAACAATGGTGTGTTGAGTGAAGGTGTTGCAGATCTCAATCTAAATCATCATGATTCGGATGGAGAAGAAGAGGACAAGGCCGAAAATAAGCAAGACCCAGAGAGAAACATGCAAGAACAAATCCAAGACATCAACGAGCTATCTCAAGACCTTGAGAAGGGATTACAGGATCAGGATTCAGTCATTGAAGAATCCAACACTCAAACTATCTCTCAAGACCTTGAAGAGAGACCTGCTACTAGTTCAAACAATCAGGGTCCAAAGCTACGAAAATTCAAACATGCCTCTTCACACTCAGCTCAAGATATCATATCAGATCCATCCTCTGGGGTAGAAACTCGATCTAGATTAAAGAATCTTTGTGCCTTTTATGCTTTTGTTTCTCTTATAGAACCAAAGACCCCAACTGAAGCACTCAAGGACTCGGATTGGATCACTGCCATGCAAAATGAGCTAAATGAGTTTGAAAGGAACAAGGTATGGACTCTTCAACCCAGACCACAACACCAATCAGTCATAGGAACTAGATGGCTGTTCCGAAATAAACTGGATGAAGCAGGCAAGATCATTCGAAACAAAGCAAGACTTGTTGCTCAAGGATACAATCAAGAAGAAGGTATAGACTACGAGGAGACATTTGCTCCTGTAGCAAGGTTAGAAGCTATACGTATATTACTTGCTTTTGCATCTTTCATGGGTATCAAGCTATTTCAAATGGATGTCAAATGTGCATTCCTAAATGGGTTCTTAGAAGAAGAGGTTTATGTTACCCAACCACCAGGCTTTGAATGTGAAGAATTTCCTAATCATGTGTATAAATTGGACAAAGCTCTCTATGGTCTCAAACAAGCCCCACGAGCTTGGTATGAAAGATTGTCCAAATACCTTCTTGAAAATGGTTTTCAAAGAGGATTGATCGATAAAACTCTTTTCATCAAAACTCGTGGAAATGATCTTTTGATTGTTCAAATATATGTAGATGATATACTATTTGGTGCTACTAATGATTCCCTTTGCAAGGAGTTTTCTGAAATTATGTGCAGGGAATTCGAAATGAGTCTCATGGGAGAATTAAACTTCTTCCTTGGCTTACAAGTCCTTCAAACGAGTAAGGGTGTCTTTTTTAATCAAGGGAAATATACCAGGGATCTACTAAAGAAATACAAAATGGAACAATCAAAGGTAGCAAAGACCCCTACGAGCTCCACTCTCTCTCTTGATCAAGAAAAGAATGGTAAGAATGTAAACCAAAAAGAGTACAGAGGTATGATTGGTTCACTCCTATACCTTACTGCTAGTAGACCTGACATAATGTTCAGTGTCTGTATGTGTGCTGGATTCCAAAGTGACCCTAAAGAATCTCATCTAGGATCTTCAGATACCTAAATGGATCTCAAGACCTTGGGCTATGGTATCCCAAACAAAGTAACTTTCATTTAAAAGGCTACTCAGATGCAGATTTTGCAGGATACAAAGTTGATAGAAAAAGCACTTCTGGCTGTTGCCAACTCCTAGGATCATCCTTGATAAGTTGGCACTCTAAGAAACAGAATTCAGTAGCCTTATCAACTGCAGAAGCCGAGTACATTGCTGCTGGAGCATGTTGCTCTCAGATTCTTTGGATAACACAACAACTCAGAGACCTTGGAATTGATCTTAAAGGTATTCCTATTTTGTGTGATAATACTAGTGCTATTTCAATCACTAAAAATCCAGTGCAGCATTCGAGAACCAAGCACATTGATGTGAGACACCATTTTATAAGAGACCATGTGGAGAAAGGGGATGTATCTATATCCTTCATATCCACTGACTTTCAGTTAGCTGATATCTTTACTAAACCACTCCCTGAAGATCGTTTCAGTTTTATTAGATTGGAGTTGGGTATGCTTAATAAGGAAGCACTTTCTTAGGGGGAGCAATTGCTTCTTATTTGAAAGTCATGAATTCAAATGAAATCTCAAGACCTTAACTTTATAAGGTTTCTGGATGATCATTTGAATGAAATTATTTTGGATCAAACTCTTGTTGATATCTTATGGATGTTCAATAAGAGTATCTTTTAATGTTCTGAGTTTATCTTGATGTCTTTTACCCCTTTCAAAAATCGATTTTCACATAGTTTAGTTCCCATTTTAAAAATATCCCAAATCTCTTTAATTTTTGCAAGTGGATGTGACACTTTGGGTTTAGAGAAATCAGATCATCATTACTTACTATTCAAGTGAGTTAATGAATCTGTACTTGCCAAATTGAAAAACTGAGGAGACGATTCGGTTTCCAGATTATTTGCTTTTTAATCTCTCCTTCCCCTCAGACTAAACCACTCATCTCTCACTCTATCTGTGTTCATTCTCTCGCTCACCGATTCCCAAAACTCTCTCTCTCTCTGTTTCTGTAACAAAAATGGCGGGATCAAAGCGCCCCTCAGCATCTCCATCTCCAGCCCCCTCTGCCAAGAGATATAAGATGCCTGCCAACAAGGGGAAGCAAGTTATGGAGGAATTTGAAGAACATTCAGAGGATTCCAGCGAGAGATCACCATCTCCACCACCTCTGATCAGAAAATCCAAAGGCAAAGCTCAAGCATCTACAGCTACTGCTCGCCCTCCTCAGGTACCCTCTATCATTTCCCCAAATTGGTTTTGCAACAAAGAGGTTGAGTAGTCCTGGAAACAGGACTTTTGCAACCGCCGCTTATGCTTCTGTGATGCTGTCGATTTCAACCCCCTACAATCCATGCCCTTGCCTTGCATTTCCCTCCTCAAATCTACCTGCTTCTGGACCTTGCTCAACCCTGGCAATTTTGCCTATCCCTGACTCACTAGACTCTTTTACGCCAACCTTACTGTTCATCGAGTGAATGGAACCATAACCCTAGTTTCGAAGGTCAAGAACACCCGAATTCGCCTCTCTCCTGAAAGCCTTGCTCTTATCCTTGATCTTCCAACTGAGATTCCCACAAAAGAATTCCCAAGCCGATTTGAATGTCTCTCTCGAGCACGAGATGAATTCACCACAAAAGAATTCCCAAGCCAAGCTCATCTTCACCATTCTGGCTCGCTGTATCTTCCCACGCATCCATTCCAGGGAATTGGTGACCGAGAATCTTCTCGAGATCCTCTTCCTAATCATGAACGGATACGAGCCTGACCTACCCAAACTCATCCTCGACTACATGACCCATGTCTCCACCTCCTCTCGGCCTATGCCTTTACCCTATGCAAACCTTTTGCCCAAAATCTTTGAAGCCTTTGACATCGACACATCAGGAGAAGAAAAGCAAACCTATAGTGGGATTGTTGATGAGGGCTGCCTAGATAGATTGGGCATTGCCAAAAATCTGAGGGGGCAATGGTTTCTGAGAAAGGATTTAAAGGGAAAACAGGTTGGTGAACCTAATATGAGTGAGGATAGATTGGCTGCTGTGGAAACTGAGATTCAAGACCTTAGGTTTGATCTAAGTAGGATGTGGTCGGATGTGGTGATTCGCCAGGACCAGACCCATGAGCTCCTCTCGGTGGTGAACTGCAAGCTTGATCAGATGATGCTCCTCAATGCTCTCACCTACACTGCTACAGGCTCTATCATGCCTCTAGAGCAAGAAACCTACGATAATGTGCGTGAGAAGACTGGGAATGTAATCTTCAATTGTGAAAATCAAGTGAAGAAACGCCCTATCCTGCGCCCCACGCATAGTGAACCCACCATTCTCACAGTCGAGCAATATTGTGTGGTTAAGAAATACAGGGATGTGGAGCGTCAGAAACAGCTTGCAGAGATGGAAAGAGACAAGGTCACCAGAGATGCTCTTGCAAGGTGGAGGAAGAAGTGCAGAGATGAGGTTAGAAGGAAATACCTTCCACCCAAGAAGCAGTACCCCACCTTTGGCGAATGGGTTGAAGAAGGAGCTGGAATTTGCCCTCCTGAAGATCCTAATGCTCCTGGTGCCCCTGGTACATCCTCTGATGCTGGACCCTCCTCTGCTAAGAAAGGCAAGAAGGCTCTTAAAGGCAAAAAGAAGAAGGCTGCAGATGGGGATTCTGACTCAAGGCCTTGATCTCCCACCCTCTTTTCTCTACTATCTAAAAACTCATCTTTTGCTGCTCGTATTTTAAAACTACTGGTGCTTTGGTTGTGTTTTGTTGGTGTTTCAAACATTTTCACCTCTCTGCCCTTTTGTTGGAAGACAAAAAGGGGGAGAATGTTTTGGTTGCCCTGCGTTTTGGCACTAGTTGGTTAAGTGCTTGTCGTTTTTAAAACTTAGATGATCCAAACATTTTATGCCTATATTATAATATGCTTATTTCCTCTTATGATTGCTGGAAATATGTTATAAATATTGACACAGGTTTTGTCTTCCATCAAGGGGGAGATTGAAGACTCCACCTTGATTGTAAGATCTTGAGAACTAACGTGCAGGTGATCTAAAGGATGATGAAAGGCAAAAAGGCTGGGTTTCAAGGTCTTGAAACCCAGACTAAAATGTTTTGATTACTTATGCATTTATCTAGTTCAAGTTATTCTTTTACAGGAAAGAATTCGAGGCTAATCTTTTTCTGGGCCTAAATTAATGGGCTCTATATTGGGCTATTTGATGAGACTTGGGATTTATCGATTTATATATGAATTTCTCATCTAACCCATTTTATGTACTAAATACATTATGCATATTCTTTCATGATCTCACTTTTTATACAAGGAAAGAATCTATTCAGAATTGATCATGCTTGATCATGAAGGAACATCTTGGAAGGCACACAAAGGATTTGTTTTGGAAGGAATTCAAATACTTTGGAAAGGATTTGAATTTCAAACGGTTTTCCCTCCAAGAAGCTCTACAAGGGTTTCAACTATAAAAGGACGAAAGCTAAGACGGATGAGGATACCAAGCAATCACGCAAGCATTCATAAGTATTCTAAAGCATTCGTCAAGTTTCTCCTACATTCTCATAAAGCTTAAGTTGGTGATCATTATTTAAGAGTTGAGAGGAACACTAGCGCTTATTGTACAAGTCATTCATTTTACACTTAGAGTTTTCATACTCGATCAAAACACAGTTGGTGTGTGGTGTGAGCTTTTATTTCACTTGTAAGTTTGAGAGCTAGAATAGAAGCGGTGAGGCTTTGTATAGGGAAAGGGAAGTTTCTCTAGGAAGTTCTAGGCTCAAAGGAAGTGAAATAAGAAGTGTTTGAATCCTACGGATTGGATAATCCTAGGCGGGGACGTAGGCAAGTTGGTGCCGAACCTCGTTAACAATTCGTGTGTTGATCTTTTATATTCCGCATTTACTTTGTCATATTCGATTTTACCTTGTCAAGTTCTGATAGCCTATATCAAGGTCTTGACAAGTTGCAGTAAATTTCTATTGTTGCGAAAATCGTCCATACTCTATTCATCCCCCCCCCCCTTCTAGAGTATTATTCATCGCCTTATAGACTCTTCAGGGTTGTAGTCCGGTAAGCCCATAGTGCCTCCGGTAACCGTTCATGCCAATCTCTCTTCGATTTTGAGACCATCTTCTTGAGAATTTTGCATAGCACTTTATTAAATGCTTCAGCTTGGCCATTTGATGACGGATTATAGCTAGATGAAAAGCTATGCTTAAACCCAAATTTCTCGCTCAATTTCACCAACATTTGATTCTTGAAGTAAAGAGCGTTATCGGAGATGATTTTCAAAGGCAATCCATATCGATAAATCAAATGAGTCCTTATGAAATTAGGGACTTCTTTCCCACCTCCTTCAAAGGTATCGCTTCGGCCAATTTGGAGAAATAATCCGTAGCCGCCAAAATATATTGGTGACCTCGGGAAGAAGATGGCTTTATGCTCCCTACCACATCAAGACCCCATGCATTGAAAGGCCATGACAAAGTAGTAGGATGTAGCATTTGAGGAGGTTGATGTATGAAGTCGCTATGAATTTGGTAAGCGTGACAAGCTTTAGCGAAGTCCATAGCATCTTTCACCATAGTAGTCCAATAGTAGCCTAACCGTTTGATTTGATTAGCCAATTTAGGACCTGCTTGATGCGCTCCGCACACTCCAGCATGAGTTTCGGCTAGAATGTATTTAGCTTCTTCTTTGGACAAGCACCTTAGCAAGATTCCGTCAAATGTTCTTCGATACAAAGTATCATTCTGAAGTAAGAATCTTGACACTCCTCTTTTAACATCCACCCTCCTTTTCGCATCATCGGGGAGGACTCCATGACGAAGATATTCAATAAGTGGTTGTCGCCAATCCATTTCTTCCTCAATTTCATAAACGGAAGCGAATTTTACTTCTTCTGTTGGCTCGTCTCGCTCCGAGGATGGCATAAGCAAAATGGCGTTCACCGATGGTAACCTGAATTTCCCTTTCATTTGGTAACATCAATGATGAGGCTAATTTTGCCAGAGCGTCTGCCTTGTCATTCTCACACCTCGATATATGCACCACTTCAACATGGTGGAATTGATGTGTGAGATATTTAGCTCTTTGATGCAAAGGGATCAAGTTTGCGTTTTTGACCTCGTATTGCCCATTTAATTGTCTAATGACTAATTGAGAGTCACCAAACACCTTCAATGGATCAATACACATTTCAAGAGCTATCTCCAAACCGATAATGAGTGCCTCATATTCTGCCACATTATTTGTGCAATTCTCTAAAAGAGAAAATGAATAAGGCACTATTCCATCACTTGGGGTAATGAAAACAATACCCACACCAGCCCCTCTCTTTGTTGCAGCACCATCAAAATATAACTGCCAAGATTTTTCCTCTGTCATGAAGACTTCTTCATCCAGCAAATCATCCGACAACTCCTCATTGTCCGGAGTAGGGTGGGCTGCTAAGAAATCAGCTATAACTTGCCCTTTTATTGCCTTTTGAGGCACATATTTGATGTCAAAAGGAGCTAGAAGCATAGCCCATTTGGCCAATCGTCCCCACAACACAGTTTTTGATAAAATGTATCGTAGAGGATCAGCTTTGGATATTAATGTGATTTGGTGGGATAAAAGGTAATGTCGTAGCTTTTGAATGACAAAAATCAATGCTAGACATATCTTTTCCATAGAGGAATAATTTTGTTCTGCCCCCACCATCGTTCGGCTGATGTAGTATAAGGCATTTTCCTTTCCGTCATCATTATTTTGAGCCAGCATAGCCCCTAACGATCGTTCAAGACTTGCGATGTACAAAATCAAGGGTCTTCCTTGAACTGGTGCCATAAGAACTGGCGGATCGATCAAATATTTCTTGATGCTCTCGAGGGCATTTTGGCAAGCTTGATCCCAAACGAAGGGAACATCTTTCTTCATCAACCTTAGAAAGGGTTGACATCTCCCCGTTAGGTTCGAAATGAACCGTCGAATATAAGCAAGCCTGCCTTGCAAGCCTCGCAGTTCACGGAGATTCCTCGGAGCTGGCATTTCCATGATCGCCTTAATTTTATCGGGATCAATTTCTATTCCTCAGCCTCGAACAACGAAACCAAGAAACTTTCCCGATGTTACACCAAAGGCGCATTTAAGAGGATTCATTTTCAACTGGTGCTTGCGCGATCTTTCAAAGATTATTTTAAGATCATTTATATGATCCCCCCTCTTTTTCATTTTCACCACAAGATCATCCACATAACACTCAATGGTGTTGTGAAGAAGATCATGAAATATGACCGTCATGGCTCTTTGATAGGTTGCCCCGGCATTCTTTAACCCAAAAGGCATCACTGTATAGCAATACGTGCCTAATGGTGTACGAAAAGCCGTTAGTTCTTCATCTTTGGGATGCATTTTGATTTGATTGTAGCCCGAAAACCCATCCATAAAGGACAAAGCTTGGAACCCCGTAGTGGAATCAACCAAGAGCTCTGTTATGGGAAGAGGGAACTCATCCTTGGGACATGCTTCATTTAAGTCCCTGAAATGAACACATATGCGCAGCTGACCATTTTTCTTCTTCACATGAGCAATGTTAGCCAACCATATCGGATATTGAACCTCCCGAATGAATCCGGCCTCGATGAGCTTATTGACTTCAACTTTGATTTGTACAGTCAACTCGGGCCGAAAACGGCGTTGCGCTTGCTTTACCGGTTTCTCTTTTTCCGAAATGGACAACTTATGCATTGCCACCTTTGGATCTAATCCAGGCATGTCTTGATACCCCCAAGCAAACACATCTCGATATTCATGGAGAAGCTCCTCATATAATCCTTTTTCCTTGTCTGTTAGAAAAGCACTAACAAAAACAGGTTTAGGATTTTCGATGCTCCCAAGATTGATCTCTTGGAGTTTATCGACCGTGGCTTGACCACCATCCTCCATTTCCGGTGGAGCTGGCTGGATTATGTTAACAAAATCCTGTGAGTCTTCGGCCGATTCACTCTCGCTAGAAGCCAACACCATGTTCACCTCCTCCATTTGAGTATCCATTGGATCCTCCGGCTTGCAAGTAGGAGCTTTTGACTTCTTTTTCTTAAGCTTTCACTTTTTATTTTTCTTGCCATTGGCCTTCTTGTTCTTGGACACACTGGCTTCTCGAAGTCTCTCAAACACAGAAACTTTCGGAGAACTCACTCCTAGTCTTCCAAAAAACGAGGCTCGTGGAGCGTTTGCTGTCTCTTGCAAGAACATATTTTGCTCATGACTTGTAAGAGTCATAGGCTCTAAGACTTTGGCCGACAACAATTCGCCTTCTTGTGAAAGTTGCAAATCATCCATCGAGATCTTGCTAGGGGGGTTTTGTTGGCTTTTGCATTTCCACGAGGGTTTCGTCACTTTAATTTTGACTTTATTATCAAACTTTGAAGAGACATGTTCATCGGGCAACTTAGACGACTCGCCCTTGAACACTACCCTCGTGTCTTCATTTCTTTTCTCTCCAAAATGTCGATGAATGACGAACTTCTTCTTAGGCACGGATTGGTCAATCTTGCGGAGAGGACAAGTGTAACTTGTCATTAAATAATTCATGGCCTTCTCCGTGGCACTTAACGGCTTTTGACCGGGTTGGCGCTTGTCTTTAGGTGTGTATTTGAACAATACCTTCGGACGAGTCACTTTCACCTCCTTCTTGCAAACAAGAGAGATTTTAGGTGGTGAAGACTCTTTTCGGCCAATCTCTTCTTTTTGAGGGCTTCCACTTCTACTGTCCTTTTTCACTTCCAAACGAGTGCTAGGATTACAATGCACCGCCTTGTAAAATTTGGCGTCCGCGTAGTTAACGCTTTCACCTTGAAATGGATCACTATCACCTCGGATAGTCCTCTCATTCCCGTTCTCATCGGTGTATTTTAAGCACTGATGAAGTGTAGAAGCAATTGATTTGCTAGCATGAAGCCAAGGTCTTCCAAGCAACGCATTATAAGAGGTTCCGGCATCGATCACATGGAAGAGAGCATCCTTGTAAAGATCATCCAGAACCACTTTTAAGGCAATAGCACCTAGCGCTTTTTGCCCCACTTGGTTGAATCCTTGAATCGTGAGTAATGTTGGCGATAGATGCTCAACGGAGAACTCCATCGCTTTCAAAGCCCGCAAAGGCAATAAGTTTACTGCGGACCCACAATCCAATAGGATTCTATTCAATTTGGTATCCCCGACCATATCCGTTACATATAACGGCCTGTTATGGTCATTGCTCCCCAGTTGGAGATCTTCATCGGAGAAGGTTATACATGCCATGCAGGAAGCGCAATGCACCGAAGGAGCTGGCGTGACTTCGTCGACCTCTACGTGATCAACTTGGTCTTTATAATCTTCCGGATCCATGAGAGCTTGAATTAAAGCCTTCCTTAGGTCGGTCGACATTTGTAGAGCATCATACATACTTAGACGTGCTGGAATGCGCTTTAAGTGACCGATAACATCATACTTCACCTTCTCTTTATAAGAAGTTTTTCGAAGTGACATCGGCACTCGTGGTGCAACATCTTTTGGATTAGATGCCCCAACCTCGTCACATTGGCTTGGTATGAAAGCTTCTTTGTCAACTGCCCCTTCAAAATTTGTCGTCTTTGAGGTATCACCAATGGGTGACTCCTTACCCTTTTCTTTTTTCATTGGGTTTAGAAGAAGATAACTTTTTTCCCGACCGAAGAGAAATTTCATCGACCTCTTCTTCCTCAACCATGTCGGCCCATGAGGTCATGCAACACTGGATGACTTTACCTTCCCAAAATAATTCTTCATCAGAAGAATCATCGACAACTTCACCTTCCCGAAACAATTCTTCATCGGAAGGATCATCGACAACTTCACCTTCCCGAAGTAATTCTTCATCGGGAGAGTCATCCTCCAAGAACTCTTTTGGAATGTAATCCATAAGAGTGAACATTTTACGTCCGGGTTGAGTATACTCTTCGTCGGACTTACTTTCGGACTTCTTATTCTTCTTACCCTTCTTCTTGCTTTTCTTCTTCTTATTTTTCTTTTCGGGCTTTCTACCGATCATCCTAAAGCCCGTAGGTTCTGCTCGTCGGGTGGTCTTTGATGAAGACTTCTTCCGACTTACACAAACCTACCACTTGGAACCATTCTCGCCCTCACCCTCCGGCGGAAACGATTCTTCGACGTTTGTTTGCATCAATACATCATATAAAGACATGCCACCTGGCCCATCTCTCAGCATATCGGGATAAGCCCATACAGTACGCACCTCATTGCGCATTTGAAACTGTACGGGGACGGCCTTCAGAGGCAGTGATACTGTAGGAATAGCATCCTCTTTGAAAAACTCCGACGAAGGGTTGCTCTCTACCTCTTCCGCTATTGATATAGAATTTGACGAAGCAGTTTGGTTTTTAGAGCTTACTCCCTCGATTTCAATCTCACCCTTGTTGATCATCGTCTCAACAATGTGCTTGAAAACATAACAATCTTCAATTGGATGACTAACAATACGGTGATACGGGCAATATCTTGGATCACCCGTTTTGTTGACTTCATTTGGCCTCTTTAACTCCGGGGGAGATATCATTTTCTCCTTACTCACTGAATATACCCCTTACATCTTCATCATCAAAGGGGTATTTCTTTTGCTTCCTCTCCTCGAGAGTTAGCCTTTTAGTAGTCTCTTTGGCCTGGCCCTTCTCATTTGTCCTGGAAGTACTCCCGAAGGGTTTTCCTTGGGGTTTAATGAAGGTGGCCATCGATTCTCCTTTTTACGCGGGTTACCTACCCTTATCTTTTCTTACCTCGTTAGCTTGAGGCCGACTCGCCCCGATTTTATGCCGAGCCAATTGGCGCTCAACATTGCAGGCCTTCGACACTAAAGCATCGAAAGCTTTAGGTTATGCACTGCCTACGTGCACCGCTAGCTCGGGAATCAAGTTGTTAGTGCACATTTGCACACATGCTTCTTCACTCAATTTTTCCGGGCATTGAAGTCGCAAGCTTCTCCATCTTGCAATGAAATCATTTGCAGACTCATTTGGCCTTTGATGAGCATTTGCAAGATCCATGATGGAAACTTTGGCCTTTGAACTCACAAATTGAGCAAGAAATTCCTTTTGTAGGTCATCCCAAGTATGGATCGACTCTGGCTGAAGCTGTGTATACCATGTAAACGCAGATCCTCTTAATGATTGGATAAACTGCCTTATCAACAATTGATCGCTTAACGCAGTTTCTCCGCACGCGGAGTAAAAATGAGCTAGATGCTCATGAGGCGAACCATGAATGCCGTCAAATTTATCAAAAGTCGGCCTTTGACAGTTGCAGAGGGAAAGGAATTGCATCATAATCTGCATGGTATGGCTTTCTATAGCCAATCACTGGCGGACTTTGGGAGATCTTAAACTCCCGAATCCCTTGAGCAATTAAATCCTTTATCTCTTTAGGGGAGATAGAGGAGCTACTTTCCTCTCGTCTTTGCTCTTGCCTGTTTTCGGAATTTTGTTGTTTCATTTGATCCATGAGGAGTTGTATTTGAGCCTCTCTTTCTTCCAGTTTTCTATGTAATTCCTGGAGTTGCTCTTCAACGGTTGAGGCACCGGTAACTAGCACTGACATGCTTTTAACTTCCTCTTCGGATCCATCATTTGATCCGATACCACTGACAACTGCCGTCGGAAACTCATCCTCATGAAACAACGAATCTGAATCTCCATATAAGGGAGAACTTTGTTTCTTTTTTGGTATAGTTGGCGGACTTGGAGAACGAGTAACTGCGCCGGCGTATGACATGGTCTTAGACCTTGATCTTGTCATTGGCCCCTCATACTCCTCCATAGAAATAGGCAGTGAGGTAGCTTTTCTTGGCACCACTATGCTTTTCCCTTTGTCCGGAGCTTGAAAAGATGCTTGAACATCCTTCTGAGGCTCCGTAGGCTTCAACACTTTCACCCTCGGAGCTTTGGCTTTCCGATCTCTTTTTTTTACAGATCCTTCTTTAACCTCTCCCTCCGAATAGGAGGTAACCATGACTTGTTCTACATGGTTCATATCGCAAGGAATTGAACCAAAGAAAATATGGCTTGAGCTCGCGGTTTGAGGTGCGATGATAGTCTTGTTTGCCTCAAGGAGGTCTTTGGCGGCCTTCCATAGGGTTGCGTTGGCTAGGTCCAACGCCGGGGATGGAGCTAACTTGCGAAGTGCCCCAGTCTTCCCGCGGTGGGAGCCACATTTTCGCCCCCTTCTTCTCTTGGGCTTGCTCGCCTTCCTGGCCATGGGTGTAGATTGCACGGTCGGAATCACATCCGTCCCAACATTCTTTCTTATAACTTGAATGATGGGTCCTCGAACAACTCCTTCTCCGGGCTTTGTACCGCTCGGACCGGCACCATTGCTCGCACCCTTACGGAGTACAAGTCTGTTGTTGGTTGATAGGTTCTCAAATTTCTTTTCATCAAGATTCACAGGCTTAGCTTTCTTGCCCCCGTGACTCGCAAACCCTTTAAGCTTCATGCTTTCTTTGCTTGAGGCCGGTAGTGGAAACCTGATCGCCGGGTTGGTGATTTTCTCATCCTCCGGAACTGGCAGAGCTCCGAAAACATTCTTGACTGGGATCTCCGTAGTGATGGAATCCCTACTAACCTCAAAGCGAACTTCGAACGACCGTCTCTTGATCCAGCGACCTCCCTTCACCATGAAAGTAGCAGGTAGCTCATCAAAGTTCACAGTCGCGATTGGTGCCATTTTTCCTTGCAACCAAAATAAATAAGCAAACTTTAGCATCGAATAAAACTAAGAGATGAAAAGGCAAAAAGGGTCCCACTGGACGTGCTAAAAATATGTTGAACAAAAATGCGCAATAATCGTACAACACATTTTATTTGATTTTTAATATTTGAGTTCGACCCCTTTTGGTTATCCTCTTGATTCGAAGTCGTATCGATACCAAGATTTGAGTGGTTTTAGTGATTTGGGCTGCATCCGAATTTTAACGGGTTGCCTACGTATCTCTTGGAAGAGAATCAAGCCTCACGTAGTTCCGAGTGTTTAAGTTTGTGTGTTTTAACATCTTAAAGATTTTCATGCATCATTGGATCGTATTAGGACCCACCTTCTCGGAAGGGTAGCCCTAACATAAATCACACTATCATATGCATGAGATTTTCTCGTGTATCACCCGAATAAATTGAGCACACCTTCTCGGAAGGGTTTCCCAACTCAACGGCTATCACTTACACGAAAAATCATGTTTGTTTAATTTAAATTTAATTTTAACCCCGTTTTCATCTTTAAACTAAATTTAGAGGTCAGCGACTGTACCCGACATATTCTTGAGATTTAATATCGGGTTACCTATGTAGCCGTTTTTTTCGGCGTCAAGTCTTTACGTAGTTCTACTTGACCCTTTGTATTTTGGAAAGTATGGTTTGAGATTTTGACTCCGTTTTTGTTGAAGCCGATTTGAGATTGACCCACTTGAATTAATTGAAAAAGAATATTTGACGAGTTTGATTTTATGCTTTGATCAAACTCAAATTCTTAATTTGTTCCAATTATAATTCTAATATTTTAGTGGGTTAATTTTGTAATTAGGCATACTTTTTTCACATATGCCAAATACTAGCATATACGAGTATGTGTATCATGTAAATTGATGGCTACTAGTATTTTGTTAAGCTTTAATTTGATATTTGCCACCACTTTCCATGGGCTGAGCCCAATCATTTTTTTATTTTAAAAGCTCATTTGGCTTACTGTAAAAATTTTGAACATCTCGTCTTTGTTGTTACTTTTACTTTCTTCTTTTTGCAGATGCTTTTGCGGGAGCTTTCTTTCTTTCTTTTAGCAGTAACAACACCATAGCTCAAGCTCAAACAAAACCTCCATAGCTGAAATTAAGAGGACCTCGACCCGATCAAAGGTAAACACTCCCCAAGTTCATGACCGAGAGAGATTTCAGTGGGTGATTTTGGTGGTGAGAGCTAAAGTTCGACCCGATTAGGGGAAGCCAAGCACGGATGGGCTCCAATCATGAACGCTCGGGGCTGGCGAGATTAGATCGGGTGCATCCACCGCCACCCTAGGAGACGAAGGTAGCCGAGAGCACTGGGAAGGAGTTGAGGACATCCATGGCAAAGGCAATCAAGGTTTGTTTTGAAACCCCTATCAATTTCAATTTTTGCCCCAAATTAAAGCTTGCCATTTTGTTTGTCAAATTAGCTCCCACTTTGAATTTACCCTGACCCTCGAATCTGAGATGCATTTGTTTTAATTTTGGTCAGGCCGAAACTTGGTGTACTTGGGACCCTGCATATTGTGGCTGATTTCAATCGATGTTCAAGGGAAGACAGTGAGTCAGCTTCTAGCCGTAGCTGTAATCGACTGCATCAAGGGCTTTTTTGGAGCGAACGCAATCATCAGAAAGCATTTGAAGAAGCTATGGACCACATTGTACAGGTTCATTTAGCTTAAGTTACTTTTTTGTTTGCCTCAAAATTTTGGGATTTGAGGTTGCAAGACGAATTTTATCTCATTAATTTGGAACTAAATGAGAGAAATCACTTGCTTGGGATTCAGCAAACTTTTCTGGATTAGGAGTTGCTATCCACCCTTTTATATTGTGTTTATCTTAGAATTACAATCTGTCTGATCTGATATGTTGAGACGGGGGGTTTGATTTCACCATCTCTAATTTGTTGTCCTCTGCTTTGAACTGGCTGGGCTTTTGTTGTTGTTATGAACCTGCTTATATAGTAATCTAGTTTTGGTTGATAACTTCTTTTTCCTTTGAGTTTTCTCTTGGATCCCATTGGTTTGGTTGGAAGTAAAATGCAGTTTCCGTGACACTGATTGTGTGCTCACGTATTAGAGAGATAGGATAAAGGTCCAATTCCATAAGTGGAGTTTTTTTATCCTGTTTTGTTCACCAGAAAAACAGCCTGTCCATCCCTTTGTAGGAAATTTCAGAAGTATATTTTTTTTGGATGTTGGTGAACTGTTTGAACATGGCCCGAGCAGAAATTTTGGCAGCACTTCGTCCCCTCGGAGGTCGATCCACGCCGGAATCGGGGGTGTAGTGGCGAAAGTATGAACTCTCAAGCCTCAAGCCACTACGAGCTACTCTCAACCTACTATGAGGCGACCCCTAGGAGAAAGTGAAAACCTTCATCCTACTATGAGGTCATCCCCTAGGTGAGAGTTTGTATGTCCAGTACGGGTATCCTCTGCCTCTTGTCCTCCATTTTCCTGCAAATTAAGACAAAGAAGAGTTGTAAGTAGAGTGATACCTGCTGCTGTATGTTTGCTCTCGGCCTACCGATTTAGAATGCACAATGGACTATTTTATGCTTTCTTTCAATGTCTTTTTGCTCTCTCTGGGAACTGCTTCAGGGCTACTAACGTGCCCCTTTTGGCTTCTAGGACCCCTATTTATAGGATGTAGGTTGAGGGTAGTTAATAGGCTACCCCCACTCTCTCATTTTTTCTCTTTTTTCTTTAAAACTCCTGCTGAGAAATAGAGAAAATCGCTCTCCACTTCCTGAAATGCATCCAACTGCCCATTTTAGTGGTTTCTTCCAACTGCCCAATTTAACAGTTCCCTTTTCCTTTTGTTTAATACTCCCTCCGTTCGGCAAAACTTGTCGTTTACTATTCATGCACGCTTTTTTAGAACGATAAAAACTATATAAAATATTCATTTTTTTATAATTTTTTTTTAACAAGTTTGTACTTATTAATAATAACTACGAAGTTGTTAAAAAAATTATTAAAAAAATAGATATTTTATATAGTTTTTATCTCATAAAAAAGCGTGCATGAATAGTAAAGTGTCAAGTTTTTCCGAACGGAGGTAGTATGTAACTTGGGATTGAATGGGCCGGACCTGCATAGCTCAATGGGCTTTTCTCTTCTTTCTTTATTTTTTTTAATCTTTTTGCACTCTCAATTTATTTCTTGTAGAGAGCAATAATCCCATGTAATATTAAATTATATATATAATAATTTTTTTTAACCGCCAAACAAAAAGTTTGAAGCTACTGTAAGAGAACTTATGGAAAGTCCAAAAGAGGTATTATCGGAATTCCTTTCAAATATGATTGCCAATGAAGAGAAGCTTATTGCCCAAACTAACATTCTTATTAAGAGAACTGTGGACTAGGAAATAACTATTGAGGATCTGTCTATGAGGGTCAAAGGTATTGAAGCTTCTTATTCAAGTCTTGACATTAAAGTCAAGACGCTTGACTCGGAGAAATATGAACTCAAGCAAGATCTCTTCTCTCTAAGAAATGAGCATCATGACTTAGAGAACGAGAAGATCTCCCTGAATAATAAGATTCAAGACCAACATACAGCCCTCATAAGTTTTATCAAATCCAAAGGTACTCTCGATAGGATGTTGGGTGAGCAAGAAAGCTCTCTAAACAAAAGTGGTATTGGTTGCAATCCAAAGTTTTTAAAGAAGCAACACATTACTACTTTTGTAAAGGCAAAAGGAAGCAGAACCTCTCCTATATGTCACCATTGTGCTAGAAAGGGACATGTAAAAGAGACCTGCCCTTATAGAAGAAAGGATCCATATATTATTCGCAATACATTTCTTTTTCATTTGAGAAAAGAACGGATAACACAAGTTTGGGTTCCAAAAGGCACTATTTTACCAAATATGGTTTACCCCAACAATGGATCCAAATTTGCTTATTGGTCTAGCCACAAAGGTTGATATTTGTCTTGCAGGAGAACACCAAGGTGAAAGATCACAAATGGATTATTGATAGTGGATGCTCGAGGCAAATGAGTGGGAAGAGCTCTCTCTTTCATGATCTAAAGGAGCAATCCACGGGAACAATCACTCTTGGTGACAAAGGAAAATGTGACATCGTTGGTATTGGTAGTGTTGGAAGTGATTCCAGCCATAGCATTAAAAATGTCTATCTTGTTAATGGTTTAAAGTATAATTTGCTTAGTGTCTCTCAATTATGTGATAGTGGCAACAATGTCAGATTTAACAAAAAAAGATGTATAGTGTGCAGAGATGATACAGGTGAATTTATATTGACTGCATATCGTTACAACAACATATACGCCGTAAATGCTGATCAAGTGGCACAAGGAAGCTTAACCTCTCTAAAGGCTTTGACGGACGATCCAAAGCTCTGGCACATGAGACTCGGTCATGTGAGCCCACATACGCTACAGAAGCTTGTGTCCAAAGGGCTAGTAAGAGGGCTACCTGAAATGGACTTCAAAGGTATTGATATGTGCAATGCATGCACACGAGGTAAACAAACACGTAGCTCTTTCAAACCCAAAAAGGTTGTAAGTTCTTCTAGACCCCTTGAACTTTTACATATGGATTTATGTGGTCCTATGCGAGTCAAATCTCCCAATGGTAAAAAGTACATGCTAGTTGTTGTTGATGATTTTTCTAGATATACTTGGGTTGCATTTTCAAAATAAAAATCAGAGGCCTTATTTGAGTTTTCAAAACATTGTAAGGAGTTGCAAACTTTAAGAAACGAGCCCATAGTGTCAATTCGGAGTGATCATGGTAGGGAGTTTGGTCAACTTCAATTTGATTTGTTTTGTGCTAAATATGGCATCTCCCATAACTTTTCTGCTCCTAGGACACCTCAACAAAACGGGGTTATGGAACGCAAGAACCGCACCTTAGAGGATATGACCAGGACTATGCTTTTAGAAAATGGATTACCTAAAACCTATTGGGCTGAAGCTGTTAACACAGCTAACTATATTTTGAATCGATGTCTTATTCGTTCCATCTTAAAGAAAACTCCTTATGAACTTTTCAAAGGCCGCAAACCACTTATATCTTATTTTAAACCCTTTGGTTGTACTTGTTTTGTTCATAACAATGGAAAAGATAACCTTGGGAAATTTGATGCGCGTAGTGATGAAGGTATATTTCTTGGCTATTCCACGAGTAGCAAAGCTTATAGAATCTTCAATAAAAGGACCCAGGTAGTTGAAGAAAGTATACATGTTATTTTTTATGAATGCAATGACGGTGCTTTGAGTGAAAGTGTTGCAGATATAGATCTTAACATCCATGAAGAGAACGAGGAAGGTGATGATGCTGCTACCAAGAACACAGAGAAGAGGAACATGCATGAACCGATTCTTAACACTGAAGAATTGGCCCAAGGTGTTGAAGATTCGTCCAAAACCCTTGGTGTCCAATCCAACAGTACCACGGAGTCAGATGTACTAGAAGTCTATCCTACTGGTGTGACGAATCAAGGAGCTGAGACTAGCAAAAGGAAATTCAAATACTCATCATCACACTCATTAAAGGATATCATTTCTGACCCTACTTCTAGTGTTCAAACTCGTTCTAAACTTAAAGATCTTTGTGCTTTTCACGCGTTTGTTTCTCTTATTGAGTCAAAGAAGGTAGATGAGGCACTGCAGGAGCCAGACTGGATCATTGCTATGCAAAGTGAGCTTAACGAATTTGAAAGGAACAAAGTCTAGACCTTGAAGCCTAGGCCAAAGCATCAATCAGTCATTGGCACACGATGGGTATTTCGAAACAACCTAGATGAGAATGGTAAGATTATGAGGAACAAGGAAAGGCTTGTTGTTTAAGGCTACAATCAAGAGGAAGGTATTGATTACGAGGAGACCTTTGCCCCCGTATCCAGGCTTGAAGCTATTCGCATTCTATTAGCATTTGCATCTTTTATGAGCATAAAATTATATCAAATGGATGTCAAGTGTGCTTTTCTCAATGGTTTCTTAGAGTAAGAAGTATATGTGGCTCAACCCCCAGGTTTTGAAAGTTCAGAATTTCCCAATCATGTTTATAAACTTGACAAAGTGCTTTATGGTTTGAAACAAGCCCCAAGAGCTTGGTATGAGCGCTTGTCAAAATATCTTTTAGAAAATGATTTTAAAAGGGGGTTGATCGACAAGACTCTTTTTATCAAAACCAAAGGAAAGGACATTTTGGTTATCAAATATATGTTGATGATATATTATTTGGTGCTACTAACACATCTTTGTGCAAGGAATTTTCTGACATAATGTGCAGTGAATTTGAGATGAGCTTGATGGGTGAACTCAACTTCTTTTTGGGATTACAAGTTCATCAATCCAAGAAAGGGATCTTTGTCAACCAAAGCAAGTACACTAAGGATCTCTTGAAGAAGTTCAAGATGGATCAATCCAAGGCAGCCAAGACTCCCATGAGCTCAACATTGTCTCTAGATCAAGACAAGACTGGAATAAGTGTCAATCAAAAGGAGTATCGAGGAAGGATTGGATCTTTATTATATCTCACGGCTTGTAGACCTGACATCATGTTTAGTGTTTGCATGTGCGCTAGGTTTCAAGCTGATCCTAAAGAATCTCACCTCGTGGCTGTGAAGAGGATCTTTTGATATCTCAATGGCACTAAGGACCTTGGCAGAGGACAGGTTCACCTTCATAAGACGAGAGATTGTGATGCTTAACAAGGATGCACTTTCGTAGGAGGAGCATTCCCTTTACGAAAGATAAATTCTACTTAGTGTCAAGACCCTTGAGAACTATGTCAAGGTGTGTGAACTAAATGGTGGATTACATATATCGGATCATATATTTTTGGTTAATATCTTTTTAGATATTTAATCAATTATATTTTTTTCGGATTTCAAAATTGTTCTTTTTTTATCTGTTAAAGATATTTTATTTTTGGAACTAGATTTTTCGGTTATTCAGTCCGATTTTAATGGAACATTTGAATTTTGAATTGGAAATCTTTCAAATTGACAATGTGATGATTTCTTTCCTTGGAACTCTAAACCCGTCCCATCACTCCCTCTACTTAAAATCAATCATTGCCCTCCTCTTGGTTTCAAGATGCTGAGACTGCTAGCAAGTGGGTAGATGAGTTTCGAACTCGTAAGATTAGTTGTTCTGATTTTTGGGATTTTGAGTTCTTCGAAGCTTTGAAGTTACCTTGCATTGATCTTCTCAAAAAATTCTCAGCCTGGACTCTTCTCAACCTTGAAACAGTCTACTACCCCCAACTTACCCGTCGTTTCTACATTAACCTAAAAGCCAAAAACGACACCAATGGTTGGTCTTTGGAGTCTGTTGTCAAAGGGGTTAGAATCTCTCTCAACTCCAATGATTTTGCAGATTTCCTTGGCTTACCTACCCCAGTTCCACCCTCTGAAATACACCCCTCAAAAAAGAATTGCATCATCCTTGCCCGAGCCAAGTACCTCCTACCCGAAGCATCCAACAACACATCAAAGCAACTCACCCACTCATCCCTAACCCTTGAGGCAAAAATAATTTTCAACATCATTGTTCGATGCCTCTTACCCCGTCTTAACTCTGGCTCGCTCCTTACTGACAATGCCATGGTCCTGCTCTACCGCATCTTAAATGGCCTTAACCTTGATCTAGCTAACACTATCCTTGGAACCATGGCTCATGCTAGAAAAGCTAGAAAAGGCTCTCCTCTCCCCTTTGCTACCCTTTTGACCCCTCTCTTCAAAGCTTCTGGAATTGATGTCAAAAATGAAGAACAGTTTCGTCATATGGGTAAGTTCGACTCTAAGGGCCTTGAAAAGATTGGCATTACTCGGTCTCCCCAAGGGACCTTGAGTCTTTCCACTCCTTCAAAAGCCTTTCCCACTGCTCCAGCTTTCGATGAACGCATGGACAACCTATAGTTGGGCTTGGAGGAAGTTCGCCTGGATATCAAGGAGCTGCATAAGGAGTTTATGACGGAGATGAGCGGGATTTCCAAGATGCTGCAAGGACTGTGAACAAGGCTCACTGATGATGCTCCAGACGACGAAGCTTAAACCCTACCCTACTCTACCCCACCCACTTGATACATTGCTGGTTTTTGGAAACGTTTTCAAAACATTTGGTGACTTTTTTGGTGACTGTTTTACCTCCTCCCTTTGTTGAGAGTCACTGTGAGCTTATAGGATATATTCATTTAAAATGTTGCTCGAGAGTTTGTAACTCGGGAAGTTGCACTAGGCTATTGATTTGTGAGAGTAAGAGGATTGTACTAGATAGCTGAGAGAGGTGGGGCTCTTCTAGATTGGTCTAGGACTCCAAGGGAACGTGAATTGACTAGATTGCAATTGTATAGGAGAGAGGCTTCTCGGTGAGCTATTAGGATCCCAAGCTAAGCGAATCAATAAAGCCTTTTGAATCCTAGGGTTGTGGAAGAACCCTAGGCGGGGACGTAGGTCAAGTTCGTGCTGAACCTCGTAAACAATTACTCGTGTCCTTTACTTATTGCTTTACCTTATTTCCGCACTTGGTTCGATTGTCTAACTTTGTGATTCAGGTTTAATCTCAAAGGGTTTGATACGAGCTCCAAAAGTCTTGAGACTTTCTGCGAAAAACGGACATACTCTATTCAACCCCCCTTTTAGAGTATTTCTATATTACATTATTTTACTTTATCAAACCTTCAGGATTCTCAGAGGCGGATGATGTGTGGTAGTGCTTGGTGGAATGAGGAGCGAGATTGGGGTATCGAAATGAATTGGGATTTCTTTAGGGGATTTTGTTTGAGTTGGTGTTGGTGAGTCTAGAAGAAGGTTGGTCTTGCTTTGGGAATTGGAATCCAACGAGTGGGGATTGCATTTTATTTCAACTGGTGATGATGTGAGGATTTTTTGATTATGTGAATTTGTGATGTGTATTGGCATGATGTTAGATAACGACCATGATGAACCTAATATACAATGATATTACATGTTATTCTGCAATATTGAATTCTAATTGACAGTGGCTAGTACTATCGCGATATATTGATGCATTGCTATCCTACTATGTTGTTTTAGAAGCCTGTTATGATATGATATATGAATTATGAGATAATGATGTGTTAGTATGTGAAAGCATGATGTTATGTTATGTGGTAGTAAACATGATGTTGCGTTATATGGCTGGCAAGCATGATTATGGATATGTTAAATGACGAATATGACTTTGAGGATGAATATGATTTGTATATATGAGATAATGATACATGATTACTAAATGATTGTTATATGGCATTGTGATGAGTTAAGATGATGCTTGGTGAATATGCTGACATTTGATGCTCGATTGACCGCTTGATCTTCCCTTTGCTGAATCTTAATAGAACGACCTTGTTGTGTTGATGTGTGGACAATGGTTTTGATTCATCGACTCTATGATGAGGAGATACTTTTATGATTATTGGTGTGATGTCGAGACGCTTGTCATCATTTTGGTATATTGTTGAGATGCATATTATGATCTTTAGTATGATGTGAAGATGTTGATGTGACCTTGTGTCACTATGCTAGTATGTGCTTTTAGACTTGGCTTATGATGTGTCGATTTGAGATTGGTTGGTTATGCGGTTATGCATTTCTTATGACTTATGAATCTAGCTTGAATTGAGACTGATAGATTGAGTTGATTCTGGAAACTAGGAAGAGAATATGGGATTAACCCTTAGAGGTGGATGATTCCACTTCTCGTGATCTGAAATTGCTTGTCTAAAGGTCAGATTTGAAGATTTTGGGCGGTTTCGTAAGGGACTAATTTGGATTTTTAAAAGAATAAACACTGTCGAGAATTTCAATGATTTCAAGGTCAATATTTCAATTTACAAAACTCTTTTGAATTTTTCAGAATTGGATTTACATTATGACGTCTCAAGAAGTGGATACAAGCATTTTATGGGGGCACTTATGGAGTGCTTGCTAAGACCTGGTCGGGACGCTATGATGCTTTTGATTTATGATATAACTGAGAAGTCGGGATAAGGATGTGATAGGGGCCCATATCACATACTTGTTACGATCAATTGGGTATGTCATGATCACGACGAAGATATTGTGAGGGCTTCATAGGGGGACTTATGAGGTACTTACGGGATCAAACTTATTCTCATTGCTTTAGAATGATTTTAGTCTCGGGGACGAGACTTGTTTTTAGAGGTGGATGAATATAAAGGACGAATATATTTTCTATATTATTTTAATATTATTTTAAATAAATATACTATTATTCTATTCAATTTTTAAAAGTGGGAGAAAACTCGTCCTCGAACACAAGTTTCGGTTTTAAAATCCTTCCGGCATCGTTTTAGAACTTGGATTTTAACTAAAATTGATTTCTCTTTCGAATTCCGAGTCTAAAGAATTTTAAGATGATTTCGATCGTGCTTAAAAGAATTTGAAAATTTCGTGTCAAAATATGTTAGCGTCTGGATTGTGTTAGAGAGCAGGTTTCGGGTTTAATTTCTCCGGGATTTCAATTGTTATTTGTGGGGACCAATTTTCCCCTATTTCAATTTCCTTTTCTTTTTCTTATTTCTTTCCTCTCTCTCTCTCTCTCTCTCTCTCTCTCTCTCTCTCTCTCTCTCTCTCTCTCTCTCTCTCTCTCTCCTCTGAGATTTCCGTTGAGGGAGATTCCCTCTACCCTCCTACAGCTGCATTTTGTTGTTTTATGCTTATTCCAAGCAGTACCTCTTCTCTGCCACACTGCACTCCACCCAAACAACCCACCTTCACCTGCAATTTCACAATCTAAAAAGCTAGGGAAACCCACAAAAAAAGCTCTCTTTCCCTCCCATTTTAAAAATATCCCAAATCTCTTTAATTTTTGCAACTGGATGTGACACTTTGGGTTTAGAGAAATCAGATCATCATTACTTACTATTCAAGTGAGTTAATGAATCTGTACTTGCCAAATTGAAAAACTGAGGAGACGATTCGGTTTCCAGATTATTTGCTTTTTAATCTCTCCTTCCCCTCAGACTAAACCACTCATCTCTCACTCTATCTGTGTTCATTCTCTCGCTCACCGATTCCCAAAACTCTCTCTCTCTCTGTTTCTGTAACAAAAATGGCGGGATCAAAGCGCCCCTCAGCATCTCCATCTCCAGCCCCCTCTGCCAAGAGATATAAGATGCCTGCCAACAAGGGGAAGCAAGTTATGGAGGAATTTGAAGAACATTCAGAGGATTCCAGCGAGAGATCACCATCTCCACCACCTCTGATCAGAAAATCCAAAGGCAAAGCTCAAGCATCTACAGCTACTGCTCGCCCTCCTCAGGTACCCTCTATCATTTCCCCAAATTGGTTTTGCAACAAAGAGGTTGAGTAGTCCTGGAAACAGGACTTTTGCAACCGCCGCTTATGCTTCTGTGATGCTGTCGATTTCAACCCCCTACAATCCATGCCCTTGCCTTGCATTTCCCTCCTCAAATCTACCTGCTTCTGGACCTTGCTCAACCCTGGCAATTTTGCCTATCCCTGACTCACTAGACTCTTTTACGCCAACCTTACTGTTCATCGAGTGAATGGAACCATAACCCTAGTTTCGAAGGTCAAGAACACCCGAATTCGCCTCTCTCCTGAAAGCCTTGCTCTTATCCTTGATCTTCCAACTGAGATTCCCACAAAAGAATTCCCAAGCCGATTTGAATGTCTCTCTCGAGCACGAGATGAATTCACCACAAAAGAATTCCCAAGCCAAGCTCATCTTCACCATTCTGGCTCGCTGTATCTTCCCACGCATCCATTCCAGGGAATTGGTGACCGAGAATCTTCTCGAGATCCTCTTCCTAATCATGAACGGATACGAGCCTGACCTACCCAAACTCATCCTCGACTACATGACCCATGTCTCCACCTCCTCTCGGCCTATGCCTTTACCCTATGCAAACCTTTTGCCCAAAATCTTTGAAGCCTTTGACATCGACACATCAGGAGAAGAAAAGCAAACCTATAGTGGGATTGTTGATGAGGGCTGCCTAGATAGATTGGGCATTGCCAAAAATCTGAGGGGGCAATGGTTTCTGAGAAAGGATTTAAAGGGAAAACAGGTTGGTGAACCTAATATGAGTGAGGATAGATTGGCTGCTGTGGAAACTGAGATTCAAGACCTTAGGTTTGATCTAAGTAGGATGTGGTCGGATGTGGTGATTCGCCAGGACCAGACCCATGAGCTCCTCTCGGTGGTGAACTGCAAGCTTGATCAGATGATGCTCCTCAATGCTCTCACCTACACTGCTACAGGCTCTATCATGCCTCTAGAGCAAGAAACCTACGATAATGTGCGTGAGAAGACTGGGAATGTAATCTTCAATTGTGAAAATCAAGTGAAGAAACGCCCTATCCTGCGCCCCACGCATAGTGAACCCACCATTCTCACAGTCGAGCAATATTGTGTGGTTAAGAAATACAGGGATGTGGAGCATCAGAAACAGCTTGCAGAGATGGAAAGAGACAAGGTCACCAGAGATGCTCTTGCAAGGTGGAGGAAGAAGTGCAGAGATGAGGTTAGAAGGAAATACCTTCCACCCAAGAAGCAGTACCCCACCTTTGGCGAATGGGTTGAAGAAGGAGCTGGAATTTGCCCTCCTGAAGATCCTAATGCTCTTGGTGCCCCTGGTACATCCTCTGATGCTGGACCCTCCTCTGCTAAGAAAGGCAAGAAGGCTCTTAAAGGCAAAAAGAAGAAGGCTGCAGATGGGGATTCTGACTCAAGGCCTTGATCTCCCACCCTCTTTTCTCTACTATCTAAAAACTCATCTTTTGCTGCTCGTATTTTAAAACTACTGGTGCTTTGGTTGTGTTTTGTTGGTGTTTCAAACATTTTCACCTCTCTGCCCTTTTGTTGGAAGACAAAAAGGGGGAGAATGTTTTGGTTGCCCTGCGTTTTGGCACTAGTTGGTTAAGTGCTTGTCGTTTTTAAAACTTAGATGATCCAAACATTTTATGCCTATATTATAATATGCTTATTTCCTCTTATGATTGCTGGAAATATGTTATAAATATTGACACAGGTTTTGTCTTCCATCAAGGGGGAGATTGAAGACTCCACCTTGATTGTAAGATCTTGAGAACTAACGTGCAAGTGATCTAAAGGATGATGAAAGGCAAAAAGGCTGGGTTTCAAGGTCTTGAAACCCAGACTAAAATGTTTTGATTACTTATGCATTTATCTAGTTCAAGTTATTCTTTTACAGGAAAGAATTCGAGGCTAATCTTTTTCTGGGCCTAAATTAATGGGCTCTATATTGGGCTATTTGATGAGACTTGGGATTTATCGATTTATATATGAATTTCTCATCTAACCCATTTTATGTACTAAATACATTATGCATATTCTTTCATGATCTCACTTTTTATACAAGGAAAGAATCTATTCAGAATTGATCATGCTTGATCATGAAGGAACATCTTGGAAGGCACACAAAGGATTTGTTTTGGAAGGAATTCAAATACTTTGGAAAGGATTTGAATTTCAAACGGTTTTCCCTCCAAGAAGCTCTACAAGGGTTTCAACTATAAAAGGACGAAAGCTAAGACGGATGAGGATACCAAGCAATCACGCAAGCATTCATAAGTATTCTAAAGCATTCGTCAAGTTTCTCCTACATTCTCATAAAGCTTAAGTTGGTGATCATTATTTAAGAGTTGAGAGGAACACTAGCGCTTATTGTACAAGTCATTCATTTTACACTTAGAGTTTTCATACTCGATCAAAACACAGTTGGTGTGTGGTGTGAGCTTTTATTTCACTTGTAAGTTTGAGAGCTAGAATAGAAGCGGTGAGGCTTTGTATAGGGAAAGGGAAGTTTCTCTAGGAAGTTCTAGGCTCAAAGGAAGTGAAATAAGAAGTGTTTGAATCCTACGGATTGGATAATCCTAGGCGGGGACGTAGGCAAGTTGGTGCCGAACCTCGTTAACAATTCGTGTGTTGATCTTTTATATTCCGCATTTACTTTGTCATATTCGATTTTACCTTGTCAAGTTCTGATAGCCTATATCAAGGTCTTGACAAGTTGCAGTAAATTTCTATTGTTGCGAAAATCGTCCATACTCTATTCATCCCCCCCCCCCTTCTAGAGTATTATTCATCGCCTTATAGACTCTTCAGGGTTGTAGTCCGGTAAGCCCATAGTGCCTCCGGTAACCGTTCATGCCAATCTCTCTTCGATTTTGAGACCATCTTCTTGAGAATTTTGCATAGCACTTTATTAAATGCTTCAGCTTGGCCATTTGATGACGGATTATAGCTAGATGAAAAGCTATGCTTAAACCCAAATTTCTCGCTCAATTTCACCAACATTTGATTCTTGAAGTAAAGAGCGTTATCGGAGATGATTTTCAAAGGCAATCCATATCGATAAATCAAATGAGTCCTTATGAAATTAGGGACTTCTTTCCCACCTCCTTCAAAGGTATCGCTTCGGCCAATTTGGAGAAATAATCCGTAGCCGCCAAAATATATTGGTGACCTCGGGAAGAAGATGGCTTTATGCTCCCTACCACATCAAGACCCCATGCATTGAAAGGCCATGACAAAGTAGTAGGATGTAGCATTTGAGGAGGTTGATGTATGAAGTCGCTATGAATTTGGTAAGCGTGACAAGCTTTAGCGAAGTCCATAGCATCTTTCACCATAGTAGTCCAATAGTAGCCTAACCGTTTGATTTGATTAGCCAATTTAGGACCTGCTTGATGCGCTCCGCACACTCCAGCATGAGTTTCGGCTAGAATGTATTTAGCTTCTTCTTTGGACAAGCACCTTAGCAAGATTCCGTCAAATGTTCTTCGATACAAAGTATCATTCTGAAGTAAGAATCTTGACACTCCTCTTTTAACATCCACCCTCCTTTTCGCATCATCGGGGAGGACTCCATGACGAAGATATTCAATAAGTGGTTGTCGCCAATCCATTTCTTCCTCAATTTCATAAACGGAAGCGAATTTTACTTCTTCTGTTGGCTCGTCTCGCTCCGAGGATGGCATAAGCAAAATGGCGTTCACCGATGGTAACCTGAATTTCCCTTTCATTTGGTAACATCAATGATGAGGCTAATTTTGCCAGAGCGTCTGCCTTGTCATTCTCACACCTCGATATATGCACCACTTCAACATGGTGGAATTGATGTGTGAGATATTTAGCTCTTTGATGCAAAGGGATCAAGTTTGCGTTTTTGACCTCGTATTGCCCATTTAATTGTCTAATGACTAATTGAGAGTCACCAAACACCTTCAATGGATCAATACACATTTCAAGAGCTATCTCCAAACCGATAATGAGTGCCTCATATTCTGCCACATTATTTGTGCAATTCTCTAAAAGAGAAAATGAATAAGGCACTATTCCATCACTTGGGGTAATGAAAACAATACCCACACCAGCCCCTCTCTTTGTTGCAGCACCATCAAAATATAACTGCCAAGATTTTTCCTCTGTCATGAAGACTTCTTCATCCAGCAAATCATCCGACAACTCCTCATTGTCCGGAGTAGGGTGGGCTGCTAAGAAATCAGCTATAACTTGCCCTTTTATTGCCTTTTGAGGCACATATTTGATGTCAAAAGGAGCTAGAAGCATAGCCCATTTGGCCAATCGTCCCCACAACACAGTTTTTGATAAAATGTATCGTAGAGGATCAGCTTTGGATATTAATGTGATTTGGTGGGATAAAAGGTAATGTCGTAGCTTTTGAATGACAAAAATCAATGCTAGACATATCTTTTCCATAGAGGAATAATTTTGTTCTGCCCCCACCATCGTTCGGCTGATGTAGTATAAGGCATTTTCCTTTCCGTCATCATTATTTTGAGCCAGCATAGCCCCTAACGATCGTTCAAGACTTGCGATGTACAAAATCAAGGGTCTTCCTTGAACTGGTGCCATAAGAACTGGCGGATCGATCAAATATTTCTTGATGCTCTCGAGGGCATTTTGGCAAGCTTGATCCCAAACGAAGGGAACATCTTTCTTCATCAACCTTAGAAAGGGTTGACATCTCCCCGTTAGGTTCGAAATGAACCGTCGAATATAAGCAAGCCTGCCTTGCAAGCCTCGCAGTTCACGGAGATTCCTCGGAGCTGGCATTTCCATGATCGCCTTAATTTTATCGGGATCAATTTCTATTCCTCAGCCTCGAACAACGAAACCAAGAAACTTTCCCGATGTTACACCAAAGGCGCATTTAAGAGGATTCATTTTCAACTGGTGCTTGCGCGATCTTTCAAAGATTATTTTAAGATCATTTATATGATCCCCCCTCTTTTTCATTTTCACCACAAGATCATCCACATAACACTCAATGGTGTTGTGAAGAAGATCATGAAATATGACCGTCATGGCTCTTTGATAGGTTGCCCCGGCATTCTTTAACCCAAAAGGCATCACTGTATAGAAATACGTGCCTAATGGTGTACGAAAAGCCGTTAGTTCTTCATCTTTGGGATGCATTTTGATTTGATTGTAGCCCGAAAACCCATCCATAAAGGACAAAGCTTGGAACCCCGTAGTGGAATCAACCAAGAGCTCTGTTATGGGAAGAGGGAACTCATCCTTGGGACATGCTTCATTTAAGTCCCTGAAATGAACACATATGCGCAGCTGACCATTTTTCTTCTTCACATGAGCAATGTTAGCCAACCATATCGGATATTGAACCTCCCGAATGAATCCGGCCTCGATGAGCTTATTGACTTCAACTTTGATTTGTACAGTCAACTCGGGCCGAAAACGGCGTTGCGCTTGCTTTACCGGTTTCTCTTTTTCCGAAATGGACAACTTATGCATTGCCACCTTTGGATCTAATCCAGGCATGTCTTGATACCCCCAAGCAAACACATCTCGATATTCATGGAGAAGCTCCTCATATAATCCTTTTTCCTTGTCTGTTAGAAAAGCACTAACAAAAACAGGTTTAGGATTTTCGATGCTCCCAAGATTGATCTCTTGGAGTTTATCGACCGTGGCTTGACCACCATCCTCCATTTCCGGTGGAGCTGGCTGGATTATGTTAACAAAATCCTGTGAGTCTTCGGCCGATTCACTCTCGCTAGAAGCCAACACCATGTTCACCTCCTCCATTTGAGTATCCATTGGATCCTCCGGCTTGCAAGTAGGAGCTTTTGACTTCTTTTTCTTAAGCTTTCACTTTTTATTTTTCTTGCCATTGTCCTTCTTGTTCTTGGACACACTGGCTTCTCGAAGTCTCTCAAACACAGAAACTTTCGGAGAACTCACTCCTAGTCTTCCAAAAAACGAGGCTCGTGGAGCGTTTGCTGTCTCTTGCAAGAACATATTTTGCTCATGACTTGTAAGAGTCATAGGCTCTAAGACTTTGGCCGACAACAATTCGCCTTCTTGTGAAAGTTGCAAATCATCCATCGAGATCTTGCTAGGGGGGTTTTGTTGGCTTTTGCATTTCCACGAGGGTTTCGTCACTTTAATTTTGACTTTATTATCAAACTTTGAAGAGACATGTTCATCGGGCAACTTAGACGACTCGCCCTTGAACACTACCCTCGTGTCTTCATTTCTTTTCTCTCCAAAATGTCGATGAATGACGAACTTCTTCTTAGGCACGGATTGGTCAATCTTGCGGAGAGGACAAGTGTAACTTGTCATTAAATAATTCATGGCCTTCTCCGTGGCACTTAACGGCTTTTGACCGGGTTGGCGCTTGTCTTTAGGTGTGTATTTGAACAATACCTTCGGACGAGTCACTTTCACCTCCTTCTTGCAAACAAGAGAGATTTTAGGTGGTGAAGACTCTTTTCGGCCAATCTCTTCTTTTTGAGGGCTTCCACTTCTACTGTCCTTTTTCACTTCCAAACGAGTGCTAGGATTACAATGCACCGCCTTGTAAAATTTGGCGTCCGCGTAGTTAACGCTTTCACCTTGAAAAGGATCACTATCACCTCGGATAGTCCTCTCATTCCCGTTCTCATCGGTGTATTTTAAGCACTGATGAAGTGTAGAAGCAATTGATTTGCTAGCATGAAGCCAAGGTCTTCCAAGCAACGCATTATAAGAGGTTCCGGCATCGATCACATGGAAGAGCGCATCCTTGTAAAGATCATCCAGAACCACTTTTAAGGCAATAGCACCTAGCGCTTTTTGCCCCACTTGGTTGAATCCTTGAATCGTGAGTAATGTTGGCGATAGATGCTCAACGGAGAACTCCATCGCTTTCAAAGCCCGCAAAGGCAATAAGTTTACTGCGGACCCACAATCCAATAGGATTCTATTCAATTTGGTATCCCCGACCATATCCGTTACATATAACGGCCTGTTATGGTCATTGCTCCCCAGTTGGAGATCTTCATCGGAGAAGGTTATACATGCCATGCAGGAAGCGCAATGAACCGAAGGAGCTGGCGTGACTTCGTCGACCTCTACGTGATCAACTTGGTCTTTATAATCTTCCGGATCCATGAGAGCTTGAATTAAAGCCTTCCTTAGGTCGGTCGACATTTGTAGAGCATCATACATACTTAGACGTGCTGGAATGCGCTTTAAGTGACCGATAACATCATACTTCACCTTCTCTTTATAAGAAGTTTTTCGAAGTGACATCGGCACTCGTGGTGCAACATCTTTTGGATTAGATGCCCCAACCTCGTCACATTGGCTTGGTATGAAAGCTTCTTTGTCAACTGCCCCTTCAAAATTTGTCGTCTTTGAGGTATCACCAATGGGTGACTCCTTACCCTTTTCTTTTTTCATTGGGTTTAGAAGAAGATAACTTTTTTCCCGACCGAAGAGAAATTTCATCGACCTCTTCTTCCTCAACCATGTCGGCCCATGAGGTCATGCAACACTGGACGACTTTACCTTCCCAAAATAATTCTTCATCAGAAGAATCATCGACAACTTCACCTTCCCGAAACAATTCTTCATCGGAAGGATCATCGACAACTTCACCTTCCCGAAGTAATTCTTCATCGGGAGAGTCATCCTCCAAGAACTCTTTTGGAATGTAATCCATAAGAGTGAACATTTTACGTCCGGGTTGAGTATACTCTTCGTCGGACTTACTTTCGGACTTCTTATTCTTCTTACCCTTCTTCTTGCTTTTCTTCTTCTTATTTTTCTTTTCGGGCTTTCTACCGATCATCCTAAAGCCCGTAGGTTCTGCTCGTCGGGTGGTCTTTGATGAAGACTTCTTCCGACTTACACAAACCTACCACTTGGAACCATTCTCGCCCTCACCCTCCGGCGGAAACGATTCTTCGACGTTTGTTTGCATCAATACATCATATAAAGACATGCCACCTGGCCCATCTCTCAGCATATCGGGATAAGCCCATACAGTACGCACCTCATTGCGCATTTGAAACTGTACGGGGACGGCCTTCAGAGGCAGTGATACTGTAGGAATAGCATCCTCTTTGAAAAACTCCGACGAAGGGTTGCTCTCTACCTCTTCCGCTATTGATATAGAATTTGACGAAGCAGTTTGGTTTTTAGAGCTTACTCCCTCGATTTCAATCTCACCCTTGTTGATCATCGTCTCAACAATGTGCTTGAAAACATAACAATCTTCAATTGGATGACTAACAATACGGTGATACGGGCAATATCTTGGATCACCCGTTTTGTTGACTTCATTTGGCCTCTTTAACTCCGGGGGAGATATCATTTTCTCCTTACTCACTGAATATACCCCTTACATCTTCATCATCAAAGGGGTATTTCTTTTGCTTCCTCTCCTCGAGAGTTAGCCTTTTAGTAGTCTCTTTGGCCTGGCCCTTCTCATTTGTCCTGGAAGTACTCCCGAAGGGTTTTCCTTGGGGTTTAATGAAGGTGGCCATCGATTCTCCTTTTTACGCGGGTTACCTACCCTTATCTTTTCTTACCTCGTTAGCTTGAGGCCGACTCGCCCCGATTTTATGCCGAGCCAATTGGCGCTCAACATTGCAGGCCTTCGACACTAAAGCATCGAAAGCTTTAGGTTATGCACTGCCTACGTGCACCGCTAGCTCGGGAATCAAGTTGTTAGTGCACATTTGCACACATGCTTCTTCACTCAATTTTTCCGGGCATTGAAGTCGCAAGCTTCTCCATCTTGCAATGAAATCATTTGCAGACTCATTTGGCCTTTGATGAGCATTTGCAAGATCCATGATGGAAACTTTGGCCTTTGAGCTCACAAATTGAGCAAGAAATTCCTTTTGTAGGTCATCCCAAGTATGGATCGACTCTGGCTGAAGCTGTGTATACCATGTAAACGCAGATCCTCTTAATGATTGGATAAACTGCCTTATCAACAATTGATCGCTTAACGCAGTTTCTCCGCACGCGGAGTAAAAATGAGCTAGATGCTCATGAGGCGAACCATGAATGCCGTCAAATTTATCAAAAGTCGGCCTTTGACAGTTGCAGAGGGAAAGGAATTGCATCATAATCTGCATGGTATGGCTTTCTATAGCCAATCACTGGCGGACTTTGGGAGATCTTAAACTCCCGAATCCCTTGAGCAATTAAATCCTTTATCTCTTTAGGGGAGATAGAGGAGCTACTTTCCTCTCGTCTTTGCTCTTGCCTGTTTTCGGAATTTTGTTGTTTCATTTGATCCATGAGGAGTTGTATTTGAGCCTCTCTTTCTTCCAGTTTTCTATGTAATTCCTGGAGTTGCTCTTCAACGGTTGAGGCACCGGTAACTAGCACTGACATGCTTTTAACTTCCTCTTCGGATCCATCATTTGATCCGATACCACTGACAACTGCCGTCGGAAACTCATCCTCATGAAACAACGAATCTGAATCTCCATATAAGGGAGAACTTTGTTTCTTTTTTGGTATAGTTGGCGGACTTGGAGAACGAGTAACTGCGCCGGCGTATGACATGGTCTTAGACCTTGATCTTGTCATTGGCCCCTCATACTCCTCCATAGAAATAGGCAGTGAGGTAGCTTTTCTTGGCACCACTATGCTTTTCCCTTTGTCCGGAGCTTGAAAAGATGCTTGAACATCCTTCTGAGGCTCCGTAGGCTTCAACACTTTCACCCTCGGAGCTTTGGCTTTCCGATCTCTTTTTTTTACAGATCCTTCTTTAACCTCTCCCTCCGAATAGGAGGTAACCATGACTTGTTCTACATGGTTCATATCGCAAGGAATTGAACCAAAGAAAATATGGCTTGAGCTCGCGGTTTGAGGTGCGATGATAGTCTTGTTTGCCTCAAGGAGGTCTTTGGCGGCCTTCCATAGGGTTGCGTTGGCTAGGTCCAACGCCGGGGATGGAGCTAACTTGCGAAGTGCCCCAGTCTTCCCGCGGTGGGAGCCACATTTTCGCCCCCTTCTTCTCTTGGGCTTGCTCGCCTTCCTGGCCATGGGTGTAGATTGCACGGTCGGAATCACATCCGTCCCAACATTCTTTCTTATAACTTGAATGATGGGTCCTCGAACAACTCCTTCTCCGGGCTTTGTACCGCTCGGACCGGCACCATTGCTCGCACCCTTACGGAGTACAAGTCTGTTGTTGGTTGATAGGTTCTCAAATTTCTTTTCATCAAGATTCACAGGCTTAGCTTTCTTGCCCCCGTGACTCGCAAACCCTTTAAGCTTCATGCTTTCTTTGCTTGAGGCCGGTAGTGGAAACCTGATCGCCGGGTTGGTGATTTTCTCATCCTCCGGAACTGGCAGAGCTCCGAAAACATTCTTGACTGGGATCTCCGTAGTGATGGAATCCCTACTAACCTCAAAGCGAACTTCGAACGACCGTCTCTTGATCCAGCGACCTCCCTTCACCATGAAAGTAGCAGGTAGCTCATCAAAGTTCACAGTCGCGATTGGTGCCATTTTTCCTTGCAACCAAAATAAATAAGCAAACTTTAGCATCGAATAAAACTAAGAGATGAAAAGGCAAAAAGGGTCCCACTGGACGTGCTAAAAATATGTTGAACAAAAATGCGCAATAATCGTACAACACATTTTATTTGATTTTTAATATTTGAGTTCGACCCCTTTTGGTTATCCTCTTGATTCGAAGTCGTATCGATACCAAGATTTGAGTGGTTTTAGTGATTTGGGCTGCATCCGAATTTTAACGGGTTGCCTACGTATCTCTTGGAAGAGAATCAAGCCTCACGTAGTTCCGAGTGTTTAAGTTTGTGTGTTTTAACATCTTAAAGATTTTCATGCATCATTGGATCGTATTAGGACCCACCTTCTCGGAAGGGTAGCCCTAACATAAATCACACTATCATATGCATGAGATTTTCTCGTGTATCACCCGAATAAATTGAGCACACCTTCTCGGAAGGGTTTCCCAACTCAACGGCTATCACTTACACGAAAAATCATGTTTGTTTAATTTAAATTTAATTTTAACCCCGTTTTCATCTTTAAACTAAATTTAGAGGTCAGCGACTGTACCCGACATATTCTTGAGATTTAATATCGGGTTACCTATGTAGCCGTTTTTTTCGGCGTCAAGTCTTTACGTAGTTCTACTTGACCCTTTGTATTTTGGAAAGTATGGTTTGAGATTTTGACTCCGTTTTTGTTGAAGCCGATTTGAGATTGACCCACTTGAATTAATTGAAAAAGAATATTTGACGAGTTTGATTTTATGCTTTGATCAAACTCAAATTCTTAATTTGTTCCAATTATAATTCTAATATTTTAGTGGGTTAATTTTGTAATTAGGCATACTTTTTTCACATATGCCAAATACTAGCATATACGAGTATGTGTATCATGTAAATTGATGGCTACTAGTATTTTGTTAAGCTTTAATTTGATATTTGCCACCACTTTCCATGGGCTGAGCCCAATCATTTTTTTATTTTAAAAGCTCATTTGGCTTACTGTAAAAATTTTGAACATCTCGTCTTTGTTGTTACTTTTACTTTCTTCTTTTTGCAGATGCTTTTGCGGGAGCTTTCTTTCTTTCTTTTAGCAGTAACAACACCATAGCTCAAGCTCAAACAAAACCTCCATAGCTGAAATTAAGAGGAGCTCGACCCGATCAAAGGTAAACACTCCCCAAGTTCATGACCGAGAGAGATTTCAGTGGGTGATTTTGGTGGTGAGAGCTAAAGTTCGACCCGATTAGGGGAAGCCAAGCACGGATGGGCTCCAATCATGAACGCTCGGGGCTGGCGAGATTAGATCGGGTGCATCCACCGCCACCCTAGGAGACGAAGGTAGCCGAGAGCACTGGGAAGGAGTTGAGGACATCCATGGCAAAGGCAATCAAGGTTTGTTTTGAAACCCCTATCAATTTCAATTTTTGCCCCAAATTAAAGCTTGCCATTTTGTTTGTCAAATTAGCTCCCACTTTGAATTTACCCTGACCCTCGAATCTGAGATGCATTTGTTTTAATTTTGGTCAGGCCGAAACTTGGTGTACTTGGGACCCTGCATATTGTGGCTGATTTCAATCGATGTTCAAGGGAAGACAGTGAGTCAGCTTCTAGCCGTAGCTGTAATCGACTGCATCAAGGGCTTTTTTGGAGCGAACGCAATCATCAGAAAGCATTTGAAGAAGCTATGGACCACATTGTACAGGTTCATTTAGCTTAAGTTACTTTTTTGTTTGCCTCAAAATTTTGGGATTTGAGGTTGCAAGACGAATTTTATCTCATTAATTTGGAACTAAATGAGAGAAATCACTTGCTTGGGATTCAGCAAACTTTTCTGGATTAGGAGTTGCTATCCACCCTTTTATATTGTGTTTATCTTAGAATTACAATCTGTCTGATCTGATATGTTGAGACGGGGGGTTTGATTTCACCATCTCTAATTTGTTGTCCTCTGCTTTGAACTGGCTGGGCTTTTGTTGTTGTTATGAACCTGCTTATATAGTAATCTAGTTTTGGTTGATAACTTCTTTTTCCTTTGAGTTTTCTCTTGGATCCCATTGGTTTGGTTGGAAGTAAAATGCAGTTTCCGTGACACTGATTGTGTGCTCACGTATTAGAGAGATAGGATAAAGGTCCAATTCCATAAGTGGAGTTTTTTTATCCTGTTTTGTTCACCAGAAAAACAGCCTGTCCATCCCTTTGTAGGAAATTTCAGAAGTATATTTTTTTTGGATGTTGGTGAACTGTTTGAACATGGCCCGAGCAGAAATTTTGGCAGCACTTCGTCCCCTCGGAGGTCGATCCACGCCGGAATCGGGGGTGTAGTGGCGAAAGTATGAACTCTCAAGCCTCAAGCCACTACGAGCTACTCTCAACCTACTATGAGGCGACCCCTAGGAGAAAGTGAAAACCTTCATCCTACTATGAGGTCATCCCCTAGGTGAGAGTTTGTATGTCCAGTACGGGTATCCTCTGCCTCTTGTCCTCCATTTTCCTGCAAATTAAGACAAAGAAGAGTTGTAAGTAGAGTGATACCTGCTGCTGTATGTTTGCTCTCGGCCTACCGATTTAGAATGCACAATGGACTATTTTATGCTTTCTTTCAATGTCTTTTTGCTCTCTCTGGGAACTGCTTCAGGGCTACTAACGTGCCCCTTTTGGCTTCTAGGACCCCTATTTATAGGATGTAGGTTGAGGGTAGTTAATAGGCTACCCCCACTCTCTCATTTTTTCTCTTTTTTCTTTAAAACTCCTGCTGAGAAATAGAGAAAATCGCTCTCCACTTCCTGAAATGCATCCAACTGCCCATTTTAGTGGTTTCTTCCAACTGCCCAATTTAACAGTTCCCTTTTCCTTTTGTTTAATACTCCCTCCGTTCGGCAAAACTTGTCGTTTACTATTCATGCACGCTTTTTTAGAACGATAAAAACTATATAAAATATTCATTTTTTTATAATTTTTTTTTAACAAGTTTGTACTTATTAATAATAACTACGAAGTTGTTAAAAAAATTATTAAAAAAATAGATATTTTATATAGTTTTTATCTCATAAAAAAGCGTGCATGAATAGTAAAGTGTCAAGTTTTTCCGAACGGAGGTAGTATGTAACTTGGGATTGAATGGGCCGGACCTGCATAGCTCAATGGGCTTTTCTCTTCTTTCTTTATTTTTTTTAATCTTTTTGCACTCTCAATTTATTTCTTGTAGAGAGCAATAATCCCATGTAATATTAAATTATATATATAATAATTTTTTTTAACCGCCAAACAAAAAGTTTGAAGCTACTGTAAGAGAACTTATGGAAAGTCCAAAAGAGGTATTATCGGAATTCCTTTCAAATATGATTGCCAATGAAGAGAAGCTTATTGCCCAAACTAACATTCTTATTAAGAGAACTGTGGACTAGGAAATAACTATTGAGGATCTGTCTATGAGGGTCAAAGGTATTGAAGCTTCTTATTCAAGTCTTGACATTAAAGTCAAGACGCTTGACTCGGAGAAATATGAACTCAAGCAAGATCTCTTCTCTCTAAGAAATGAGCATCATGACTTAGAGAACGAGAAGATCTCCCTGAATAATAAGATTCAAGACCAACATACAGCCCTCATAAGTTTTATCAAATCCAAAGGTACTCTCGATAGGATGTTGGGTGAGCAAGAAAGCTCTCTAAACAAAAGTGGTATTGGTTGCAATCCAAAGTTTTTAAAGAAGCAACACATTACTACTTTTGTAAAGGCAAAAGGAAGCAGAACCTCTCCTATATGTCACCATTGTGCTAGAAAGGGACATGTAAAAGAGACCTGCCCTTATAGAAGAAAGGATCCATATATTATTCGCAATACATTTCTTTTTCATTTGAGAAAAGAACGGATAACACAAGTTTGGGTTCCAAAAGGCACTATTTTACCAAATATGGTTACCCCAACAATGGATCCAAATTTGCTTATTGGTCTAGCCACAAAGGTTGATATTTGTCTTGCAGGAGAACACCAAGGTGAAAGATCACAAATGGATTATTGATAGTGGATGCTCGAGGCAAATGAGTGGGAAGAGCTCTCTCTTTCATGATCTAAAGGAGCAATCCACGGGAACAATCACTCTTGGTGACAAAGGAAAATGTGACATCGTTGGTATTGGTAGTGTTGGAAGTGATTCCAGCCATAGCATTAAAAATGTCTATCTTGTTAATGGTTTAAAGTATAATTTGCTTAGTGTCTCTCAATTATGTGATAGTGGCAACAATGTCAGATTTAACAAAAAAAGATGTATAGTGTGCAGAGATGATACAGGTGAATTTATATTGACTGCATATCGTTACAACAACATATACGCCGTAAATGCTGATCAAGTGGCACAAGGAAGCTTAACCTCTCTAAAGGCTTTGACGGACGATCCAAAGCTCTGGCACATGAGACTCGGTCATGTGAGCCCACATACGCTACAGAAGCTTGTGTCCAAAGGGCTAGTAAGAGGGCTACCTGAAATGGACTTCAAAGGTATTGATATGTGCAATGCATGCACACGAGGTAAACAAACACGTAGCTCTTTCAAACCCAAAAAGGTTGTAAGTTCTTCTAGACCCCTTGAACTTTTACATATGGATTTATGTGGTCCTATGCGAGTCAAATCTCCCAATGGTAAAAAGTACATGCTAGTTGTTGTTGATGATTTTTCTAGATATACTTGGGTTGCATTTTCAAAATAAAAATCAGAGGCCTTATTTGAGTTTTCAAAACATTGTAAGGAGTTGCAAACTTTAAGAAACGAGCCCATAGTGTCAATTCGGAGTGATCATGGTAGGGAGTTTGGTCAACTTCAATTTGATTTGTTTTGTGCTAAATATGGCATCTCCCATAACTTTTCTGCTCCTAGGACACCTCAACAAAACGGGGTTATGGAACGCAAGAACCGCACCTTAGAGGATATGACCAGGACTATGCTTTTAGAAAATGGATTACCTAAAACCTATTGGGCTGAAGCTGTTAACACAGCTAACTATATTTTGAATCGATGTCTTATTCGTTCCATCTTAAAGAAAACTCCTTATGAACTTTTCAAAGGCCGCAAACCACTTATATCTTATTTTAAACCCTTTGGTTGTACTTGTTTTGTTCATAACAATGGAAAAGATAACCTTGGGAAATTTGATGCGCGTAGTGATGAAGGTATATTTCTTGGCTATTCCACGAGTAGCAAAGCTTATAGAATCTTCAATAAAAGGACCCAGGTAGTTGAAGAAAGTATACATGTTATTTTTTATGAATGCAATGACGGTGCTTTGAGTGAAAGTGTTGCAGATATAGATCTTAACATCCATGAAGAGAACGAGGAAGGTGATGATGCTGCTACCAAGAACACAGAGAAGAGGAACATGCATGAACCGATTCTTAACACTGAAGAATTGGCCCAAGGTGTTGAAGATTCGTCCAAAACCCTTGGTGTCCAATCCAACAGTACCACGGAGTCAGATGTACTAGAAGTCTATCCTACTGGTGTGACGAATCAAGGAGCTGAGACTAGCAAAAGGAAATTCAAATACTCATCATCACACTCATTAAAGGATATCATTTCTGACCCTACTTCTAGTGTTCAAACTCGTTCTAAACTTAAAGATCTTTGTGCTTTTCACGCGTTTGTTTCTCTTATTGAGTCAAAGAAGGTAGATGAGGCACTGCAGGAGCCAGACTGGATCATTGCTATGCAAAGTGAGCTTAACGAATTTGAAAGGAACAAAGTCTAGACCTTGAAGCCTAGGCCAAAGCATCAATCAGTCATTGGCACACGATGGGTATTTCGAAACAACCTAGATGAGAATGGTAAGATTATGAGGAACAAGGAAAGGCTTGTTGTTTAAGGCTACAATCAAGAGGAAGGTATTGATTACGAGGAGACCTTTGCCCCCGTATCCAGGCTTGAAGCTATTCGCATTCTATTAGCATTTGCATCTTTTATGAGCATAAAATTATATCAAATGGATGTCAAGTGTGCTTTTCTCAATGGTTTCTTAGAGTAAGAAGTATATGTGGCTCAACCCCCAGGTTTTGAAAGTTCAGAATTTCCCAATCATGTTTATAAACTTGACAAAGTGCTTTATGGTTTGAAACAAGCCCCAAGAGCTTGGTATGAGCGCTTGTCAAAATATCTTTTAGAAAATGATTTTAAAAGGGGGTTGATCGACAAGACTCTTTTTATCAAAACCAAAGGAAAGGACATTTTGGTTATCAAATATATGTTGATGATATATTATTTGGTGCTACTAACACATCTTTGTGCAAGGAATTTTCTGACATAATGTGCAGTGAATTTGAGATGAGCTTGATGGGTGAACTCAACTTCTTTTTGGGATTACAAGTTCATCAATCCAAGAAAGGGATCTTTGTCAACCAAAGCAAGTACACTAAGGATCTCTTGAAGAAGTTCAAGATGGATCAATCCAAGGCAGCCAAGACTCCCATGAGCTCAACATTGTCTCTAGATCAAGACAAGACTGGAATAAGTGTCAATCAAAAGGAGTATCGAGGAAGGATTGGATCTTTATTATATCTCACGGCTTGTAGACCTGACATCATGTTTAGTGTTTGCATGTGCGCTAGGTTTCAAGCTGATCCTAAAGAATCTCACCTCGTGGCTGTGAAGAGGATCTTTTGATATCTCAATGGCACTAAGGACCTTGGCAGAGGACAGGTTCACCTTCATAAGACGAGAGATTGTGATGCTTAACAAGGATGCACTTTCGTAGGAGGAGCATTCCCTTTACGAAAGATAAATTCTACTTAGTGTCAAGACCCTTGAGAACTATGTCAAGGTGTGTGAACTAAATGGTGGATTACATATATCGGATCATATATTTTTGGTTAATATCTTTTTAGATATTTAATCAATTATATTTTTTTCGGATTTCAAAATTGTTCTTTTTTTATCTGTTAAAGATATTTTATTTTTGGAACTAGATTTTTCGGTTATTCAGTCCGATTTTAATGGAACATTTGAATTTTGAATTGGAAATCTTTCAAATTGACAATGTGATGATTTCTTTCCTTGGAACTCTAAACCCGTCCCATCACTCCCTCTACTTAAAATCAATCATTGCCCTCCTCTTGGTTTCAAGATGCTGAGACTGCTAGCAAGTGGGTAGATGAGTTTCGAACTCGTAAGATTAGTTGTTCTGATTTTTGGGATTTTGAGTTCTTCGAAGCTTTGAAGTTACCTTGCATTGATCTTCTCAAAAAATTCTCAGCCTGGACTCTTCTCAACCTTGAAACAGTCTACTACCCCCAACTTACCCGTCGTTTCTACATTAACCTAAAAGCCAAAAACGACACCAATGGTTGGTCTTTGGAGTCTGTTGTCAAAGGGGTTAGAATCTCTCTCAACTCCAATGATTTTGCAGATTTCCTTGGCTTACCTACCCCAGTTCCACCCTCTGAAATACACCCCTCAAAAAAGAATTGCATCATCCTTGCCCGAGCCAAGTACCTCCTACCCGAAGCATCCAACAACACATCAAAGCAACTCACCCACTCATCCCTAACCCTTGAGGCAAAAATAATTTTCAACATCATTGTTCGATGCCTCTTACCCCGTCTTAACTCTGGCTCGCTCCTTACTGACAATGCCATGGTCCTGCTCTACCGCATCTTAAATGGCCTTAACCTTGATCTAGCTAACACTATCCTTGGAACCATGGCTCATGCTAGAAAAGCTAGAAAAGGCTCTCCTCTCCCCTTTGCTACCCTTTTGACCCCTCTCTTCAAAGCTTCTGGAATTGATGTCAAAAATGAAGAACAGTTTCGTCATATGGGTAAGTTCGACTCTAAGGGCCTTGAAAAGATTGGCATTACTCGGTCTCCCCAAGGGACCTTGAGTCTTTCCACTCCTTCAAAAGCCTTTCCCACTGCTCCAGCTTTCGATGAACGCATGGACAACCTATAGTTGGGCTTGGAGGAAGTTCGCCTGGATATCAAGGAGCTGCATAAGGAGTTTATGACGGAGATGAGCGGGATTTCCAAGATGCTGCAAGGACTGTGAACAAGGCTCACTGATGATGCTCCAGACGACGAAGCTTAAACCCTACCCTACTCTACCCCACCCACTTGATACATTGCTGGTTTTTGGAAACGTTTTCAAAACATTTGGTGACTTTTTTGGTGACTGTTTTACCTCCTCCCTTTGTTGAGAGTCACTGTGAGCTTATAGGATATATTCATTTAAAATGTTGCTCGAGAGTTTGTAACTCGGGAAGTTGCACTAGGCTATTGATTTGTGAGAGTAAGAGGATTGTACTAGATAGCTGAGAGAGGTGGGGCTCTTCTAGATTGGTCTAGGACTCCAAGGGAACGTGAATTGACTAGATTGCAATTGTATAGGAGAGAGGCTTCTCGGTGAGCTATTAGGATCCCAAGCTAAGCGAATCAATAAAGCCTTTTGAATCCTAGGGTTGTGGAAGAACCCTAGGCGGGGACGTAGGTCAAGTTCGTGCTGAACCTCGTAAACAATTACTCGTGTCCTTTACTTATTGCTTTACCTTATTTCCGCACTTGGTTCGATTGTCTAACTTTGTGATTCAGGTTTAATCTCAAAGGGTTTGATACGAGCTCCAAAAGTCTTGAGACTTTCTGCGAAAAACGGACATACTCTATTCAACCCCCCTTTTAGAGTATTTCTATATTACATTATTTTACTTTATCAAACCTTCAGGATTCTCAGAGGCGGATGATGTGTGGTAGTGCTTGGTGGAATGAGGAGCGAGATTGGGGTATCGAAATGAATTGGGATTTCTTTAGGGGATTTTGTTTGAGTTGGTGTTGGTGAGTCTAGAAGAAGGTTGGTCTTGCTTTGGGAATTGGAATCCAACGAGTGGGGATTGCATTTTATTTCAACTGGTGATGATGTGAGGATTTTTTGATTATGTGAATTTGTGATGTGTATTGGCATGATGTTAGATAACGACCATGATGAACCTAATATACAATGATATTACATGTTATTCTGCAATATTGAATTCTAATTGACAGTGGCTAGTACTATCGCGATATATTGATGCATTGCTATCCTACTATGTTGTTTTAGAAGCCTGTTATGATATGATATATGAATTATGAGATAATGATGTGTTAGTATGTGAAAGCATGATGTTATGTTATGTGGTAGTAAACATGATGTTGCGTTATATGGCTGGCAAGCATGATTATGGATATGTTAAATGACGAATATGACTTTGAGGATGAATATGATTTGTATATATGAGATAATGATACATGATTACTAAATGATTGTTATATGGCATTGTGATGAGTTAAGATGATGCTTGGTGAATATGCTGACATTTGATGCTCGATTGACCGCTTGATCTTCCCTTTGCTGAATCTTAATAGAACGACCTTGTTGTGTTGATGTGTGGACAATGGTTTTGATTCATCGACTCTATGATGAGGAGATACTTTTATGATTATTGGTGTGATGTCGAGACGCTTGTCATCATTTTGGTATATTGTTGAGATGCATATTATGATCTTTAGTATGATGTGAAGATGTTGATGTGACCTTGTGTCACTATGCTAGTATGTGCTTTTAGACTTGGCTTATGATGTGTCGATTTGAGATTGGTTGGTTATGCGGTTATGCATTTCTTATGACTTATGAATCTAGCTTGAATTGAGACTGATAGATTGAGTTGATTCTGGAAACTAGGAAGAGAATATGGGATTAACCCTTAGAGGTGGATGATTCCACTTCTCGTGATCTGAAATTGCTTGTCTAAAGGTCAGATTTGAAGATTTTGGGCGGTTTCGTAAGGGACTAATTTGGATTTTTAAAAGAATAAACACTGTCGAGAATTTCAATGATTTCAAGGTCAATATTTCAATTTACAAAACTCTTTTGAATTTTTCAGAATTGGATTTACATTATGACGTCTCAAGAAGTGGATACAAGCATTTTATGGGGGCACTTATGGAGTGCTTGCTAAGACCTAGTCGGGACGCTATGATGCTTTTGATTTATGATATAACTGAGAAGTCGGGATAAGGATGTGATAGGGGCCCATATCACATACTTGTTACGATCAATTGGGTATGTCATGATCACGACGAAGATATTGTGAGGGCTTCATAGGGGGACTTATGAGGTACTTACGGGATCAAACTTATTCTCATTGCTTTAGAATGATTTTAGTCTCGGGGACGAGACTTGTTTTTAGAGGTGGATGAATATAAAGGACGAATATATTTTCTATATTATTTTAATATTATTTTAAATAAATATACTATTATTCTATTCAATTTTTAAAAGTGGGAGAAAACTCGTCCTCGAACACAAGTTTCGGTTTTAAAATCCTTCCGGCATCGTTTTAGAACTTGGATTTTAACTAAAATTGATTTCTCTTTCGAATTCCGAGTCTAAAGAATTTTAAGATGATTTCGATCGTGCTTAAAAGAATTTGAAAATTTCGTGTCAAAATATGTTAGCGTCTGGATTGTGTTAGAGAGCAGGTTTCGGGTTTAATTTCTCCGGGATTTCAATTGTTATTTGTGGGGACCAATTTTCCCCTATTTCAATTTCCTTTTCTTTTTCTTATTTCTTTCCTCTCTCTCTCTCTCTCTCTCTCTCTCTCTCTCTCTCTCTCTCTGTCCTCTGAGATTTCCGTTGAGGGAGATTCCCTCTACCCTCCTACAGCTGCATTTTGTTGTTTTATGCTTATTCCAAGCAGTACCTCTTCTCTGCCACACTGCACTCCACCCAAACAACCCACCTTCACCTGCAATTTCACAATCTAAAAAGCTAGGGAAACCCACAAAAAAAGCTCTCTCTTTCCCTCCCATTTCCTCCTCTGCAGATTTCCAGCAACCACCATTCTCCCTCAGCCTTCCCTTTCCGATTCTGAAGCAGTATCCAAGAGCCCTTCGAAGCCACCAGAGTTGCACCCAAGTGCTTCCTCCGCCTCCTCTTTTCGTGTACGGGAACCGGCATCCCCATACATCTCTTCTGGTGAATGAAGTCGAAGTCGAGAGGCTCAGCCTCCAGGAGCAACCACCCCAGCCACCAAGTTCCACCGTCGAAGCCGCATTCATCCCTCGCCTCCCCTGTTTCATCTCAAGAGGCCGGGAATGGGTTCCCTATCATTCTCTGGCCAATTGGCCTTTAACGGTCCCCCTTTCCGAACCTTTCTTTCATCCTAGGCTATTCTGACGTTGATCCACCTCTGGCGAGGCTCGAAGGATTCCCATCGAACCTTCTCCGGCGAGAATGAACCCCCCCTCGGTGAGCTTTCTCTTCCTTCTTCCTCTCTACTCTCGCTTCGGTTTTTCTGGGTCGGTTGAGGTCGGAAATTGATTGCCGCCGGAAGCTGGGTCGGGAATTGGTTGCCGCCAGTACCTGGGATTCATCCCCCTTTCTTCCATGATTTTCGTAACCGCACAGAGCTCTGTTATGTGATTTGGGGAAGGAGACATGGGTATGGGCCTAATTTCCGAATTATGGGCTCCGTTTCCGGATCCTCTCTTTCCTTTCATTTTGTGGGGATGGGTACTTGACTATCGGGTGGGGTTTTGAACCCGGATTCCACTCATTCCTTTCTTTTATTGGGACAAGATCCGTTTCTCACTTTTCTTCTTTGGGCCTTTTAATCCGGGTTGGGTTTCAGTGGGCTAGACTGAGTCTCTTTTTGGGTTGTATCTTTGGGTTGGAGAGGCCTTTGTTATTTTAAGTTTTGGTTGATTTATATGATTATCTTTTACTGTTATGTCTATTGGTTTTATGTTATGCAATTGGCAGATATATTATTATTATCTTATTATTTCTGATTTTTGGGAGAAACATATTTATGGAATTTTATATAATATGAAATTATTTTGGAAGGTGATATTATTTGAATATGTATTGTGTGATATTTTAATAGGTAAATTTAGGAATTCTAAAATGAATTATTGGCCTGGGTTTAGTAATATGAATTGAAAAGAGAATTTAGCTATGGTATTGCATTTTGGTTAAGTATTAGTTGGAAAATTATTTAAAAGAGATTTTTAAGTTTTCATAAATACTTCTTTAAAGATTTGTTGTCTTGAAAACTAAAATGCCAGAATATTTTGATAAACAAGATTTTGGGTTGACTTAGAGAATTTGTTACTTCCTCTTGAATTGGACAAATATAATTTGAGAAATCGTTTTGAATATGAATTGACTTCACTTGAGATTTGAGACTTTGAAAAATTTTGGAAAATGATTTACTTGATTTAACTCGGTGATGCAAGATAAGATTTGAGATATTATATGATTGTCATGAGAAAAGATGGAATGATTTAGATTGAGATATGGGAAGTATGTATTATATTTTGGGGCGCCTTTTTTGTTTGAGATAGACTTATGCATATCTGTATATTTGTTAGGTGATTGTTTCTTGTTCGACTCGGCTTGCGTTATCTTTTGATGTTTGGCATTTTCAGGTAAGTATCCTACGGGACTTACTCAGTAATTTGGACCTCCTGCCTAATGTGTCATATAGTGTGTAGGTGTTGCATATGCATAAAAGCATGCCATGTAGTATCATGCTTAGGAATTACACTAACGAATGAACATCCTTGTTCTTTATGCGTTTGAAAAGAGAACGGCCGTTATCTTTAGAGTCATTGCTAGGGTCATTGGGGCATTCGTGTTTCATATCATTTTGATCCCAGTCGAGTCTTATATTCTGTTATGGATGCGGCGGTGACCGAGCGTCCTACCTCCGTGTGGGTACAGACAGATGGCTGCGGCACCGACCGAGCGTCCTACCTCGGTGTGGGTACGGACATATATGACCCCGGAGTGGGCGCAAATTGTGGATATGCAACTTGGCATTCTTTGGGCGCCTTTACTGTATTTCTGCACTTATATTATATATTTTGATTAGCATGTTTGTGTGATTTAAATCATGTACTGCATTAGATCATCCTTTATTTAGGTATAGACATGTTATATGGCCTAAGTGCGGTCAGAGGACCCCCAGGCGATTACCGGGCCTAACTTCGTGGATAGTGTTAGGTACCTGCTCCTTGATTACTCCTTGCTTATGTGACGGGAAGTCTCTTTGGCGAAATCGATGAACCAGACTAATCTGCTAACTTGGCTAAATAGTAAATTGCCCACTTATGATTTTGTTTTGACCCGGCTCTGCCGTGACACTTTGTATCTTAATTTCGTTTTCCGCTCTAATTCTCGAAATGAATTTCGCGACTAAGCCTTTAGGACAGGTTAAGGGTACCCAACGGCCCTACGATGATTTTAGGGTTCGAAATCCCTCTTTCTTATTGGTCTTAAATAAGGTTTGAAACCTCGACCCGTACCTGGATTGCAAGATCCGAACGAGGTGTTTCCTCCCTCGAAACGTAACCCGATAATCATAATTACGGGCCGTTACAATCACTATCTGAATCTTCTGGTAGTTCCTCTTTCTTAGCCTTAAGTGCCAAGCTTTTGATATGTGTGGGAAGTTCCCCATCATCCTCATTGAGGATCATTTCATCTGTGATTAACTTTCCCAATAAATCATCAATAGCCAGCGTGCTAAGGTCTTCTGCTTCTTCTATGGCGGTCACCTTGGGACCCCATTTTGATTTGGGCAAGCATCTGAGTATCTTTCTAACTTTTTCCTCATTCTTGAAAGTTTTTCCCAATGGGTCAAGGTTGTTAATGATCTCCTGACATGTCCTGCAAGATGAGATGCGATTGTATTCGTTAGTACTTAAACCGCAATACAATGAAGGGATGGCTTTAAAAATTTTAGCCACGCTTTCTAGATCTGTCTGACTGTATTCTACTTCTGGCTTGTCCACTCTCGTGCCATTTGGCCCTTCCTTCTTGGGTATATTAGGTCCTCGTGTATTAATATGCCGACCCAGAGCTCCAAATCTTGATCAATGATAAACATTTGCATCAAAGATGTCCAGTGCATGAAGTTGTTCCCAACAAAGAGAGGTGGACGAGAGACAAATCTTCCTTGACCAAAGCCGCCTTGACCTTCGCCGGCCATGGGTAGACTCACAGATAATAATATCTAAGGTACGTGAGTTAGGCTTTGATACCAATTGAAGTGCGGAACAGGCAGATAAATACTAGACAAATACTCTAGAAGGAGGGGGGGATGAATAGAGAATGACAACTTTTTGCAATATAAAAAACTGTAAGACCTTACCAACAGAGATAAGACCTTATCTAAAACACAAAAATGAGTTAAGACAAGAATAGCGAATAGTAAGCAAGGCAAAGAATAATAAGATGGATAAAGTACATAAAATAAAGAACACATGATATGTTAACGAGGTTCGGCACAACCTTGCCTACATCCCCACCTAGGGTTATATAACCTGTAGGATTCAACACAACTTTCAGAAGACTTTCCCTCTTCTAAACTAACTTCCTATCATGCAACCCAAACACACCAGTGAAACAAAGTTCTATGGATACCGGAGTAATATATACGTTTGGGTAAAGAACCCAGCCTTAGTATAACACTAATGAATTGTACTATAAAGCTCAAAAGAAACCTCACACACTCAAAGAAATAACAACGCTCAAGGCAAAGAGAGATGTGAGATCGAATGTTGCAGGAGACAAGGGATTGCAGAAGACGATATGCGATGGGGTGAAAACTTCTTTTGAGTGCTCTCCCTTTCATCTCCTTATAAAGATCAGCCCGTCCGAGTTAATAGAATTCGAACGACTGAATTAGGCTTCAATATATGTTTGTTGAATGACGTTGCACAAAATCTGCTAGGAGAAGCGCTTAAAGATCTTTCCAGAAGCAACCTCTGGATTCACTGGGATTTGATCAGTTAAGACGTTGAAAGAGTTGAGGACTTGTTCAACCAAATCCTTTACAAATCTCAACAAACAAAGCTATCATATAGTTGGTTAGATAGGATAGAATTTAAATTATACAAACCAAACACATATGACGAAGTCTGAATTCCAATGCTTGCCCAATAAACAAATCTAGGTCCAATAATATTTTGGTCCAGATCATGTCGAACTAATAGGCCCATAAAAATAAGCCCATTACAGCTGAGCCCATGTAACACTCGAGCCAACACCTGAGCCAATACTGTAAGATCTTACCAAAACCTGAAAATCAGGGTTTTGACTTTCAATAACCAGTATGGCCTTATTAACCTCTAATAAGGTCTTATCATCAAGGGAGTTAACACTAAACTAAGCGTAATTGTTATAAAATAAATCATTCAATATTGAAATCAACAAATTCAATCAACAGTGGTTTCGAAATTAATAATTTTGAAGACAACAATTTCAACTGCGTGGTTTCGAAATGGTAGGATTTCGATAACATGGATTAAATAAGTTTTTGTTTGTTGGATTTGTAAATATTTTTGTATAAGAGTATTTAAGTGTAATTTACTGATTTTTATCTTGTAAATAGACATGCAATTTATCAACTTGTTTATACACCCTCCTCTTATCTTTATTGTGTTGTTGTTTGCAGAGGTTTATGTCGTTTTGGAAATGGATATTTAGGAACCCGAGAATTTCGGTTCAATTTGGACTTAATTGTCATATTTCTGTAATTTTTGTGTGTGAATTTGAGATGATCAAATACCGGTTGATCAATGTACATCTGATTATTGAATGTACGCCGTATTAATAATTGATAACGTATTTTAGACCATATATGGTTGACTTTTTTGTTTAATTTGGTCAACACTGCGATCGGCATAATTTGCATTATATTTGACCCAAAAAAAAACAATTATTGGAACTTCCATTTTTGTATCATGACGATGTCGAAAGCTTCGCTTGTCCCAGTTGTCATCTCCCCGCTTGCAAACTTTGCTAGCGGAATATTTTTTTCAAATTAATTTAAACAAAAATATAGTGAATAGCTTCAAAACGTATCTTGAAAAATTGTCTAAATTGTTGTTTATGTTATAATATTATTATATTGGGGATGGATATACACTTATAAACTCTAGTTCTCTATGTAAACTCTTATATAAAGGGTCCTGAAGACCTCCAATCATACATTAGCTTCTCCTCTATTATCTGCGCCTCTCTTATCTATTATTATGTTTTATCACACGTTATCAGCACGATCCAAGTTTTGAGGCTCCTCCCATGGCGGCCCTCGCTCTCTCTTCGTCCCTCTCGATCCGGCTTCCCTCTTCCCCGACCTTTCTCCCCCATTCCGCCTAACCCGTTCACGAAGTCACCCGAAGTCCGAGCTTGTCGGGTTTGGAGCAGATGTCGACGGCGAAACCAGAGGCTACACGAAGTCGTCGTTCTCCATCATCTTCTCCGCCGCCGCCATGCCGCCAAAGTTCAATCCCTCGCAGGTCGCGGACGTGTTCGTCCGAGTCACCGGCGGTGAGGTCGGAGCGGCGTGTTCTCTCACTCCCAAGATAAGGCCCCTCGGTCTTCCGGAAAATTGATCAAGTTTTGAAGCACGAATTGCTTATACATAGGCAAGAGATAGGTCGGCTTGTATATCTTCCTGATTCAAAATCACACCCAAAGATGAGTCTCCTGTTCCTTAATTTTATTTGAAGTTTTCAATCTATTATGTTTTTCTCCGTTGATTAATTAGTTGAATTTTGTTTGATTAAGGTTAGCGATAAGAATTCACCAAACCTTTTGATTGGACGGCCACCGACAGCGGGCAACCGAGGCTCAATTGCCTAGCGGCATTAATTTGATCCGATTCGAGATCCTTACACCTCTTAGTACTCAACGCCAAAAACCAACTGAACCGGCCCGGGGTTCCACCGTCGTTCTGCAATTTCCAAACAATGAAGATGCGTACTGTGTATTTTGTTAAATTGTTGCAGGGTTTTTTTAATTACGAAACTGACCCTGTAGTTTCTTAAAAACTGCATATTGGCCCATACATTTTATATAATTACAGAAAGTGGCCTAAAACTTTTAGTGTTGCATACTTTGCCCATGTGAAGTATTCACACATCCTGAAGATGATGTGTAACCCCCGAAGTGGTTGGATCAATCGAATTTGTAGTATCCCTGAAGCGGATAAAGTAATCTCCCTTAAGTGCGGAATCTCAATCCCTAAAACGATTGGATCAATTGGTCGTATCCCCTGAAGTGGATGTTATTTTATTATATCCCTAAAGTGATAAACGATCGAATTTCATCCCTGAAGTGATGAATTATTTATTTATTTTATTTTATTTATCTAATTTTTATTTATTTTTAATTATAGATGAATTATCTCCTGAAGTAGATAAAATTATTAGATTTATATATCATCTCCAGAAGTGGATGAACGAAATCAACTCCCGAAGTAGATGAACGAGCGCATCTCCCAATGTAGATGAATGATAAATTGATTTCGTCCCCGAAGCGATGAAATGATGAATCTCATCCCCGCAGAGATGATCAAGTCGATAAATTTCATCCCTGTAGTGATGAAATTATATTTATTATTTTTGTTTATTTATTTTATATGTATGTTATTTAATTTAATTTATTTAAATTATATTTGTTTAATCCTCATCTCCCGAAGTAGATGAACGGAACATCTCCTGAAGTAGATGTGAACGATTGAAAATCATCCCCGTAGTGATGATGTTTTTATTTTCAGTTTTATTATTCATTTCAATTTGTATTTTTTATTTTCTTGTCTCTAGAAGTAGACAAACATTATCTCCCGAAGTAGATATAAATTGTTAAATTTGCATATCATCCCAAAGTGTTAGTTTATCTCCTGAAGTAGATAAAGTAAACACAATTTATGTATCACATCTCTTAAAGAAGATGAAATTCTTATCTATCTCCTAAAGAAAATAATATATTATAGCTTATGTATCATGAAATATATAAAGGCATCCCCTGAAATGGATGGACACATAATCATAAATCGGTCATGTATTAACAACAATCATTTTCTGAAGAGTTGTATATGAAAAAGAAAATTCATAAAATGTCTCTCTCTCATCCATACAAATTTGTCCCTGAAGTGACAATATTCATTTACTGAAGTAAATGAATGATAAGAGATATATTGTACATCCTCATAAAGATTATTTAAAATCATACCCAGAAGTGTATGAGTTTTATATTAAGGTTGCACAAATACCAAGAAGTGTAGAAATTAAAGTTAATGTATACAAGTTGTCTTCTCCCTGAAGTGAGTAATAATCGATCATACCATTTATTGAAGAATATGGACAATGTTTATATGACAACTTACTATATTTTTGAATTGCAACTTATCATCTTTTGGAATATATGATCGAAATATACATAATAGAGACTAATTGTCACTGGAAGTTGACAAATGAATCATTTTATGAATAAAATCATTTCTTGAAGAAAATGATAAATTGTCAAGTTTTTCTCATGGCTCCACCTGAAGTCGACAAATACAATTTTATTTTATTTATTTATTTGTTTTTTATTCATTTTTTAATATTTGTAACACCCCCGTCCCATATCGGATATAATAAGGATGTTATGAGTACTTTATAAGTGATTCAAGCCCTACCCAAGTCACAATAGCTCTTCCTTTTCAGGCTCCAAGTGAGGACAACGGACTTGAGAGGGCTAGGTGGCATGAGTTGGCGCCTCTTAAGACCACGGGTCTTACAGATGGTATCAGAGCCGACTCTGGGCTCGGAGGTGCGCCGACAGTATGCTCGGGTACGCTCCTCCTAGAGGGCAGTTCCTTGGGCCTGACGGGGTCGTCAATGCTTTAAGTGGGGGAGATTGTAACACGCCCGTCCCACATCGGATATAATAAGGATGTTGGGAGTACTTTATAAGTGATTCAAGCCCTATCCATGTCACAAGAGCTCTTCCTTTTCAGGCTCCAAGTGAGGACAACGGATCTGAGAGGGCTAGGTGGCATGGGTTGTCGCCGGGTCTTACAATATTGAATAAAATTATTATGATTTTACTTATTGTAATTCAAAGCGCAAAGTGTTTCCCGAAGAAACTACTTATCATGAGTGTCTAATGCGGAGTTTTGTTTGGCAAATGAAAATTTGGGAGATAGGTTTACCACAATCCCGTAGATTGTGAAGTTTTTCAACACCAACCTAAGAGCCTGAAGACTCTACTGGTGGATTTTTATTAACTCTTGAAGAGTAAAGAATATTTTATGAACTCTAGAAGAGTAAAGGATTTCACAAACTCCATAAGAGTATATGATCCTTATTTTATCATTTGTACTCCTGAAGAAGTACATGGAATGTGGGTTTTATCATATTCAGAACTATTTTTGTCTGGTTGATACAACCAATAGAAGTAACCACATAACACGATCCGGTTAAGAAGGCCACTTCCTGACCATCCTCTAAGCATTGCATGAAGCATACCCCTCCGGTAGAGGGTGTGAAAGAGATTATGGTTAAGCGCTTGACCAATGTTATTGTTGTGGCTTATAACTAGGTCTGTTATACGGTTAATTCTAAATGTCTTGAATAACATTATAAATGACTCATACTTGAAGTATGACACCAACGAAAGTTCTGACAATACCCATTCAATGACATCTAAATTAAATAGATCACCATATACAAGGTTCAATGGTTGAATATTGTGGTTTCATAAGTGTCAAACAATTTTGAAAAGTTGAAGTTTTCTCAAACAATCTTGAATGTAAAACCAAGATGAATACCATATAGCTCCAGAAGGGCATTGATCTTGTTACCTAAAGTAACAAATGATACATATGTATGAATTGATATGGTATTGAACAACAATATCTCATATGACTAGCTACAAGCAAGTCTTACAGAGTGAGAATGTATATATATGGTTTATTTGACACTCATTTATCCCATTGAAACTTATCACTAGCCAGAAGTTAGTTAATGATAAAAAAATTTTCTTTGTGGCATTCGGTCATTCATGTGAAACGATGATGGGCGGGATCATTGACATTCACATACACACACACACACACACTAAAAGGGACCAGAAGATCCTAGGACCCGAAGATCCTCTATAAGGGTGACCGAACATATATGGTCTTTTTTCTTGGCAAATCAACAACATGCCCATCTAAATTGAAAGTAAATGCAAAGCCTCTAATGTCTCTTGAATGGATTCAATGAGACACCTACGGAACACGACCATATGGACCAATGTAATTCCAATATTATAGATGCCTAGACATTTTGGTCATATGAAACATAAGGTAGAGAATGTTATCAACAACATTGTTAGCATACGGTAGCTCATGGTTTTGAATGAGCAACATATGTTCCGAGATGTACCTCCTCCAAATGAACAATAAGGAGACCACAAAGAAGTTGGATGATACATGGGGTTTGAGTCCCTATTGATATCAAATACCTAGAGCTTTGTAATGGTAATCAAATGCTCAGTATTTAGAGGGAGAGGAAATGAGACTAAATATTAAGAAAGAGATTGCACAGAAGCAACTTCTTTATCACTTCATATCCGCGGATAAATACAGGTGAACCAGAAGTTCAATAAATAAAATGATTATAAGGTTTAGCAGATATACCATTGAAAGCATTTACTAAAGGCCAAGAAAGTGACAAAGTCATAGATACTAGATCATTTGAAAGTTCCAGAAGTAACTCCAACTCAATGAATATCAAGTGGTTCTCAAGTCCACAAGAAGTGTTGGAGATGACTAGGCTCTTGGTATACGATTCCCCATAAGTGGAAAGAACCTATGAGAATATGACGATCATCAAACAAATGGATGTCGACATCGAAATGATATTAAAGAGCTAGAAAAAGGAAATTCATGCAAGAATGGGTTCTTTAAGCATGATGGGATTGGACATGTAGTCCAAACACCGAAAAGTGTAACATCATTTGGTTTTAAGTGGGTGTTCATACAAAATAAAATATAAAGCCAAGTTTGATTGCACAAAAGCCTAACAAAGGTTATATGAGAATATATACACCAGAAGGGGATATAATTTTGACTCCAAATGGAAATGACGGACGTGATAGGTGCATACCTATATAAATGGAAATGATCGATCGGAAATGCTTAAAGCATCAATGTCAAAGCTCCCTTACATTAAATTGATTAAAGATCCTTATAAGAGTACCAGAAGTACCTATAATTGTGAAAATGGTGACATTGCATTAGGTCCCGAAGTACCATACAATGTTGTACTCTTTTCTTTGATATTGGTTTTTATCCCATTGGGTTTTTCCAAGTTATGGTTTTTAACGAGGCAACTTAGGAACCATTTAATATACTAGATCCCACATGATCAAATGGCACACTAGCTAGGTCATGAAGCACCTTATGTTTGTGCATTGAAAGTAGCTCAACGCCAGCAAATGAAAGTCAATCATTCGAAGTAAATTGTAATGTATGAAGACATCTCAACTTATACACGACAATGGAAATGTTGAGACTCGGCTATGCAGTTCATAAAATCAGCATCATCAAGAAGTTCAAAGAGCTTACCCGAATGAGAAGACTACAAGAAGGGTGTTGAATTCAGGAGGAGTATACGCGCTGCACTCTTTTTCCCTTCGATCAGGGTTTGTCCCACTGGGTTTTCCTGACAAGGTTTTTAACGAGGCAGATCACCAAAGCGTATCAAATGTCATATGTATTTGTTCTCTGGATCCTAGTTTTGTCCCATTGGGTTTTCTAGACAAGATTTGTAATGAGCTAGTATTTAAGGATGTTTATCCAAGGTGGAGTGTTATAATATTATTATATTAGGGATGGATAAACATGTGTAAACCCTAGTTCCCTATGTAAACTCTTATATAAAGGGTCATGAAGACCCCCAATAACACATTAGTTTCTCCTCTGTTCTCTGCGCCTCTCTTCTCTATTCTTACGGTTTATAACAGTTTACAAATTACAACAACGGATCTACCAGGTTGATAAAAAAAAGTTTACAAGATATTATATCCGTTCGTTTTTTTTAAAAAGAATTTCTGGGTGTTTTATTTTGCTAGAAAGTATAGAAAATGAATATATATATATATATATATATATAATTTGATTTTTTTTTAAAAAGGTAGATAGGTGAAAGAGAGGGAGAGGGAAAGGCGAGAGAGAAGAGGGAAGTCAAATCACAAAACTTAGTCACTACATGTTAGAGATTATGGACAATTAAGAACAAAATTGTCTTCAATGATGAAAACTACTCAATTATCATAAAGCAAGAAGCTTTTCTACGAAAAAAACTACAACAACTACAAGACTGTAAGACAATATTCTGGGAAAACATGGAAACTATGATAACTTGGCAGCAGCCAATCCCTAGAGGCAAGAAAAATATCAGGTGGACAAAACCGGCAAAAACCCAATTCAAGATCAATTTCGACGGGTCCACACTTCTTTAAAGTTTGGCTTCAATTGTTTTTTTTTATTTGTGACCATACCGGTTTTGTTTTGTGTTGTGACTCCTCGCAGCGCGGCTCCATTTCCATGCTTATAGTTGAAGCCTTGGCTCTTCACTCGGCCCAAGTCGCAACTAAAGATTTGGGCTTGAGATGTATTGAGGTTAAAGGTTACAATCTTACTATCATCAAGACAATCTCTGGCGTCTGGCATTGTCCTTAGGAGATCGAGATGTTCATCACGAACATCTAGTATCTCCTCCGACAATTTGAGTAATGTAAAGACCGAAATATTATTTTAATATTATTCTAATTGAAAGTATATTTTTTTATATTGGAGATATAAAATTGGAGAAAAACTTGTCCTCAAGCACAATTTCCGATTTAAAATCATTATGAATGATTCTAGTATCGTTTTAAAATTTGATTTCGACAGATTTTATTTTCGCCTTTTTGCTTCAAGATTGGAATTTATTTTGAGATCCATTATTTTATTTTAGATTCGGAAATTTTACTTGAAAATTTAAACGAGTCGGGATAACGTCGAGAGAGTGAGCTTCGGGTATTTTGGAATACGAGTCATGTGAGGAGCTTTTATTTTTTTGCTTTCCTATTTTATTTTCCCTCTATTGAATATCGCAGTGGTTTTTCCTCAACTTACCTCTCTCCTCTTTGGCGCCTGCAATCCGAGACAGTAGTAGCAATGCATAAACCACGCATTTCCCTTCCCATTCTTGGGTAGACACCTCCTCCACCTTCAACCCTTCAGGCCTTCTTTCCCCTTCCAATTTTGGCAAAATCTTAGTGGAAAATCAGGCTCTCCCCATGCCAAATCTAAAGAGAAGAAACCCCCCTGCAGTCTCTCCTTTGATTTGAATTGGTGGCCATAACTTCCACACACACATTTCCTTTCATCTACATCCCCATCTCTCCCTTTCTCTCCAAGTTTCTCCCTTTCAAAACACATCCCACACTCGCAAGGGACTCTACCCCCTCCTCCTTGCTCTCTGCTCTCCGTCAGCCACCTCCCGTCGGCCCTGTTCCGCCGGAGCCACCACCACCACCGTGAGCTGCCTCCCCTTGTTCTCGTCCTATTTTCTTCCGAAAACGGTAAACAAATTCGATTCTCTGTTTTCGCTTCTAATCCTACAAAATCCCCCTTTTACTCATTTTCTCTCCTCCCTAGTCTCAGAAGTACCTCTTCCGACTTCAACGGAGCACGTCGGAGCCTTGGACGCGCCTAAACTCCTCCCCTGCCTTCCAATTTAAAAGGATCGGTAAGACTCTCCTCTTTTGTTTTGGCCAAATACCCTCATAACGGCAACCTTTATAACCTCTTTCGTCCATCCATGTACTTCGGCACTCCCTCCACCGCCACCAAGGCCGAATCGGACGAATCGAGCCCTTTTCCGGGGAACGTTTTGAATCTCGGCGAGCCTTCCTCTTCCTTGTTGGTCCGTTTTGGTCCGTTCTGGTTGTTTCAGCCTGGGTGGGGCCGGAGATTGGTTGGGTGAGGGTCGCCAGAGAGACGCCCTCCTCTTCTCCTTCTTCTTCTGCAACGTTTCCGTCGAGAGGAGGAACAGAGCTCTGCTCGAGCTCCTGAGGAAGACGGGTCAATGACCCACTTTCCTTTCTTTCTTCTTCTTTCAGTTGGGATGGGTCGGGTCCACTTTGGAATCGGGTTATATCATTTTCAGTCGGGTTCCTTATTTCTTCTTGTGTGAGCTCCGATCCGGGTGGGCTTCAATTGGATTCGGGTTTCAGGTGTGGGGAATTCGGGCTTGAGTTTTTTGGGCCTTTTGTCTTGAGTTTTTGGGCTCGGGTTTGGGCATCTGAAGCGGGTTTTAATGGGTGATGTGTTTTTGGATCCGATTTTGAGAGAAGATTTGGGCTGGGCTTTCATCTTTGGTTGTTTTTGTTGTTGTTTACAGTATTGTTACTCAATTCCTTATAATATGTGTTATGTGTTACATAATGATAGTATATTGTTTATATAAATTGTATTTATTAGACTATTATTATAACAATATTCTGTTTTTGGAGGAAATATATTTTGAAATTATTATTCTATATTATGATTAAAATAGACATTAATTTGAATATGTATTTTGTGGTGTTTTCATTATGGATTTTGAATAATAAATATGGTTCTGAAAATAGAACTATTTGATGATTTAATGTCAGAATTTATTTATATTATGATTTGGGAAATAAAATGTCGGAATTATTTTAGTAGTATAAATTCGCAAGTTGATTGAAGATTGAATGTTTTATAAATGGGTTTTGGACGAGCATGAATTGAGAAATTGTTTCGAAATAATCTTGGAAATATTTTTGGTAATATTTATCAATGGGTTTGAATGAAAATGAAATGAATTTTGGTTGATGTTGGCCATATCGGAAAGGTTTTGGAAAATGGTTTTACCATCGATTGGTTTTGATGATGTTGAGAACTTGGGTTCATGTGTGTGAGAATATTGGTCCGGTAGCTTATGGAAATGGCTTGATGATAGGTGTGTATTACGGTTGGATTGCTTTTGGACTTGCATTTGGGCCGGAAATGGCTTGATGATAGGTGTGTATTACGGTTGGATTGCTTTTGGACATGCATTTGGGCCCCTTGCTTGCGTTATTTTGGTGTTCTGCATTCTCATGTAAGTATCCTACGGGGCTTACTCGGTAACCTGGACCTCCCACCTGATGTGTCATGTGATGTTTAGTTTTGTTGCATATTAAAGCATGCCATGTAGTATCATGTTAGGATTGTTTTGGACTGAGCATGTGGTTACTATGTGTGTTTGAAACCGAACGACCGTTATCTGTGATAGTCCTAGAGTCTTTGCTAGGGTCATAGGGTAGCCCAGCCTAATCGGGTGCCCTGAGTCAATCAAGTCAATATGAGCATGTTACTATAGCCCATCACCATTGGGCAAGGTTGGTTACGTAGGTTGATGTTTATTCCGTTGTCGATGCACCATCACGAGGAATTGCTATGCTATAGCATGACTAGCCGGCGAGCATCGAGGGTGACGAGGCGAGCTTGAGAGGGGCGTGAGCGAGTTGGAGGGAGAGCGCGAGCGAAGCAAAGAAGAGCGATGCATGAGTGCGTGCAAGAGAGAGCTCCGGCGAGCTCGAACTCCGCCGAGGACAGGCGGCGGCCATGGCATCTCCGGGCGTCGATCTTCCATTTAAATTTGGAGGAAGAAGAAGTGACGTGGCCTTGTGGGCCCCCCTTCTTTACTAACATTATATATAATTGTTATTTAACTGGTTTGGATTATTTAAACGGGTTTGGTTCGGTTGGGTTTAAATGAGTTTGGTTCGGTTCGGTACGGTTCAGGTTATCCGTTTATTATTTAACTAATTAACGGTAATTAAAATATATTATAATAGTAACTGAGGATTTAAAAGATAAATTATTATATTTTGGAAGAATTATAAGGGTTGATTTATTAAATAAAAATGGTCGGGGGTTTAGAGGATTTGGAAATAATTTATAAAAGTGTTAAATAAATGGGATCTAAAATATCATGTAATAATATTTGAGATTTAAAATATATTATTGGACTTCAAGATTTATAAAGAATTTGGAAAAGAATTTCAAGCTTGGAAAGTAATCTAATAAATAAGTTTAAAAGGGAATTTGGCGAGTATTTTCAAGGGTCAAAATACTTAACTATTTAACTGGGATTTGAAACGGTTCTGAAACTAACTTGGGAATAAGACTTATTTGATGAGTAACTAGCATGAGAATATGATCGTTTGACTAACAGTATGATATCTATGACTAATAGCATGACTTGTGGTGAATTATTATATGAGATTAAATGTTGGATAATTATGACGATCTAGTAGGATTTTATATCACACAAAATATGTCTTATGATTTTGATGAACTGTTGAGGTATATGCGGCAATGATGTATATGAACATGCTGATTTGGTTGAATGATTTATGGAGAACGATGTGGTCTTGAGGAGCGGATGATCCGATGAAATGACTTTTATAATATGTTACTTGTTCTATTGATTGAGGTATGCTTGAGTGCTTAATAGTTGGATGAAGACTTATGTATACTTCATTATGTACTAGGTGATACTCTGTGATTGTGATTACTGTGTCCTGGATTCTCTTGTTACCGATCTGCTAGCTAGGTAAGTTCTCTGGGGCTTACTCAGTAACCAGTACCTCTTGCCTGATGCGTCGTATAGTATGTAGGTGTTGCATATGCATAAAAGCATGTCATGTAGCATCATGCTTAGGAATTGCACTTACGAATGAGCATCCTTATTCTGTTTGTGTTTGAATATAGAACGGTCGTTATCTGTGAGTCCTAGAATCCTTGCTAGGGTTATAGGACAACCCAGCTCCATCAGGTTTCGTCCTGAGTCACTCGAGTCGTTGGAACACCTTTACTATTATCAACATTATTATTTTCTTTTCGCAAGATCCATGATATAATGATGAGATTTGAGACGCTATCGAATCGAATTGGCCAGTCTCCACCCTACCTGGAAGAGGGGTGGTGGTAGAAGACGGATATACCACTTGGTATTCTTTGTTAAGGCCTTACTTAATATTCTGCATATATGAATTATGAGCATGATAGTGTGGTTAATATTTCAGTACTGAATGAAGGCATCCTTTATTCTAGGTATAGGCGTATTATATGTCCTCAGCGCGGTCAGAGGACCCGCGGGCGGACTCTTGGCCTGACTTGGTGGTATAGTTTCAGGTACCCGATACACTGCTTGATTTTGTGCTGTTATGACGGGGTCCATTCGTATGGCGGAGAGTGAGTGTTTGAAACATGACTTCACCATATTCATGCTTTTGGGATTTCTCCCTACCTGTATTCTGTTTTGACCCGGCTCTGTCATGGCGCCCGTTGTATCTATTTCAGAACTTATGCCCTTTGCATGATAAAGAATTTTCCGCGGTGTAGACTTAGGACAGGTACAAGGGTTTACTCCGGCGTCTCCAACGAACCTTTCGGATTTGGGTACGAAATCCCACTTTAAACTACACATATTCGATTTCAAACCTTCAACTTGTACTCGGGGCGCAAGATCCCAACGAGGGGTTTCATCCCTCGAAACGTAACTCGGGAATCATAATCCCGGGCCGTTACAAAGGTGGTATCAGAGCTGAGGTTTTGCAATCCGAGTACAATAGGTTAAAGATGGTTTTGAAAATCGCCCGATGTTTTCAAATGGTTTTGAAAAATATTTTCAAAAGGGAAAAATGAATTTAGTTGGACTTAAACCTAAAATGAATAAAGGGGACCAATCTCGTGGGTAGAGACTAAAGGGATTAGCATCTCTTATGGATGTAGAACTCGGGAAACGGTAGGCAAAATACTAGTTTTTATTTACAGATGGGCCTAGAAGACTCCAAGGAGCACCACGAAGGTTGGAGTGTCGAGTTAGGAGGCCGTGAGGTTCTTGCCCCTCCGGTCAGTTGTCTCTCGAAGGATGGCATAAATCGTCTCTATGCTTACGTTATATATACGTATATCCAATTGGGCCCGAGGGCGATCCTCCTTGAAGAGGATCATATTAATCTTGTTGATTGCTTCCATGTTGAGTGCTATTGTGCTTAGGATTGCGAACTAATCAGAATGCCTTGACTTGAACATGTAAATGACTGTATGTGCAAACGGGATAGCGGGAGGAAACCTTGTTCTTATGTAATTAGATTTTTTGTCTTGTCGGAATAGTTCTTCAATAGTACAACCCCCTTGTTAATCCCGATTCCGTCCTCCGTCCCACCAAAGCACCTGGATGTGTTAGTAAGGGTCGAGATTGTCCGTTCCTCTTCATTTGAGTCCTATTTGTATTCCAACCATAGATGTCCATCGAGTCTAATACCTAATGTCAAAGTTCACTACGGGAAACTGGGTCTGTCAACTAACTACTTTCGGTAATTGTGTATGATGTGCGGGTTACCTGAGGTTGATTATCGACATTATTCTGAGGTTAGGAGTACGTTGTCTTATGGAGTCATCCCTCTTGAGTCTCGTAATGGTCAACCGTGTCTCCTTGCCAAAAGAGTCTAAACACGAATTCTAAAATCTTCTCTCAGAAATGGCGTAAATGTCCTTGTGTCGAGCGAGTCATACTAGCGTCCCACGGGGAAACGGGTTCGTGAGTCGGTGATTGTCCTTAGAGAATTCTGTCAAGTTATAATGATAGCCTCCTTGTGATTTCATGACCTGCTATATTGGTATAATTCAGCGTGACTTGCCTGGTACGTTGCATGATTGCACTTATGAGTGGATGTATGTGACGTATGTATTGAATTCCCATGATTACTTTCTCCTCATGAACTAGGACCATGATAGTGTGGCCAAATCTCGTTGCATGTTGAACACGTGAATCAGATGACTTAGCATGCCAGATTAACCTAATTGGACCTCATGTACTGTGTACATGTTTAATGAGTATTGTTAGTATCATGTAAGACATATACCTCCCAGTTATAGGCCCTCGTATGATTGTGTGACATGCTAGTCTTACTATGCAAATATAGATGTATGTGATGAGATAGTTGCTATACCAACCCTTCATGAACTGGCCATACCCTTAGCATGATTTTAGGGTACATCTTAGCATACTTGCTTCAACTCCGTAATATTATGACTTGTTTAATCGTGTATCTAAATGAGTGATAAGTCGTGCATATGATATCCTGTGGTTGTGATGTTTTCTAGGTCTTGCATAAGTTATACCATATATGTCCCATGTCAGTCTGTGCATACATGTTCTTAGTCTGTCAAGCATGATTGGTTATTGAAATGATATGTTTCTAGCTTGTTCTGCGCAGATATAAAGATGATTATATGAACATGTTATGAATGCATAAACCGATATTCCTTGAGATAGGTGCATACAAGTGTGAAATAATGTGATGATATCTCTTGATTTTTATTTGTTTGCGTGCCACAATTATAAGGGCATCGTTGTGACTCTCGGGTTGGGATCGTCCCCTTGGTCTCGTCGTCCCTAGTCCTGGTCCATGTCTGAACTCTTAAGGAAGCTGTGTTGTCTGCCCTTGTCTCTCCCCTATCTCCGTTACTTCTAACCCTTACGATACTTCGATGAGCGCCGACATGCAAGAAAGGACCGACGACCAAGTGGCACCGAAGCAGCGCAACGGAAGTGTGATGTGTCCATGACCCCTAGGCCCCAGGAACAACGTCACCGATGACAAAAAAGACGAATATGCTTCAGAGATGACAGTCGGGAACAGGTTCCTCCCAGATGACACGAGGAAGAGCATTCTTAATTCAAATCGTGGATTCTTCTATACTAATCGGAATTGATGTTGTGTGATAGGCCTAGAACTGACATAATTAAATGTGTGAGGACGGATGTGCTGAACTGGTAAAAATGATTGCCTGGCTAACTTTTTTCTATGATGATGTGCCTTGGTGCTTGGTATACTGACTTACTGGGGAGTATGTTATGGGTTATATGTGTGGTGGTGTTTCTTCTTGGACATGAGTCGAGAGATTCTTCGATAAGCTAGGGAGGAATGTGGTAGAGGGATTGAAGTCTTTGTTCTTAGTCATGAGATGAGCGAGAGGGTGTGCAGGATGGATGTGTTAGCTTGGGTAGGACCGAATGAGTTGGGACTGGTCGGAGGTAGTGGTCAGTGAGTTTAGTTGAGCTCCAAGCAGGTCTTAGGTGAGGAGTGGAGTAGTATGGCGAGACTTCGAGGGAAATGTCCTAGTGGGAAGTGGTAGTCTAGGTAGGTAGTATAAGAGAGTGGTCGGCTGAGGTATGGATTAGTTTCATTAGGGTGATCTTGAGATCGGGTGTGGGCAGAGGTAGTTAGGATAGTTCTAGAGGTGGATGAGCGAGCTAAGAGTTGATCGGGGGATTCTTGAAGGGAGGTGTTGTGAGACGGATTGGTGTGCCAAGGAAGATGTCTAGATAGTCTATGAGCAGATCGTGAGCGGTGTCGAGGATGATCGATTAAGGAACGTTTGAGAAATCGTAGAATTTGAAACTAGGTGGTGTGTGCTGTGAGTGGGAGAGATTTCGTTAAAGGATGAGGTAGAGGAATTGCCAAGGAAGACTCGTATGACGGTTTCTTGGAAATTATCGATCGGGGATATTAGGTTGTTCATATCAGGGTTGTTCGTGTGATGAGTATTTGGGGTTGTTTAGACATGATTGGTAATGCTTGAGGAATTTATGAGTGAAGGATTTCTAGAAGCATGGTTGGATGATTTTGGAATAGGGAATGAACCGGGATTTATGAGTGGGGGTTATTGTGGCTATTGAGGTATTTGAGGATGTGAGATGAATCTTCGAGAAAAGGCTGGTAGCTAAGCAAGGATGTAGCTGAGATTCGTAGTAAGACTATGGGCTTAAGGTTGAGATAGGGAGATTATAAATATGGATTTGGGAACTAGGCAAAGTAGAAGGTATTGAGGACGCTAGAAGATAAGACATTTTAGAAGGTTAGTGAAGTTTCAGTACTTACACTACTAGAATTCTACTATTTAACATCGGCTAATTAACATCGGTCAGAACAACCTGCCATGCTAAATAGTTTTTTAACATCAGTTTTTAAATTTGCGATGCAAATAAAAGTACAGACACCATTCTATTTATTTGACCGATGTTAAATACTCCCTCCGTTTCCTTTTAATTGACTTTTTACTATTCATGCACGTTTTTTAAGGTGTGAAAAACTATATGAAATAATAATTTTTTTAAATATTTTTTTCGATAATCTCATACTTATTGGTAATAAGTATCATATTATTAAAAAAATATTATTAAAATATTAATATTTAATATAGTTTTTATCGTTCTAAAACTACGTGCATGACTTGAAAAAGTCACTTAAAAGGAAACGGAGGGAGTATGTGTTTTAAAAAAATTGAGAAAGCGAGGAACTAAACTTTAATTCATTTAAACACCCGCTCAAACAAAAATTTGTACCATTAGAAGGCGCTTCATTCTTCGTCTGCAAAACCGACCCCTCACTCCGTATTTCATTTATACACTCAGATTATTCAACCTCAACCTTTTTCACTATTCCGAGTCCCGTCGATGGAGCTTGAAGAACCCTGACATCTCCAACAACCAGATCTCGTCTCTAGCCTCTTCCTTCCATCTCGATGTTCGCCTCCCTCATCCCTCCCCAGCCCCGTCTCTCTCGTCGGCTCGCTGTCCTCCTGGAGGCTGGATCTCGCCATCGTCGACCACCTTCGAAGGCTTCGTCCTAGCGTCTCACCATCTCCTTCCCGCCACACCATCCTCTCGTAGTCTGGCTTTCACCGCCGTCTGTCCCCTTTTCTATGGAGGTAACATATCTCTCCTCTTTCCTATTTGGGCTCTCTCTTTGCTTCCCAAATTCTAGGGTTTAGGGTTCGAAATTTTGGGATTCCAAACTCAAAATTTTTTTATTTCACTTCCTGATTCGATTGATTTTTTATTGTGAATTAATTGTTTCATGTGGTCCTCTTCTTCTGAATTATCGACTTCATCCAAAGCGTGGATCTCGTTGTAGCGGTTGCAAGTAGGTCGTGTTCGCTGTTCTCACTGTAAGTGTGTTTGATTTTCGTTGTAGCAAGCAATTGTATACTGATTTTATGCTAATCTGATGCTTGAAAGGGAAGTGAAGTTAATAGAGTTCTCGGATGATTTCTGAAACCAGTTGTTGTGGTGTGTCAGTCGCACTATAAGTGGATTCAATGTAGAAATTTCAAGAGAGAATTTGGTTGCATAGCTGAAATTTCTCTTTTGCCTATTTAGTTTTGAATAGGCCTTAGGCATTTGATAGAGCTTCTAAATTTTTTGTTCTTTCCTTTTGCAGTACAAGACAGGTTGCTGCGAACCAGTGAAGCCTTCGTCCGCCCCGTCGACCGTAACTTATCAGGCTGGCTTGTCATTGACATCGAATTTCTTGATCTGAAGATCTACAAAGTGAATGTGAGCTTTTCTGATCAACTTAGTGTAAGTTATTGAACCTTTAACACAGTGGAATGATAGAGCTACTGAAAAATGTAGGAATTCTCATCACATTAATTCATATATTGCAAATCTCACAGATACAAAAGCATATGATATATATGTAAATTGTTCTTGATTGACGTATTAGAGGTTGTTTACATGGGACCCTTTCCTTTGCTTAGATTGAGTGGGGTGTTAACTTTGGTATGTTTTTTCCCTTCATTGTCGAGATTTTTGTGCCATGTTTTTCCTTCTCAAAGGTTTTAGACGAATAATAATATCTTAGATATTGTGTTGAGCCATGGAGATGTTGTTCACAATTTACCTTCTTGATTCTTGAATGGTTCTGTAGTCATCACTTTTTGTTCTTTTGATAACAGTGAAGCAAGACTGTGTTTTTGGAGACGACTTGGATATAGAGGAGATCACTGTTGTCTTTGTGGTATTTGGTCCGCTTTTAATCCAAGCCACTCTCACATTTTCCATCTTCAATCTGTAAACAATTTGTTTGACAAGTACTATTATTTGCAGATCCTGAGACAACTTGAGCGTCCTATTTTGTACTCGCTATCTCTAGGAACCAGTGTGACTCCAAACATTGCTAAACAAGTCGACGAACTGGTCAATATGTATAGGATAACGGTAGATGATTGGGATAAATGGGGAGATGTAGCTGCACATTTTGATGCTACAAGGTAAATGGATAGTTTGTTTATCACTTACCGTCTCTACAGTCCGATATATTATTCTCTTTTATACAATTGCATCTAGATTACTTTTCATGTTCAAAAATCTTTTCATTGTCAACCAATGGCTTCGCAAGTTCAAGCATGATAGGAGCCCAAGGCTTAAGAGGGAAGTCATGGCCAAACTTAGATATGCAGCCACTTGGATGGCTTTCTGATCAAGGTTATAGGCCTCACTTACTTGAGGGAGTATGATTTTATATTTTCAAATTGTTGTTTTGTTTTTTATTGAATTATTTCTATGATATAATTTATGTCAAGTACTGATACTTTTATATTCTTTTATATCCTATAAGCTAGTTAGTTTGTGGAGATTTTGATTCAACTCCTGGAAGGTTAATTGGTCATTTTAGTTAGGGCATCTAGCTTTTGTTTACTATTCTAGTTCCACAGAGTGTCATAGACGAGGTTAGGATAGCCTGAGAGCGAGTTACGGGGGTGTCATAGACGAACTTTTGAGCACTTACGTCGAGCCGAGTGTTGACCTGTCCTTGACCTCGTGAGCCTAGTGGTGAGTCTAGTGGTCTTTTATTTTAGGATGGATGGGTGTGTCTATGATTATGTGCTTATGATTGCTTATTTTATGTGCATACTCTGTGCTGAGGTGATGCTGGAGATCGGTTCTCCCGGCTTTTGTGATGACGTGCTCGATGATGTTCGTTGATACTTTTGGTAGTATATGTATTGCTATGACTTATGACTTTTAGCTTGTTGAGACTTGTTGTCCTTTTGATACTTGACCGTTGTTGGCATGTTATGTTTATGCTTATGTTAGACGGTTATGTGATGAAGATAGTTGAGATGGTGATGTGGTGTTGAGACTTGCCATGTGAGAGATGGCTTATGATATGATGCTTATATATGAGAGATGAGACCTTTTGGTTATGATACTTTTTGAGTTATGGATGATGATTGAATGATTTGGAGGCTAGGAAGAAAATATGGGATTAACCCTTAAAGGTGGATGATTCCACCTCTCGAGATCTGAACTTGGTTGATTAACGTCAGGTTTAAAGGTTGAACGGTTTATGCAGGGTTAAATTGGATTTTAAAGGAACAAGCTCTAACGAGAATTTCAAGGATTTCAAGTCTAACCTTTGCATTACAACACTTTATTGAACTTTCCAAAATTGGATTTCGTTATTATGCTTTTGAGTTATGATATAACCGAGAAGTCGAGATAAGGATATGATAGGGGGCCATATCACATCCTTATTACGACCAATTGGTAGTATTATGATCATGATGAGATACTGTGAGGATCTCATAGGGGCACTTAAGAGGTGCTTACGGGATCAATGACATGATCCTTGTACTCACCAACTTCAAACTTCTTTCCCTTACTTTAGAATGATTTTAGTCTCGGGGACGAGACTTGTTTTTAGAGGTGGGTGAATGTAAAGACTGAAATATTATTTTAATATTAATCTAATTGAAAGTATAGTGTTTTATATCGGAGATATAAAATTGAAGAAAAACTAGTCCTCAAGCACAATTTTCGATTTAAAATCATTATGAATGATTCCGGTATCGTTTTAAAATTTAATTTCGATAGATTTTATTTACGCCATCTTGCTTCTAGATTGGAATTTGTTTTGAGAGCCATTATTTTATTTTAGATTAGGAAATTTTACTTAAAAATTAAAACGAGTCGGGATAACGTCGAGAGAGTGGGCTTCGGTTATTTTGGAATATGAGTCCTGTGAGGAGCTTTTTTTTTTCCTTTCCTATTTTATTTCCCCTCTGTTGAAGATCACAGTGGTAGCTTTTCCTCACCTTACCTCTCTCCTCTTTCGCGCCTGCAATCTGAGACAGCAGTAGCAATACAGAAACCACGCCTTTCCCTTTCCATTCATGGCGAGACACTGCCTCCACCTTCAACCCTTCTTTCCCCCCTGCAGGCTAGACACTGCCACACACCCATTTCTGAAGAGAATAAACCCCCCCTGCAGTCTCTCCTTTGATTTGAATTGGTGCCCATAACTTCCACACACCCATTTCCTTTCACCTACATCCCCATCTCTCCCTTTCTCTCCAAGTTTCTCCATTTCAAAACACATCCCGCACTCGCTAGGGACTCTACCCCCTCCTCCTTGCTCTCTGCTATCCGTCAGCCACCTCTCATCGGCCATGTTCTGCCAGAGCCACCACCGCCGTCGTGAGCTGCCTCCCCTTGTTCTTGTCCTTATTCATTCCGGAAACGGTAAATAAATTCGATTCTTTGTTTTCGCTTCTAATCCTGCAAAATCCCTCTTTTACTCATTTTCTCTCCGCCCTAGTCTCATAAGCACCTCTTCCGACTTCGCCGGAGCACGCCGGAGCCTTGGATGCGCCTAAACTCCTCCCCTTCCTTCCGATTTAAAAGGATAAGTAAGACTCTCCTCTTTCATTTCGGCCAAATACCCTCCTAAAGGCAATCTTTATAACCTCTTTCGTCCTACCCAGGTACCTCGGCGCTCCCTAAGCCGCAACCAAGGCCGAATCGGACGAATTGAGCCCTTTTTCGGCGAACGTTTTGAATCTCAGTGAGCCTTCCTCTTCCTTGTTGGTCCGTTTTGATCCGTTCTGGGTGTTTGAGTCGGGGTGGGGCCGGAGATTGGTCGACTGAGGGTCGCCGGAGAGACACCCTCCTCCTCTTCTTCTTCTTTTTCTTCCGCAGCATTTCCGTCGAGAGGAAGAACAAAGCTCTGTTCGAGCTCCTGAGGAAGACGGGTCAAGGACCCACTTTCCCTTCTTTCTTCTTCTTTCAGTTGGGCTGGGTCGGGTCCACTTTGGAACCGGGTTATATCGTTTTGAGTCGGGTTCCTTTTTTTATTTTATTTTAAAGGTTAATTATATTAAAAGAACGAAGAGTGTATATACAAGATGGGAGAGAAGCCTTGTCCGTGGGCTATGAGGCTTAGTACCAAAATCATGGAGACAACTAAGTTGTTCCAATCTATGTGGTGTGTTGGGCTGGGTCGGGTCCACTAGGTTCGGTGCAACTCCAGTTTCTTCAAGCCAAGGCTATCAGAGGTCGGACCCATACTCTAAAGTTGTGTAAGAATAATTCTCCCTTCGGCTCGGCCATCAAGAGAATTACACTCACATAACTTTAGCACACCAAAACCCAAAATTGAGGAACCAAGGAGCTATTCAAGTTGGCCGTGGCTATACAAACATACAGACCATAATTGATAAAGGCCTAACAAAAAGAAGATGGCCTGTGTATGACAGTAGCATCATGGTCTTGTAGTTGTCTAAGCACCATTCCAGTTTTCCATCTTCAAGTATGTTCTTCCCAATTGTGCTGGATATGGTCTCGAGTTAGTGATGTTGAGGTCGAGAAATGCAGGGAGAAGTCATGTTGTAGGAGTTTGTAGACATGTGTTTTGATGATGTGCACTATCACCTCTGCACTCGTGCACTTGTTCTCAAAAGCTTTCTCGTTTCTAGCTTTCCAGATTTGGTAGATGGTTGCTGCAAATGCCACTCTTCTGTACTTGGATCTCCACCCTTTCCCTTTAGCTTCCTTCTTTAACCACTTTAGTCCACTTTTGAGTGTATTCATTCCCCGCCAGATTCCAAGCCAACTCTTGACCTGTGTCCACACATTAGAAGAGAAATCACAAGCAAAGAAGATATGGTCGTGTGATTCAGAGTTAATGTTGCAGAAGTGATAATTCAAATGGACTTCCCTTGATTTGATTAGGTCATTTGTTGCAAGCCTTCTCCTTGTAGCCAACCATAGAATGAGGGAGTGCTTTGGGAGAATGGATCTGTCCCAGACAACTGAATGCCATGGTGGTTTCGGGACCCTCCTCCTAAAGAAGTTATATGAGCATCATTGATTTGAAATCTCCCTTCATGTGTGAGCTCCGATCCGGGTGGGCTTCAATTGGATACGGGTTTCAGGTGTGGGGAATTCGGGCTTGAGTTTTCTAGACCTTTTTTCTTGAGTTTTTGGGCTCGGGTTTGGGGATCTGAGCCGGATTTCAATGGGTTATGGGTTTTTGGATCCGATTTTGAGAGAAGATTTGGGCTGGGCTTTCATCTTTGGTTTGTTTTTTTCGTAGTTTACATTATTGTTACTCATTTCCTTATAATATGTGTTATGTGTTACATAATGACAGTATATTGCTTATATAAATTGTATTTATTAGACTATTATTATTACAATATTCTGTTTTTGAAGGAAATATATTTTGAAATTATTATTCTATATTATGATTAAAAGAGACATTAATTGGAATATGTATTTTTGGTGTTTTAATTATGGGTTTTGAATTATAAATATGGTTGTGAAAATAGAACTATTTGGTGATTTAATGTCAGAATTTATTTATATTATGATTTTAGAAATAAAATGCCGGAATTATTTTAGTAGTATAAATTCGCAAGTTGATTGAAGATCGAATGTTTTATAAATGGGTTTTGGACGCGCATGAATTGGAAAATTGTTTCGAAATATGCTTGGAAATATTGTTGGTAAGATTTATCAATGGGTTTGAATGGAAGCGAAATGAATTTTGGTTGATGTTGGCCATATCGGATAGGTTTTGAAAAATATTGGTCCATTAGCTTATGAAAATGGCTTGATGATAAGTGTGTATTACAGTTGGATTGCTTTTGGACTTGCATTTGGGCCCCTTGCTTGCGTTATTTTGCTGTTATGCATTCTCATGTAAGTATCTTACGGGACTTACTCAGTAACCTGGACCTCCTGCCTGATGTGTCATGTGATGTATAGTTTTGTTGCATATTAAAGCATGCCATGTAGTATCATGTTAGGATTGCATTGGACTGAGCATGTGGTTACTATGTGTGTTTGAAACAAAACGGCCGTTATCTGTGATAGTCCTAGAGTCTTTGCTAGGGTCATAGGGTAGCCCAGCCTCATCGGGTGCCCTGACTCAATCAATTCAATATGAGAAAGTTATTATATCCCAGCACCATCGGGCAAGCTTGGTTACGTGTGTTGATGTTTATTCGGTGGTCTGTGCACCACCACGAGGAATTGCTATGCTATAGCACGCATTGCCAGGCTCTGCACTAACGAGAAGGGGTGCATAGGTAGGAGAGGGATATGCCATTTGACATTGCATTGAGCCCTTTACAGTTTTCTGCATATTATAACTGTCGAGCATGCTTATCGTAGGTTTAGGCATGTTATGTGGCCTCAGCGCGGTCAGAGGACCCGCAGGCGATTACAGGGCCTGACTTCGTGGTTAGTGTCGGGTACCGCTCCTTGATTGCTCTTTGCTTCTGTGACGGGGAATCCTTGGCGAATCAATGAAACTGGCTAACCATCTAACTCGGTATAAGATGATAATCCTTCACTTAAGTTTTGGTTTTGATCCGGCTCTGCCGTGACACCTTGTAACTTATTCTTGCTTCCGCTTTATTTTCGTTTGAATTGAATTTTGCGACATAGTCTTAGGGTAGGTTAAGGGTACCCAACGGCCCTTCGAGATTATAGGGTTCGAAATCCCTCTTTCCACTAACCTTTAAAATGAGTTTGAAACCTCGACCCTTACTTGGATTGCAAGATCCGAACATGGAGTTTCATCCCTTGAAACGTAACCCGAAAATCATAATTCTGGGCCATTACAAGTAGGTGTCATGTTCTCATGTCTTTCGCAAAATTAATCGAGTTGTTGACAAGGTGGCTCATCTCAGACACTCCATGAATCATGGAGCTCTCACATCCCATCCGGAGTTCCTTTACTCCCTCGTTCTAAAATATGTCATTGGGGGGTGGATCATTACCTCCCAAACCCTTGCCTTATATAAAAAAGGAAGGCGAACCAGAGAGAGGCAAGAGGCGTTGTTACTGTTGCGAGCCTAATTTGCAATGTTTTATACCATGTTTTATATCGATTTATGTCTGCATTTCATACATTTGGGTAGGAATAGTACATAATCTATGTAGTTTATGCTTATTTGTCAAATTATGGAGTCTACACTAGTTTCTGTTTAATTTCGTAGAAATCGAGGCGTTTTTCAGCAATTCGGAGAAGGGAAGGAAAACCACAAAGAGGTCGATATCGACCAGACTTGGTCAATATTGAGTTGGTCAAATCGAGAAGAAAAGTCAAAAATCGACTAAGGAATGGGAGCGGAGCAGAAGAGGTCGATATCGACCTATGTTGGTCGATACCGAGTCAACCTAGGTCGATTTTCACCCAGAGGCCAAAGATCGAGTGAAGAAACACAAACAGGTCGATTCCGACCTATACTGATCGATATCGACTAAAATCTAGTCGAAACGTCTGTCAGAAGCCGAAATCGAGTTGCCAGAAGAAGAATCCGAGAAAATCATCTCGATATTGACCAAAGTTGGTCAATATCGACCAACTTAAAGAGGGCGATTACGAGCGATTCTGAGTCCGAGTGTTGAGCTGGTTTTCTTCCACATGAAGCAATAGATATTCTATCAAATCAAGTGAAGATTTATCAAGACAATAAGGATCTATCAACTTTAGATATTGTTTCCTTATAGATTTAATTGTTTTATTTCCGAATTTAATCATTAAGCTTTAGATAGATAAATTTAGATATAGATAGATATTTCTTTCCTAGATTAGATTAGGGGATGAGTTTTATTCATTCAATTTCAGTTACAATTAAAGTCATAGAGGTAGGAGAGAGAGAGAGAGAGAGAGAGAGAGAGAGAGAGAGAGAGCTTGTGGTCGAGTGGAGTTGTGAAGCGAGAGCGGAATTGGCTTTGTTTTGTTGTAAGCTTTCTTTTAGTTTATTTAATGAAATTTAGTTCCTTTTTGTTATTGATGTGTTTATTAATGATGAAGAGCGAGTAGTCACCCAACTTTTAAGGTCGGGGTGAGCCCGACGGTAGCCATGTAAGGTGATGCGGTAAAGGTACAATCTTTGGATCCGATTTCGTCTTCTATCCCTACGAGCATGATTCTTTTGCGAAAGTTGAAGGTGATCTTTGTTTGTGTTATTGAAGCAAAGTGATCTTAATACAACTTTGATTAATTATGTGAAAAAAGATTAGTAACAATTAGGGTTTATGCAAAAGCATCTATATTCCTATTTGTTAATAACGAGAGTTATTTGATGGAAAAGCATGATCTTTTATGCCTTTATATGTTATTTTACATGGTTATTGTTGCGATGTTGATACTCTGATCTTGGAAGTGCTTTAGTTTATTTCATCATGTTTTGAGTTCTGTCTTGCGAAAAGGTGAGATCTTTGGTTTCTGTGATTGGTCGAAATCGATCACTATTGGTCAAAATTTGTGGTCGATATTGAGTGCTATAGGTCGATGTCGACCAGTTTTAGTTTTATGTTCGTTTCTACATGTTTCTGCGTTTTACAGTTTCTGTCGACAGTGTGGTCGATATCGAGTGGTAAGGTCGATATCGAGTGCTTTTCTGGTTGAAATCTTGCTAAGATCTAGAACTGAAAAGGCGGGCGCTAACACGCTTCCTCGTGGATACGATCCTGACTGTCTTATACTACAACGGGAGGAAGTCATGTATTTATTTGATGAGACAGGGAGTCGGCTTGCTTTATATTTTATTTATATTTCATACTTGACATATCCTCCTGGAACAACAAATTGGCGCCGTTGCCGGGGAAGCACTCAATCACGCACTTTTTAGTTCCTTTTACTCTACTTTTTGCTTTTTAGATCCTTTTTACTTGTTTCTTTTTGTTTTTGCTTTCAGGTGTATGCAAAGAACTGATCGCACACCCAGAGACCCCATTCTCGAACCGGATCGTTCCTTCCATCTGCAGCAAACGCTTAGGAGGAGACTTATGGCGACTCCACCAAACGACGAGAATTTGGGCCCGCTCACCCCATCACAGGAGCTTGAGCGAATCCGCCAACAGATTGAGGCATTCACCACGAGAGGCAGAACATGAACAGCATCAGAAGGGGTGGGAGCAAAGGGTCGATCGCGAGATCATTGAACGAAAGCAACTTGAGGAGCAGATGGGGCATATCACATCCAACGCAAAGGAGTATCTGCATCCTACTCTGGAAATGCCAAAGCAAACGACGGATGAGGAAGGAGCTGGAGACGAGTCGATATCGACCCCCTATGGTCGAAATCGACCCAACTCCTCAACAGAGCTCGAGGCCATCAAATCCAGTCGATATCGACCAAACATCAGTCGATATCGACCAGACACAAGTCGATATCGACCCCCTCCATTCGACATCAGCACCTCCAATGAAAAAGAAACTGCCTTTCCCGATGAAATCCTTTAAGGATCCAGCAGAAAAGAAGTTTCAGCGTTTCATTAAGATGTTTCAAAGGCTTAATGTCACGATACCCTTCAAAGGATCTCTTAATGAAATGCCATCCTATGTCAAGTTCCTCAAGGAAATTATAAGCAAAAAGCGGTCTATGGCTAAGATCGCAGAGGAGTGCAGCAAGATGAACGTCACAAAGAAAAGGCCACATCCAGGTATGTTTTCTGTAACCATTGGATTTGGTCAGTGCATGTTTAATGCCTTATGTGACTTGGGAGCCAGTGTGAGTATAATGCCTTTATCTATATGGTCCAAAGTCAAGATAGGTGCTTTAGAGCCTGTAGATTCTAAACTTTACATGGCAAACAACATTGTAGTCATTTCTACAGGCATGGTGGATGATGTACCTGTACAAGTAGGTAAGTTCTTTGTCCCTGCTAATTTCTTAGTTATTGATATGACGGAGGACCCTGCTTGTCCAATCATTTTAGGAAGAACCTTCTTGGCGACGGTGGATGCCAACATAAGTGTAAGGAAGGGAGTACTCACTTTCAACATCAGTGATGAGGTAATTGAGTATTCCTTTAATAAAACTGAAAGGCATACAAGTCCCATGGAAGAGGTCAAGTCAATATCAAACAGGTACATCACTTGCAGGGAGCCTAAGGTAAGAAATATGACCCCCGAGGAGCTAGAAAAGAGGGATATGGAAGCCCAGGTGGAGAAGATCATGGCCATCCTTAACGAAGATACAAAGGACCTACTTAACATCGACCAAGGTAAGTCAATATGGACTAACTATTTTTCGGATGCTTTACCAGGTCTTAAGTATGGGGTCGAAATCAACCAGGAAAAATCGACTGAGCCACAGCACAACTCGATATCGACCACTCTTGGTCGATATCGACCACTTCATTACGAGTTGATTTCTCCTCCCGAGACAAAGCCAGCCGAAGAACTCGATATCGACCAACCCATATCGACCCGTCTTCGTCTACATTCACTGAACCTCCACCAGAACGGCAACAGTCGATATCGACTGAGATTGGTCGATATCGACCAGATCCTCGGGAGGTCCCAAATTCCGAATCTGAAAAGGTAAGCCAAGGTATGGGTCTTTCTTCTCATATTTCAATCAAAGATCTATCTATATATGGGAGAGGTTTGCCTTGGTATATGAGATTGTGCAGGGTCTCCAATGATGAGCCTAAAGAATATGAAGTGGGTGACAATGTCTATGTCGCCAAATCAAATGATCATTGGTTCCCTAACAAGTTCAAAAAGAAGAAGATGGGACCCTTCACGGTGAACAAGGTCCATTCCGGAGATCTGCAGCTGATGGACAAGAATAGAGTCTTGTTTGAAGCCCAAGCTACATGGGCCCTGCAAATGTCACCTTGAGCTTAATGGAGAAAGTTGGCCTAGCGACTATAAAGTCTAGAGCTTGTAAACAAACACTTACTTTTTGGGATTTTTGGACATTGTTGCTTTTATTTTTTGTTTTGGACATTATTTTTAAGTTTTTCTATTGTGGGTATTTCTTTCCTAAAATTTTTTACAGGTACAAAGAAGGAAGCAGCAGCTCACTCGATTTCGAGTAAATTTGGTCGATATCGACTAGACTACTCGAAATCGACCAAGTCCTACAGTAACACAGCACTCGATTTCCGATGATCAGCACATATGTCTAGTAAGTTTCTTTCTTTACCCTTGTCTTTATACATTGAGGACACTGTAATGTTTAAGTATGGGGTGGGGGAAGGGCTTACATTGTGCATATTTGATTTTATTTGACAATATGTGTGCATACTTAAGTTTATTTCTTGAATTGCTTATACATGGCTACTTTGGAATTCATATTCTATTCATGTGCTCATATGAATGTTTTCCAAAGTTTATTTTTATCACCCCCATTGAATTTTTTTTATTAGTGTCATGGAAGTTTAATATTGAACTCGAAAATGCAAAATTGGATTCATTAGAGATATAGCATGAAATTGCCTGGTAAAGGGAAGTCACAATGAAGTGCATATTTTATTGAAAACCATGAAATGAGGTAAAATTTGAAGTTGCTTTTGACATGTTTCATGATAAGAGGATGGAGGACTTTATATTTTCCATATATGCTCATATTGTTATATCCTAGCCTTTACCTATGCTTATGCATCATAAAAGCCATATTGAGCCTTATTTTATATTATGCTTCACATGATCTAAATATTGCCCATTTTCTACCCTATTTCCATTCGGGGATTATGCTGGGAATGATGTTACATTATGGAGATTATTATATGGTATTGTGTTGTTATATCATTATTGGGGTTTGGCAGGAAATTGAAAAGTTATGGAAAATTTAATGAGTGAAAGAAAATCCAATCAAAGATTGACCCTTCTCGTTGAGATAATAGTTCAGCGAGATGAGACACCAAGGTGAGGAGTCCGAAGCACTAAGTATCTAGGGCTATTCATGACAGCCATGGTTGCGACTCGCGAGAAGGCAGTGCTGAGGTTAGAGAGGTAAAAGCAATTATATTAGAAAAAAAAAATCATTTAGCGATTGAGCGAAAGAGTGAGAAATCAAAGGAAGAAGGAATGTGGTATGAAAGTTTGGAAAGTACTCCATTTCCCCGGATCATTATGTGTTGTGAGCAGAATCTGCCATGTTTTACATTTACTTTTATATCGATTTCTGCATACATTTCATTCATTTGGGCTAAGATAGTACAGAATCTATGTAGTTTATGTTTATTTTTCAAATTATGGAATCTACACCAGTTTCTGTTTAATTCGCAGAATTCGAGGCGTTTTACAGCAATTCTAAGGAAGCTCAGAAAAGCTCGTAAAACAGCTATAGAAGTCCAAGGTCAAAGCAGCAACGGAACCAGTCGAATCGAGCTGAGAAACCAGACTACTCGATCTCGAGTAGGCCTTACTCGATCTCGACGAGCATGTCCGAGCAAGCCTTGTCGACCAGGAGCAACGTCGAGAGCCAGACCATCCCAGCTCCGAAAGTTACTCGATCTCGACAAGACCCTAGTCGAGATCAACGAAGACCAGTGCCACACCCGGAGTCGACAAGGACAGAAGCTGGCCGAGAAGCCGAGGATGAAGATGCCGGACAACCCTACTCGATCTCGACAAGATCTAATCGAGATCGACAAGCGCCACAACACCGGTCCGAGTCCATGCCGAGGAGAAGATGCTTGACCTGGGGAGACCACCACACTACTCGATCTCGACAAGCCCTGGTCGAGATCGACGAAGCCCAGAGCCCATGTCCAAGCTTGTCGAGTACACCTACCCGAGGAGACCTAGTCGACGGATCAAGCCTACTCGAGGTCGACTAGGGCTACTCGAGGTCGACGAGCGTCGTGAACCAACTCTGAGCCACATCGAGCAGAGCTAGCTGGGAAGTCCAGTCGACGAACAATCCTTGTCGAGGTCGACGAGCCCTTGTCGATGTCGAGTAGACCAGTCCTGGAAAGCGCGTCGACGAGAGTTGTCCTAGTCGAGTTGGGATTCCTTGGGGCCGAAGGAGGAAGATTCTATCCAAATACATCAAGTCTATCTATGGAAGAGGAGTTCTACCTACATTGGAAGATATTTTACCTAATTTAGATATAGTTTTCCTTAGTTGATTTATTTCCATTATGCAATTTATTTATCTTTTATCCTTTTAGATATAATTTTAGATATAGATAGGAGATTCTATCCTTGATTAGCGAGGATTAGAAGGCTATAAATAAGGCCCTAGGGGCTCAGTTTTATTCATTCCAATTCAGAGACACAATAGAGTTTTAGGAGTTCTAAAGTTTTTAGGGTTTTGGCTTTCTGGGAAAGTTGATTGCCGGGATTGTAAAGGCTTTGAATATAGTTTTATGGAAGTTATTTATTTTCAATCAATGTCTGTTATTGCGATGAGGCGTGAGTAGTCCACCCACTTATGGGGCTGGGGTGAGCCCGACGGTGGCCATGTGAGGCGATGCGATAAAGGTCAGATCTTTTTGTGCAATTCATCTTCTATCCCTATGAGCATGATTCTTTTGCGAGAGTTGAAGGTGATCCTTGTTTGTGTTATTGAAGCGAAAGTGATCTTAATGCAACTTGGATTAATTATGTGAAAAAGGGTTAGTAACAATTAGGGTTTATGCGAAAGCCTCTATATGCCTATTTGTTAATGACGAAAGTTATTTGATGGAAAGCATGATCTTTTGTGCCTTTGTGTGTTACTTTGCATGGTTATCGTTGTGGTGTTGATACCCTGGCTTTGGACGTCTTTTATTATATTGATTTATTTTCATCAAAAATCTGAGTTTTGTGTTCGAAAATCTGCAATTTAAATTTCTGCATTCTAGTCGACATAGAGTAGAGCTAGTCGATCTCGAGTAAAACGTGGTCGAGATCGAGTAGGACTTGTCTTAGTCGTTGTGTTTTCTGTTTCTGTTGTCGAATTTTCTATTTTCTGTCGACCTGCCTTTGTCGATCTCGAGTAGCTGTTTGTCGAGATCGACGAGCCTTTGCTTTGCTTTTATTTGCTGCTTTGCTTTGTCTTTCTTCCTTTGTTCCTTTGTTTCTGTCTTCTCTGTTGCTTCTGTGAGAATTTACAGCTACCTAAGAACTGCTGACGTGCTTCCTCGTGGATTCGATCCTGACAACCTTCTACTACAATGGGAGGAAGTCTTGTATTTATTTGCTGAGATAGGGAAGTCAGTCTGATCTTTATTATATATTTATTTCATACTTGACCATCCGCCTGCAACAACAAATTGGCGTCGTTGCAGTGGAAGCAATCATTCGCGCCTTAGGTAGTCAGTTCTCACTGTTTCTTTGAGTTACTTTGCAGGTGTGTGCGTCGTTCTGGTCAAACACCTGAGTTTGACGCCTTAGACGAACCGGATCGCCTCTTTCATATCAGAGCTAAACTACAAAGAGCCATGGCAGCTGCGGACACACAAGAACAGCTGATCGCTAGGCTTACAAGGGAATTGGCCGCTAAGGATGCTGCTATCGCCGCTGAGAAAGCAGCAAGGGAACAAGCACAGGCTGAGCTTGCCCAATATCCGACCACGGCAGAGGACTACATGCACCCAACCACGGCAGAGGACTACTTGGATTAATTATGTGAAAAAGGGTTAGTAACAATTAGGGTTTATGCGAGAGCCTCTATATGCCTATAGAGGCATATAGAGGCTCTCGCATAAACCCTAATTGTTACTAACCCTTTTTCACATAATTAATCCAAGTAGTCATCTGCCGTGGTTGGGTGCATGTAGTCCTCTGCCGTGGTATCAACACCACAACGATAACCATGCAAAGTAACACACAAAGGCACAAAAGATCATGCTTTCCATCAAATAACTTTCGTCATTAACAAATAGTCATATAGATGCTTTCGCATAAACCCTAATTGTTACTAACCCTTTTTCACATAATTAATCCAAGTTGCATTAAGATCACTTTCGCTTCAATAACACAAACAAGGATCACCTTCAACTCTCGCAAAAGAATCATGCTCATAGGGATAGAAGATGAATTGCACAAAAAGATCTGACCTTTATCGCATCGCCTCACATGGCCACCGTCGGGCTCACCCCAGCCCCAGAAGTGGGTGGACTACTCACGCCTCATCGCAATAACAGAGATTGATGTATAAAAAGAAACTAAATTGCATAAAAACTAAATTCAAAGCCTTTTACAATCCTGGCAATCAACTTTCGCTGAAAGCCAAAACCTTAAAAACCTTAGAACTCCTAAACTACTCTACTGGAATTGAATTGTGTGTGACTTGGAATTGAATAAAACTGAGCCCCCTAGGGCCTTATTTATAGAGCCCCCTTGGTCCCCCATGTAGCGACTGGGACCCCCTGCGTAAGCTACATCCTCATGATGCACTGCCATCCTCACTTGCTCTGCGTGTGGGCACTCAGGAGTGGTGTGCCTTTGCGATACGCATTCAATGCAAGGCTGGTTGACAGAGAGATACTTTACTTGCTTGATGAGCTTCTTATTCTGGTCTTTGTAGTACTGCTCACTAACATTAGGATCAATCTCCTTGGGTGGCTCATATAGGGGCATGGATGGTGCTGGCCTGGCGTATGGGTTCTCCTCATAGGTTGCAGTAGACCCATACTTGTTGTCGTAGTTGGTGAGCTTCTCTAGCACACCCCATGCGTCACTTGGCGGCATTGTCAGATACTCATAGCGAGTATAATGGTTGATTCTGTCCTCAGTGACTTGATCAAGAGAGTTGAAGAAGATCTCCTGAATGACGTAGAGTGGCTGTCCATGAGTAGGGCAAGATCGCAGAAGTTCCTTTTAGCGCTCCCATGCCTTTGCCAGTGGTTCCCCTTGCTTCTGTTTGAAGGCGGTGATTCTTTGGCGGAGATGTGCTGTTTTGGCAGGTGGGAAGAATTTGTTCAGAAACTCTTGCTCTACTTGGGCCCAGGTTGTGAGTGATCTTGCTTTCAGCCCTTCCACCCATTTCAGTGCAGGCCAAGCGAGAGACCAGCGAAAAGATTTCATCTTGACATATTCCAGAGTTGTACCTTCAGCAATAGTACGACACATGTCAGAAAAGTTTGTAATATGTTCAAGAGGACACTCATTAAATCTACCATAGAAGGCATTATTTTTAAGCTCTATAAGAAATTGAGTGCGAATTTCAAAAGAGTTATCAGGGATTAGGATCGCCGATTCAGGCACGACTAGAGTTGGGTGCATGTAGTCCTCTATCGTGGTTGGATATTGGGCAAGCTCAACCTGTGCTTGTTCCCTTGCTGCTCTTTCAGCGGTGATAGCAGCATCTTTAGCGGCGATAGCGGCATCCTTTGCGGCCAATTCCCTGGTAAGCCTAGCGACCAGCTGTTCCTGTGTCTCAGCGGCCGCCATGATCCTTTTGAGTTTGGAGTGGATGTGTAGGTAGCGCTCCGGTTCGTCTAAGCTGTCAAGCTCAGGTGTTTGACCAGAACGACGCATACACCTGAAAAGTAACTCAAAGAAACAGTGAGAACTGACTACCTAAGACGCGAATGATTGCTTCCCCGGCAACGGCGCCAATTTGTTGATTGCAGGAGGATGGTCAAGTATGAAATGAATATAAAATATAGTTCAGATTGACTTCCCTGTCTCAGCAAATAAATACAAGACTTCCTCCCGTTCTAGTAAGAGAAAAGTCAGGATCGAATCCACGAGGAAGCACGTCAGCAGTTCTCAGGTAGCTGTAAATTCTCACAGAAGCAGCAGAAAGACAGAAACACAGAAAGGAAAGAGACAAATAACCCGGCAAGGGCAACTAAAATAAAAGCAAAGAACAAAGCAAGAAATAAAGCAAAGCAAAGCAAAAACGAAAAGCAAGGCAAAGTCGTACTCGATCTCGACAACAGTTCCTCGAGATCGACAAGGGGCAAATCGACAGAAACTCCAGAAATCGACAGAAATAAATTCAATATATTAAAAGACTTCCGAAGCCAGGGTTTCAACACCACAACGATAACCATGCAAAGTAATACATAAAGGCATAAAAGATCATGCTTTCCATCAAATAACTTTCGTCAATAACAATTAGGCATATAGAGGCTCTCGCATAAACCCTAATTGTTACTAACCCTTTTTCACATAATTAATCCAAGTTGCATTAAGATCACTTTCGCTTCAATAATACAAACAAGGATCACCTTCAACTCTCGCAAAAGAATCATGCTCATAGGGATAGAAGATGAATTGCACAAAAAGATCTGACCTTTATCGCATCGCCTCACATGGCCACCGTCGGGCTCACCCCAGCCCCAGAAGTGGGTGGACTACTCACGCCTCATCGCAATAACAGACATTGATGTATAAAAAGAAACTAAATTGCATAAAAACTAAATTCAAAGCCTTTTACAATCCTGGCAATCAACTTTCGCTGAAAGCCAAAACCTTAAAAACCTTAGAACTCCTAAACTACTCTACTGGAATTGAATTGTGTGTGACTTGGAATTGAATAAAACTGAGCCCCCTAGGGCCTTATTTATAGAGCCCCCTTGGTCCCCCATGTAGCGACTGGGACCCCCTGCGTAAGCTACATCCTCATGATGCACTGCCATCCTCACTTGCTCTGCGTGTGGGCACTCAGGAGTGGTGTGCCTTTGCGATACACATTCAATGCAAGGCTGGTTGACAGAGAGATACTTTACTTGCTTGATGAGCTTCTTATTCTGGTCTCTATAGTACTGCTCCCTAACATTAGGATCAATCTCCTTGGGTGGCTCATATAGGGGCATGGATGGTGCTGGCCTGGCGTATGGGTTCTCCTCATAGGTTGCAGTAGACCCATACTTGTTGTCGTAGTTGGTGAGCTTCTCTAGCACACCCCATGCGTCACTTGGCGGCATTGTCAGATACTCATAGCGAGTATAATGGTTGATTCTGTCCTCAGTGACTTGATCAAGAGAGTTGAAGAAGATCTCCTGAATGACGTAGGGTGGCTGTCCATGAGTAGGGCAAGATCGCAGAAGTTCCTTGTAGCGCTCCCATGCCTTTGCCAGTGGTTCCCCTTGCTTCTGTTTGAAGGCGGTGATTCTTTGGCGGAGATGTGCTGTTTTGGCAGGTGGGAAGAATTTGTTCAGAAACTCTTGCTCTACTTGGGCCCAGGTTGTGAGTGATCTTGCTTTCAGCCCTTCCAGCCATTTCAGTGCAGGCCAAGCGAGAGACCAGCGAAAAGATTTCATCTTGACATATTCCAGAGTTGTACCTTCAGCAATAGTACGACACATGTCAGAAAAGTTTGTAATATGTTCAAGAGGACACTCATTAAATCTACCATAGAAGGCATTATTTTTAAGCTCTATAAGAAATTGAGTGCGAATTTCGAAAGAGTTATCAGGGATTAGGATCGCCGATTCAGGCACGACTAGAGTTGGGTGCATGTAGTCCTCTGTCGTGGTTGGATATTGGGCAAGCTCAACCTGTGCTTGTTCCCTTGCTGCTCTCTCAGCGGTGATAGCAGCATCTTTAGCGGCGATAGCGGCATCCTTTGCGGCCAATTCCCTGGTAAGCCTAGCGACCAGCTGTTCCTGTGTCTCAGTGGCCGCCATGATCCTTTTGAGTTTGGAGTGGATGTGTAGGTAGCGCTCCGGTTCGTCTAAGCTGTCAAGCTCAGGTGTTTGACCAGAACGACGCATACACCTGAAAAGTAACTCAAAGAAACAGTGAGAACTGACTACCTAAGACGCGAATGATTGCTTCCCCGGCAACGGCGCCAATTTGTTGATTGCAGGAGGATGGTCAAGTATGAAATGAATATAAAATATAGTTCAGATTGACTTCCCTGTCTCAGCAAATAAATACAAGACTTCCTCCCGTTGTAGTAAGAGAAAAGTCAGGATCGAATCCACGAGGAAGCACGTCAGCAGTTCTCAGGTAGCTGTAAATTCTCACAGAAGTAGCAGAAAGACAGAAACACAGAAAGGAAAGAGACAAATAACCCGGCAAGGGCAACTAAAATAAAAGCAAAGAACAAAGCAAGAAATAAAGCAAAGCAAAGCAAAAACGAAAAGCAAGGCAAAGTCATACTCGATCTCGACAACAGTTCCTCGAGATCGACAAGGGGCAAATCGACAGAAACTCCAGAAATCGACAGAAATAAATTCAATATATTAAAAGACTTCCGAAGCCAGGGTTTCAACACCACAACGATAACCATGCAAAGTAATACATAAAGGCATAAAAGATCATGCTTTCCATCAAATAACTTTCGTCAATAACAATTAGGCATATAGAGGCTCTCGCATAAACCCTAATTGTTACTAACCCTTTTTCACATAATTAATCCAAGTTGCATTAAGATCACTTTCGCTTCAATAATACAAACAAGGATCACCTTCAACTCTCGCAAAAGAATCATGCTCATAGGGATAGAAGATGAATTGCACAAAAAGATCTGACCTTTATCGCATCGCCTCACATGGCCACCGTCGGGCTCACCCCAGCCCCAGAAGTGGGTGGACTACTCACGCCTCATCGCAATAACAGACATTGATGTATAAAAAGAAACTAAATTGCATAAAAACTAAATTCAAAGCCTTTTACAATCCTGGCAATCAACTTTCGCTGAAAGCCAAAACCTTAAAAACCTTAGAACTCCTAAACTACTCTACTGGAATTGAATTGTGTGTGACTTGGAATTGAATAAAACTGAGCCCCCTAGGGCCTTATTTATAGACCCCCCTTGGTCCCCCATGTAGCGACTGGGACCCCCTGCGTAAGCTACATCCTCGTGATGCACTGCCATCCTCACTTGCTCTGCGTGTGGGCACTCAGGAGTGGTGTGCCTTTGCGATACGCATTCAATGCAAGGCTGGTTGACAGAGAGATACTTTACTTGCTTGATGAGCTTCTTATTCTGGTCTCTGTAGTACTGCTCCCTAACATTAGGATCAATCTCCTTGGGTGGCTCATATAGGGGCATGGATGGTGCTGGCCTGGCGTATGGGTTCTCCTCATAGGTTGCAGTAGACCCATACTTGTTGTCGTAGTTGGTGAGCTTCTCTAGCACACCCCATGCGTCACTTGGCGGCATTGTCAGATACTCATAGCGAGTATAATGGTTGATTATGTCCTCAGTGACTTGATCAAGAGAGTTGAAGAAGATCTCCTGAATGACGTAGGGTGGCTGTCCATGAGTAGGGCAAGATCGCAGAAGTTCCTTGTAGCGCTCCCATGCCTTTGCCAGTGGTTCCCCTTGCTTCTGTTTGAAGGCGGTGATTCTTTGGCGGAGATGTGCTGTTTTGGCAGGTGGGAAGAATTTGTTCAGAAACTCTTGCTCTACTTGGGCCCAGGTTGTGAGTGATCTTGCTTTCAGCCCTTCCAGCCATTTCAGTGCAGGCCAAGCGAGAGACCAGCGAAAAGATTTCATCTTGACATATTCCAGAGTTGTACCTTCAGCAATAGTACGACACATGTCAGAAAAGTTTGTAATATGTTCAAGAGGACACTCATTAAATCTACCATAGAAGGCATTATTTTTAAGCTCTATAAGAAATTGAGTGCGAATTTCGAAAGAGTTATCAGGGATTAGGATCGCCGATTCAGGCACGACTAGAGTTGGGTGCATGTAGTCCTCTGTCGTGGTTGGATATTGGGCAAGCTCAACCTGTGCTTGTTCCCTTGCTGCTCTCTCAGCGGTGATAGCAGCATCTTTAGCGGCGATAGCGGCATCCTTTGCGGCCAATTCCCTAGTAAGCCTAGCGACCAGCTGTTCCTGTGTCTCAGCGGCCGCCATGATCCTTTTGAGTTTGGAGTGGATGTGTAGGTAGCGCTCCGGTTCGTCTAAGCTGTCAAGCTTAGGTGTTTGACCAGAACGACGCATACACCTGAAAAGTAACTCAAAGAAACAGTGAGAACTGACTACCTAAGACGCGAATGATTGCTTCCCCGGCAACGGCGCCAATTTGTTGATTGCAGGAGGATGGTCAAGTATGAAATGAATATAAAATATAGTTCAGATTGACTTCCCTGTCTCAGCAAATAAATACAAGACTTCCTCCCGTTGTAGTAAGAGAAAAGTCAGGATCGAATCCACGAGGAAGCACGTCAGCAGTTCTCAGGTAGCTGTAAATTCTCACAGAAGCAGCAGAAAGACAGAAACACAGAAAGGAAAGAGACAAATAACCCGGCAAGGGCAACTAAAATAAAAGCAAAGAACAAAGCAAGAAATAAAGCAAAGCAAAGCAAAAACGAAAAGCAAGGCAAAGTCGTACTCGATCTCGACAACAGTTCCTCGAGATCGACAAGGGGCAAATCGACAGAAACTCCAGAAATCGACAGAAATAAATTCAATATATTAAAAGACTTCCAAAGCCAGGGTTTCAACACCACAACGATAACCATGCAAAGTAATACATAAAGGCATAAAAGATCATGCTTTCCATCAAATAACTTTCGTCAATAACAATTAGGCATATAGAGGCTCTCGCATAAACCCTAATTGTTACTAACCCTTTTTCACATAATTAATCCAAGTTGCATTAAGATCACTTTCGCTTCAATAATACAAACAAGGATCACCTTCAACTCTCGCAAAAGAATCATGCTCATAGGGATAGAAGATGAATTGCACAAAAAGATCTGACCTTTATCGCATCGCCTCACATGGCCACCGTCGGGCTCACCCCAGCCCCAGAAGTGGGTGGACTACTCACGCCTCATCGCAATAACAGACATTGATGTATAAAAAGAAACTAAATTGCATAAAAACTAAATTCAAAGCCTTTTACAATCCTGGCAATCAACTTTCGCTGAAAGCCAAAACCTTAAAAACCTTAGAACTCCTAAACTACTCTACTGGAATTGAATTGTGTGTGACTTGGAATTGAATAAAACTGAGCCCCCTAGGGCCTTATTTATAGAGCCCCCTTGGTCCCCCATGTAGCGACTGGGACCCCCTGCGTAAGCTACATCCTCATGATGCACTGCCATCCTCACTTGCTCTGCGTGTGGGCACTCAGGAGTGGTGTGCCTTTGCGATACGCATTCAATGCAAGGCTGGTTGACAGAGAGATACTTTACTTGCTTGATGAGCTTCTTATTCTGGTCTCTGTAGTACTGCTCCCTAACATTAGGATCAATCTCCTTGGGTGGCTCATATAGGGGCATGGATGGTGCTGGCCTGGCGTATGGGTTCTCCTCATAGGTTGCAGTAGACCCATACTTGTTATCGTAGTTGGTGAGCTTCTCTAGCACACCCCATGCGTCACTTGGCGGCATTGTCACATATTCATAGCGAGTATAATGGTTGATTCTGTCCTCAGTGACTTGATCAAGAGAGTTGAAGAAGATCTCCTGAATGACGTAGGGTGGCTGTCCATGAGTAGGGCAAGATCGCAGAAGTTCCTTGTAGCGCTCCCATGCCTTTGCCAGTGGTTCCCCTTGCTTCTGTTTGAAGGCGGTGATTCTTTGGCGGAGATGTGCTGTTTTGGCAGGTGGGAAGAATTTGTTCAGAAACTCTTGCTCTACTTAGGCCCAGGTTGTGAGTGATCTTGCTTTCAGCCCTTCCAGCCATTTCAGTGCAGGCCAAGCGAGAGACCAGCGAAAAGATTTCATCTTGACATATTCCAGAGTTGTACCTTCAGCAATAGTACGACACATGTCAGAAAAGTTTGTAATATGTTCAAGAGGACACTCATTAAATCTACCATAGAAGGCATTATTTTTAAGCTCTATAAGAAATTGAGTGCGAATTTCAAAAGAGTTATCAGGGATTAGGATCGCCGATTCAGGCACGACTAGAGTTGGGTGCATGTAGTCCTCTGTCGTGGTTGGATATTGGGCAAGCTCAACCTGTGCTTGTTCCCTTGCTGCTCTCTCAGCGGTGATAGCAGCATCTTTAGCGGCGATAGCGGCATCCTTTGCGGCCAATTCCCTAGTAAGCCTAGCGACCAGCTGTTCCTGTGTCTCAGCGGCCGCCATGATCCTTTTGAGTTTGGAGTGGATGTGTAGGTAGCGCTCCGGTTCGTCTAAGCTGTCAAGCTCAGGTGTTTGACCAGAACGACGCATACACCTGAAAAGTAACTCAAAGAAACAGTGAGAACTGACTACCTAAGACGCGAATGATTGCTTCCCCGGCAACGGCACCAATTTGTTGATTGCAGGAGGATGGTCAAGTATGAAATGAATATAAAATATAGTTCAGATTGATTTCCCTGTCTCAGCAAATAAATACAAGACTTCCTCCCGTTGTAGTAAGAGAAAAGTCAGGATCGAATCCACGAGGAAGCACGTCAGCAGTTCTCAGGTAGCTGTAAATTCTCACAGAAGCAGCAGAAAGACAGAAACACAGAAAGGAAAGAGACAAATAACCCGGCAAGGGCAACTAAAATAAAAGCAAAGAACAAAGCAAGAAATAAAGCAAAGCAAAGCAAAAACGAAAAGCAAGGCAAAGTCGTACTCGATCTCGACAACAGTTCCTCGAGATCGACAAGGGGCAAATCGACAGAAACTCCAGAAATCGACAGATATAAATTCAATATATTAAAAGACTTCCAAAGCCAGGGTTTCAACACCACAACGATAACCATGCAAAGTAATACATAAAGGCATAAAAGATCATGCTTTCCATCAAATAACTTTCGTCAATAACAATTAGGCATATAGAGGCTCTCGCATAAACCCTAATTGTTACTAACCCTTTTTCACATAATTAATCCAAGTTGCATTAAGATCACTTTCGCTTCAATAATACAAACAAGGATCACCTTCAACTCTCGCAAAAGAATCATGCTCATAGGGATAGAAGATGAATTGCACAAAAAGATCTGACCTTTATCGCATCGCCTCACATGGCCACCGTCGGGCTCACCCCAGCCCCAGAAGTGGGTGGACTACTCACGCCTCATCGCAATAACAAACATTGATGTATAAAAAGAAACTAAATTGCATAAAAACTAAATTCAAAGCCTTTTACAATCCTGGCAATCAACTTTCGCTGAAAGCCAAAACCTTAAAAACCTTAGAACTCCTAAACTACTCTACTGGAATTGAATTGTGTGTGACTTGGAATTGAATAAAACTGAGCCCCATAGGGCCTTATTTATAGTCTTCTTTCCCTAGCTATTCTAGGAAAGAAGATATCTATCTCTATCTAAAATTATATCTAAAACTTGAAAGGGTAAATAAATTGTTTTTAAGGAAATAAATCTAAAAGGAAAAGATAAAACTAAATAGGGTAAGTCTTCATGTCTTGATAGATCTCCTTCCATAGATAGACTTTGATCAGCTTTGGATAGATCTTCGGCCATTCTCGGATTCCTTCATGCCCAAGTAAAGCTAAACCGAGTAGGACTCGTCATGACGAAGCGTTTCTGGGAACTGGGTCTACTCGACCTCGAGTACGGCTCGTCGACCTCGACAAGACTTGTTTGTCGACCGGACTTCTCGGCTAGATCTGCTCGATGTGGCTCGGACTTGGCTCACTGGGCTCGTCGACCTCGACAAAGCCTTGTCGATCTCGAGTAGGATGGCTCTGTCGACTAGGCTTCCTCGGGTTGCTCTACTCGGCAAGCTCGGATCTGGACTCAGGCGCTCGTCGACCTCGACAAAGGGTCCTCGAGATCGACTAGAGTGGTGCAAGTCTGGTCGAGCAGGCTTCTCCTCGGCAAGGACTCGGATTGGCACGGTGGGTCTTGTCGATCTCGACTAGGGCTTGTCGAGATCGAGTAGGGTTGCTCGGCGTCCTCGGCCTCGGCTTCTCTCCTTGTCGACTCCGGGTGTGGCGTCTGGGCTTCGTCGATCTCGACTAGGGCTTGTCGAGATCGAGTTGTGTCCGGAGCTCGGGTTGGTCTGGCTCTCGATCAGGCTCTGTCGACAAGGCGGTGCTCGGACATGCTCGTCTATGTCGACTAGGGTCAACTCGAGATCGAGTTACCCTGACTTTCAGCTTGGTTTCGCTGCTTTGACCTTGGACTTCTGTAGCGGTTTTCTGAGCTTTTCCGACCTTCTGTAGAATTGCTGTAAAATGCCTCGATTTCTGCGAATTAAACAGAAATTGGTGTAGATTCCATAATTTGGCAAATAAACATAAACTACATAGATTATGTACTATCAAAGCCCAAACGAACGCAATGTATACAGAAATCGATATAAAGGTTACTGTAAATCATGGCAGATTCAACTCACAACAAACACCCCATACTTAAGCTTGCTTGTCCTCAAGCAATACTTTTATTTGTCATTCAGGGGAAGAATTCAAACTCTCAACATCTTAGATTCATTCTTATATGTCCTTGCAATCAATTACCATCCTTGAAAAGGTACTAGTGTCTCAAATTCATGCATGTGCAAATATGTAAAAGAAACATCTACTCGTAAAAGGAGGGTTACGCATAAACAATTTATATGACAAAGCATTGATAATCAAGAAGACTTTAATTTAAGCTCATGAAGGAGTAGATTGGTAAAAGGCTAAAGGTGGGCAAATTTTGGCAATGTGGTGTTTTTGATCCGGGGAAATGGATTATTTTCCAAACTGAATTTCCACATTCCTTCTTTCGTTTGATTCATCACCTTTCATAATGCTTTTCTCAATAATAATGCTTTTACCTCTCTAACCTCGGCACTGCCTTCTCGCGAGTCGCAAACATGGGTGTCATGAATGGCCCCGGATACTTAGTGCTTTGGACTCCTCACAATGTGTCCCATCTCTCCAAACTATTATCTCAGAGAGCAGGGTCAATCTACCTTTATCTCCTGAGGTGATTGGATTTTCTTTCACTCATTAAATTTTCCATATATTTCAAACACTTTCCTTCCAAACTCCAAATATGATAACAACAACACAAACACCATATAACATCTCCATAATGTAACATCATTCTCAATATAATCCCCGGAGAAGGTAAAGAATGGAAATATTTAGATCATGTAGAGCAATAATTGAAATAAGGCATATTATGGCTTTTGTGATGCATAAGCATAGGTAAGGCTAGGAATATAAACATATGAGCATTATATGGAAATATAAAGCCCTCCATCATCTTATCATGCAACATGTCAAAAGCAACTTCAAATTTTACCTCCTTTCATGATTTTCAAGAAAATATGCACTTCATTGTGACTTCCCTTAACTAGGCAATTTCATGCTATATCTCTAATGAATCCAATTTTTCATCGTCGAGTTCAATATTACACTTTCATGACATTATTCAAAAATTTCAAATGGGGGTCATTTTTCTCAAAATTTTGGAAAACATGCATATAAGCACATAAATCAATAATGCGCATATAAGCACATAAATCAATAATGCATTCCAAAATAGCCATGGTCATTTTAAGAAATAATGCACAAGAAATGTCAAATATGATCAAATATGCACAATGTAAGCCCTTCCCCCACCCCATACTTAAACATTACAGTGTCCTCACTGTATAAAAACAAGGGTAAAGAAAGAAACTCACAAGACAGGTGTGCAGAGCCTCGTATTTTCGATTGGAGCACCTCCTGGACCGAGTCTTAATGTAGCTTGGTTCCATCCATGGACCTGAAAAGTAGAAGACATATACCTATAATAGCAAACTAAAAGTGTTTCAAAACAAAAACAAAAGCAACAAAGTCTCAAAAAAATTCCTAAAAAGTCTATGTACATGCTCTAGATTTTATAGTCGCTAGGCCGACTTTCCATTAATGCTCAAGGTGGCATCTGCAGGGCCCATGTAGCTTGGGCCTCAAATAAGACTCCATTCTTGTCCATCAGCTGTAATCCTCCAGAATGGATTTTGTTCACCACGAAAGGTCCCATCCGCTTCTTGTTGAATTTGATGGGAAACCAATGATCCTTTGATTTAGAGACATAGAGCTTGTCTCCAACTTCATAGTCCTTAGGTTCATCATTGGAAATCCTGCACAATCGCACATACCAAGGCAGACCTCTCCCATGTATAGATAAATCTTTAATGGAAATAGGAGAAGAAAGATCCATACCTTGGCTTACCTTCGCAGAGACGGAATCGGGGACCACTGTGTTTGGTCGATCTCGACTAGGGCTAGTCGATCTCGACAAGACTGCAGGCTCTGGTGGTGGTTTGGTCGAAGAGGCAGAAGTCGACGAAGAACAGATCTTGTCGATCTCGACGAGCCTGGTCGACCTCGAGTAGGACTCCGCTCCTGGTGGTTTTCTCATCGACGAAGCTGGGGCTGGGCTCTCTGAGTGGTGGTCGATCTCGACTAGGGTGGTCGAGATTGACGAGGCTGGTCCTGGCTCTGGTGGTCTGAGCGTCGAGGAAGACGATGCCCGCGGATCTTGGTCGATCTCGACTAGGGTAGTTGATCTCGACGAGGGCTCTCCTCCTGGTTGCTGCGACGTCGAAGAAGAACGGTCTGGTGGCACCGGGTGGTGGTCGACCTCGACGAGGCTGGTCTAGATCGACGAGGCTCCTGGCTCCGGTGTTGTCATCGTCGAGGAAGGCCGAGTCGAAGTAGGGCACTGCTGGTCGACCTCGAGTAGTCTACTCGAGATCGAGTAGGGTGGCTCATCTGGTTTGCTGCTCGACGATGCTGGCGCTGGTGGAGACTCCTTGATCTGGTCGAGATCGACTAGGGCTCTACTCGATGTCGAGGAGCCTTGGTCGATCTTGACCCCATACTTAGTCCCTGTCAAGGCATTCGAAAAATAATGAATCCACAATGACTTACCTTGGTCTGTGTCGATTGCATTCTCTGTGTTTTCCTTGAGGATTGCCATGATCTCCTCCACTTGGGCTTCCATGTCCCTCTTTTCCAGCTCCTCAGGGGTCATATTTCTGACCTTGGGTTCCCCGCAGGTGATGTAGCCAGCTGAGATAGATTTGACCTCTTCCATTGGACCTGTATGCCTTTCAATTTTATTAAAGGAATACTCAATTACCTCATCGCTGATGTTGAAGGTGAGCACTCCTTTCCTAACGCTTATGTTGGCATCCACCGTCGCCAAGAATGGTCTTCCTAAGATAATTGGACAAGCAGGATCTTCTTGCATATCAACTATTAAGAAATCAGCAGGGACGAAGAATTTACCTACTTGTACTGGGACATTTTCCACCATGCCTGTTGGAATGACCACCGTGTTGTTGGCTATGTATAGTCTAGCATCCACAGGCTCCAGGGCACCTATCTTAATCTTGGACCAAATTGTTAAAGGCATTATACTCACACTAGCTCCAAGATCACATAGGGCATTAATTTTGTATGGACCAAATCCAATAGATATAGTAAACTTACCTGGATCCGGCCTCTTCTCCAATATGTCCAGATGGCTGCACTCCTCTGTGATTTCAGTCATCGATCGCTTTTTGCTCAGAATCTCCTTTAGGAACTTGACATAAGATGGAATTTCATTGAGAGCTTATGTAAAGGGGATGGTGACGTTGAGCTTTTGAAGCATCTTGATGAAGCGCTGAAACTTTTTCTCTGCCGGGTCCTTTAGAGATTTCGTGGGGAAAGGCAGCTTCTTTTTCTGCGTCGGAGCCAGAACAGACGTCGGAGGTACTACAGGCTGCTCTATGTCGACTAGAGGCTCCTCGACATCGACAAGGTCTTTGTCGACATCGACCAGTTTGGGCCCATTCGAGTTGTTGTGTGGTGCAGACGAAGATTCTGAAAGTTTCTCCTCGAGGTCGACAACGGCTTTGTCGAGATCGACCTGCTGTTCCTCGTCGTTCTGCTGCTTTCCGACCTCTGGCTCTTGCAGTTGATGGCCGCTTCTGAGTTTTATAGCGTCGATGTGTCCAGTCTTTCCCTTAGGATTTGGTTCTGAAGATCCTGGAAGCGCACCTGACGGTCTGGGGATTCCGGCTACCACCTGACCAATTGTGGTTGCTGAAACCTTTGGTCCCCCATGTAGCGACTAGGACCCTCTGCGTAAGCTACATCCTCATGATGCTCTGCCATCCTGACTTGCTCTGCGTGTGGGCACTCAGGAGTGGTGTGCCTTTGCGATCCGCATTCAATGCAAGGCTGGTTGACAGAGAGATACTTTACTTGCTTCATGAGCTTCTTATTCTGGTCTCTGTAGTACTGCTCCCTAACATCAGGATCAATCTCCTTGGGTGGCTCATATAGGGGCATGGATGGTGCTGGCCTGGCGTATGGGTTCTTCTCATAGGTTGCAGTAGACCCATACTTGTTGTCGTAGTTGGTGAGCTTCTCTAGCACACCCCTTGCGTCACTTGGCGGCATTGACAGATACTCATAGCGAGTATAATGGTTGATTCTGTCCTTAGTGACTTGATCAAGAGAGTTGAAGAAGATCTCCTGAATGACGTAGGGTGGCTGTCCATGAGTAGGGAAAGATCGCAGAAGTTCCTTGTAGCGCTCCCATGCCTTTGCCAGTGGTTCCCCTTGCTTCTGTTTGAAGGCGGTGATTCTTTGGCGGAGATGTGCTGTTTTGGCAGGTGAGAAGAATTTGTTCAGAAACTCTTGCTCTACTTGGGCCCAGGTTGTGAGTGATCTTGCTTTCAGCCCTTCCAGCCATTTCAGTGCAGGCCCAGCGAGAGACCAGCGAAAAGATTTCATCTTGACATATTCCAGAGTTGTACCTTCAGCAATAGTACGGCACATGTCAGAAAAGTTTGTAATATGTTCAAGAGGACACTCATTAAATCTACCATAGAAGGCATTATTTTTAAGCTCTATAAGAAATTGAGTGCGAATTTCAAAAGAGTTATCAGGGATTAGGATCGCCGATTCAGGCACGACTAGAGTTGGGTGCATGTAGTCCTCTGTCGTGGTTGGATATTGGGCAAGCTCAACCTGTGCTTGTTCCCTTGCTGCTCTCTCAGCGGTGATAGCAGCATCTTTAGCGACGATAGCGGCATCCTTTGCGGCCAATTCCCTGGTAAGCCTAGCGACCAGCTGTTCCTGTGTCTCAGCGGCCGCCATGATCCTTTTGAGTTTGGAGTGGATGTGTAGGTAGCGCTCCGGTTCGTCTAAGCTGTCAAACTCAGGTGTTTGACCAGAACGACGCATACACCTGAAAAATAACTCAAAGAAACAGTGAGAACTAACTACCTAAGGCGCGAATGATTGCTTCCTCGGCAACGGCGCCAATTTGTTGATTGCAGGGGGATGGTCAAGTATGAAATGAATATAAAATATAGTTCAGATTGACTTCCCTGTCGCAGCAAATAAATAAAAGACTTCCTCCCGTTGTAGTAAGAGAAAAGTCAGGATCGAATCCACGAGGAAGCACGTCAGCAGTTCTCAGGTAGCTGTAAATTCTCACAGAAGCAGCAGAAAGACAGAAACACAGAAAGGAAAGAGACAAATAACCCGGCAAGGGCAACTAAAACAAAAGCAAAGAACAAAGAAAGAAATAAAGCAAAGCAAAGCAAAAACGAAAAGCAAGGCAAAGTCGTACTCGATCTCGACAACAGTTCCTCGAGATCGACAAGGGGCAAATCGACAGAAACTCCAGAAATCGACAGAAATAAATTCAATATATTAAAAGACTTCCAAAGCCAGGGTTTGAACACCACAACGATAACCATGCAAAGTAATACATAAAGGCTTAAAAGATCATGCTTTCCATCAAATAACTTTCGTCATTAACAAATAGGCATATAGAGGCTCTCGCATAAACCCTAATTGTTACTAACCCTTTTTCACATAATTAATCCAAGTTGCATTAAGATCACTTTCGCTTCAATAATACAAACAAGGATCACCTTCAACTCTCGCAAAAGAATCATGCTCATAGGGATAGAAGATGAATTGCACAAAAAGATCTGACCTTTATCGCATCGCCTCACATGGCCACCGTCGGGCTCACCCCAGCCCCAGAAGTGGGTGGACTACTCACGCCTCATCGCAATAACAGACATTGATGTATAAAAAGAAACTAAATTGCATAAAAACTAAATTCAAAGCCTTTTACAATCCTGGCAATCAACTTTCGCTGAAAGCCAAAACCTTAAAAACCTTAGAACTCCTAAACTACTCTACTGGAATTGAATTGTGTGTGACTTGGAATTGAATAAAACTGAGCCCCCTAGGGCCTTATTTATAGAGCCCCCTTGGTCCCCCATGTAGCGACTGGGACCCCCTGCGTAAGCTACATCCTCATGATGCACTGCCATCCTCACTTGCTCTGCGTGTGGGCACTCAGGAGTGGTGTGCCTTTGCGATACGCATTCAATGCAAGGCCGGTTGACAGAGAGATACTTTACTTGCTTGATGAGCTTCTTATTCTGGTCTCTGTAGTACTGCTCCCTAACATTAGGATCAATCTCCTTGGGTGGCTCATATAGGGGCATGGATGGTGCTGGCCTGGCGTATGGGTTCTCCTCATAGGTTGCAGTAGACCCATACTTGTTGTCGTAGTTGGTGAGCTTCTCTAGCACACCCCATGCGTCACTTGGCGGCATTGTCAGATACTCATAGCGAGTATAATGGTTGATTCTGTCCTCAGTGACTTGATCAAGAGAGTTGAAGAAGATCTCCTGAATGACGTAGGGTGGCTGTCCATGAGTAGGGCAAGATCGCAGAAGTTCCTTGTAGCGCTCCCAAGGCTTTGCCAGTGGTTCCCCTTGCTTCTGTTTGAAGGCGGTGATTCTTTGGCGGAGATGTGCTGTTTTGGCAGGTGGGAAGAATTTGTTCAGAAACTCTTGCTCTACTTGGGCCCAGGTTGTGAGTGATCTTGCTTTCAGCCCTTCCAGCCATTTCAGTGCAGGCCAAGCGAGAGACCAGCGAAAAGATTTCATCTTGACATATTCCAGAGTTGTACCTTCGGCAATAGTACGACACATGTCAGAAAAGTTTGTAATATGTTCAAGAGGACACTCATTAAATCTACCATAGAAGGCATTATTTTTAAGCTCTATAAGAAATTGAGTGCGAATTTCAAAAGAGTTATCAGGGATTAGGATCGCCGATTCAGGCACGACTAGAGTTGGGTGCATGTAGTCCTCTGTCGTGGTTGGATATTGGGCAAGCTCAACCTGTGCTTGTTCCCTTGCTGCTCTCTCAGCGGTGATAGCAGCATCTTTAGCGACGATAGCGGCATCCTTTGCGGCCAATTCCCTGGTAAGCCTAGCGACCAGCTGTTCCTGTGTCTCAGCGGCCGCCATGATCCTTTTGAGTTTGGAGTGGATGTGTAGGTAGCGCTCCGGTTCGTCTAAGCTGTCAAACTCAGGTGTTTGACCAGAACGACGCATACACCTGAAAAATAACTCAAAGAAACAGTGAGAACTAACTACCTAAGGCGCGAATGATTGCTTCCCCGGCAACGGCGCCAATTTGTTGATTGCAGGGGGATGGTCAAGTATGAAATGAATATAAAATATAGTTCAGATTGACTTCCCTGTCTCAGCAAATAAATACAAGACTTCCTCCCGTTGTAGTAAGAGAAAAGTCAGGATCGAATCCACGAGGAAGCACGTCAGCAGTTCTCAGGTAGCTGTAAATTCTCACAGAAGCAGCAGAAAGACAGAAACACAGAAAGGAAAGAGACAAATAACCCGGCAAGGGCAACTAAAACAAAAGCAAAGAACAAAGCAAGAAATAAAGCAAAGCAAAGCAAAAACGAAAAGCAAGGCAAAGTCGTACTCGATCTCGACAACAGTTCCTCGAGATCGACAAGGGGCAAATCGACAGAAACTCCAGAAATCGACAGAAATAAATTCAATATATTAAAAGACTTCCAAAGCCAGGGTTTGAACACCACAACGATAACCATGCAAAGTAATACATAAAGGCTTAAAAGATCATGCTTTCCATCAAATAACTTTCGTCATTAACAAATAGGCATATAGAGGCTCTCGCATAAACCCTAATTGTTACTAACCCTTTTTCACATAATTAATCCAAGTTGCATTAAGATCACTTTCGCTTCAATAATACAAACAAGGATCACCTTCAACTCTCGCAAAAGAATCATGCTCATAGGGATAGAAGATGAATTGCACAAAAAGATCTGACCTTTATCGCATCGCCTCACATGGCCACCGTCGGGCTCACCCCAGCCCCAGAAGTGGGTGGACTACTCACGCCTCATCGCAATAACAGACATTGATGTATAAAAAGAAACTAAATTGCATAAAAACTAAATTCAAAGCCTTTTACAATCCTGGCAATCAACTTTCGCTGAAAGCCAAAACCTTAAAAACCTTAGAACTCCTAAACTACTCTACTGGAATTGAATTGTGTGTGACTTGGAATTGAATAAAACTGAGCCCCCTAGGGCCTTATTTATAGAGCCCCCTTGGTCCCCCTTGTAGCGACTGGGACCCCCTGCGTAAGCTACATCCTCATGATGCACTGCCATCCTCACTTGCTCTGCGTGTGGGCACTCAGGAGTGGTGTGCCTTTGCGATACGCATTCAATGCAAGGCTGGTTGACAGAGAGATACTTTACTTGCTTGATGAGCTTCTTATTCTGGTCTCTGTAGTACTGCTCCCTAACATTAGGATCAATCTCCTTGGGTGGCTCATATAGGGGCATGGATGGTGCTGGCCTGGCGTATGGGTTCTCCTCATAGGTTGCAGTAGACCCATACTTGTTGTCGTAGTTGGTGAGCTTCTCTAGCACACCCCATGCGTCACTTGGCGGCATTGTCAGATACTCATAGCGAGTATAATGGTTGATTCTGTCCTCAGTGACTTGATCAAGAGAGTTGAAGAAGATCTCCTGAATGACGTAGGGTGGCTGTCCATGAGTAGGGCAAGATCGCAGAAGTTCCTTGTAGCGCTCCCAAGGCTTTGCCAGTGGTTCCCCTTGCTTCTGTTTGAAGGCGGTGATTCTTTGGCGGAGATGTGCTGTTTTGGCAGGTGGGAAGAATTTGTTCAGAAACTCTTGCTCTACTTGGGCCCAGGTTGTGAGTGATCTTGCTTTCAGCCCTTCCAGCCATTTCAGTGCAGGCCAAGCGAGAGACCAGCGAAAAGATTTCATCTTGACATATTCCAGAGTTGTACCTTCAGCAATAGTACGACACATGTCAGAAAAGTTTGTAATATGTTCAAGAGGACACTCATTAAATCTACCATAGAAGGCATTATTTTTAAGCTCTATAAGAAATTGAGTGCGAATTTCAAAAGAGTTATCAGGGATTAGGATCGCCGATTCAGGCACGACTAGAGTTGGGTGCATGTAGTCCTCTGTCGTGGTTGGATATTGGGCAAGCTCAACCTGTGCTTGTTCCCTTGCTGCTCTCTCAGCGGTGATAGCAGCATCTTTAGCGGCGATAGCGGCATCCTTTGCGGCCAATTCCCTGGTAAGCCTAGCGACCAGCTGTTCCTGTGTCTCAGCGGCCGCCATGATCCTTTTGAGTTTGGAGTGGATGTGTAGGTAGCGCTCCGGTTCGTCTAAGCTGTCAAGCTCAGGTGTTTGACCAGAACGACGCATACACCTGAAAAGTAACTCAAAGAAACAGTGAGAACTGACTACCTAAGACGCGAATGATTGCTTCCCCGGCAACGGCGCCAATTTGTTGATTGCAGCAGGATGGTCAAGTATGAAATGAATATAAAATATAGTTCAGATTGACTTCCCTGTCTCAGCAAATAAATACAAGACTTCCTCCCATTGTAGTAAGAGAAAAGTCAGGATCGAATCCACGAGGAAGCACGTCAGCAGTTCTCAGGTAGCTGTAAATTCTCACAGAAGCAGCAGAAAGACAGAAACACAGAAAGGAAAGAGACAAATAACCCGGCAAGGGCAACTAAAATAAAAGCAAAGAACAAAGCAAGAAATAAAGCAAAGCAAAGCAAAAACGAAAAGCAAGGCAAAGTCGTACTCGATCTCGACAACAGTTCCTCGAGATCGACAAGGGGCAAATCGACAGAAACTCCAGAAATCGACAGAAATAAATTCAATATATTAAAAGACTTCCAAAGTCAGGGTTTCAACACCACAACGATAACCATGCAAAGTAATACATAAAGGCATAAAAGATCATGCTTTCCATCAAATAACTTTCGTCAATAACAATTAGGCATATAGAGGCTCTCGCATAAACCCTAATTGTTACTAACCCTTTTTCACATAATTAATCCAAGTTGCATTAAGATCACTTTCGCTTCAATAATACAAACAAGTATCACCTTCAACTCTCGCAAAAGAATCATGCTCATAGGGATAGAAGATGAATTGCACAAAAAGATCTGACCTTTATCGCATCGCCTCACAACAGCAGCCAGACGGAAGCAGAACCCTACTGGATCTCGAGTAGGCTCATCGAGATTGACCACCAGAGCCCTACGTCGACTCAGCTTTCCTCGACGCTGACGACACCAGAGCCAGGACCTTCGTCGAGATCGACAAGCCCTCTGCTGTCTCGACTCCTGCTTCCTCGACGCTGAGACCACCAGAGCTAGGATCGTCCTCGATCTCGACCACCCTTGTCGAGATCGACCATAACTCGACTCCACCAGATTCTTCCTCCTCGACGCTGCAGCCACCAGGAGCGGAGCCCTACTCGAGGGCGACCAGCCTTGTCGAGATCGACAAGACCTGTCCTTCCTCGACTTCCGCATCTTTGAGCAGACCACCACCAGAACCTGCAGACTCGTCGAGATCGACTAGCCCTAGTCGAGATCGACCAAACACGGTGGTTCCGGATTCCGTCTCTGCGAAGGTAAGCCAAGATATGGATCTTTCTTCTCCTATTTCCATTAAAGATCTATCTATACATGGGAGAGGTTTGCCTTGGTATGTGCGCTTATGTAGGATATCCAATGATGAGCCCAAGGAGTATGAAGTTGGAGACAAACTCTATGTCTCTAAATCAAAGGATCATTGGTTTCCCAACAAATTTAACAAGAAGCGGATGGGACCATTCGTGGTTAACAAGATCCATTCTGGAGAATTACAGCTGATGGACAAGAATGGAGTCCTATTTGAGGCCCAAGCTACATGGGCTCTGCAGATGCCACCTTGAGCATAAATAGAAAGTCGGCCTAGCGACTATAAAATCTAGAGCATGTACATAAACATTTTAGGACTTTTTTGGACATTGTTTTGCTTTTTGTTTTTGAACATTTTTTGGTTTTTGTTTTGTGGGTATATGTCTTCTAAACTTTTCAGGTCCATGGATAGAGCCAAGCTATATTCAAACTCGACCAGGAGGTGCTCCATTCGAAATTATCAAGCCCTGCACATCTGTCTAGTGAGTTTCTTTCTTTACCCTTGTTTTTATACAGTGAGGACACTGTAATGTTTAAGTATGGGGTGGGGGAAGGGCTTACCTTATGCATATTTGGTTTCATTTGACATTTTTGTGCATATTTAAAGTTTATTTCTTTGAATTGCTAGATGGCTATTTTGGAAATGCATTATTGATTTATGTGCTTATATGCATGTTTTCCAAAGTTTGAAAAAATGACCCCCATTTGAAATTTTTGAATAATGTCATGGAAGCTTATATGGAACTCGACGATGCAAAATTAGATTCATTAGAGATATAGCGTGAAATTGCCTAGTAAAGGGAAGTCACAATGAAGTGCATTATTTCTTGAAAACCATGAAAGGAGGTAAAATTTGAAGTTGCTTTTGACATGTTGCATGATAAGATGATGGAGGACTTTATATTTCCATATAATGCTCATTGTTTGAAATCCTAGCCTTGCCTATGCTTACGCATCACAAAAGCCATAATATGCCTTATTTCATATATTGCTCCACATGGTCTAAATATTTGCCATTCTTTACCTTATTTCCTATCCGGGGATTATGTTGAGAATGATGTTACATTGTGGAGATTATCATATGGTGTTTTTGTTGTTCTTATCATATTTGGAGTTTGGAGGGAAATTGTTTGAAATATATAGAAAATTTAATGAGTGAAAGAAAATCCAATCACATCAGGAGATAAAGGTAGATTGACCCTGCTCTCTGAGATAATAGTTTGGAGAGATGGGACACATTGTGAGGAGTCCAAAGCACTAAGTATCCGGGGCCATTCATGACACCCATGTTTGCGACTCGCGAGAAGGCAGTGCTGGGGTCAGAGAGGTAAAAGCATTATTATTGATAAAAGCATTATGAAAGGTGATGAATCAAGGAGAAAGAATGTGGTACGAAATTCAGTTTGGAAGTACTCCATTTCCCCGGATCATAAGCACCACCGAGCCAAAAATTGCCCACCTTTAGCCTTTTACCAATCTACTCCTTATTTGAGCTTAAATTAAAGTCCTCTTGATTATTAATGCTTTGTCACATGAATTGTTTTTGCATAACCCTCCTTTTGTGAGTAGATGTTGCTTTTATATATTTGCACATGGATGGATATGTGACACTAGTACCTTTTCGAGGATGGTAATTGATTGCAGGGTTATATAAGAATGAATCTAAGATGTTGAGAGTTTTGATTTCTTCCCCTGAATGACAAATAAAAGTATTGCTTGAGGACAGGCAAGCTTAAGTATGGGGTGTTTGTTGTGTGCTGAATCTGCCATGTTTTACATTTACTTTTATATCGATTTCTGCGTACATTTCATTCATTTGGGCTAAGATAGTACAGAATCTATGTAGTTTATGTTTATTTGCCAAATTATGGAATCTACACCAGTTTCTGTTTAATTCGCAGAATTCGAGGTGTTTTACAGCAATTCTAAGGAAGGTCGGAAAAGCTCGGAAAACAGCTATAGAAGTCAAAGGTCAAAGCAGCAACGGAACCAGTCGAATCGAGCCGAGAAACCAGACTACTCGATCTCAAGTAGGCCTTACTCGATCTCGATGAGCATGTTCGAGCAAGCCTTGTGGACCAGGAGCAACGTCGAGAGCCAGACCATCCCAGCTCCGAAAGTTACTCGATCTCGACAAGACCCTAGTCGAGATCGACGAAGACCAGTGCCACACCCGGAGTCGACAAGGAGAGAAGCTGGCCGAGAAGCCGAGGACGAAGATGCCGGACAACCCTACTCGATCTCGACAAGCTCTAATCGAGATCGACAAGCGCCACAACACCAGTCCGAGTCCATGCCGAGGAGAAGATGCTCGACCTGGGGAGACCACCACTCTACTCGATCTCGACAAGCCCTGGTCGAGATCGACGAAGCCCAAAGCCCAGGTCCAAGCTTGTCGAGTACACGTACCCGAGGAGACCTAGTCGACGGATCAAGCCTACTCGAGGTTGACTAGGGCTACTCGAGGTCGACGAGCGCCGTGAACCAAGTCCGAGCCGCATCGAGCAGAGCTAGCCGGGAAGTCCAGTCGACGAACAATCCTTGTCGAGGTCGACGAGCCCTTGTCGATGTCGAGTAGACCAGTCCTGGAAAGCGCGTCGACGAGAGCTGTCCTAGACGAGTTGGGATTCCTTGGGGACGAAGGAGGAAGATTCTATCCAAATACATCAAGTCTATCTATGGAAGAGGAGTTCTAACTACATTGGAAGATATTTTACCTAATTTAGATATAGTTTTTCTTAGTTGATTTATTTCCATTATGCAATTTATTTATCTTTTATCCTTTTAGATATAATTTTAGATATAGATAGGAGATTCTATCCTTGATTAGCGAGGATTAGAAGGCTATAAATAAGGCCCTAGGGGCTCAGTTTTATTCATTCCAATTCAGAGACACAATAGAGTTTTAGGAGTTCTAAAGTTTTTAGGGTTTTGGCTTTCTGCGAAAGTTGATTGCCGGGATTGTAAAGGCTTTGAATATAGTTTTATGCAAGTTATTTCTTTTCAATCAATGTCTGTTATTGCGATGAGGCGTGAGTAGTCCACCCACTTCTGGGGCTGGGGTGAGCCCGACAGTGGCCATGTGAGGCGATGCGATAAAGGTCAGATCTTTTTGTGCAATTCATCTTCTATCCCTATGAGCATGATTCTTTTGCGAGAGTTGAAGGTGATCCTTGTTTGTGTTATTGAAGTGAAAGTGATCTTAATGCAACTTGGATTAATTATGTGAAAAAGGGTTAGTAACAGTTAGGGTTTATGCGAAAGCCTCTATATGCCTATTTGTTAATGACGAAAGTTATTTGATGAAAAGTATGATCTTTTGTGCCTTTGTGTGTTACTTTGCATGGTTATCGTTGTGGTGTTGATACCCTGGCTTTGGAAGTCTTTTATTATATTGATTTGTTTTCATCAAAAATCTGAGTTTTGTGTTTGAAAATCTGCAATTTAAATTTCTGCATTCTAGTCGACATAGAGTAGAGCTAGTCGATCTCGAGTAAAACGTGGTCGAGATCGAGTAGGACTTGTCTTAGTCGAGTTGAGTTTTCTGTTTCTGTTGTCGAATTTTCTGTTTTCTGTCGACCTGCCTTTGTCGATCTCGAGTAGCTGTTTGTCGAGATCGACGAGCCTTTGCTTTGCTTTTATTTGGTGCTTTACTTTGTCTTTCTTTCTTTGTTCATTTGTTTCTGTCTTTTCTGCTGCTTTTGTGAGAATTTACAGCTACCTAAGAACTGCTGACGTGCTTCCTCGTGGATTAGATCTTGACAACCTTCTACTACAACGGGAGGAAGTCTTGTATTTATTTGCTGAGACAGGGAAGTCAGTCTGATCTTTATTCTATATTTATTTCATACTTGACCACCCTCCTGCAACAACATTATGCACCACATGGCCAAATATATATCTCACCTTTAGCCTTTTACCAATCTACTCCTTTTTTGAGCTTAAATTAAAGTCCTCTTGATTATTAATGCTTTGTCACATATGAATGCTTTGCATAACCCTCCTTTTGTGAGTAGATGTTGCTTTTAAATTGCACATGTATGAATTTGTGACAGAAATACCTTTTCGAGGATGGTAATTGATTGCAGGGACATATGAGAATGGATCTAATATGTTGAGAGTTTAATTTCTTCCCCTGTATCACAATTAAAAGTATTGCTTAAGGACAAGCAAGCTTAGGTATGGGGTGTTTGTTGTGAGCCTAATTTGCCATGTTTTATAACATCTTTTATATTGATTTATGTCTGCATTTCATACATTTGGGTAGGAATAGTACGTAATCTATGTAGTTTATGCTTATTTGCCAAATTATGGAGTCTACACTAGTTTCTGTTTAATTTCGCATAAATCAAGTCATTTTTCAGCATTTCGGAGAAGGGAAGGAAAACCAAAAAGAGGTCGATATCGACAAGACTTAGTCGATATTGAGTGGGTCAAACCGAGAAGAAGCCGAAATCTTCGACATAGATGGCATAAACGATGGCAGAAACGAACATTAGCAAAACGATGGCATAAACGAACATTTAGTAATATACACAAACAAATCTTCGACATAGATGAAGAGATCCTGCGTCTACAACATATTTTAATCTCCAATTATAAACAAAAGAGATACTGGAGTAACCGAGCTAAACTAAAGCACGCTAAACTAAATAAATGAGAGAGAATGCTAGATTTTCAGAGGAGATACTGGAGTCAACGAGCTAAACTAAAGCACGCTAAACTAAATTATACAAACTCGTCTTATTTCCACCGTATTGCGTCGGCCAAACGAGGCAAAAAATTAATCAAACTTCTCCAAATAGAATTGGGATTACAGCTGATGACCAAAAGCTTGATTCGTGATCAGTTTGTCTCTAACTTTTCATGCCGATTTAGGTATCATATAACCATGGGATGAATTTCGAACCGGACCTGGATGTAATTGGAAATGAAGTTTCTGCTTCAGACAATGATATACTTACCGGTAATGTCACCAACGCCGAAATTAAAACCGCTTTGTTCTCCATTAAAGCTGATAAAACACCAGGGCCTGATGGCATGCCTGTAGGTTTCTACCAAAATTATTGGGATATCGTCGGCCCATACATTATTAAAGCGGTTAAATCTTTTTTCCTCTCCGGGAGAATGCTAAGGCAGATAAATCACAATTTTATCACTCTTATACAAAAACGAGAAAATCCGGAAACGGTAAACCACTATAGACCAATCAGCCTCTGCTCGACAATTTACAAAATTATTTCTAAAATTCTGACAAACCGTTTGTCCGAAGTTTTTGATAAGCTAATCCATCCTCTACAAAGTGCTTTCACCAAAGGAAGAGCCATACAGGGTAATATTCTAATACAATCCATTACCTTATCTAATACAATCCAACGATGCTGCTTAATATCGGGACAAAAAGTTAACCTACACAAGTCAAGCTTCCAGGTCTCCGCTGGAACTATGGATGCAGCCACCTAGACCATTGCATCAACCTTGGGCATCCCGCAAACAAACAATCTTGAAAAGTATCTTGGTTGCCCGATCATCAATGGGCGTGTTAACCGTGATGCTTTCTCAGATGTTGTCCTTAAAGCTCAACAACAACTCTCCAAATGGAAAGCTAATACTCTTTCAGCTGAGGGCCGAATGGTCCTAATCAAATCAAACCTGAGTGCTCAACCATTATTCATATTGCAAGCATTTATGCTTCATTTGTCGATTCTACATGAATTAGATAAGGTATACAGACAATTCTTCTGTAATAAAGATCATAAATCTACTACGCTAATCAGTTGGGACAAGATCTATTCTGACACCCTGGCAGGGGGCCTAGGCATCTACAAAGCAGAAACTATGAGTATAGCACTTCAGATGAAGTTGTTATGGAAAATAATGGCAGAACCGGACAATATTTGGGTTAGAGTCATAACTGCGAAATATCTTAAAGGAGCCCCCTTGATGGATTACATCAGGAAGGGTAACTCTTCTTGGCAATTGTCAAAATTAACATTCATCAGACACTTATTCAAACCGGGACTACGATGGTCTATTGGTAACGGTTAATCGGTCAAGTTCTGGAAAGACAATTGGGTGTTTACAACACCGCTAATTTACTAGGTTACAACTCCAATTGACGACAACATTGCCAACTGGCATGTACAATGGTTTATTACAAACGACAATAAATGGGACACGACACTCCTGGAAGTCATTTGTTGAGTACGGATACCATTACAGAAATTACAAACATTAGACTACCAACTAACATTTTCTCTTATAGACTCTATTGGGGGCTTAGTAAGAATGGCTGGTTCTCGACTAGGTCAGCAACAGGGTTCATGCGGAACCATGAAGGCAATACTAATTTCCTTTGTCAATGGGTCTGGAATCTAGACGTTCCCTACAAGATTAAGCATTTCCTCTGGAAAATTGCCCAAGATGGCCTTTCGACTTCTGAACGTTTGCAGCGCTGCTATGCAGTTATTCCTTCGGGATGCCATTTTTGTGGAGGTTCCACGAAGTCTGTATTTCACATGCTGCTTATGTGCCCTACCACACGAAATCTTCTACTAAATTTAAATATTACAATGCCCAATTTCACTGGAATGGACAAAGGACCCAAACCAGGCCTTCTCCTAAACCATATCTATACATTGGTGGGCAAAAATGTCTTCAGCAGTTTCGCTTCTGCTTGGTGAGGGATTTGGTTTTTCCGAAATCAAATGGTGTTTCAACAGAATCCTATTGTTTCTACGCAAAATATTGTATTGTTCTGTATGTCGACGCGACAGACTTGGCGTGCCCGTCTAGACGTTGAGAACATTTCCCAACCAGATCAGGCAAACGACAAGTGGACCTGTCATCAGGCTACTGCAAATACGAACAATTTAAAGAAAAAACAACTGCCGTTCTGGGAAAAACCACCAGAGGGTTTTTTCAAACTTAATTTCGACGGTTCTTTTAGGCAAAACCAAATGGGAACTTACGGGTTTTCAATCCATGATCATGAAGGAGCGGTTGTCACTTTTGGATCTAGTCCTTGTAATAATAGCTCTGCAGTTTTGGAAGATACCTTGGGTCTACACATGGGTGTGGCTAGGGTCATACATCTGGGGATACAAAACCTTCTAATCGAGGGTGACTGTTTGGTCGTCATTAAAGCTCTACTGGGCGACTGGTTGTAGACCCGGGCAAACGCGGGCGCGGGCCGGGCTTGGGACGGGCTTTACCCGAGATTTTGTCCCGTTGTTGCGGGCGCGGGCCGGGCTAAGCCCGCTTAACGGGTTGGAAGTCGTGTCCAAGCCTGTCCGCAAATGCGGGTGCGGGTAGCCCGCGGGTACCCGCAAACCTAATCAATTTTTTCTTATTAAAGCTATACTTAGCCTATTGTAATGAATTTTAATATATGTCATCAATTTTATTCAATTTTAATATATATACTTACTGTTTTTATTTGCTTTTAAGTTGAATACATACACAATTACTTACTGTTTTTATTCTTAAAAAAATTGAATACATACATAATATAAATACTTACTGTTTTGTAAATTGAATGTATATACCTACTGTATATGTATATATATTGCATATATAGTACGTTAAATATACATATACATTTTAGTTACTGTTTTTATTATTTTTTTAAAATGAATAAATAATATTATTTATTTCATATATATATATACACATATATTAATTTTAATAAAAAAGGCGGGTACCCGTTACGGGCCTAGCGGCTCGTAACGGGTTGATTGATATGTCCAATCCCGCACCCGTTGCGGGTGCGGGCCGGGCCTAGCAGCCCGCGTGGGCTTTTCCCCATGTCCAAGCCTGCCCGCTAATGCGGGCGGGCGGGGCGGGCCGAACGGGCCTACCCGCGTTTGCTCAGGTCTAACTGGTTGTGCCCATGGAATATCGAGATGCTAATGGCGGACACTTCTACTCTTCTTAATTCAATATCTAATGTTGCTATTCGTCATATTTTCAGGGTTTCGAATGCGGTTGCGGACAGGATTGCGCATCTCGCCTACTGCATCCCTGCCGATGATAGCTACAGTGATCCAGAACTTTTTGTTCTCGTCTGCTCGAACGCGCTAGGAAAGAGGCCAGGTCGTCGACGGCTTTTTTAATTCTTATTCCGCTTCCAAAAAAAAATTCTCCTATTTCACGTACCCAATTTCATGGAAGAGTATTGTTAAACGTCGGGATACAGTAGCTACATCGTCAACAACAGACATGCGAGAAAAACCACATAGCCATGCTCTCCACTCTCTAGTATAAATTTAGTCATCAATGACGTTTAAACAATGGCGTTTGTTTATGAATTGTCGTTAAAACTATATTTGATGGCGTTTTTGTAAAAAAATGTCATTATTTTGTATGGTGCCATTATTTAAAACGACATAATATTTCATGGCGTTTATAAACGCCATAAAATAATGAGATATAGGATAAAAAAATCAATCAAATATTTTAATAAAGCATGGCGTTTGTAAATGCCATGGTTGAAGGATGTATTGGACGGAAATTTTTTTGCCGCAAATTTGATGCTATTTCGCACAAAAAAATTAAGTCAATATTTGAGTCAAATTTTTTTAAATGAAATAAATTTTTTCTATGAAAAGCAAAATAAGGAACTAACCAAAGACCAAGTTGGAGACATCATTCATTCCTTTCTCTATGAGTTCGCCAAAACCCAAACCCTAAATCAAACACCGAGCAAATCTCTGTGTTCGCTCTGCTCAGAAATCGCTGCTGGCAGACTCAAATCTGCGTTCCCACCACTTCTCCTCGCCAACCCTTTGTAATTATTTCGCTCCGCTCAGAAATCACCGCTTACCGAATCGTGCTTTTTGTAGAGTCGTTGATCGTCGGGTTTGCTTCTCGTCGTCATCGTTTTTCATCGTGGTTACTGCTCATCCTCATCGTTGTTCATCATATGTGGTTGCTGCTCGTCGTCGTCCTGTTCATCGTTGCTGCTTCATCCCCAAATCCCTAAAGTTTGAAACAATTGATTCCAATTGAATAAATGGCAGCATAAAACCCCCCCATTTCTCTATGTATGTTTCATTTAATTTGTTTTTAGTTTTGTAAATAGATGACTAAATTGCAATATCAAAACACCCTAATTTTGATGGATTTCATCTTTTACAGGGGATTCAAGGCCTAAAGCTTTAGGAAAGGGATTGCAACAACTGGAAACATTTGTTCAAGATTTAAAGAGGTAATTAATGGTGAATGTTAAGAATATTTGACCTTTTCCATCGATTAATTGGTGAGAGTTTGAAATGTCTTAATCAGTGGTCCAAACACAAAGAGGAACGTTTAGATTTAAAATTTGTTTAGCCGTTTATTAATCTTTTATAAGGTCGGGATGATCAAAGTCCCCTTTTCTTTTATGTAGTTTATCTTCCTTCCTATTGTGAATCAAGATTGACAGATTTAATGGTATGTAAGACTGGAGAAATTTGGGCCTTCGTGATAGAAATGTTTTTTCAAGCAAATCTTACCATTTTGATGATAAGTAACTCTACCGTTTCATGTAAAGAACGGTACCTGCAAAACTGTTTTATCCAACTATTGACATTGACATCTAATGAAACATCAACAATGATATTTCTTTATAATTTTAAAGTATTGATTTTTTTTATCCTTATGTTTGATCAGTTGCTCTCATTAACTTGATTGATCACTTTATTAATTACATATATAGCTAGCATTTCCTTAAGATGATTCCTTATCATTTTATAGTATTAATTTCTTAATTGAATGGGAAAAATTAGAAAGCAACACCAACTAAATCAACGCATTCCTACAAGATGATTTCTTTAAATCTTGCCTATAAAGGTACCAACTGAATGGGAAAGATCAATGATCTAGAAAATCTTCAAATTACCAAGTAATATTAATACTCCTTATGCGAAGGATGGTGTCTTACTTATCTTGTATCTTTCTATACTGTCTAATTGTGTGTATAAAGTATCAAGTTATTTTAATACTCATGTCTCTCTTGTTAAAAATGAGTTAGATCTTCTATGTGGGATGATTTTAGAAATTCTTATAATGGATATTTAAACGTATAAGAGAGATTGAAGTATTCATTGCTCCATTGGAACAAGTTTCCATTTTTTCCTTCTTGGGTTAATACAGTTCAGGTTTATACATTTCAAGTTTATACATTTTAGTTTTATGTTGTCTTTACTGCTTGGGTTAATGCATGTCTACTCATTCCTTTTGTTCAAAAAATACTAATTTTTGTTAGGTAAGGAGATCCATTATATTAGATGTCCCTTAGCGTGGATAAACTTTGGGTAAAATTAGATAAAAACAGTGAGATGTATCGAGAAGGGGTTAAACAATTTGTCTTAAATTCAAAGAGGTGTGGAAGGAATCCAGAAATGCTTATATGCCCTTGTGCAGTTTGTTGTAACCTTATCCGGCAAACTGTTGACGACATGGAGGTACATTTGTTGCACTATGGTGTTGATCCTGATTATGATATTTGGTGTGCAAATGGGGAAGAGGTTCCTTTTGACGAAATGTTAGATAGTGAATGTGTTGTTCATTCAGATGTGGACTATGAACTTCCAGACGTGCTTCAAATGTATAAGGATGCTAGCTTTTTGGATGAAGGTGGAAGTCTACAAAGTAATGTCACGGAGGAAGATTATAAAAAGAAAATGGAAGATGCAGAAGTCCCTCTATATCGAGGATGTAAGCAGAAATATACAAAGTTGTCAGTAACTCTTATCTTTTATAAATTCAATGCCTTAAATGGAATCGCTCATGAAGCATTTGATGAATTGCTTGAACTAATTAAGGACATGCTGCCAGAAGTCAATAATTTTCTAAAATCTCTCTCTACAATTAAAAAGTTTTTGAAGGGATTTGATTTAGGGTACGAGGAGATTGATGCATGCATAAATGATTGTTGATTGTTTAAAGGAAATGACAAAGAAAATCTCAATGAATGTCCTGAATGTAATGCTTCGAGGTGGAGAGTGAATCCGAGGACGAATCAGAGAGAAGAGGGAGTGGCAGCAAAGGTCTTGCGCTATTTTCCCATAGTCTCGAGGATTAAGAGGATGTTTCTTTCAGAATATACAAGTGAGCTGCTAAGATGGCACTCTACTCATCATAGTCAAGATGCCATGATGCGTCATCTAGTTGACTCCGTTCAATGGCAGACCGTAGATCAGAAATGGCCAAGTTTTGCTGCTTATCCCAGAAACATGAGATTGGGATTAGCCACTAATGGGTTTACACCGTTCAACTCTCTAAGCTCAACATACAATATATGGTCAGTGATTTTAGTCATCTATAATCTGCCTCCGAATGTGTGCATGTCTGTAGAAAATTTGATGTTAAGTCTGCTTATTCCTGGGAAAAAACAACCAGGCAATGACATAGATGTGTATTTGCATCCACTTATAGATGATTTGATGGAGCTATGGACTACTGGGTCGTGATGAATGATGCAATTAAGAGGGAAATGTTCAACCTCAAAGCTATCCTTTTGTGGAAGATAAATGACTTTCTGGCATATGATAATCTAGCTGGTTTAAGTACAAAAAGGGAGTTTGCATGTCCTGTTTGTGGTCCTGAAACAAAATCTAAATTGTTACCTTTGGCAAACAAGACTATTTATACTTGTCATAGAGTATTTCTTCCTCAATCCCACCCTCTTCGTAGTAAGAACAAGTGGTTTGATGGAACAAAAGAAAAAAGAAGGCGTCAAAAGGTTTTTAATGGGTTGACTGTTGTTCGTGCCTTGCATGTGTTCAAAAATAATTTCGAGAAGAAAAAAAAGAAGCCGAAGTATAAGAAAGGAGACCCTGCCAAACAATTGAAAAAGAAGTCAATTTTTTTTTTACTTTCCATATTGGGAGGTTAGTATGAGTTTGATCCTATTTTTTAGGTTATGTATTGTGAAATGTTTGTGGGTTCAGTAGGATCCTTGAGCTAAATGATGCTTTCTACTAAATTTTAGATACTTCCTCTATGCCACAACCTCGATGTCATGTATATTGAAAAAAATGTGTGTGAAAGTGTCTTATCCACCATATTAGATGTCAATGGCAAATCAAAAATTGAAGATGAGTCTCGTGGAGATCTTGAGCTGATAGAACTGGTGGATGGTGTTCCATTGGAAGATAGGCATGTGATGAGCGGTTTTTAGTCGCCTAAACCGTATCAAAGTAATTTCGAACCTACCTAACTAATGTAGTGTGGTAAGCACGAGTCGATCCCACAGAGAATCAAGTTATTCCTAAGTTAAGTTTATTTACCAATTAGTATCAAACGGGGGGTTTCTGAATGGTGAAAATAAGAAAGAAAATAAAATAGACTATAAATAAATTGACAGAGATAACAATTAATAAAATAGTTTTATCTACAAATATCCACTTTATTTGGTTGAAGCGATCCTTGTAACTTCCTCTTGTCCTTTTAGGTTTCCTATGAATGCCCTTGTCCCGACCTAATATAGTTACTAGTCCAACCAGTCCTAGCAACCCTTATCAATCGAACAGTCCCTAAAGAAGGATTTAACCCAATTGATAGCTTTAAGTTCAGAGATTAGCCAAGGTATTTGCAGTCCCTAAAGAGGGATTTAACAACACATTCAACTTCCTACTCATTCAATTAGTTCAACCAGCCCTAAAGGAACAAGTTTGCCACTTAGGTTAAGGTTCACAACCAGGAATCTACAGAACCCTAGCAATTGAATTGATTCTAACTAGTTGCGCGGGCTAGATAGAATAAAACAATAGACAATCAAGCACAAAGAAGTCGAAACATTCAAATATAGGAAATAAGGAACAAGATTCAGAAACTCACAATCAATCCAAACAAAGCTTCCAATTGCAGACGAAACGAGAGAGTTTAGGTCTCCATAAAAATAAAACAAAAGACAATTAGGTTTAGAGTTTGGAAACGGTAGTCGGCCGTGGTCTAGTTCGGCCTCGTTCCCCTTTCCGTATGAAGGAATGTATTATATATATATATATATCATATGACTAACTTCTATCTCCTAAATCTAATACGGAGTATATATAATTTATATAATAATTATTACTATATATTTATTATATCTATCTAATCTAATTTGTAATGCAATAACGGCAAGGCAGCACTTGTAATAACGGCAAGGCAGCACTTGTAACTTGTAAGCCCAACCAATCACGTGGGCTCCTCCTTCCGATGTCCATCCGCTCCAATTGCAAATGTTGCGATCAGTCCATTGTACGATCCGAGCCAGCCCGTCTTGTCTTTTAATTGCAAAATAATCCCACAATTTATGATCAACCTCCAAATTCATACGATCCAGCTTAAAGGTGCCTGAAATATATAAAAATACTAGTGTAGACTCTGAAAACCAAATAATATAAATTAAGCTATAAAATATGTAAAAATGCTCTAAACTAATATGCAAATCTATACTTAAAACAGGACTAAAATATACTATATCAAACTACCCCATGCTTAGACTTTTGCTTGTCCTCAAGCAATGAAAAACAAATATAGAATTAATCATCCCACAAATAAGATCTTCATGCTATAGTTTAGAAAAACAACATCATGTAGTAGGAGCCATGAATAAGAGAAAAAATATCATAGCAAGTATATGAGCGATCCAATAGTAAAGGCAAATTTAATCCAATCTCACCGGGATAATGTGTTTCACTCAAGCTCTCATGTGTTTGGGCTTTAAAGTACAACTCTCCACTCAATCCAAAATGCTCTATACACCGTGAAAGTTATTACTTGCAAACAACATCATGAGGACTTTTATAGGGTTGTAATGGAGCTTTGGTAGGAAAATAAGGCATGAGAAATATTTAGGCTTGTGGTGCTAAAATCCGGGAAAAAGGAACAACAACCAACCAGAACAACACCAAAACTTCCATATTTCGCAAACCATTCCAATAACATAAACTCCAATACACATCAATAAGCTCTTCGATTTCAATAACCATACAACTCATGCAATTTTTACATTTGGATGATGACTTTTTTTTTCTTTTCTTTTATGCTTACTTTTGCCCCTAGGTGAATTTTATCCTCCCTAGGTTCAAGCTTACTAGACTTTTACTCCTAAGTGAATTTTATCCTCCTTAGGCCCCTAGTAATAAGTCATCTCTATTGTGCAAGAAGGGTTACCTTATTTTAGCTATGCCTCTCGCAATGCACAACTATACATACATTATCGTCACTCAAAGCAACTCCAACATAAATATTTTTCACCAAGTCTCCTCCTAATTCCCGGATGGGGTCAGGCTAATCATTGGCTATGATATATTTTTGTGGAGCTATCAAAAAGAATAGGCTTTAAGGCTCAAATGGGCTTCAAGCAAAGGATAATGCAAGGGTAGATAATGTATAATATGGCTAAAGAAAACATGCCTCAATCATTTGAAATTCACAAGCAACAAACATGTGCAATACGGTCATGAAATAAGCATATGGAGAGTATAATCACACAATAAAAGCAAAAGAGAAATAATTATGAATAGTCCCTACAAGGCCAAAACAACTCACAAGGGTTATGTTTTTGCTAGATTTCAATTTAACCTCAACTATGAACCATACTTGCTCAATTATATTCTCAAATCATGCTCCAAAATCATTTTCATGCAATTCAATCAAATCATGGGATTTATGCAATGAGATCATAAAAATGAATTAGAGGACAAACTAAACCAAGATGGGTATCTTAATAACACCTAAATGCAATGAAATGCATAACAAAAATTGAAAAAAAAAAAAAAAAAAAAAGCAGAAAACTAACATATATAAAGACGGAGCTACGCTTGAATCCCCCACCCCATGCTTAAAATCTTACTTTGTCCTCAAAGTAGATAAAATAGAATGGAAGAGGTAGAGGAAACTCACAAAGTAATCAGGCATTCGAGACAACCATTTAGTACAAGAGCCGCAACAGATTGTCCGCGCCAGAACATACAGCTCACACCACAGAGACAGCACAACAAGCAAATGCAGGACAACATTCTATTACAGGCCCCAACGACAACAATTCAGATTCTCAACCCTAAACAACACCCTCCCCAACAAGTAATCTTGGCCCTGCAACTCATGCTCAATCACAATTTCAAATTAAACACATTATATCCAAGTGATTCCAGGGAGAAGTTAAAAGGCAAAAGATTACAATTGATAACTAAAATCAAAATTTCTCGGTGAGGCAGATAGAATCAAACAAATCAGTAGCCACCACTTCTAATAAGTCCAAAATCAGGAGCTAAAAAAACTGAGTCAAGTTTCACAATTCACTCAAACCACAGCAATCAAACTCTATTCCATCAGTTCAACAAGAGTTAACGACAAAATCATCCAGAAAATCCCATAATCGAAATTCGTAAAAACAAGCCCAGGGGAAACATACCTGCACTTACCATTGGCGGAATTAACGGGAATTTGGAACAGCTGCGCTCGGAATTTGGGAAGGGCGGACATGGCAGCAGCAGCACAAGGGTTGAGCAGAACGGGCGGCAAGGGCTGAGTGCAGGGGATCCGGGCGCAGCGGGAGAGAGGGCGACGGGGCGGTTCTCAGCGGGAGAGAGGGCGCGCGATAACAGGAGAGAGAGACAGGGGTGTGGCTGGTGTGGTGGCTGCTGACGGTCGGGTAAGCAGAGAAAGAGAGGAGGAGAGGCCGGGACGGAGGGGGAAATCCAGCAATCCGGAGAGAGAGTCGCCGGAATGGGGACAGCAGAGGCGGAAGGAGAGGAAGTGGTGGTGCGGTGAGGGGAAACGGCGGTGAAGAAGGGCAGCGCTCAATGAAGAACTGAAGGAGACGGGAAAGGGCTTCTTTTTTTTTTTTTACGGAAATAAAGAAATAAAAAAAATAATAATAATCCTAACTAAAAATAAAAATAAAAAAAAAAGAAAAAAAAAATACCTTGGTTGGCTCTAAGATCGATTCAGACATTGTTAAAGCTCTCAACAACTTGTCGAACTCTTGGACACTTATCCCACATAAACGAGTATGGTTCTCTGCAGAGGATATGTAATACCACCAATTCAGTTCCATTGGTGGCTTCTCAAAATATGCGCTCCTCTTTTGCCATCTCTTAGCTCTTTGCCCATTTACACCCTCAATAAACTCAAACAACAGAATCCTCTTTGTGAAAATTTTCTCATCTTGCTCATCTATCCAATCTTCTAAGATCTCCTCGTCAAAAGAGATGATAGCGCAGTCGTCACTGACAACCACCTCCGTCTGCATAGGGAGAATCTCTGAAATAATTGGATTTGTAATATGTTGAGCCACTTTGATCCGCCTCATCTCGTTATTGAAATCAGTTTGGATCATTTGAAGTTGGGACTCCATTGCAGCAAAATGTTCTTCCATAAGGGGCAACATAGACGATTCTTGTGATGTTTGCGGAGCCAGACATGGAGGCTCTAGTTGTCCGATTTGGAGCTCTAATTGTGCAATCTCATGTATGATATCCACCTCACGAGAAAGTTGAGTTTTGCACAATTGATATACTTCCTTAACCTTTCCAATCGGAACCCTAAATACCAGACAATCTTTAAATATATGATTAGAAAGTCCGCAAAAATCACAAAATAAATCATAAGTCATCTTTAGTGGGAACCACCTAGACACACGAAAAAAATACTCCCTCCGTTCAACAAAACTTGACGTTTTACTATTCATGCACGCTTTTTTAGGAGCTAAAAACTATATAAAATATCGACTTTTTAAATAATTTCTTTTAACAATTTCGTAGTTATTATTAATAAGTACAAACTTGTTAAAAAAAAATAAAAAAAAATGAATATTTTATATAGTTTTTATCATTCTAAAAAAGCGTGCGTGAATAGTAAACGACAAGTTTTGTTGAACGGAGGGAGTAGTTAGTAGCACGGGTGTTATGAACCGTAAGATAGGCTCGCAACAAAGTTAATTATATACAATAATTGGCAAACATACAAAACAAAGAAATAAACTTTGATTCCCCGGCAACGGCGCCAATTTATTTTTTTATTTTTTTTTTTTCTTTTTAATTTGATGAGCGGTTTTTAGTCGCCTAAACCGTATCAAAGTAATTTCGAACCTACCTAACTAATGTAGTGTGGTAAGCACGAGTCGATCCCACAGAGAATCAAGTTATTCCTAAGTTAAGTTTATTTACCAATTAGTATCAAACGGGGGGTTTCTGAATGGTGAAAATAAGAAAGAAAATAAAATAGACTATAAATAAATTGACAGAGATAACAATTAATAAAATAGTTTTATCTACAAATATCCACTTTATTTGGTTGAAGCGATCCTTGTAACTTCCTCTTGTCCTTTTAGGTTTCCTATGAATGCCCTTGTCCCGACCTAATATAGTTACTAGTCCAACCAGTCCTAGCAACCCTTATCAATCGAACAGTCCCTAAAGAAGGATTTAACCCAATTGATAGCTTTAAGTTCAGAGATTAGCCAAGGTATTTGCAGTCCCTAAAGAGGGATTTAACAACACATTCAACTTCCTACTCATTCAATTAGTTCAACCAGCCCTACAGGAACAAGTTTGCCACTTAGGTTAAGGTTCACAACCAGGAATCTACAGAACCCTAGCAATTGAATTGATTCTAACTAGTTGCGCGGGCTAGATAGAATAAAACAATAGACAATCAAGCACAAAGAAGTCGAAACATTCAAATATAGGAAATAAGGAACAAGATTCAGAAACTCACAATCAATCCAAACAAAGCTTCCAATTGCAGACGAAACGAGAGAGTTTAGGTCTCCATAAAAATAAAACAAAAGACAATTAGGTTTAGAGTTTGGAAACGGTAGTCGGCCGTGGTCTAGTTCGGCCTCGTTCCCCTTTCCGTATGAAGGAATGTATTATATATATCATATGACTAACTTCTATCTCCTAAATCTAATACGGAGTATATATAATTTATATAATAATTATTACTATATATTTATTATATCTATCTAATCTAATTTGTAATGCAATAACTGCAAGGCAGCACTTGTAACTTGTAAGCCTAACCAATCACGTGGGCTCCTCCTTCCGATGTCCATCCGCTCCAATTGCAAATGTTGCGATCAGTCCATTGTACGATCCGAGCCAGCCCGTCTTGTCTTTTAATTGAAAAATAATCCCACAATTTATGATCAACCTCCAAATTCATACGATCCAGCTTAAAGGTGCCTGAAATATATAAAAATACTAGTGTAGACTCTGAAAACCAAATAATATAAATTAAGCTATAAAATATGTAAAAATGCTCTAAACTAATATGCAAATCTATACTTAAAACAGGACTAAAATATACTATATCAGCATGCCATGTTAGAGCTATCATATGCACCTTACACTTTAACCAAGGTAGAGAAAATTCAGTTTTGTCGTAAGTTGTTTTCTCAAAGGTTTCCTGATGGGTATTTCAGTAACATCAGTAATTGTGTCAAGTTGGACGAATGTAAGTTGTTGGGTCTCAAGTCTCATGACCATCTTGTCTTAATGCAACAACTCTTATCAGTTGCATTAAGAAGGCTTTTGCTTGAAGGCCTAAGAAAAGCATTGTGGCATTTATCGACATTTTTCAATGAGTTGTGTCAAAGAGTATTAAGTACAAAAAGGTTGGAAGAATTGGAAGATGAGATCATAGTGACTTTATGCTTGTTGGAGAAACACTTCCCTCCATCTTTCTTTGATATCATGATCCACCGTTGTATTCATATTGGAAGAGAAGCAAAGTTGTGTGGTCCTGTCCAGTTTAGGTGGATGTACCGTTTTGAGAGGTAACCTATTGATTTTTACAAGCTCTTAGATAATTATTCCTCATTAGAAGATATTTTCCTAATTGGTTGAATTTTTTTTAAAAAAATCTTTAATTTGTCAGATATATGAAAGAGCTCAAGGAATATGTTAAAAATCGGGCAAAACCAGAAGGCTCTATTGCTGAAAATTATTTAGTTAACGAGTGCTTGAGGTTTTGTGTTCGCTACATGAAACAAGTAGATGCCATTAGTTCTAAAAGGAAACGCAATGAAGGAGTTGAAGATGACACAATTGAAGAAGGGTCTACACTATTAAAAGGGCGTTCGGTACTCCTTTCAGATTCAGATCACAAACTTGTGCATCCGTGTGTGTTACTTAATAGTGTTCAAACTGAACTGTAAATAGAGTAAGTAAACTCTATACTAAGAATTTCATCACTAAATATACTTTGCATTACTCATTTATAGACTAACACTTTCATTGATTAGGATTCACAAAGAGGAACTGATTCTCTCAGATCCACATGTAACTAATGATATCAACTTGCTAGAGAAAACTCATCTAGAGACATTCGTCGTTTGGTTACAAGCCAAGGTTTGACGAACTACAATTTTGTTGTATGTTCATATGTTCATGACTACAACAACATTTTTCAAAGGGTTTACTGATATCTGTATGACACTTATTCGTGTACAGATTCTGTCAGAACCTAGTGTAAATGCGCATTCAACGGATACTTTGAGGCTGCTTGTGAAAGGGCCTAGATTTTATGCAATGTCGCATATTGGTTTTATAATAAATGGAAAACGCGTTCGCACAATGGATGCAAAAGTCTCTATAGCCGATTATGGTGTCCATGTTGAAGCATATACTAATCTGAATTACTGTGGGGTTGTACGAGACATTTTGGGGCTAGATTTCTATATGTTTCGTTTGGCTGTATTTTGTTGTGACTAGGCAAATATTGTAACTGGTGTGAAAAAGGAGGATGGGTTTACCTTAGTTAACCTTCGGGATAACTTACTTAAGAAAGACCTATTCATTTTAGCATCTCATGCAAAACAAGTGTTCTATTCTAGAGAATCTAAAAATTCTAGTTGGTATATGGTGTTAAAAGCTCCTCGGAGAGGCTTTCATTACTTAGAGATGGTTATGCACTTGATGTAAACTGTTGGGATAGTAATGAAAGTTAACTTTGATGTTTAACCTTTTTTAATCTTGTATTTTGTTTTAATATATGAAAGTTGTGATTAATATAAATTTCTCATCATATTTGACTTTGTAAATGTTTACATAATTAATAGGGCGAATTGCATAAAATAACACGAACTTTAGGGGTGGTTGCACTCAGTGGCACGAACTTAAAAAAATACAAAAATAATCACCAACTTTGGTGTTTAGTTGCGGTCAGTGGCACGTATACCCCCTATCTCGCTAATGTGGACTAGTGGGGGTGCTTACATGGAATTTTTTTAATTAAAAAGACATATAGCGAGGTATGAATTAATGAGAATGTTTATATGGTTTTTAAAAAAATCAAAAGACATAAAAGATGTGCCAAAATTATGAAACTAACTAGGTTCCAATTTTAGTTTTTATTTCATGTAATTCCAAATCAAAGATAATTGTGACAAATATAACATTTGCAAATTAAAATTTGGTACTAGTTATTTTGATTTGCAAATGCTATATTTGTCACAATTATCTTTGATTTGGAATTACATGAAATAACGAATAAAATTGAAACCTAGCTAGTTTCATAATTTGGGCACATCTTTTATGTCTTATAATTTTTTTAAAATAAAATTAATGTAAGCATTCCCACTAATTCATATCTCGCTATATGCCTTTTTAATTAAAAAAATTTCATGTAAGCACCCCCACTAGTCCACATTAGCGAGATATGGGGTATGTGCCACTGGCCGCAACTAAACCCCAAAGTTTGTGATTATTTTTGTATTTTTTTAAGTTTGTTCCACTGAGTGCAACCACCCCTAAAGTTCGTGCTATTTTATGCAATTTTCCCTAATTAATATGTTTTTCTGAAAGACTTTTCAGGGATTTGAGCACTTTGCAATAGACCAATCAGCATAAATGACCGAGGTATGATTGTGCATCTTTATTATTACTATATATTGTAGAACACATGTTGTTTACTTGTGAATATCCATTTTCATGTTGTGCAGAATACTAGTGACAGAAAGAGACCTAGGGGAAATTTAGCTGCAGTTGAGACCGGGGGAAGTTCTTTGCAAAGTGCACAAACCACCAATGTGCCTCAAAAAGCGAGGAAAACAAGAGGTAGGACATGTCTGCAGGTTATGGCAACTGGGGCAAAGGAGAAAACATTAGTAGAGTGGAATGCAAGGGGGCAGCCCGTTGGAGATGTATGAGTAAAGTTCTCATCTACTATGGGGGTGATAGGCCGTGAACAAGTGCCAATGAATATTGAGATCTGGCATGGAGTTAGTGAACAAGCTAAGGAAAGTCTTTGGACACTTTTGATGGTAATTTTAGTTATGTTTCTTTAATTCTCAGCTACTATCAGTTCTCTACTGTAATCTGCATATTTCTCTAGTTATTTTCCTTTGCACTTATTTTGACATGGAGTTAGTACTGAAGCTAGTGGTTTATAGACAAAGCTTTGATATTTTATAGCAAAAATACTTGGTCGATGTGTGCTTCAAGTTGTTCGTCATGCAACAAATGGGGAAACTTTGGAGATCTTGGAAATCTGAGCTTTAGACTAAAATTAGAAAAATCATGGAATTAAGATCAACTAATGTAGAGCGAATGATGGACGGTTTTTAGTCGCGTAAACCATATCAAAATAAAACTCAAACCTACAAACTAGTATAGCAAGGAAGTAAGAGGTCGATCCCACAGAGAATCAAGTATTTTCCAACAATGTGTATTTACCAATTAGTGTAAAATGGGGGTTTTTGGGTGATTGAAATAAGAAAGAAAACAAAATAAACTACAAACAAGTTGACGCAAAACAATTTAGAGAGAATCGCTATACCTACAATTATCCAGTTTATTTGGTTGAATTGATATTATAACTTCCTCTCGTCCTTTTAATTTTCCTATGAATGCCTTGTCCCGACCTAATATAGTTACTAGTCCAACCAGTCCTAGAAACCCTTATCAATCGAACAATCCCTAAACAAGGATTTAACCCAATCGATAGCTTTAAGTTCAAAGATTAACCAAGGTATTTGCAGACCCTAAAGAGGGATTTAACAACACATTCAACTTCATAATCATTCAATTAGTTCAACTAGCCCTAGACGGATAAGTTTGCTACTTGGGTTAAGGTTCACAATCAGTAATCTACAAAACCATAGCAATTGAATTGATTCTACCAAGTTGATCAGGCAAGATAGAACAAAACAATCAAACATTCAAGCACAAAGAAGTTGAAACATTCAATATAGGAAATAAGGAACAAGATTCAGAAACTCACAACTCAATCCAAACAAAGCTTCAAATCGTAGATAGAACGGAGAGAGTTTAGCCATACAAATCATGCAATTTTTCCATTTGGATGATGACTTCTTTTCTTTTCTTTTATGCTTACTTTTTCCCCTAAATGAATTTTATCCTCCCTAGGTCCAAGCTTACTAGACTGTTACTCCTAAGTGAACTTTACCCTCCTTAGGCCCCTACTAATAAGTCATCTCTATTATGAAAGAAGGGTTACCTTATTTCGGTTATGCCTCTCGCAATGCACAACCATACATACATCATCTCCACTCAAAGCAACTCCAACATAAAGATTTTTCACCAATTCTCCTCCTAATTCCCGGATAGGGTCAGGCTAATCATTGACTTTGACATATTTTTGTGGAGCTATAAAAAAGAATAGGCTTTAAGGCTCGAATGGGCTTCAAGCAAAGGATAATGCAAAGGGTAGATAAGGTATAATATGGCTAAAGAAAACATTCCTCAATCATTTGAAAATTCACAAGAAACAAACATGTGCAATACGGTATTGAAATAAGAAGCATATGGAGAGTATAATCACACAATAAAAGCAAAATAGAATAATATGTAAAGTCCCTATAAGGCCAAAATCAAACTCACAAAGGGTTATGTTTTTGCTAGATTTGAATTTAACCTCAACTATGAACCATACTTGCTCAATTATATTCTCAAATCGTGCTCCAAAAATCATTTTCAAGCAAGTCAATCAAATCATGGGATTTATGCAATAAGATCATAAAATGAATTAGAGGACAAACTAAACAAAGATGGGTATCGTTAATAACATCTAAATGCAATGCATAATATTTTTGTGATTTTTTTAAAAATGTAATATATGAGTAAAAATAAATAAGAAAACATAAATAAACATGATATGCAAACTCTATCTATATGCAATGCAATCCCCCCCCCCCCACACTTAAACATTTCACTGTCCTCAATGAAACATAAAAGACAACAAAAACTTAAAAACATAGAGGAAGAGATGAATGAAATACTCACAATGTGGTGGATGGGTCTCTATAGGTCGGATCTGAGCATTGCGGCGGGTTAAAGGCGGCGACATTTTCTGAAAGGTTAGTCTATCCAAAAACTAAAAACAATTATCCAATATCTATTGGAAAACCTAATTTATTGAAAAGCAAACTAACTAATGAGGAATTGAAATAACTAAATTAGAAAACTTACATCGGGTTGCCTCCCGAGAAGCACCTTTCTTTAATGTCATTGGCCTGACTTATTATCAATCTCAAGATCTTAGCAATCAAACATCGCCAAGGCCCTCAGTAGCCTTTCATATTCTTGTGTACACATCTTACAAAAGACATCATAGCACACTAAATTGAAAGCATAAAATATGGAATTTAAAAACCTTTTCAATCTATCAAATATTCTAACATGACTCTCTGCTGAAGGAATATGATACCACCAGCACAGTTCCATCGGTGGCTTCTCAAAATAGCAATCAAAAGGATCAACATAATCACCATTACCTTCAAAATTGCAAAAGTTTACCATTGTTACCTCTTGAGCCTGAGCTGATGGCTCTAAATCTGGTTCATCAATGGACAAGCTAAGAATGGATGTATTAGATGGAGTTGGAACCAAAACACATGAAGCCTCCACTAGTACAAAACAGCCGGTTAAAACCGGTTTTTTATGAACCGGATACCTATTATTGGGGCGGTATTAACGGTGGCGGTATTAACTTAGTTAACACCTTTTTATGTGTAATCGGTATTAATTTTTCTCGGTTACCGGTTATTTCAGAAAAACCGGTGTTAATATGTGATAGAGGATTTTAACACCGATTATTGTATAAAAATCGGTATTAATATGTGGTAGAGATATTAACACCGGTTATCATAGGAAAACCGGTATCAATTGTTTTTTTTAAATGGCGCGATATTAACACCTGCTACACTTAAATAACCGGTATTAATTTTTTTTTTAATATTCCAAAAGTTTCATAGTTCTCACCTGTATCACCCCATAACACAATATCTGATCGATCATTCATAATAACCATCAAAATGTATATCATCCCATTCCTCACAATATGTCCACACAATTCACATAATCTAACAACCTAAACTCATCCATATTAATCACAAAAAAATAACCCTAATAAAGTTTAAGCTGTCAATATATATAGCCTACATTAAAGTCACTAACTAAACTTCAAAATACCTTTCAAAATTATCCAAAAAGATATTCGTCAACCTAGATTACGTTCTTCGGCAATATATAGCATGATCTCTTTCATTCTCTACAAAAGACTTGGACACGATCTTATCTGTCAAGCAATTCATATTCACCTAATCATGGACACAAAGAAATTATGAGCGAAATGACACATAACCCAAACACATTATATATACAAAATATGAATTCATACCATACCCCATTGGATTGGGGCTTAAATTTTCATTAGGGATATAATATATATGTTAATGCAGTTTTCATAGACACAAAAAGCAATCCATGTTCTCTTTAACTTTACGTACCTATATTTTAACTCCAAATCAAGAAGAGGTTCAAGGTAGACAACCAATTCTTGAATTACTTTATTGATATCTCTATCTTTAAAAGTCGACGGAGAAGGCGGAAAATACTATTAAATATCAAAACAATTATATGTAAGGTTTGTGATAACAATTAAAACTATAAAAAACAATACAATTAGTACATATATCGAAAGGGTCACATACTTTAAGTGGAATATCTCCAACTCCTTCTCGCACTATGTCACGCATGAATCGACAAATATAGAACCCACATGAGACACTGTCATTTTGTTGCGGACACTTCCACAAGAAGCAAAAAAAAAAATTTAATATAATGATATAGATTTATAAAATAAAAATGTTATTACATCAACAAATGGTCAATCACCTCGATAACTCTCCATTGTATTTGGGGGCATTGGACATTCATTGTCTTCACAAAATATGAATTCAACACGCTACAAAAAAATAAATATATCAATAAGTATCATATTATATTAGAGCATATACTCTACCTTACGAAAAAAAAACCTTATCAAAAAAATATTAGAGCATATAATCCAAGCTAAAAAATGACAATTATTAATAAATGATAAAAAGAACTTACACCTCACACAACAATTTGAAATCTTCTTCCACCGGATTTATCAATAGATCTAGCCAATAAACTATACCCAGTTCCGGATTGATGACCGCTAGCATCGATCCAATGATTTCTAATTTGTATTAAAAAAAAATTCTTACTTAAACGGATATACAATAAATAATGTATTTTTGATATTGAATATAACCAAATTTACCTTTTATGATATGGAACAAACCACAAACGCCCCTTTAAAGTTCGGTCACTAATAGTGCTAACCATGATCCTTGTTCTTCCATCCTTTGTTGGATTTGCATGAGTTTTAGCAAAATAAGCAACACGTAGAGGACACATGAACTTGAACAAAGGTGGTTTATACTTATCATACAAGTACCTGGGTATAAATGTTAAATTTCGTAAGTAGATTGTGAGAAAAGTTAATAATAAACTTAATAAAAGTAAAAATGCTTACTTAATAAACATCCTGATTTGTTCGGACTCCAACTGATCACGCTTCAACCATGCAACAAAGGGTTCATTCTCTATAGTCAATGTGTGAGTGTACTGTAGTACCCCCTTTTGGATTGCAACTTCAACATAAAAATTGCCAGGATCAGTTTCCACCATCTGTTTCAATTTCAACATTGCTTGCACTTGGGCCGTAGAACGACTATCCACAACATTTGGGTTATGAGCAAGGTTTTTTTTCCCTAATGATTTCTGAATGACGTGCTGAAATGTGATTAATGATGTGTTATTATTAAATAAATTAAAGTAAGTCATAAATGTGACAAAATAACTATGACGTGTTATTATTAAATAAATTAAAGTAAATACCTTTTCCGACTCAAAGATGATTAATGATTTAGGCCACCCAATTATGTGTCCTATTGCTCGTGATAAATCTGGAACATCATCGGTCGGATATGGCACTGGCACTTTCTCTTTCGGATCCTCATCCAAAATAGTATCAACGGTAACTTTCAATGCCTTGTTGTGGTCTAAGGGTATGCCATGAAGAATGGATGTGTGGTTCTTTATAGGAACAAATGCAAGTCCTATGTCCACCTCAGATGGTCGATCCGACAAAAACAACCAACATTTTTTTAGAGTTTGCTAAACATAAAATAGGAAAACAAATTAAGTATAACATAAAAATTAAGACCTAAACACATAAAGTACCTTGGGTGGCTCATTTGAAGGATAACCGGGCATTGAACACCTATCTTCAACCATTGATTGTTGTATCTCAGGTTGAGGGGTCTCAGATTGAGGAATCTGAGGTTGAGGGATCTCGGGTTGAGGGATCTTGGGTTCATTCACTTCTCGAGGGGTCACTTGTGATCCATTTTTTGAACACTTGGAACACCCCAGATTGTCAAAGCATTTCTCAAACTCGTCTAGTCTCTTGCGCAATTCAAACAATTCAGCCTCAAGCCTTATAACTTTAGACGTAGGACGTCTAGTCTTTGTTTGTCCATAATACCTCTTGACCCCAACTCCTGTACCTACACCCCTAAGTTGACCCGAGTGTTCATCGGTACCTAAAGCCTTTGACAATACATCTTCTCGTTGAGGAAGTTGTAACTTGCCTTGAGATATTTGATCTTTGATCGTCTCCTACAAAGGCATAGTTGTTGTTTTCTCCATCTTTTTCATATTTAAATTGATAAAAATATGTTATGATGTTACTTACAATTCTTTGAGCCACCTCACTTGTATCTTCATCATACGAACCAGTACGAGGATCACGCCTGGCTGCTAGCCACAAATTATCTCTTGGTATTGTCTCTGTATCAAGATCTCGATTTTCTGCAATGAGCTGCAATAAAGAGAATCAAGTCTGCATTACTATGCTAATGCTAGAGGAATCTATCCTTACTAAAAATAAATAATGCTTCTAATTGACATTTTTTTTACCATTTCATGCTCCATCCGATCATAACCTTTTCGAGCACATTTATATGGATATCTCTTCGTTAATAAACAATCACGATTAGCATTACTTTGATCCTCTAAATAAGACAAAACGGGTTATTTATATGACTTGCTTTTATATTTATATGTAAAATCAATAAAACCTTTTTACATAGTTGTGAGATACATTTCATCTTTTTTGCAAAAGGAGAACCAATTTACCTTTAAATTGGAAGAAAAAATGGTAAATTTATAGCTTGATCAGATGGATAATGCACCTAGTAGATGTTAAATAAATAATGCACCTGGAATTCTTTAGTACAACGATGTTGAAGAAATGAAGTCCATGACTCTTGATCAACATATGGATACTCAATGGGGGGTTCTCTACGAATTTCACCAAATTTCTTATCCTTCAGCATCTTGGTGAGCATGGTTTTGAAAATTTTCCATTTGTTACCCGCATCAGAAAGGATCATTGCATCTTGCGCCTTTGGTGGAATGAGAAAGGCAGCCTACAAAATAGATATTATAAGCCAAAATAAGAGATAAAAGTCAAGAATAAGGGCATAACTGTGTAAGTAATAGTCACCTTTTTGGATTGAACAATGTACTTATTTGCCTCTTTTGGGACTTTTCTCTAATCATTATATGCAATTGATATCCGTGAACGAGCTAAGTATCCAACAAAGCTCTCATAAAGGCATGAATTGTCACCAACTGGTTTACCATACCTATTGAACTTCAAGGAAATTTTTGTTTTTCCTGCATTAGTCATTCCACTCATTTTTGTGAGTAGATTAGCTCCTCTAACGCATGTTGCAGATTGTCGGACAGTAGCTCCATCAGCAGCTTCGTCACCCCCCTCAGCAACTCCGTCATCACACTCAGTAGCTTCATCAGCACACTCCGTTTTTCCGTCATCACCCTCAGCAACTCCGTCATCACCATCAGATCCATCTTCATCCATATCATCTCGTGTTGGGTCCATTCAACTACAAGAATGCAAAGCTAAGTTATTGTTAGGATTTGAGAGCATCATCATAATCAATAAATGATAATACAAAAATGTACGAGGCAAGCTAAATTACATGTTTAGAGAAATTACCTTACTTGTCGTTTTCGTTTAGAAGATTTTTCAATAACAATTTCTTCTCCATGATCCATACGCATGTATGCATTACCATCATTACCATCTATATTAACCGGCGGCATTATAATAGAGGTTGGAATTAATTCACACTCACTTTGAATAAACTCATTTTGATATTTCTCTTTTGTTTATACGACAACGGACCACTTAGAATCTAATGGATCATTGACATAAAACACTTGTTTTGCTTGAGTTGCCAAAATGAAAGGGTCATATTTATGACCCACCTTCTTTAAATCCACTAGAGTGAAGCCAACCTCATCAACACGCACACCGTGAGTAACATCAACCCACTTGCAACGGAAAACTGGCATCTTTACAAACTTGTAATCCAACTCCCATATTTCCTCAATAACTCCATAGTAGGAGAGAGAAGATTGAGAAACAAGAGATACACTACTATTTTGCATCATGCTTGTACTATCATGAACTTCTATAAAGTAAGTGTAATAATTGATCTCATAGGCTTTGAAAGATGCTGCATGAAAATCAGGACCTCGTGATAGCCACAACAAAGTCTCATCTGGATCAGTGGAATTACATACAGTAGACTCTAGCCACTTCGAGAATGAACGGTTATGTTCTTCTGTAATCCACTTCTCATTCTTGCGGTGTGAATGTTGGCTCCTTAAATAAGACATATGCTCCTCCACATATGGACCAACAACTTCAATGTTGTGAAGAACACATAAATGCGCTTGTTCCCGCATATTAGATTCCAAAGGCAACATTTTGAATCCAGTTGTACCCTTTCCTATCGTTACATCTTCCTTTATTGTCTTCGGAATGCCAATAGCTTCAGCACCAGACAAATACTTATTACAAAACTGAACAACTTCTTCAACCATGTATCGCTCAACCATACAACCTTCAGGTCCAAATCTATTCATCACATAACCTTTAAACAGTTTCATGTACTGCTCAAATGGATACATCCATCTCAAGAAGACCGGCCCACAACATTGAATCTCTCTAACAAGATGAACCCATAAGTGAAGCATTATATCAAAAAATGATAGAGGAAAGTACTTTTCAAGTTCACACAATGTTAGCTCAATATCTTTCTGAAGAGGAATCAACTCTCGAGGATCAATTCCCTTGCTACAAATCTTCTTAAAGAAGAAACAAAGACGAGTTATTGCATTTCGAACGTGCTTCGGTAGAATACCACGTATAGCGACCGGCAAAAATTCTTGCATGATAATATGACAATCATGAGATTTCATTCCTTGTAGTTTACCCTCTTTCAAATTCACAAGACTTTTAACATTTGCAGAAAAGACATATGGCACCTTAACTTTGCCGAAGAACTTGAAGAAATTATCTCTCTCCTTTTTTGAGAGAGTATAGCATGCAGGTGGACGAACAGTACGTCGTCCAGTCTCTTGCGGCTTCAACTCTAGTCTAATGCCCATGTCAACCATATCTAATCTAGCATTCAAGCTATCCTTAGTCTTCCCTTTCACGTTCAGCAACGTCCCCAACAAACTATCACAAATATTTTTCTCAATATGCATGACATCTGAGCAATGCTTTACATATAAGTGCTCCCAATATGGAAGAGAGAAAAATATGGACTTCTTCTTCCATCCAGTAGAGGGAGGCGGCGTTGGACGTATCTTGCCAAAGGTGAGATTCAAACCACTTGTCTTAGCCATAAGTTGTTTACAGGTCAAGGGTTTAGGGGCAATTCGGTCTTCCTGTTTACCATTGAATGCTTTCTTAAGCCTTCGGTACCTATGAGTTATAGGTAAAAAACGACGATGCCCAAGATAAACATTCTTTCTTCCATTTTTCAGCCAATACGAATCTGTATCATCCTCACATATAGGGCATGCTTTATAACCCTTAGTACTATAGCCAGACAAGTTACCATATGCCGGGAAGTCATTTATCGTGCAAAACAGCATCGCCCGCATACGAAAAGTCTCCTCACCATAGGCATCATAAACTTCTACACCATCATCCCACAAAAGCTTCAAATCCTCAACGAGAGGTGCCAAATAGACATCTCTGTCAATTCCAGGTTGCTTTGGTCCTGAAATTAACCAAGACATCATCATATACTTTCTTCTCATGCACAACCAAAGAGGAAGATTATAAATGACAAAAACAATGGGCCAAGTACTGTGAGAGGTTGATTGATTATGAAGGTTCGATAATATAAAAACAATGTAATAAGAAATACTCTAGAAGGGGGGGTTGAATAGAGTATGCCCGTTTTTCGCAGAAAGTCTCAAGACTTTTGGAGCTTGTACCAAAACCTTTGAGATTAAACCTGAATCACAAAGTTAGACAATCGAACCAAGTGCGGAAATAAGGTAAAGCAAATAAGTAAAGAACACGAGTAATTGTTTACGAGGTTCAGCACAACTTGGCCTACGTCCCCGCCTAGGGTTCTTCCACAACCCTAGGATTCAAAGGCTTTATTGATTCGCTTAGCTTAGGATCCTAATAGCTCACCGAGAAGCCTCTGTCCTATACAATTGCAATCTAGTCAACTTACGTTCCCTTGGAGTCCTAGACCAATCTAGAAGAGCCCCACATCTCTCAGCTATCTAGTACAATCCTCTTACTCTGACAAATCAATAGCCTAGTGCAACTTCCCGAGTGATAAACTCTCGAGTAACACTCTAAATGAATATATCCTACAGAAATTTCACGAGGTACCCCTGAGGTAAGAGCTAATTCACGGGGTGTACAACTATTTGACATATTTCACGTGGTACACTTGAGTTTAATTATATTTTCGCCAAATACCCTTCTTCCGTTAACTCTAACGTTTTCCGTCTCTTTTTAAAAAAAAATTAAAATTCAAAACACACACCGGAAGCTTCGTATACTCCCCCTCTCATCGATGGCGTCGAGGCATGAATGAAGTGCAATGCATCCGGTAACACCGTCTCCTCCCCCAGCCTGGACCTCCTCTAGATCCGCTCATGGAACTTGATGACTGGCTCGTCGAAGTCCCCAGTCAGTACCGTGTGGGCCATGAAATCGGGGAATCTGAGGGGGCCCTATCCAAGGGACCGAAGAACAAGGATCCGTCGGGATCGAGCGGGCCGGACATGAAACCGCGTTCAATTGGCTCAAAGAGGAACCTGCGCCCGGGGATTGGGTCGGAGAGGGGCGGATTGCAGGGGACGTACTAAAGAGGCCGGGACGGAGGCGAGGTTGGAGGTCTTGAAGGCGGAGGCGATGCTGGTGTTATTTGTGGTGGAGTCGAAGAAGATGGTGGAGAGAGGCGTGGAGGTGTTGGCTGATACGGAGGAATCGAAGCTTGATCGATTCGAAATGCAACGGTTGATTGAAGTGCTTGCAGAATCCTCAGTTCACCCAAAGATTCAATCTTTCTATGAGCTTTGCACTTTGGGAGAGAGATAAATAGATAATTAGATAAATAGAGATTAACAAAAATATGAGAACTTGTTTCTATTGGAGTTCAATCTTTTACACCTTGACTTTATTTATAAATATTGATAGTAACTGGTACAAAAAAAAGAAAAAAGATGTGGGAAGAAGAAGATGAAAACTGAATATCCCTTCTCAAAATTTCACCTGTTGCTCTCCTTTGTTGTATTTGTGTTTTATTTAAGTCATTTTCTTAATAAAATCAACGGAAAAGTTAAAAATTAACGGAGAGGGGTATTTGGCAAACATATAACTAAACTCAGGGGTACCATGTGAAAGATGTCAAACAGTTGTACACCTCGTGAATTAGCCTTTACTTCAGGGGTACCTCGTGAAATTTCCGTATATCCTATAAGCTCACAGTGACTCTCAAAGGCTTTGAAATAAATAACAAACTCTTGAGCGCTTAGCAGAGAGACACTTTGGAAGACAGATCTTGCTTGAATGAAAGCTCGTGTGTAGCACTTGTTATTCTCTGTCTTCTCCTTCCTTTCCTTTATATAAGAGCATGGAGCGTGAGGATCTTCAACACCAGATCTCCAACGGCTCCTTCGAATCAGGCTTGATCTTAGAATCTTCTATTTATGGATACTCCAAAGCCATGATCCATTTTCAAATAGATCTCCTCAATATGTACTTAAAGGAAGGATATAATCTTCGAATATACTTCCTGAAAAGGTTAGGCATACATATATATATAATATAACGGAAGTATATAATAAGATGAAATAATATACGGACAAATAAGATAGGTTTTGTATTTCATCAACTGTTAACGCTCAAAGGCCTTTGACACAAACATCCTGTCAAAGCCCTTGAAACATTTATTCCAATTTCCATCAAGGGAGGGAGTTATCAATCTCCCCCTTGATGAAAGACAAAACATGTGCATCCCTGCAACTTAGTCAAGCATTAGATAATAAAATAGAAATCAGACTAAGTACCTGCAAGGGTTAGACAATTGTTGGATCCAATTTTAAAATATGCAAAAACCATCCAACCGAAAACCATAAATCAAAAACCAAGGTCTTCCAAGACCTTTAAGCATAGGTTTTCAAAGTCTAAGCACCAAAGGTCATCCATCTCCCCCTTTTTGTCTTTCAACAAAGGGCGGAGGTAAAAACAGTCACCAAAACAGTTACCAAGAGTTTTGAAAAAGTTTCCAACAAACCAGCAATGTAACAAGTTTCAGGGGTGGGATAGGGTGGGTTAGGGTTTAGGCTTAGTCATCCGGAGCATCATCAGTGAGCCTCGTCCACAGTCCTTCCAGCATCTTGGAAATCCCGCTCATCTCCGTCATAATCTCCTTCTGCAGTTCCTTAATATCCAGACGAACTTCCTCCAAGCCCAACTCTAGGTTGTCCATGCGTTCATCGAAAGCTGGAGCAATGGGAAAAGCTTTTGAAGGAGTGGCAAGCCTCAAGGTCCCTTGGGGAGACCGAGTGATGCCAATCTTTTCAAGGCCTTTAGAGTCGAACTTACCCGTATGACGCAGCTGTTCTTCATTTTTTACATCAATTCCAGAAGCTTTGAAGATAGGTGTCAAAAGGGTAGCAAAGGGGAGGGGAGAGCCTTTTCTAGCTTTTCTGGCATGAGCCATGGTTCCAAGGATAGTGTTGGCCAGATCAGGATCAAGGCCATTTAGGATGCGGTAGAGCAGGACTATAGCATTGTCGGTAAGGAGTGATCCAAAGTTAAGACGGGGTAAGAGGCATCGAACAATGATGTTAAAAATTATTTTTGCCTCAAGGGTTAGAGATGAGTGGGTGAGTTGCTTTGAGGTACTGTTGGATGCTTCGGGTAGGAGATATTTGGCTCGAGCAAAGATGATGTAATTTTCTTTTGAGGGGTGGATTTCAGTGGGTGGAACTGGTGTAGGTAAGCCTAGGAAATCTGCAAAATCATTGGAGTTGAGAGGGATTCTAACCCCTTTGACAACAGACTCCAAAGACCAACCATCGGTGTCGTTTTTGGCTTTTAGGTTAATGTAGAAGAGTCGGGTAAGCTGGGGGTAGTAGACAGTCTCAAGGTTAAGAAGGGTCCAGGCTGGGGATTTTTTGAGGAGCTCAATGCAAGGTAACTTCAAAGCTTCAAAGAACTCAAAATCTAAAAAATCAGAACAGCTAATCTTACGAGTTCGAAACTCGTCTACCCACTTACCAGCAGTCTCAGCATCTTGAAACCAAGAGGAGGGCAAGGATTGATTTACCTTGATATAGGCCGGGGGGTCTGCATTCTTTCTGCGCGCAACTGTTGGAGCAGCTCTCTTGACAGGCGCTACAAGACTCTTGACAGTGCCCTTCCTGGTGCGCTTGGGGGAGGGAGGCTTTACAGCAATAGGGGCTTTCTGCTTCTTCGGAGACGGGGGAGGAGGAGGAGAAGGAGAGGGAGATTCTTCCTCCTCTTCCTCAGACCCCGAGTCCTCACCGGACCCCGCTTCATCTCCTTCAGGTTCCTCGTCCTCTCCAGATCCCTCTTGCTCTTCTTCTTTTTCCTCAGGCTCCTCCTCGGATGGAACCTCCTCGGCTTCGGCTTCCTTCCGAATCCGCTGAGCTTCTTCCTCGGCCAGTTTCTTAGCAAGTTCGGCCTCCTCATCGGCCTTTTTCTTCCTTAAGGCCTCCTCCTCAGCTTCCTTGGCAGCATATCTTTCTAGGAGGGCGTCAAGGTCATCTTCCTCCTCATCCTCATCCACTTCCTCAGCCAGAATCTTCCTCTTTCCTTTCTGTTTAGCACTGATCGGATTCTTAGCAGAGCGCTTTTGAGAGCCCTTGGGAACAATGGCCGAGCTCTCGGCGATGGTGCTCTGGACGACAGTTGGGACGATAGCTTGAGGAGCGGGTTCAGGTGTGGGAGAGGTAGCAGGGGCCTGACGTCCCTTGGGGGTGGCGCCAAGTCTTTTGGGTGTGACAACTTTCCTGGTTTTGGGTGCCATGGAGGAAATTGGCTAGGGTTTTCTTAGAACAGATGAGAGGTTGAAGAGGGAGAAGGTGAAGGGGTTTGGATTAGTTCTGAGTGTGGGTTGTAATCGGGTACATGATTGGGTTTAAGTAGAGGGAGTGATGGGACGGGTTTAGAGTTCCAAGGAAAGAAATCATCACATTGCCAATTTCAAAGGTTTTCAAATTCAAAATTCAAATATCCATTAAAATCGGACTGAACAAACCGTGTGATTTAGTTCCAAAATTAATATATCTTAACGGTTAAGGAAAACACAGAAATGGGCAATTTTGAAATTCAAAAAAAAATATAATTGATTAAATATCTAAAAAGATATTAACCAAAAATATATGATCCGATATATGTAATCCACCATTTAGTTCACACACCTTGACATGGTTCTCAAGGGTCTTGAAACTAAGTAGAATTTATCTTTCGTAAAGGGAAAGCTCCCCCTACGAAAGTGCATCCTTGTTAAGCATCCCAATTTCTCGTCTTATGAAGGTGAACCTGTCCTCTACCAAAGGCTTAGTAAAAATGTCAGCCCATTGATAATCAGTAGAAATAAAAGATATGGACACATCACCTTTTTCAACATGATCTCTAATGAAATGATGTCTTACATCAATATGCTTGGTCCTTTAATGCTGAACAGGATTCTTAGTGATGGATATGGCACTTGTATTGTCACACTTAATTGGGATACCTTTGAGGTTAATGCCAAGATCTCGCATTTGTTGAGCTATCCAAAGGATTTGGGAGCAACAGGCTCCAGCTGCAATGTATTCGGCTTCTGCAGTGGATAGGGCGACTGAGTTTTGCTTCTTTGAGTGCCAACTGATCAAAGATGCTCCTAAGAATTGGCAACATCCTGATGTGCTCTTCCTATCCACCTTATAGCCTGCAAAATCTGCATCAGAATATCCAATTAAAGTGAAATCCTTTTGCTTTGGGTACCATAGTCCAAGTTCCTTAGTGCCATTGAGATATCGAAAGATCCTCTTCACAACCACGAGGTGAGATTCTTTTGGATCAGCTTGAAACCTAGCACACATGCAAACACTAAACATGATGTCAGGTCTACTAGATGTGAGATACTTCTTTTGATTAACACTTGTTCCAGTCTTGTCTTGATCTAGAGACAATGTTGAGCTCATGGGAGTCTTGGCTGCTTTCGATTGATCCATCTTGAACTTCTTCAAGAGATCCTTAGTGTACTTACTTTGGTTGACAAAGATCCCTTTCTTGGATTGATTAACTTGTAATCCCAAAAAGAAGTTGAGTTCACCCATCAAGCTCATCTCAAATTCACTGCACATGATGTCAGAAAATTCCTTGCACAAAGATGTGTTAGTAGCACAAAATAATATATCATAAACATAAATTTGAATAACCAAAATGTCCTTTCCTTTGGTCTTGATAAAAAGAGTCTTGTCGATCAACCCCCTTTTAAAATCATTTTCTAAAAGATATTTAGACAAGTACTCGTACCAAGCTCTTGGGGCTTGTTTCAAACCATAAAGCGCTTTGTCAAGTTTGTAAACATGATTGGGAAATTCTGAGCTTTCAAAACCTGGGGGTTGAGCCACATAAACTTCTTCCTCTAAGAAACCATTAAGAAAAGCACATTTAACATCCATTTGACATAACTTTATGCTCATAAAATATGCAAATGCTAATAAAATACGAATGGCTTCAAGCCTGGCTACGGGAGCAAAGGTCTCCTCGTAGTCAATACCTTCCTCTTGATTGTAGCCTTGAGCAACAAGCCTTGCCTTGTTCCTCACAACCTTACCATTCTCATCTAGCTTGTTTCGAAACACCCATCGAGTGCCAATGACTGATTAATGCTTTGGCCTAGGCTTCAAGGTCCAGACTTTGTTCCTTTCAAATTCATTAAGCTCACTTTGCATAGCAATGACCCAGTCTGGCTCCTGAAGTGCCTCATCTACCTTCTTTTGCTCAATAAGAGAAACAAACGCGTGAAAAGCACAAAGATCTTTAAGTTTAGAACGAGTTTGAACACTAGAAGTAGGGTCAGAAATGATATCCTTTAAAGAGTGTGATGAGGAGTATTTGAATTTCCTTTTGCTAGTCTCAGCTCCTTGATTCGTCACACTTGTAGGATTGACTTGTGGTACATCTGACTCCATGGTTCTGTTAGGTTCAGTTACAGCAGTTGCTGACGTCTCAACACTGTTGGATTGGACACCAAGGGCTTTGGACGAATCTTCAACACCTTGGGCCAATTCTTCAGTGTTGAGAATCGGTTCCTGCATGTTCCTCTTCTCTGTGTTCTTGGTAGCAGCATCATCACCTTCCTCGTTCTCTTCATGGATGTTAAGATCTATATCTCGTGTGCATGCATTGCACATGTCAATACCTTTGAAGTCCATCTCAGGTAGCCCTCTTACAAGCCCTTTGGACACAAGCTTCTGTAGCGTATGTGGACTCACATGACCGAGTCTCCTGTGCCAGAGCTTTGGATCGTCCGTCAAAGCCTTTAGACAGGTTAAGCTTCCTTGTGCCACTTGATCAGTATTTACGGCGTATATATTATCGTAACGATATGCAGTCAGGATAACTTCACATGTATCTTCTCTGCACACTATACATCTTTTCTTGTTAAATCTGACATTGTTACCACTATCACATAATTGAGAAACACTAAGCAGATTATACTTTAAACCATTAACAAGATAGACATTTTTAATACTATGGTTGGAATCACTTCCAACACTACCAATACCAACGATGTCGCATTTCCCTTTGTCACCAAGAGTGATTGTTCCCGTGGATTGCTCTTTTAGATCATGAAAGAGAGAACTCTTCCCACTCATATGCCTCGAACATCCAATATCAATAATCCATTTGTGTTCTTTCACCTTGGTGATCTCCTGCAAGACAAACATCAACCTTTGTGGCTAGACTAATAAGCAAATTTGGATCCATTGTTGGGGTAAACCATATTTGGTAAAATAGTGCCTTTTGGGACCCAAACTTGTGTTATCCGTTCTTTTCTCAAATGAACAGGAATTGTATTACGAATAATGTATGGATCCTTTCTTCTATAAGGGCATGTCTCTTTTACATGTTCCTTTCTAGCACAATGGTGACATATAGGAGAGGTTCTGCTTCCTTTTGCCTTTACAAAAGTTGTAATGTGTTGCTTCTTTAAAAACTTTGGATTGTAACCAATACCACTGTTGTTTAGAGAGCTTTGTTGCTCACCCAACATCTTATCGAGAGTGCCTTTGGATTTGGTAAAACTTATGAGGGCTGTCTGTTGGTCTAGAATCTTATTATTCAGGGAGATCTTCTCGTTCTCTAAGTCATGATGCTCATTTGTTAGAGAGGAGAGATCTTGCTTGAGTTCAGATTTCTCGGAGTCAAGCGTCTTGACTTTAATGTCAAGACCTGAATAAGAAGCTTCAAGACCTTTGACCCTCATAGACAGATCCTCAATAGTTCTTTCCTGGTCCACAATTCTCTTAATAAGAATGTTAGTTTGGGCAATAAGCTTCTCTTCATTGGCAATCATATTGGAAAGGAATTCCGATAATACCTCTTTTGGACTTTCCATGAGTTCTCTTACAGTAGCTTCAAGCTTTTCATCGTGGGATTCATCTTCTGAGGCCATAAGACAAATGTTGGCCTTCTCATCGTCGGAGTCAGAGTCGGAATCACTCCAAGTAGCCACCATGGCTTTCTTCTTCCATTTGTCACCTTTCTTGGGCTGGCTCTTTGTCTTTTGAGGGCAGTCCTTCACAAGATGATCTGTTTCACCACATTCAAAACAAGACAACGGTTTAGTCTTCTTTTCATACTTGTTGTATTGAGGCTTACCTCAAAATTTTGAAGACTCTGATCCATCCTTGTTGTTGAATTGCTTCTTCATTTTGAGAATTCTAGCAAGGCCTCTTGTGATAAGAGCAAAAGGATCATCCTCATCGCCATCCTCATCTTCGGAATCAGATCCATCCTTGGGCTCATCCTTCTTAGACTTGAGTGCCAAGTTCTTGGTGCTAGCTGGAAGTTCTCCATCGTCTTCATTAAGGATCATCTCATGCGTGATCAGCTTTCCAAGAAGGTCATCAAGGGGTAGAGTGGTGAGGTCCTGGGCTTCCTCTATAGCTGTTACTTTTGGACCCCATTTCTCCTTTGGAAGGCACCTCAGTATCTTTCTTACTTTCTCAACGTTGGTAAAGCTCTTGCCGAGAGAGTCAAGGTTGTTGGTGATTTCCGTGAACCACGTGAACATGGCCTTGATTGACTCATCAGACTTCATCTTAAAGAGCTCATACTTTCGAAGAAAGATGCTGATCTTGGTGTCTTTCACTTGGCTTTTCCTTCATAGGTGACGACCAACTTGTCCCAAATCTCTTTAGCCGACCTACAAGATGAAATACGGTTAAACTCATCAGTGCTAAGACCACAATAAAGTAAGTTAATAGCCCTGTAGTTTTTGGAGATGGTTTCAAGATCTGCTTGGTTGTATTCAGACTCCTTCTTTGCAACTTTGGTGTCATTTGGTCCATCTTTTTCTGGAATCTTCGGACCATTCTCTATAATGTTCCAAAGCTCTAGATCTTGGTCTATGATGAACATCTTCATCAAAGATCTCCAGTGGACAAAGTTGTTTCCTACAAAGAGTGGCGGTTTGCTTGTGGACCTTCCCTGTGCAAATCATCCACTTGCTTCACCAGACATGATCGAAAACTCACAAGATTGTTAGATCAAAAATAGTGAGTAAAGCTCTGATACCAATTGAAGGTTCGATAATATAAAAACAATGTAATAAGAAATACTCTAGAAGGGGGGTTGAATAGAGTATGCCCGTTTTTCGCAGAAAGTCTCAAGACTTTTGGAGCTTGTACCAAAACCTTTGAGATTAAACCTGAATCACAAAGTTAGACAATCGAACCAAGTGCGGACATAAGGTAAAGCAAATAAGTAAAGAACACGAGTAATTGTTTACGAGGTTCAGCACAACTTGGCCTACGTCCCCGCCTAGGGTTCTTCCACTACCCTAGGATTCAAAGGCTTTATTGATTCACTTAGCTTAGGATCCTAATAGCTCACCGAGAAGCCTCTCTCCTATCAATGTTCTAAAAGGCGCTAGGCGGCCGCCTAGGCGAACTTAGAACAAACTTGATTATTTCCTTATATTTTGACGAATAACACTTGTAAATAATTCATATAATGTAATAATAATCCATAATATCACTCATAAACCCATATAATGTAATAACAAACTTGATTATTTTCTTTATTGTGTTTTAATCTTTTTTTACACGTATGACTAACAACTCTAAACCTCCTAAAATCCAAAACTATAAGTTCGACTAAAAAGCAAATACATCCCGACTTTGGGGATAAAAAAACCCCAAGTAACCTAATCACTTGCTTAGAAGCTCAAATTGAATAATTGTTGGACTAGGTGGTGCCTAGGCGGGCCTAGGCGGGGTCTAGGCGGCGCCTAGGCGGGACCAGGCAGCGCCTAGACGGTTCTTAGACGGATTTCCGCCTAGAGGTCCGTCTAGGCTTTAAAATTCCTAGGTCCCGCCCCGCCTAGCGCCTAGGCGGCGCCCAGGCGGCGTCTAGGCGCAATTTTTAGAACACTGTCTCCTATACAATTGCAATCTAGTTAACTCACGTTCCCTTGGAGTCCTAGACCAATCTAGAAGAGCCCTACCTCTCTCAGCTATCTAGTACAATCCTTTTACTCTCACAAATCAATAGACTAGTGCAACTTCCCGAGTTATAAACTCTCGAGTAACACTCTAAATGAATATATCCTATAAGCTCACAGTGACTCTCAAAGGCTTTGAAATAAACAACAAACTCTTGAGCGCTTAGCAGAGAGACACTTTGGAAGACAGATCTTGCTTGAATGAAAGCTCGTGTGTAGCACTTGTTATTCTCTGTCTTCTCCTTCCTTTCCTTTATATAAGAGCATGGAGCGTGAGGATCTTCAACACCAGATCTCCAACGGCTCCTTCGAATCAGGCTTGATCTTAGAATCTTCTATTTATGGATACTCCAAAGCCATGATCCATTTTGAAATAGATCTCGTCAATATGTACTTAAAGGAAGGATATAATCTTCGAATATACTTCCTGAAAAGGTTAGGCATACATATATATATAATATAACGGAAGTATATAATAAGATAAAATAATATACAGACAAATAAGATAGGTTTTGTATTTCATTAACTGTTAACGCTCAAAGGCCTTTGACACAAACATCCTGTCAAAGCCCTTGAAACATTTATTCCAATTTCCATCAAGGGAGGGAGTTATCAGATTACTATGCGGGTTCATCCCATCCGTTGATAATGCAACACGCAAGTTTCTCACTTCACCACCAAAATCTGTGTATTTATTATCAAAATTAATCCATTGAGATGAATTTGCCGGATGCCTGATTTTATCATCTGAATCCCTTTCTGCATGCCATCTTAAATTTTCAGCATCTTCTACATTTGCAAACAAACGTTTGAATCGTGGTATTATAGGAAAATAGCACACGACTTTAGCTGGAACACCTTCTTTCTTGTATCGCAAAACACCACAGGTAGGACATTCCTCAAGAGATGTATATGCATTTCTGTACAATATACAATCATTAGGACAAGCATGGATTCTTTCATAATCCATACTCAAGGACCGAAGCATTTGTTTGGCATTATATGTACACTCCAGGAGAACATTATCACAAGGCAACATATCTTTCAGAAGCTCAAGCAAAGTTGTGAAACTCTTATCTGTCCAACCATGAGATGCTTTCAAACCATAAAGCTTCAAAACTGTCGATAATTTTGTGAACTTGGTAAATGTAGGATACAAAGGTTCTCGAGCATCCATTTCTATCCTCTCAAACTTGGCAGGATAATCACGAAAGCCTTCTTCAACCACTTGAATCATCTCTTCCAAACGATCATGTCCAAACTCATAATCGTCTATCTCGTGCTCATTTTCCATACTAGGAGTTGTGTTGTCCTTTTCACCATGGCAATGCCAAATAGTATAGGATTCGTCTATTCCATATCGAAACAAATCATACCTGACATCGCTTACACTCTTGCGGTTTGCATTTAAGCACTTTATGCATGGACATAAAAGGGTCGTCTGGTTCTTAGAATTTTGTAATGCAAACCGAATAAATTTATCAACTCCATCTTTATACTCAGGCGATAATCGATCCGCAATCATCCACATTCGATCCATAAGCTCTAGAATTTATTCATAGAAAAATCGTTGAAGCAATTATTATCATAATATTTTTCTGTAAAGTCTTTACTAATTAGTTTACATGTTTTTAATAAGGTCTTCATAAAAATTTTATTATAACAAATTGAAAGACATATCAAACTAAGCCTTGCTCCTAAGCCAAATTTCATATCAAATTAACATAATGGAGAGATAAATTGAAAGACAAATTGAAGATATCAAGATCAACTTATAAAACTAAGTCTTGCTCCTAAGCTAAATTTCACAAAATATATAACCATTATGAGAGGCAAATTTATAACCATAAAGCTGGAGCGTAGTCAAGCTAACTAGACGAAGAGGATATTAAAAAATAAAGTTGGAGCATAAACACGAAGCTTTAACGGAACCTATTGCAATCAAGAGCACAACACCTGCAACTTAACAGCATTAGCTTATCCTCATCAAGCTAACAACATTTAAGACAAGTCACTACATTCACGCATAAAGATTAGACAAGCATTAAGTTGATAAACCTCACGAATAACTAATGTTAGGGAGAAAGGTGTTCTTACAAAAGGCCTTAATTAGCCAATAATTTCCACTCCATACTCCAACAAGGTGCCGCCATAGACATGCAATGTACAACCAAATATAGGAAAAAAAAAGTCCAACACGGAAAAACAGTCCAACACTTCTCCTTTCATTCTTGTAATCGTAGTAGTATAAGAGTATTTACCTATAAAAAAATGCTTATCTTTTCAAAACAACCAAATAACATTTCTATTTTTATTTATAGATTTAAAACTGGAATATGAATTTGATCTACCTAGTTTCAAGTTTCACATCAATTCCACTGAAATTCAAACCAAAAATTTATAGTTGGGCAAATAACTCAAGTAACCGTCAGAGTGGGATAAGAAGAAACATGAAACTCTCAGGAAATTATATATGTTTAAATTCATCCACTTCACACCCTTATGTTTCAGAGATCATCAACTTAATTATGTAGCAGTTGAACTATCAAGGCAAATTTCAGAGAAGTTAATATTTTAGACTTCAAAATTTTAAAGTAACGGTGTAACACACACAAAAAGTAGAAAAAAATAAAGAATATGAATGAATGTATCATACTAATCCTCCCATATTCCTTGTCCTGAATAAATTAGGGTTTTCTGTCACAACACAACAGAGATAACAAAAGGGGAAATCAAAAGCGGAATTTTTACTTGGAATAAATTAGGGTTTAAGAATCGAAAGAGGAAATCACATACCTGAATAGAAGCGCACAAGAGGGGAAATCAACAGGGAGTTCAATCGAACACCAGACGCACACCAGGCGAGGATGAGGTGGAGAGGCGAGGAGGCTGGCCGATGCAGTATCGACAGAGACGAGGCGAGGAGGAGGTGGAGAGAAGGAGCGAGTCGCCGGCGAAGCGGGAGCTCGATCGAACACCAGGCGCACAAAACAATCGAGCGACGGAGGCGATGCAGTGACGGAGATGAGGAGAGGAGGAGGTGGAGGGGAGGAGCGAGTCGCGGCTAGGGGAGATGGAGCGAGTCGCCGACGAAGGGGAGGTGGAGCGAGTCGCCGGCGTCTTCGAGGGTTCGAGCTGCGCTAGGGTTTGGCCGATTTGTCTGAGAGGAGAGGAATGCTTGGTTTGTTCGATATATCGGTCTGTCTAAGTTTAATTAGCTTCAAACTATTACCGGTTTATTTCTTAAAACCGGTTACTTTTATTTTTTAAAAAAAAAATTGTTATTACCGGTTCATTAAATAATCGCTCTTAACTTTACGCGGGTATCATTTAACACCACCAATCTTATGAAAAACTGGTTTTAATATGTTGGATACTGAATTAACACCGGTTATATAAAATAATCGGTAACCGAGAACAGATTATTACCGGTTTTAAATAACCGGTGTTTAATTATCGGTATTAACCAACACTTTTGTACTAGTGCTCATGCGTCGACTCATGAGATTTCAAGTCAGGAAGCACTAGACCATCTCCATCGTCGAAGAAACTATCGTTGTCATCAAATAATTCCTCCTCCTTCTGAACATCCTTATTATGTTGAAACCACCTAAGAGGGAATAAATTCAGCACAATGACATCGATAGGATCCCCCATCCTTTCATCCTTCAATTCTTCAAGGGATGGTGGGATGGGTTTCTCAAAATCAAGAGAAGAAGACGTTAGGGGCTCCTCAGTAGCACTACGGTGGTCGCCGTCTGGCTGCGGCGGTCGCTGCTCCTCAGATCTTTAACCCTCAGTTACGACTTCATCTCCTTCTTCTTCTAAGCCCCTTTCTTGTTTACCTTGGGGACCAACAATTAGTTTTTCAATTTGGCTCATTAGTTCCTTCAAGGTTTGGTTTCGCTGAGCCATCTGATTTTCAAATTTTCTATTGCATTCATCTAGCTGTTGCACTAATTGTGTAAGGCTCTGGAATGGATCCTCCATGTGTGTGACAGAGTCCTCCATTGGTGGAGAAGATGTGTTGAGCAATTCTTCCTGTGCAGCATGGTAATCCATATAACAGAAAAAATCCCACAACCCCGATAATCCTCCTAACCGCTTCAGGCCTCCGTTACTCATGTACTCAGCAAGCGCTCGTGTCTCAACAGTTATCCCATTAATTATTCACATAATCATATCTCGGATGCTGAATTGACAACCCCGTGAACCAAGGTCGTCAACATACTCCTGTCATCTAATGAAGTATTGGTGAAATTTCTCACCTTCAAACTGCGCTAACCTTAACATCTTGAACAAGTTAGTAGCAACGACGTTGTGAACCGTAAGATAGGCTCACAACGGGTTAGATATATGCACAAAAATCATTAAATACACAAAAAAAAATAAACTTGATTCCCCGGCAACGGCGCCAATTTGATGGACGGTTTTTAGTCGCATAAACCGTATCAAAATAAAACTCAAATCTACAAACTAGTATAGCAAGTAAGTAAGAGGTCGATCCCACAGAGAATCAAGTATTTCTCGGCAATGTATATTTGCCAATTAGTGAAAAGGGGGGTTTTGGGGTGATTGAAATAAGAAAGAAAACAAAATAAAATACAAACAAGTTGATGCAAAACAATTTAGAGTGAATCGCTCTACCTACAATTATCCACTTTATTTGGTTGAATTGATATTGTAACTTCCTCTCGTCCTTTTAATTTTCCTATGAATGCCTTTCCCGACCTAATATATTTACTAGTCAAACCATTCCTAAAAACCCTTATCAATCAAACTGTCCCTAAAGAAGGATTTCACCCAATTGATAGCTTTAAGTTCAGAGATTAACCAAGGTATTTGCAGTCCCTCAAGAGGGATTTAACAACACATTCAACTTCCTATACTCATTCAATTAGTTCAACCAGCCCTAAAGGGATAAGTTTGCTAGTTGGGTTAAGGTTCGCAACCAGGAATCCGCCAAACCCTAGCAATTGAATTGATTCTACCAAGTGGATCAGGCAAGATAGAACAAAACAATCATACATTCAACCACAAAGAAGTTGAAACATTCAATATAGGAAATAAGGAACAAGATTCAGAAACTCACAACTCAATCCAAACAAAGCTTCAAATCGTAGATAGAGCGGAGAGAGTTTAGCCGCCCATGGCAAACATCGCTGTCAATCTCCAACTAAAATTGTCTTGAATCCTAATGAATGAATGAAAACCTAGGGCTAATCCCTCTCTCAATTTCGTGCTCTATTCGTGTGTAAGTCGGCCTCCAAAAGACCAAGATAGATAAAAAGGGTTTTGATAAATAAAACCGTCGCTAAACTCCAAAACGCGTCGCTCTGGGCAAATGTTGTGGCCGCGGTATATTGCTGCGCCCGCAGCATATGGAAGCGCCTGCTGCAATGGTGTTTTATGAAATATCTACTTTGAATCAGCTCTCGAGGTCAACAGAAAAGTTGTAGATTTTCGAAAGATCTTTCAAACGCATGGTCATATTAGTCAATCGGACAACCGAGCCCTCTAAAAAGTGCAAAACAAGTTCAGCATGTTCTGTGACAACTTCTGCATACTTGTTCTTCGTTTAGGCTCGCTTCTTCTTCTCAGGACCTCTTTAGATCTTTATGTGAGCTTCTTCAATCAACCAGACATCTTCATCTAATGCGTCATCAACCCATGTCTCGTCCTCGGATCCACAATTACATGAAATAATCAATTAAAACTTGTAGATTCCGACTCCACCAACATAGAGAGCAAATATGCAAATTGTACTTAAACCGTACATGATATGCATCATAACTAAGCTAAATGCAACCTATTATGCCTACCTAAATGCATGCTATCAGTGAACAAGTCAACTTGCTAACTTAAGGCCTCCTGACGTGTCCTTAGCTGAATGGGATCAGTTTGTTAAAAGTCAAGTGATTGAGAAATGGCACGTAAGTAATCTCAGAAAATTGATTTAAGTTTATTTTGCATTGTATTTTATTGTAGTTTTAAAAGGACTAACATTTATTCATGTAGGAAAAAAGTACGAAAATGAGAAGCATAAGGGCAAAACAGATTGTGAGCCACACCTTGAGTCGAAAAAGATATAGTCGGAAGGAATATGAGTATGTAAGTGATATTTGGAATTTTCATGTGTTTGAATTCATATTTCTGCGTATTTAGTTTTTTCTTTCCTTTAGTATGTTTTTTACTTCCCATTTACAGAACAAACTACACCCAGAGAAGCCTTTGACTAAGCCATCACTATGGATTGACGTACATGTCTCGAAGAAAAAGACAAGCGAGGCTAATGCAACCAAAATTGTAAGCAATTTCAATTGGAAGGTAACACTTGAGTTTACATATTCTAATAATTACATTTCACTTTGTTTTTTGTATTTATTTTTTGTAGGATGCGATAAAAAAGAAAATGGATGAGGCTCCACCTAATGATGATGGGGAGGAGATTTTAACTCAAGTACTCGGTAAGGAATATCCTGGTGGTGTTAGAGGTCTTGGAGCGGTGGTTACGAAAACCAAGTTGTATGCTCAATCAGAAAGGGAGTCTAAGTATGCTAAAATGGAGGCAGAAGTAAACAAAATGAGCGCGTGGAAGAAAAAAACAGAGGTTGTATTATCTTCCAAACTTGGATTTCGCTTAGGGGCTCCTCAGTAGCACTACCGTGGTTGCCGCCTCGCACCGGCGGTCGTTGCTCCTCAGATCTTTAACCCCCAGTTACGACTTCATTTCCTTTTTCTTCTAATCCCCATTCTTCCTTACCTTGGGGACCAACGATTAGTTTTTCAATTTGGCTCATTAGTTCCTTCAAGGTTTGGTTTCGCTGACCCATCTGATTTTCCAGATTTCTATTGTGCTCATCTAGCTGCTGCACTAATTGTGTAGGCTCTGGAATGGATCCTCCATGTGTGTGATAGAGTACTCCATTGGTGGAGAAGACGTGTCAAGCAATTCTTCCCGTGCAGCATGGTAATCCATATAACAGAAAAAATCCCACAACCCCGACAATCCTCCTAACCGCTTAAGGCCTCCGTTACTCATGTACTCAGTAAGCGCTCGCGTCTCAACAGTCATCCCATCAATTATGCACATAATCATATCTCAGATACTGAATTGATAACCCCATGAACCACGGTCGTCAACATACTCATGCAATCTAATGAATTATTGGTGAAAGTTCTCACCTTCAAACTGCGCTAACATCAAAATCTTGAAAAAGTTAGTAGCAAAGGCGTTGTGAACCATAATGTAGGCTCACAACGGGTTAGATATATGCACAAAAATCAATAAATACACAAAACAAAAAAATAAACTTGATTCCCCGGCAACGACGCCAATTTGATGAACGGTTTTTAGTCGCGTAAAACGTACCAAAATAAAACTCAAACCTACAAACTAGTATAGCAAGTAAGTAAGAGGTCGATCCCACAGAGAATCAAGTATTTCTCAACAATGTGTATTTACCAATTAGTGAAAATGGGGGGTTTTGGGTGATTGAAATAAGAAAGAAAGCAAAATAAACTACAAACAAGTTGATGCAAAACAATTTAGATAGAATCGCTCTACCTACAATTATCCACTTTATTTGGTTGAATTGATATTGTAACTTCCTCTCGTTCTTTTAATTTTCCTACGAATGCCTTGTCCCGATCTAATATAGTTACTAGTCCAACCATTCCTAGAAACCCTTATCAATTGAACAATCCCTAAAGAATGATTTAACCCAATTAATAGCTTTAAGTTCAGAGATTAACCAAGGTATTTGCAGTCCCTAAAGAGGGATTTAATAACACATTCACCTTCCTACTCATTCAACTAGTTCAACCAACCATAAAGGGATAAGTTTGCTACTTGGGTTAAGGTTCGCAACCAAGAATCTACAAAACCCTAGCAATTGAATTAATTCTACCAAGTTGACCAGGCAAGATAGAACAAAACAATCAAACATTCAAGCACAAAGAAGGTAAATATCCATGTATATATTTTAATACTCTTTATCTTTTTTTTTTTATAATCCTATGATGATGCTTAGTGATATTTTATTTAATTCGTAGGACAAATTCCAAAGTGGGGCAATTGAAAGTGCAAGTGTATGGGCTACTACAACTCCACAGGTACATAGCATTTTCCTTTTTGAATAATTATACCTTTAACTTGGATAATCATGTATACTTTTATCTACCTCATAGTCGCGACAAGGAAGCACACATCAACCTTCAATCAATGACAAATGTAAGTTGTTCAATTGGAATGGTGATGGAGAAGAATTGGCAAAAGGATCCATCTCAGCTATAGATCCAAAAGCATATGTGAATGGATATATACTTGGCCCAGATTGCTATAGAGTTTTCATTGAAGAAGTGATGGTGGAAAATGCTGAATTTTATCGCTATTAGCTGGAATTTACGAACCTTGCAGATTCCATTGGTAGCACAATAGCTTGGCCGATCAAATACATTGTCCTTGATGAGGTAATCATGGTTTTTTGGTCCATTGTCTTTGTATATCTCTTTTTTAGTGATTCATAGTCTTAAAGTTACTACTTTTAAACTTGATTTCAGGAGTTAGATTAGTTTTTCTCTAATTTTAGACCATTTTTTGTTTACTGAATTTAGTCACTAATGGTTTCTAGCATCAGCTGAATATATGACTAAATACTCTATGATTCAGTTTTAAAGTAAGTTCTAATCTTGGCAAAATATTCTAATATAATGTTTAGGTTTACAGCCTTAGCTAAATGGATATATAATCTGTCATTTAGGTTTAAACTTTTAGGCTTTTTAGGATCAGGGAGTTTAGGTTTATGGCATTCGAGTTAATTTGAAATTGGTGTTGCATTTGTTTAAATACACCTATACATGTTTTTTGGTAATTTTTTTTTGCTATAACATTAAATCATGTACATCCATCTTTTCATTTGTGATATAGTCTTTTATCTGCTAAATTACTAATGAAATAGCAATAATTTTGGAGTAGGATGTGAAGTTGAATTTGTAATTTGACTTACCACATTTTTGATATGATCTTTGTAATCATGCCTTTTTTTACTCTTATTGTAACTTATGTTAGAACTTTCTGCCATGCCATTTGGACAAGGACATGAAATCAGTGGAAGCCATTAAGACTCTTTGTCTGAGCTTGTTGAATATGAAGTTAGATATCTCGACCGCTAAGACTCCTCTTCGTATAACGGAGTTAATTTGTATAGTGCATATCAAAGTCGTGCATATGATAAATTTGTGAACAGATCCTCTTGATATGTTATTAGACCTATCTTCTAAGAATATTTCGGTAGATGTGATCTTTTTGTATAATGATGTGGATGGTAGATCATCTTGTAAGAATATTTGACAAGGTTTAATGTTTTGTTTCTGGTCATTGTATGGCAAATGTGAAAGACATGTTGTGTTTGATGCTTTTATGTAAAATAAGCTAGACAGGTTTGTTCTCAAAATAAGCATTTACGACACTATAAACACCATATTTGTGCCTTTGGGCTAGTAATATGTCGTACCTAAAACGCCATAAAATGGGTCTTTTTTTGGTATTACTAACCTTTTTAATGGTGTTTTCTAAATACCATTAAATAAGTTTTTCTTGGATTACTTATCATTTTTAATGGCTTTTATAAAATGTCGGGAAATATATTCTCATTCATGGCATTTCTGAAATGCCATTAAATATGTTTTTTTTCGGATTACTAATCCTTATCCATGGCGTTTATAAAACGCCATTAAATATATTCGTTTTCATGGCGTTTTTAAAACGCCATTAAACAAGTGTTTTTTGGCTTATAAATCCTTATACATGGCGTTTGATAAACGCCATAGAATATATTTTTCATGGCGTTTCTAAATATGCCGTTAAATAATATTAGAAAGCATGACATCCGTATAGATAGCGTTTGGGGGATGGCGTTGAAAAACGCCATAGAATGTCTTCAATGGTGTTTTTTCAACACCGTTGATGACTACATTTCTACTAGTGTAATGTTGACATGGAGATTACAAAAGTCACACGAGCCATGCTCAAGCATTGATGATATATGCAACATGAAAGCCTAATTAAAAGTCATATGAGTTTCACCTTTCTTTCAAGTGAAAAAAGAAATGTTCACTTTTTTTCTTACTATTGGGCCTAGCTGGTTAGTTCAAGCTGAGTTAACTAGTGCACGACTCTTGCCGACTGAGTTATATGTCTGGAGTTTACCACCAAAAAGGGTCATATCCTCAAAAAAAAATGGTCATGAGTTTCGGTGAACCATAACGCATATAGCTCGAGAAATTGACACTAGAAACAAATCGATCAAAAACATTTTATGTAAAATTTTTACTAAACTCAACCACAAGCAGAAAGGAAGACTTGCGACAACATGGTGGAGCCTATGGACAAGCATGAATCGGCAAGTATTTGAAAACCTCAATACAACATCCATACATACTATGGATAATTATACCAAACAAAAACTATAGAACTGGGCTACCTCCAAATTGACCTTTGAAGAGGAGTCCGCATGCAACAACCAGAAAACTCGGACAACGTCCTCAACCACGGAGAAGAAGAAATTTGAGATGGAGCAAACCAGATGAAGGATTTTTCAAATTTAATTTTGATGGATCCAAACTATCATCGGGTGAAGCTTCTGCAGGTTTCATTATTAGGGACCACAATGGGACAATCATTAAGTGTGGCAGCTCCATATGTGGACACATCTCAGCATTAGCTGCAGAGGCTCTGACGATCAGAGGAGGCATCACCAAGGCAAATGAGCTCCGACTGCCTAGCATCATGATTGAAGGCGACAGCTTGACCGTCATCACAATTATTTGCGAGGTATGTGGTGCTGCCTGTGGGAGATCGAGATTCTAATTTCTGATACACTGCTCCTACTCCAACATTTGCTAGGGTGCAATTCAGCCATGTCTTCCGGGAGGTGAACTCGACCGCCTACAGGATCGCGCGTCTAATCCACACAACGCACACGCATGACCTCCTTCCTGATACTGCTCTACGCATCTTCATCCGCAAGGATGCCCTTGAATGGTGGTCTAGCATGGTCTGACCCCATCCAAATCTTTATCTTATCATATATATATATAACGCATATAGCTACAAGAGCTTGTGATGAGAGAGAATTGTGAGACCTAAGGCCCATTGTGTAAGGAGTGTGTATGTGAGGCCCGAAATGAAGACCATTGTGACTGGCCCAGATTGAAATCTCAAAGTGTGAGTACCATTGTGTTAGGCTTATCTAAAGGTTGGATGGGCTGAACCCATTTGTAAATGAGTTAAAGAGCTATGATACCTCAAAACTCCATTTCATACCGGTTTCGTGTTTCTGCATATGAAGAAACCTCGAAACTCCAAGGAAACACCTCAAAAACGTTTCTGAGGAGTCAAAAACTTTGACAATTTTCGTTTGGTCAAAAACGTTTCTGACTTACTAGATGGCGTTTCCACTAATTTTATAGTTAAAAAAATAAATAAAAAATTAAACCCTAAATAACACTTCCCCTTCCTCCCGTTTATTACTCTCGTTTCCCTCTCTCGATCACTTGATCAATGCTCTCTCTCTCTCTCTCTACGCTCTCTTCTGGTAAACCCTCACTTATAGAACTTTATCTTGATAAGCCAGAACTTAAGGAAGAGTTGGATAAGTAGAAGATTGACGTTGGATCGATTACTTTGTGTTCTTGATTATATTGTTATTTAAAACTAAATTACTTTATTTTGTTGGTTTGCAAGACAATTAATATATTTGACATGTCTGGATTGATTTCTGTTAAGGAGTAAGGACATTGCTTGTCAAGGTATTGAGTACATTTCAGTTTGTAGCCTTAATGATGCATTCTATGTGTATTACTTGGTGATATGTTTATTACTCTTATTTAGACCTTTGAATTAACATATAATCCATATTGTCGTTTCCTCGGTGTTTCCGTTTCCTACAAAATTGGGATTGACGTTTCATCATTTCCGTTTTCATTTACCTTCCGATTTCCGTTTCTGTTTCCGTGTAATATAGAAAAAGTAATTCGATAAAAGATCCAGGGGCATAATCGTCATTTACACGGTAAACCCTAATCACAAACCCTAATTCAGACTATATATATATATATATATATATATATATATATATATATATATATATATATATATATATATATATATATATATATATATATATATATATATATATATATATATTTGTGATTTACTAGGGTTGATAGAGGCTCCAGCCAGCCGACAAACTCTGACTTGAGCGTCGGACGCTCCTTCGGGGAGCAAGCCCCGCCACTTTCTTCTTCTATGAAGGAAGCTAGGTTGGGAGGAAGATCAATCGACATTCAAGAATCATGGTGCAAATTCTATGCATTACATATGGCGCCGTCTGTGAGAATTCGATCAAAAAGCTACAAGATCGGATTTCCCAATCTACAAAGCAGCAAGAATTGACGATTGATATATGATGAAGTAGTGGATGCGGAACCTTCGCCCAGGGCGCCGCCGGCCTCAAACCATAACGCAGAGGGCATCCGCTACAGTGCAGTCGGGGAAGATCCCTCATGCCCGTCGCTTATTTGTGCGTCTTGATGGGGGTGCACCTCATTTTCACTTCCGTGGCCCAGTGCCTAGGGGCAAAATCGGCCCTATGAGTTGCGTATGCCAGGAGCCGCATTCTCAGTCTGCACCTGAGGATTGTTATCCTTGATGAACAGAGGCTGCGCTGGGACCGGACCGCCGCAACCAGTGAAGACTGAGGAGGCAAACGCTTTCGCTTCCGAAGTCTTCACGCCCTTCCGGACTCCGATCCCTTGCCACCGCACTCCGATGTCATCGTCTGCCCCACCGCGATGGAGCCACTGATCTTGCAACTCCATGAGATCTCGGCCGTCAAATTCGGCAACTTCAAGCGCAAATTCGGCATATCCTCGCCAGTCTACATAGACCTCCACCTCTTCGCGTTGTTGTTGGGGCCGAAGCCGATCGAGGCGGGTCGATCGCTGGCTGCCGAGTGCGGGAGATAGAACGGCGAGCCACTCACATCGCCGTCCTCCTTCGCTACTAGTCACCGCCATCAACGAGCCAAACGCCACCTTCACCGCCTTTTGTTCGAGGCGTGTTGATAGGAGGAAATCGAGTTTAAAATATAATAAAATAATTCAAACCAGATTCTGCCCACGCAAATAATTACAAGACCTCCTCCTGATGTAGCAACGGGAAGTCAGGATCGATCCTCGAGGAAGCGTGTCAGCGGATCCTAGGTAGCAGAGAAATCTTATAGAAGTCGACCACAGGTGTCCTCGATCTCGAGTACAGCAACTCGACAGAAGATCGGGCTAGTCGAACACAGCAGCAGCAACTCGGCAAGGGTGGTCGATCTCGACAAGGCCCTACTCGATATCGAGTAGCCTTCGTTTGGGTCGAGTGGGTCTGGTCGAGTTCCTGCACACAGTAAGCTACGGCGACTCTGGGTCGAATATCAGTGGTCGAGATCGACCAGGGTTTGGTCGTGGTCGACGAGGGCAGAAACTTAAAACGAAAACGAAAGAAAGTAAAAGCAAATGCTTTGGGGCTTCAACTAAACTTAATGTAAAAGACTTCCAAGATTGGGTTTTGCAACAACGATAACCATACATGCATAAGGCAAGACCAAACAGATAATCATGTGATTTGCATTAAAGGACTAAGCTTTCGCCTTTTCCAACAATTAGACAACTCTCTCAAAAAACCCTAATTGTCTCTACTGATTTTATGTTTATAATCCAAGTTGTTAGCATGGATCTCCATTAGACGGGCAATAAACACATCAACAAGTAGGAAAATGCTCAAATCATGATAAAGGTCGGATCTTTTACCTCAATTATGCATGGCTATCGTCCTGCTCGCCCCAACCCTAGAAGTGGGTGGACTGCTCGCGCTTCATCGCAAACTCAGACATCTTTGATTGAAAGGAAATAACAACTTGCATTAAACTAAATTCCAAGACTTTACAATCCCGCCAATCCAACTCTCGTCGAATGCCAAAACCCTAAAACCTTCGAACTCCCTAAACTTCTCCTTGGAACTACTTGTCTCTGACTGAAATTGAATTAATGAAAAACTAGCCCCTACGGCTTTATTTATAGCCTTCTATTCCTTGCTAATCAAGGATAGAAATATCTATCTTTATCTAAAATTATATCTAAAATTTTAAAAGATAAATAAAAGCAATTTAGGAATTAAATCTAAAAGGAAAAGATAAATCTAAAATAGGTAAGATGTCTTCTTGTTGATAGATCTTCTCTTCCAAGGATAGAACTTGATGAAATCGGATAGACTCGGATTCCTTCGGCCCCAAGGACTCGCAAACCGAGTAGGATTCGTCAAACCGTGTAACGCGCTCCCGGACACGGCTCGTCGATCTCGACCAAGGCTCGTCGATCTCGAGTAGGACTGGCGTCAACTTGGTCTGGCTGGGCTTCTCGGGTGGCTCTGCTCGACAAGCTCGGATCTTGGATCCGGGCTCCTCGATCTCGACTAACTGTACTCGAGATTGAGTAGAGTTGGCTCGGCTTCTCCGTCTTGGCACAGCTTGTCGACTCCGAACATGGTACTGAGGTGTAGTCGATCTCGACAAGGCCTCCTCGAGATCGAGTAGGGTTGACTGGCTCGGCTTCGTCGTCTCGGCTAGCTGGTGCTCGACAGACGCGAACTTGGCTCCTGGCGCTCGTCGATGTCGAGTAGCTCTCGTCGATCTCGAGTAGACTGGCTATGTCGACTGGGTCTTCTCGGGTGGCTCTACTCGACAGGCTCGGATCTGGGCTCCGGGCTCATCGATCTCGACCAAGGGTACTCGAGATCGAGTACGGTTCCGGGAGTAGGGTTGTCTCTGACTCAGTGTCCTCGATCAGCTCTACTCGACCAGGTCTGCTCGACAAAGTTGATCGATATCGAGTAAGATGTACTCGATATCGAGTACACGTGGCTTCAGCTTTCTGCTCTATTCTTGAAACGCACTTTCCCGAGTTCAGAACGAAGAATGGTGAAAAATGGCCTTTTCTCCAGCTCCACCATTCTTAGCTTCTCCATGAGTTTCCTTTAAGCTCCAAAGTGCGTCCGATTTATGCCAAATATAACCAAAACTTGTGTAGACCTCCATATATTGCAAATAAGTGTAAACTACACAGATTCTGTATTATTCTAACCCAAATGTATGAAATGCGTGCAGAAATCGATATAAATGATAGTATAAAACATGGCAAATTAGGCTCACAACAAGGCGCCTGTGGATGCGGCCCGGATGCGAGCGCCGCCTCTCTACAAACCCTATGAATGAAGACGATGACTTGCAAATTGGGAGTCATTACAAAATCAGCCCATAGTTTATGGAAATTGTAGCTCAGCCTACGCATTTAAGATAATTGCAGAAAAAGGCCAACTTTCTTACTTGGAAGTGCAACACATCGTGCCCGACCGGTCCAGCACGTGAGACCCAAAAGTTAAGTTCTCTATATCCTATTTTGATGAAAATTTGCTCTTTAGTTAATCGTATTGCATGGTTAATTGCATCGGTGACATATAAATTCTTGAAATGCTTATATGCACATTTATATATAGAACAACATTATATCAAAGCCAAAGAAAAAAGAAAAAAAAATTCAACGAATCGCCACTCATGGCCAAGGAATCGCCACTCAAGGCCAATATCACGCCACTCATGGCCAACGAATCGCCACTCATTGCCAACAGAATCGCCACTTAAGGCCAAAAGAATCGCCACTAAAGGCCAATAGAACGCCACTCAAGGCCAATATCACGCGAATCAAGACTAATATAACGCCAATCAAGGCCAATATAACGTCAATCAAGGCCAATATAATGCCACTCAAGGCCAATAGAACGCCACTCAAGGCCAATATAACGACAATCAAGGCCAATAGAACGCCACTCAAGGCTAGTATAACGCCAATCAAGGCCGATGAAATGCCAATCAAGGCCAATAGATCGCCACTTATGGCCAAAGAATCGTCACTTACGACCACTTAAAGCCTATTTTAAGCCATAATAACGCCGTTAAGGGCCAACAAAGGTCAGAATCAAGCAATAAGAATGTCATTTAAGGCGAAATGCCCAACCTCAATGAAAACAATCAAGTTGTCAATCATAAATAAAATTCAAACGAGAACGTCATCAACTAACACCGTCTCTCATTTATGGCAAACAATTCATCTAATCATTTTGAACCGTACCTTTCCATTGATCAGTTAATAACGCACCAACTGCATTATATTGTGTTATTCGGTTGAGAATGCTAAAGCTTGCAGGATGGAACGAAGACAGGAGGCAAGCATTACTGGTGATCTATGGGCATAATCGTCATTTACACGGTAAACCCTAGTCACAAACCCTAATTCAGACTATATATATATTTGTCATTTACTAGGGTTGAGAGAGGCTCCAGCCAGCCGACAAACTCTGACTTGAGCGTCAGAGGCTCCTTCGGGGAGCAAGCCCCGCCACTTTCTTCTTCTATGCAGGAAGCTAGGTTGGGAGGAAGATAAATCGATATTCAAGAATCATGGTGCAAATTCTATGCATTACAAGTATAATTAGTGTCATCCCAGTGTGATGACGCATTTATATTAAAAAAAGTTCATAATAGTAGATATAGTATATTATCTATTAATTTTACTAATTCTGCTAGCATTTTGCTGACGTATCACGCCCACAATTAAAGTTGAATTTTTTATTCAAATGAGATTTTCTTATTGGTCAATATTATTATGGAAACTTTAAAATATTTGTTTCCGATTTTAAATATGATTTAAATCCATTCCCTTTTTATTTATTTTCGGTTATATTGCCGTAAATATTGAGACATGTTTCCATTTTTTTTCCGATTGAAATATATATATATATATATATATATATATATATATATATATATATATATATATAGAGAGAGAGAGAGAGAGAGAGAGAGAGAGAGAGAGAGAGAGAGAGAAAGATAGAGTGGGTAACTTGTGCACAAGGCTTAGGATGTGCATTGTGCACAAAATATTATTCGGTGAAATGTGAAACATTATTCAGTGAAATTTGAAGCATTATTCGGTGAAATGTGAGTATTGTTTAGGGGAATGTGAAACATTATTTGGTGAAATTTGAGGCATTCCATATAAATTGTAACTATTGTTTAGGGAATTGAGATTTCTTTTATTTGAAACGGATAAATAAAAAAACTAAACATTATTCGGTAGAATGTTATAAATTATTCAGTGGAATTGGGACGTTTTCATCTGAACTGAACGGAAAAAAAAAACATAACAGTGTTCGGTAGAATGTTTCACATTTCACCGAATAATGCTTAAAATTTCACAGAATAATGTTTCACATTTCACCCAATAATATTTGTGTACAATGCACACCCTAAGGGGTGTGCACTCTGGAACCACTCCCTATATATATATATATATATATATATATATATATATATATATATATATATATATATATATATATATATATATATATATATATATTATCTATTAATATTACTAATTCTGCTAGCATTTTGCTGCCGTGTCACGCCCACAATTAAATTTGAATTTTTTATTCAAATGAGATTTTCTTATTGGTCAATATTATTATGGAAACTTTAAAATAATTGTTTCCTATTTTAAATATGATTTGAATCCATTCCCCCTTTTTTTTTGTTATATTGCCGTAAATATTGAGACATGTTTCCATTTTTTTTTTCCGATTGCAATTTATCTATTATCTATCTATCTGTATATCTATCTATCTATTAATATTACTAATTCTGCTAGCATTTTGCTGACGTGTCACGCCCACAATTAAATTTGAATTTTTTTATTAAAATGAGATTTTCTTATTGGTCAATATTATTATGGAAACTGTAAAATATTTGTTTCCTATTTTAAATATGATTTGAATCCATTCCCTTATTTTTTTGGTTATATTGCCGTAAATATTGAGACATGTTTCCATTTTTTTTCCGATTGCAATCTATCTATTATCTATATATATATATATATATATATATATATATATATATATATATATATTAATATTACTAATTCTGCTAGCATTTTGCTGATGTGTCACGCCGACAATTAAAGTTGAATTTTTTATTCAAATGAGATTTTCTTATTGGTCAATATTATTATGGAAACTTTAAAATATTTTTTCCTATTTTAAATATGATTTGAATCCATTCCCTTTTTATTTATCTATCTATCTATCTATATATCTATCTATTAATCTATTAATATTACTAATTCTGCTAGCATTTTGCTGACGTGTCACGCCCACAATTAAAGTTGAATTTTTTATTCAAATGAGATTTTCTTATTGGTGAATATTATTATGGAAACTTTAAATATGATTGCAATTAAAGTTGAACATTCATCAAGTCTTGAGTGATTTTATTCTTGGATATTGAAATTGTTGATTTATCATATTTAACCGATTGCAATATTCCCCACAATGTCTACATACAACGAACATGCAATAATCAATTTGTAAATATATTCGATTTCAAAAATTAATTATAAAAATGAATTAGAGCAAAAAAAAGTGTTTTTTTATAATTTAATTATTTTAGACATCTTAAATGACTATTGAAAATTAAATAATATTTTAAGACTCACAGCATTACTAATGCTTATTTTACATCTTGGATGAGACTTCTTTGATCACTTTTCTACCTTTGAGGATTTTTTTTTACCATCTTAACTTTATTTTCACTATTTATTTCTCTCTCTTTCTAACCATCCTTCTCATGAAAATAATGAATAAGTTATGTACATCTACATAGCTTCAAAATTATTCACACAATCATGTGCTTATGATTTTCTAATATTTGTACGGGAGCTTATATTTTACTTTTTAGATCTATGCTAATGATAATAATTATATATTTATTTAAAATTATATTAGGTGGTGTGTTTGAGTATTATTACTACTTTACCTTATTAAATCATTTTTCAAAATTTGTATCGTATCTCTTTCCAACTAATTTATAAATTATAAAAAAATATTTTATACATATTTTTGTTGTAAACACGTATATATTAATATATTGTTATATAGATATATAAAATGATGTTCAAATTAAAATTGATCAAGCTCTCGTGCCTTCAAGGCACGTGTATTACACTAGTATTATCATAAATATATAACTTGAAATGATGCACATGTAATCCTCTAACTTAATACTCATCTACTTGGTTATTGAGTTGTCTTTATTTTCCGAGATGAATTGTGAGAGAAAACCTTAACTCGTAAAAACCTATCCGATTCAACGCACATTTAATTAACACTTTCATATCATAATATAAAATTCAGTAATTCCAAATAATATCATAATATTTCTAGTTAGTAGAATAGTACGGTATTCAAAATGGATAGTAATAAATTCTAGAAGTAATTTGGTCCAAAGGCCGCCAAAAGGCTTTTCTTTGCTGGTAAATGGTCAAAATATTTTCATAATACCCCTTTTGCCCTTGCCTTGTCTAAATCCCCTTTCTTTCTTTGTACTATCGTTTTTCAGATCTGATAATTCACCTGCTCCTCTCTCTCTCTCGGATGCCAGACGGGAGCTTTGCTGCAAGACCTCGGAGCTCCTCCTCCCTCTTTTGTTGCTAGCGGCGACCTCGAAGTGTCTGTTCCTGCGCCAGATCAATCAAGCCCGTGGCTGCGACAATATGTGAGCACACCTGGGACACCGAACGCAATGTTGGTCCTCTTCGATGCCGACGAGGCCGGACAGGAGCCTCTATCCTCCTCTAGCGGTATTGATGCCGGATCTCCTGATCTGCTTGGTTTCGTAGACGGTGGTGGATTTCGCCGCTTCCTGGTGCGGTCCTTGCAGGATGATTGAGGCCATGGTCACCGGCATGGCTTCCAATCTTTCCGATGTCGGTTTCACCAAGATCGATTTGGACGAGTTGCCCCTTTGTATCCCTCTCTTCTCTCTCTCGTATTGACTCCTATTGAATCTGAAAATTCCCTCGTTCGATTGAGTTTGAAGAGAAAATTTGGTATACTTGATCCATAATTAGTAGCTTACTGTAAGATGAACGTGTCAATGGATTTGGGAAATTTGATGCATAATTGGCATTGAGCAACAGGGAATACACCTCCATTTTTTTTTGAAAGCCAACGTCACCACTAATCCATTATTAATTGAACGTGTGTCATCAGTTGTATTATAGGAATATAATATTAATTAAGAAGGTGATGTCTTTGACTAATTTGAGGAAATAATAGCATTTTATTCAACTTATTTAAACAATCATATTTACTATTCGATCGCAAATTGTTACCACTGGTAAGAGTAGTGACATCAATAAGGGGTGATGACAGTGATAAGAGTGGTGACATCAATAAGGGTTGGTGACAGTGTGAGCACTTACAGAGGTGGTGACAACGATAAGAGTTTTCTTTTGGTTACAGTGTATATGACCCTATTTTTATTTTGGTTACAGTGTCTATACCCTGTTTTTATTTTGATTACAGTGTCTACGACCTTGTTTTTATTTTGATTACAGTGTCTACGACCTTGTTTTTATTTTGATTACAGTGTCTATGACCCTGTTTTTATTTTGATTACAGTGTCTTTGCCCCTCTTAATTATTTATATATTAGAAGAGAATTGTCACCACATTTATTTTGGCTTCTCATTAGCCCCTATAGGGTTTGTATCTCCCTTGTCTTAGGGTTTTCCTTTGATTACAGTGTCTTTGACCCTCTTTGACCCTTTTTTCATTTGTTTTTATTTTGATTACAGTGTCTATGACCTTGTTTTCATAGTGGTGACAGTGCCTATGACCCTCTTACCCATTCATATATTGAAGAAGAACTGTCCACCTAATGTCTTTTGGCTTCTCATTAGCCCCTTTAGGGTTTGTGCTTACCTTGTCCTAGGGTTTTCCATTTGATGACAGTAATCATCTCTTAACGACGTACTGTACTTAACATTTTAGGGTTTAGGGTTTAGGATTTAGGGTTTAGGGCCTTGGCCCTAAACCCTAAAGACTTAACCCTAAACCCTAAACCATAATGTACATCACATGTTCTTTTGGCTTCTCATTAGCCCCTTTAGGGTTTATGCTTCGCTTTTCCTAGGGTTTTCCTTTGATTACAGTGTCTATGAACCTTTTTTCATAGTGGTGACAGTGTCTATAAAGATGTTTTTATTTTGGTTACAACGTCTATAAGGTTTTCTTTTGATTACAGTGTCTATGACTTTGTTTTTATAGTGGTGACAGTGGTTATGACACTGTTTTTATTTTGATTACAGTATCTATGACCATCTTTTTATAGTGGTGACAGTATCTGTGGCTTTATTTTTATTATGATGACAACAATAGTTACAATTTTAATTTTTTTTTATTGTGGTGACACTACTTTAAAAAAAATCTAGAAAACTATAACTTATAAATTAGATAAAAATTGTCATCACATGTATTTTGACATCTCATTAGCTCCTATAGGGTTTACACTTCCCTAGTCCTTGAGGTTTTCTTTGGTTACAGTGTCTATGACTCTGTATTGATTTTGATTACAACGTTTATGTCCATCTTAACCATTCATATATTAGAGGAGAACTGTCACCACATGAATATCGGCTTCTCATTAGCCCCTTTAGGGTTTGTGCTTCTCTTTTTCTAGAATTTTCCTTTGATTACAGTGTCTATAACCTTTTTTTCATAGTGTTGACAATGTTTATAAAACTGTTTTTATTTTGGTTACTGCGTCTATAGGGTTTTCCTTTTGATTACAGTGTCTATGACCATGTTTTTATAGTGGTGACAGTATCTATGTCTTTATTTTTTTTATAGTGGTTACAATAGTAGTTACATTTTTAATTTTTTTTTTTATTGTGGTGACACTACTTTAAAAAAATCTAAAAAACTAGAAATTAGAGAAGAAATGTCATCACATGTTCTTTTGGCTTCTCATTAGCCCCTTTAGGGTTTATGCTTCTCTTTTCCTAGGGTTTTCCTTTGATTACAGTGTCTATGAAACTTTTTCATAGTGGTGACAGTGTCTATAAAGTTGTTTTTATTTTTGCTACAACGTCTATAGGGTTTTCCTTTTTATTACAGTGTCTATAGCTTTGTTTTTATAGTGGTGTCAGTGGCTATGACACTGTTTTTATTTTGATTACAGTGTCCATGACCCTCTTACCCATTCATGTATTAGATGAGAACTGTCATCACATATATTTTGGCTTCTCATTAGCCCTTACATGGTTTGTTCTTCCTTTATGATAAGATTTCCTTTTGATTACAGTGTCTATGAACCTTTTTTCATAGTAGCGACAATGTCTATAAAGCTGTTTTTATTTTTGTTACAACGTTTATATGGTTTTCCTTTTGATTACAGTGTCTATGACTTTGTTTTTATAGTGGTGACAGTGGCTATGACACTGTTTTTATTTTGATTACAGTGTCTACGACCCTCTTACCCATTCATATATTAGAGGAGAACTATCACCATATTTATTTTGGCTTCTCATTATCCCCTATAGGGTTTGTGCTTCCCTTTTCCTAGGATTTTCCTTTGATTACAGTGTCTATGACCCTTTTTTCATAGTGGTGACAATGTCTATAAAGCCGTTTTTATATTGGCTACAACGTTTATAGGGTTTTCCTTATGATTACAGTGCTATGACCCTATTTTAATAGTGGTTACAGTGTCTATGACCTTATTTTTATTTTGCTTACAACGTCTATGATCCTCTTAACCATTCATATATAGAGGAGAACTGTCACCACATGTATTTTGGCTTCTCATTAGCCCTTATAGGGTTTGTGCTTCCCTTTTCCTAGGTTTTTCGTTTGATTACAGTGTCTATGAACCTTTTTTCATAGTGATGACAGTGTCTATAAAGCTGTTTTTATTTTGGTTACAACGTCTATAGGGTTTTCCTTTTCATTACAGTGTCTATTAATGTTTTCTTTTGTTGTTATAAAGTTTTTATTTTGCTTACAGCGTTTATTATCCTCTTACCTATTCATATATTAGAGAAGAACCGTCACCACATGTATTTTGGCTTCTCATTAGCCCCTATAGGGGTTGTGCTTCCCTTATCATATGATTTCCCTTTGATTACAGTGTCTATAACCACGTTTTTATAGTGGTGACAGTATCTATGACTTTATTTTTATTATGATGAAAATATTAGTTACATTTTAAATTTTTTTTTATTGTGGTGAAACTACTTTAAAAAAATACTATAGAAATCTAGAAATTATAAATTAGAGAAGAACTGTAATCACATGTATTTTCGCTTTCATTAGCCCCTATAGTGTTTGTGATTCCCTTTGTCCTAGGGTTTTTCTTTGATTACAGTGTCTATGACCCTATTTTTATAGTGGTGACAGTGTCTATGACCATGTTTTTATTTTGGTTACATCGTCTATATGGTTTTCCTTTTGATTACATTGTTTATGACTTTGTTTTTATAGTGGTGACAGTGTCTATGACCCTGTTTTTATTTTGATTACAGCGTGTATGACGTTCTTATCCATTCATATATATGAGGAGAATTGTCACCACGTGTAATTTGGCTTCTCATTAGTGGTGACAGGGAGTATACTAAGTATATGCAATAGAATTGACAATTAGAATATATTTCATTTTCTATTAGAAACTTTACAAGATATGCTCTTTATATCAATCTGTATGTTTATCCCCCACATGCTTCAATTTTGCTATAGATCAAAAGCCAACTCAATGAAGGTGATGTTAAAAACAAATGTGTAATCATAAATTACATCTCACTCCCCTTCCACATGACACAAATTAGGTCGGTTCATTTCTTTGACCCTTATCAATTCATGCTCCCAATTCGAAACGGTTGGCTCCCACATCCCACTTCCACCGGTTTGGATCCGGTAGAGTTGCTAATAACTCTATTGGTAGAGTTGGGCTAATCCTATCCCTTCATTTACATCGATGGCTCTAATTTTTTTCAGCCTTTCAATTATTAAAAATTAAGAGAATAAAAACTTAAATCCCAATATCCTACCTAATTCCTACCCCGATTCCATTCCCGACTGAGATCCTGTAGTCTCCGGCGAACACGCAGTGGCCGCTTCTATCGATCGCAGTCGTCGCTTCCATTGATCGCAGTCGTCGCTTCCATCGCCCTTTATACCTACTCGTTTCTCGGCTTTCTCCACCCACTGGTACTTTCTCAATATCGTAACTTGGAATCCCCAATCAATCGAAAACCGTTTCTTTCGATCACATGTCGAATTGCTTTGCTTTGTGTGCAGGCCTTTGCATCATGGATCTCTAGCTTGTTTTATCTTTATTGTTGGTGTCAATCATTAGGTCTTCTTCCCTTTCAATTGTGTGTTTGGCAATGTTGTCAATTGTGATTGGGGTTAATCAATTTCGTTAGGTCTTCTTCCCTTTCAATTATGTGTTAAGCAATTTTGTGCTATTTTCCTGTGGAAATTGTTTTCATTTCCACTGCATTTGGTATAATAATTCTGTCCTTAGCTTTTGCTTGATGGATTCTGGATAGATTTAATCAATTTTCTCTGTGGAGTTATGTTCTTAAATGTTTCTCTGTTTGTGGAAAACTGTAAATCTGTAATGGCCTGCAACTCAATCTCAAAGACATGCCTTTCTTTGGCTATATACTTGCATCCTTGGGTATGTACCTTATTGACATGCCTACTAAATTTAACAATATCATCTGTTTATTAATCTGAGACTATTCTTTTGTGCATTTTAAGTTTCTTTCCCGTTTAAATCGAATGCTTTTTATACAGTCGTGGTCTAAACCATCTTTTGCATTATCCTTGAAAGATGTTTACTCTTGTCTGATTGAACTTTTCCCCTAAATCAGGTATAGATCCATCATCCGCTTCAGTGAAAGTAGTATATGAGCTTCTGATTGGTTCAAGACTTGGCTGTTTGTATCTCACTCTGTGGAGCACTTCTTGCTTTATCAAGCTCTGCAAGCCTAGATTCCAGCAAAACTGGGACATAAACTCTGGGACATAAACTCTGTGGTGTAACAGGCAATGTGATCAAGTTCAGGTCTAGTGATCTCACATGCGCAAAGTCGAGCATGCCTCTTAAAATTATGATAATCAACACTAGAGTTGGGAGGAACACTAAAGCTCTACTTTGAGGGGTCTCAGAAAGGACTATGAGGCACCTAGATGTGATGGTTTATGTGTTCAGTATTGTTGACTCCATTAGCAATGAGTTATCCATCCTTATCCAATCAACTGCCACGGACACATTTCTATGACTGAAAAGGAAGAGAAGCTGGGAGAACTGATGGAAATGAACCAAGGGTTGCTTCAATGCATGGGTTTGAGCCATATGTCAATTGAAACAGTTCTTAGACTGAATAGGTGGCATGTTTAATTTAGACTGATTAGTGTGGTGTTCTTGTCACTTGTCATATGGCATTACTATATGATTTATGTATCTAGGTTAGTGATTCCTGCTTGGATGGTGTTGTGTGCACCACTGTTGTTGCGAATTGTAATTTGTATTTTTTTGTTCATTAAGAATAATGATATGAAACTGTTATATCAACAAAGTTTGTTTCCAATCTAAATTTTTAGTCCATATCATTCTAAATTATATTTCCACCCCCATCATTACAATGTGAACTATCATAATCAACTTCAGATGCTGAAAATCAGAGAGATGCACTAGAGACACACCTACGAACATCAATTGGGAAAAAAAAATCAGAAACAGAACCAGTTGTAAAATCATGTTATGCTCTAATTCATGAACTATTAAACATGTCAAACAAAACCAGCTGCTATCTAATCTTGATTTAAAACACTAAAATTAAATTATGCATTTGTATAGCAGATTGCTGAAAGGTAAATTAAGAGCTGTGCAACAGACATATATATTTCTCATATTGACTGTTTCCTAATAATAGACGTCAATTTGTTTCCGCCATTGATCTGGCTGATAAGGTAACAGCTAAGCTGAAAATGGAGATTACTTCAGCCTACAACTCTTGATGAAATAAATTGATCTGTTTTGCAACTTGAAATGGAAACACTGTCACTTGTGAATTATACAGATAAAGCCTCAAAAGACAGATTCACCTACCTTGATACAGAATTGTCGATGTTAAAGGAAAAACAAGCTAAATGAACTGAACAGTGGGAGCATGAAAAAAATGTGATGACACGCATACAATAAATCAAAGAGGAGGTTTGTGGCTACTTTATTCATAATCATAAATAATTTTAAATGTTGATTAATGCGGAGTTTATATCTCAACTAGTTACAACCAAAAGAAAGAAAGAAATCAAGTTTCAAATGAATTTAAAATCCATAGCAGATATTTGTAAGCTTCTTCAAATTTATGGACTGCATTCCTCATTTCCTTCTTGATCTCACTTAGCTTTGTAATGTCTCAAGGTTGGAATCCTCTTGACCACTCCCCGGATGAAGGATGATGTAAGTGATTACCATCTAAACTACTCTGAAAGTATATCCAAGGATTTGGACTTATAAACTCCGCATTCATATCCTATAAAAAAAAAGTAGACGAAACTATAAGTTTCTTACTAAGATAGAGAAATTATATGAAATAAAATAATGCATAATGACATCACTTTACCTTAAATAAATCAGTAGATTTATTATGAGAACTTCTCAAAGGCTGATTTGAAAAATTGTTATCACTTGTCTTTTGGCATGCGTTGCCAAAAATTTGAGGACTTTGAGGAATGTATTGGGCTGATTGACTTAGTTGGTGAGACAATGCTTGATTGTTTCCTTCCTGCTTTGTAACAAGAGAACATAAACGTGAGTTTTTACCTCTAATAATAGAAAAATATTCATACTAAACTATGCATGAAATATAAGATGACATGCTTCTTGTAATTTCAGCCTAAAGTAATGAGCAGCATGACAAGTATCTAACCTTCGTCGGCTGGTGGGGAGCTTGTTGCTTCTTTTTCCGGTTTAACACAGTTGGTTGATTTTCTGTAGCATCATTTGCATTCTTCCTCTTCCTCTTATGTATTTTCTCATTCCAACCTTGTATTCGTCTCCCTCCTTTTCGTCCCTCTTTTTTCTTCAAAGTAGCATTTTGGGGAACTAGCTGTTGAACACTTACATTCAGATCAGGAACTGTTACAGCAGCTCCATTCCTTTGAACTTGCATGCTTGACAACATCTTATCAACCTCCTCAATAACGACATTCAACTTACTATCTAAAAAGATAGTTGAATCATCAAAATTGGCAGCTCGAGAAGCTATATTGACAAATTTCCGACATAAAGCTCTATATCTTCGTGTAGTATTCAACTGAGGGTCCTCAACAACAACTCTCCCACTATTATCTTGCACAACACCACTTCGTGCTTCCTTAGTCCATCGTTTCAAAATGTATTTTTCAGGAAGCAATTTAATGTTCATTGCGTCAAGAACCTTTAGAGCATGAGAACATAATATTCCCAATCTATCAAACATCTTGCAATCACATGAAACTGTTTGAGTCAGAGGATCGCCCAGAACTTTATACTCCACATCAGCTTCTTTATTATCACCAAAACTAGAAATTGCAACTATATACTCATCACTTGGCTGAAATTCAGAAGGTGGCTTGATGTAGGCAGCTGTTGACCAATCATATTCATCTTGAAAGGCTTCAAAAACTTTAGGAGTGTACACCTGGCCAACTTGTCGAAGCAATGGTGTCCTTTTCATCTTCATTCTGGGCAATTTTTCACGAGAATCAAATTCTGAATTTATCTCATTCTCACGCTTTTGTCTAACAACCCGCTCAAAATGTTTAAAGAACCTCATTATATCCATGTTGCAATGTAGATAATCTTTCAAATCTCGATTCAAGCTCTCACTTAGTTGTGTGCTCCGCATCCCCAAACAAAGAACATTTATCAAGTAACATTGTGCCCACTTTCTCTTCATGGCATAAATACTATCTAACCAAGAAGATTTTTTAACTTCCCCACGCAATGCAGTAAAAGCTTCTTCAAATTCAGCTTCCGTATCATAGTCATACATACAAGCTCTGAAATGTTGAAGAACATTCGACCCATCATGTATCAAATGTTTGGTCGCATTTTGCATTATGTGCCATGTACATAATCCATGAAAAGTTGTCGACAAAACCTCATCAATGGCCTTTCCCATGGCAATATCTTGATCTGTGAAAATTGTCTTTGGTTGCTTATTATCATGTGTAGCTACAAAAGTTTCAAACAACCACTTAAAAGACTCAATAGTTTCATCGTATAGAAGTGCGGCACCAAAAACAACTACTTCTCTGAAATGGTTAAAGCCTACAAACACACCAAGAGGTCTGTGCTCCTTATTTGTTCCAAACGTTGTATCAAAAGCAACCACATCACCAAATGAAGCATAATCTATAAGCATCTTCGCATCAGCCCAAAAGATATTTGTTATCTGTTCATCACTATCTAGCTGAATTGAATATTGAAATGATGGGTTCTCTATAGTTTGCATATGAAAGTACCTCAATAAACTTCCTGCTTCCCCATACATCAAGTTCCGCTGACGCTTTCTTCGGAGGTAATTTTTGTGATCTCGGTGTGTGTAGCCTAGATTACTTGATCCACCAACGTGTGCGCCTATAAGCTCATGAGCTGCTTTAGGCTTGACCCCAGAATCATCAGCTAAATCAATTTCAGTTGCTTGGGCTTCTGAAATGTTCCTCTGCGATGATAACAAGTGACTGGTTTGTGCTGAATGGAGATCATGATTATGCTCAGATACAAAGTCGTGTATAATGTATTTGCCTGTATCCTTATTCAGTTGCATCCCGATGCGAGCTTTGCAACCGGTTCTCGTTTCCGCTCGGGGACGTTCGCTTGAACTGCTTCCATAACCAATCAACCGATGACCCTCCTTTGCACAAACATATCTTCTTGAACTGACAACTCCACTCTTATTCTTGTTCTCGTAATGCTTACGAACATTAAAACCCATTCTTCCTCCATATTCTAACCAAAGCTTCCAAACGTCATCAACTGAATCGAGCTCCATACCTATTTGAGGAATCCAATTCACTGATGTCTTCTCCATGACAATTGATTGAAGATGGTGATTCACTCACACACTTTTAACAACATTGACATCAAACAAATCAAGGTTTGAAATGTCTGACTGAAGCTTTAGAAAACTGTACAAGTTTTGACGATAAATCGTTAACGGTGATAGAAGATCGTTTGATCAAGGATGAAGATCTTGTAAATGGAAAGATTTGGATTTGGCAATCTTTATTTCCATTAAAATTTAAATAATGCAAACCTAATTTTTAATAATTGAAAGGCTGAAAAAAATTAGAGCCATCGATGTAAATGAAGGGATAGGATTAGCCCAACTCTACCAATAGAGTTATTAGCAACTCTACCGGATCCAAACCGCACTTCCACATATGCATGTCACCTTGGTGTGGCTTTTATTAACAATATTGTAATTGTTCTAATAACAGCATGTGATGATTTTCTTCATCAAATGGCTTTTAATTTCTTCACCAAATCCTTAATACAGTAGCTTTATGTATGACAGTGAGATTTGTAAGGCTTAAACCCTCTGAATTAAACAAATTCCAGTATTATCTGAAGCTGAATTCCACAAATCGATCCCTGAAATCAACACCATACAGGTATGAGAACAAGAGAGCAGATCCAATCCCGAACTGTAAGTATGTAAAATCAAAGGCCAGTGCCAGATGTACGAGAACGAAGATACACCAGTGCATCAATGCAATCCGCCTTCTTCCTTCCAAAACAGCACCTTTTGGCGGCCAGATCTGATCGCCGCCGTCGGATCTCGGGGCGCGGTGGCTGTGGCGGCAGCGGAAGCTCTGAGGGGGAACGACGGTGAAATCAAAATCGAAATCGTTGGGAGGGAGAGGGAAGGGCAAGAGGGAGCAATGGCGTAAACCAGTGGCGGAAATCAAAATCAAAATCGACGGTGAAATCAAAATCGAGCTCGGAGGAGCCTTCAATGGTGGAAATCAGTGAGCGACGCGGGAGGGCGAGAGGGAGCAACAGAGATGACCAGATTGGGAGGGAGAGGGAAGGGATCTGGGAGGCAAATCCGAGGGAAGGAGAAGGAACCATGGCAGCGGATCGATCGATCGATCAAATCAGTGAATTAGGAGGAGCCATGGGAGCGAGAGCGCTGGATTCTGGAAAGAAAATCAGGGAATTAGGATGAGAAGAGAGTAATAAGGGCAGGGGCAAAATTGGAAATTATAGCCTTTTACCTAATATTGCCATCTTTGTGGCCTATGTCTTAACAATTGGACCCAAAATGGCCACTTAGCAAAAAAACCCTAAATTCTATAAACATCAAAGAACATGTCATGATAATATATTTTTCTCGTCATTGATGATTAGGTTTTCGTTTATATATCCTTTTCCACCAATATGTATTAATCAAGTTTTACAAGTTCAAGGGATACATAAAGTATATACCACTGTAATGTCTATTCTAATCATTAGCATATAGATCTAGGAATATTGGATGGTCTTAGATTTAGATTAATAGGTAGACTTAGACAAATACACATGTAAATATAATATATACTTATATAAATGTTAAACATATGTTAGAAGTGTAAGTGAACACTTATGCTCACATATGTATATAGTATATATGAGTGTATGTTATATATATGGATACTATGTATGCTTTTATGTAGTTGGGCTTTTTAAGCCCAACAACCCGGCCTGCTTTCCACTTACCTGGACCAAGCTCACCTGATCTTGAGAGCTTCCAGTCCTTGGACGCCCGCAACGCAGCGTTTCGTTTAAGCTCGCCTATATAAGGGAAAGCGGAGCTAGGGTTGCCTCATTCTTCACTTCAGCTTCTCAGGTAAACCAAACTCTAGAGAGAAAGAGAGAGAGAAGAGGCGACGGAGAGAGAAAGCTAGGGTTTCTTCAACCTGGCTCCGGCGAAGCTCACGGTGGTCCGATCTAGAGCGAATCTCGTTCCGGAACTTTAGATCCGAGTTCTAGGAAGAAAAAGAAGGTCCTTTGCCCTCTGTTCAGGCGAAGCGTCCCTTCTCTGGTCGAATCCGACGAAGATCTGGCTCTGTTCTCCAGATCCAGGGTATTCTCTTCCTTTGCTTGCTTCATTCTTGCTTTTCTCTTGCATACTCGTCTTGTATCGTGTATTTTCGTCTTTGTTTGCCTTAGTCTAGATCTAGGGCAACCTGTTCTGTAACCATGCTTCTTGATTAGTGGATTGAGATCTCAAGCCGATCCGGATGAGGCTCCGTGGACGTAGGCTCTGGCCGAACCACGTAAAACTGCTTGTTGGTCGCTCGTTTACTTTTCTGTTGCGTCTTTCGCTTACAACCCCGTTCTTGACCTTCGATCTGCAAGGTTGAGAACGTCTAAGGAATTACAAAGTGGTATCAAAGCGAGGAGTCCCTTTCCTTACCGACCTGTGCCATTATTGGATTTAAGGGAGCGGGATTGGAGGCAGGACATTGAGTAGTCCTTCAAAAAGCTGAGGCTTGGGCTATTCCTCTCCTGTCTGACGTACCACTGGTCTAGATCTGTTCGAAGACTTGTGATTCTAGGGTTTTATAGAGTTTCTTGTATACTGTTGCACTCTTCTTGCTTCCGGTTACATAAAACTTTGATACTTACCTGTTTCTTGGACACTGCAGGTACCAAACATCATGGATAGCGCTTTGAAAATCAAGCCATTTGATGGTGTTATCGACTTCGCCATGTGGCAAGTCAAGATGAGAACTGTTCTCATAAAGGAAGGTTGTTGGAAGGCAGTCTTGAAGCCTGCAACCACAACCTCTGAGATGACCACCCTTCTCAAGGGTGTTGACATCAATGATGAGGATCCCCCAAAGACTGATGAAAAACTGAAGAAAGTCGGAGGATCCCACTCTGAGTTAATGCTACGTCTCACAGATGGCATTGCTCGACAAGTGGTAAAACACTCTTCCGCTTACTCCCTCTAGCATGCCCCGGAGGTGCTCTTTCTAACTAAATCCTTGCCCTCCAGGATTTCTCTGTTATGTCGTCTGTTCACTTTTAAGATGAATACTGCTCTTACTCTTGATGATAATCTTGACAAATTTCTAAAGATGACTCAAGAACTGGAAAGATGCAATGATGACATTAAAGATTCTCACCAGGCTATCTTACTTCTTAATTCTCTGCCCACTCAGTTTGATAACTTCAAAGATGTCATTCAATTTAGTCGTGATGAACTTACTAAGGATAAGCTAATTGAATCTATCATTGAAAAGAATGAAATCATGAAAGTGTTCAAGATTAAAGGTCTGAAAAATGATAAAGCTGACAAACCTGAGGTTTTGTTCACTAAAGGAAATGACAGGAAGGGCAATAAGCAAAACAAGACTAAGAAGAATAAGAAAGATAAGCCTAAAAATGAGAAATCTGAGAAATATGACCCTAATTCTAAGTGTAACTACTGTGGTAACATTGGTCATTAGGTCAAGGAGTGTAGGAAAAAGAAAAGAGCTGAGGAATTGACTAAAAAGAACAACACTGAATTGTCTGCTTCTGTGCTTGAGAATATTGGTGATTATTCTGCTGAATTGTTTATGTGTTCTGCATTGACATCTCTTGATACATCTGATGCATGGATACTTGATTCAGGTTGCACAATGCATGCCACACCTAATAAGCACTTCTTTAAGAACTTAAATGAATCTGTGTGTGGTGATGTTATGCTAGGTGATCACACTTCTCTGAAAATAAAAGGAGTTGGAGATGTTCCTTTACTTATGCATGATGGCATTGTTAGAATTTTCACTAATGTTAAGTGGGTCCCAAGTTTAAGGAGAAGTCTAATGTCTGAATCTGCATTAAAGGAAATAGGTTGTGATGTTAATTCTACTGATGGCATTAGAACAATTTCTAAAAATGGTAAAGTTATTGTTAAAGCTGTTAGAAAGAAAAGATTATATCATGTGCTTTCCTCTATGCCTGAGCTCAATGTTACTGCTTGCACTGATTCCATGACTCTCTCTGAAACTAAAAATTGGCACAACAGGCTTGGTCACATAGGCAACAATGGATTAAACAAATTGCATAAATCTGGATTATTGCCTAAGAAACTTGTTGACATTAAATTCTGTGAACATTGTGTGTTGGGCAAATCTGCCAAGCTTAAATTTCCTGTTTCTACCTATGTTGCTAAAGATCCCTTGGAGTATGTACATTCTGATCTATGGGGACCCTCACAAGTCCCCACTGCAGGAGGTATGAGGTATTTTATTAGCTTCATTGACCAGTTCTCAAGGAAAGTTTGGGTAAGTCTTCTAAAATCAAAGGATCAAGCCTTTGATGCCTTTAAGAGGTGGAAGGTAATGGTAGAAAGGCAGTCTAACCACAATCTTAAATGCTTCAAAACTGATAATGGCTTAGAGTTTTGTAACACTGAATTTAATGAATAATGTCAATCACATGGGATAAAAAGACACTTAACAGTTCCAGGTACTCTACAACAAAATGGTACAGCTGAAAGGATGAATAGAACTTTATTGGAAAAAGTTAGATGTATGTTGATTAGTTATGGGCTTAAGAATTCTTTATGGGGTAAAGCTGTGTTAACTGATGCATATCTTGTAAACAGATCACCTTCCAGTGTTATCAATTTTGATACTCCCCAGTACAAATGGACAGGAAAACAGCCTAGCCTAGCCTATTTGAAACCATTTGGTTGTGCAGCTTATCCTCATGTAAATGAGGGTAAGCTCCAACCAAGGGCTTTGAAAGGTTTGCTGCTTGGCTACCCTGATGGAGTAAAGGGCTACAGGGTGCTTCTTCTACAACCTGGCCCATACAAAGTGATAACTACTAGAAGTGTGAGATTTAATGAAGAAATCTTCCCTCTCAAATCTGAACTAACAACTTATCCTGAGCTGACAGGTACCATTGAGCAGACTAAGGAGTTGATCCCTGATGATGATGATTCCTCTGATGGTGAAGATTCAGAGCAGGACACTAGAAGGATCACAAGATCAGCTAAGAAAATTACAACTTCCACATTACAGGGGGGACACAAAGGAGAAAAAGAAGCTACAAATGAAGAAGAAACCAAGGCACCTGCACATGCTGACACTGACTCTGATGAAGAACAAAATTCGGGTGTTTCTCCTTCTACTTCTCCTCTTACTTCTCCTCCTCCCTCTCCTATTTCTGGTGATGTAAATGGCCGTTCTATTGACTCTCAAAAGGAGTCCTCTGTTTTCTCCTCATCCCCTTCTGATTTGCATGCTTTAAATGTTCCTGTTTTGCCTACATTGCATGATTATCAGTTAACTAGGGATAGAGAACCTAGAACTGTCATACCTAATAGGAAGTACACCTCATATATTGTGGAATATGCATTCTTAACTGTTGATCATGTTAGGCATCCTACCACTCCTAGCTCTTATGAATCTGCCATTAAAAGCAGTTATGCCAAAGATTGGCTAACTGCAATGAAGGAAGAAATGGAATCAATGTACACTAACAAAACATGGACATTGGTTCTAAGACCTTCTAAAACCCGGCTTATTGACTCTAAATGGGTCTTTAAGCTAAAAGAAGGTCTAAACCCTAGTGAGCCTCCTAGGTTTAAAGTCCGACTCATTGCGAAAGGGTTTTCCTAAAGAGAAGGCATAGACTATAATGACATTTTCTCTCCTGTAGTGAAGTACAAAACTATGAGATTAATGCTTGCTATGTGTGCTGTTTTTGATTGGGAACTTGAGCAAATGGATGTAAAAACTGAATTCTTGCACGGGTCTCTGGATGAAACCATCTATATGAGACAACCTAAGGGGTTTGTAAACCCCAAGTTTCCTGATCATGTTTGCCATCTTAAACGTTCCATCTATGGACTCAAGCAGTCCCCTAGGCAATGGAATCTAAAATTTGATGATGTGATTAAGAAATTAGGTTTCACAAGAAGTAGTTATGATTCATGTCTTTACTTCAAGCATATTTCTAAACAGTCTTTGATATATGTGCTTTTATACGTAGATGATATCTTGCTTGTCTGCAATTCTATGATCCCTATTAGCACTATCAAAAAGGACTGAAAGAAATACTTTGACATGAAGAATTTAGGAAAAGCCAAGAAAAACCTTGCTGTAACTATCATTAGAAACCGACCTAATAAGAAAATATGGTTATCTCAAGATGACTATGTTCTTATGGTTCTAGAAAGGTTTCATATGACTTCCCCTAAACCAACATCCATACCCTTAGGAGGGCACCTAGAGCTTACCAAAAAGAGTTGTCCCTCTAAACCTGAAGATATAAAAGAATTGGCTAGGGTTCCCTTATGACGCAGTTATAGGATCGGTGATGTATGCTATGTTATGCACCCGCCCAGACCTTGCTTTTGCCATATCTGTGCTTAGTCGTTTCATGTCCAATCCTGGTTCTGACCATTGGACTGCTATGAAATACTTGCTTCGTTATATTGCAGTTACTAAAAATCTATGTTTGCATTATGGCCTGCATGAATCTGTTGAGCATTTATATGGCTATGTTGACTCTGATTATGCTAGTAATAAAGATACTCACAAGTCCACTACAACCTACTACTTCACGTGGGTAGGCAACTGTGTGTCATGGAAATCTCAGCATCAATCAGTTGTTGCCTTGTTATCAACTGAAGTTGAGTATATGGCAGCCACTGAAGCTGCCAAAGAGGCTATTTGGCTCAAAGGAATTCTAAAAGAAATCCTAAAGAAGCCATTTAAACACGTAATTCATACGGACAGCCAAAGCGCACTTTACTTGTGCAAAGATCCCATCATGTACCATGAGCGGACTAAGCATATTGATGTTCGCTTTCATTTTATTCGAAACATGGTTGCTGCTAGAGAGCTAGATGTAAAGAAAATAAAAGGCGACATCAACCCAGCTGATTTCGGGACAAAGGTAGTCACTGCTAACAAATCTGAGTTTTGCAAGGATTTTCTCCACCTTGGAGAACCGTTGTAAAGACCCGGAAGTTTTAGAATATTAAATTATTAAAATAGTGATTTATAATCATTTCGATTTGTAAGATTTGGAATATTTGGAATTTCCGTCCTTGAGCTATTAGTTTTATTCTAAATATTTCAAAACGAGTTCCGACATGATTTAATTAGAAATTTAAAATATGTTATACTCTGCTTTTATATACCGAAAATTGGAAAATAATGTTCGGATTTCATTTATTTAATTCGGATTTGGAAAATTGAGGAGTATTTTAAACGCGTCGGGATAAGGTTAGAGAGCGGGTTTGGAGATATTTGTTAGGGTATACAAAATATCTTTTGGAATACTTTCATTCTATTTCATTTCTCTTTTCTCTTTTCTCTCTCCCCCTCTCTCTCTCATAAGTCATACCCGTGTGGAAGAACCCCCACTGCACACCTATTTGTTTTGTTCTTCATTTTGTTCAAAAATAACCCACCTACACCTACAGCTTGCATAACCTATCCCCTCCTCTTCATTTTCTTTGAATCTGGACAAACACACACCTGCAGCTCCCAGCCCATTTTGAGAACTTTGACTCCCCTTATCTATTTTGTTTAACTTGAAGACAACCACTCACCCTTACACTCTCTCTCCACTCCTTTCTATCTTCCTCTTCTCTTCAATCTCTTGCTTTTGAATTGCAAAACCCAAGCCCCACACATCTCTCTCCCTCTCGTGTTCATCCAAGCCCCGAGCGCAGCTCCTAGCTCCACCGTGACGCCACCTCCCTGGCTCTTCTCCACCGAAGGCCCGAGCTCCCCTGTTTTCGGAAGTTAGCCATCCGAGCTCCACTTCTCCACCTAGCTCAGCCGGAAGAAGCTTCCCGGCAGCCCAAGGTCGGGCCTGAGCCATACGAAAGCACCGGAGCCACTAGAGCAGCCGTTGAGTCTTTCTCCCACTCGGTTTCCCCTTTCCTATCGGTAAGCCACCCACTCTCCTCCTCTCGTTCAATAGGACAGTAAAGTTCCACCTTTTGACCCCCCCTCCTTTGACCCATGACAAGAACGAGCACCCCAAGCCTCCGTCGAACCCAGACCACGCCTCCGACGAACATTCCGGCGAAGATTGAAGACCTTGGGTAAGCATCTCCTTTCCCTTCCCTTTCTTGATCGATTTTTGGTCCTTAGCGTCGGAAGAAGTGTCCGGGGTTAGGTCATCGCCGGCAAGCTTCTCCCTTTCCTCTTCCTTCTTCCAATTTTCGAATCCAGGGATTTCGTTTGTAGAGGGTGATGAATAGTACGGTCAAGGGTTCGGTTTTCATTTTATTTCCTTGGGTTCGGTTCAGCTTTTATTCTTTAAACCGGTTCATTTAATGGGAGATTGGGTTGGGGTTTGTTTTGAATCCGGAATAAGATTGGGCCTAATTTTTCTTTCCCATTGGGCCTAATTTTGGTGGAAATATGCAAAATGTATACATTATGTTTAAAACTTATTATTAGGGGTATTTTCGGTTGACTATTTAAATTATTAAATAAATGGAATATATATATATATATATATATATATATATATATATATATATATATATATATATATATATATATATATATTGTGTAATATTATTTGAGATTTAAATGGTTGTATCTAAGAGGTATTATTTTAAAATATATTAAATGTCGGAAATTATTAAGATAATGATTTCGAAATAAGAAACATGTCAGGATTATTTTAGCGGTATAAACTGCAAGTTGATCAAGGATTTAATGTTTTATAAATGGGTTTGACCAAATATGGATTGAGAAATTGTTTTCAAAATGAGTTGATCATTTGGGATTTAAGAGTTTGGAAAATATTGCTGATACGATTTTATCAATGAGGTTGATTGGAAGTAAATGATCTTAGTTGATGTTGATCGTATCGGAAAGGTTTTGAAAAATGGTTTTACCGTCGATTGGTTTTAAGGATATTGAGAACTCGAGTTTGTGTGTGTGAGAACGTTGGTTCATTAGCTTATGGAAATAGATTGATGATAGGTGTGTATTGCGGTTGGATTGCGTTGGACTTGCATTTGGGCCCTTGCTTGTATTATCCTGTTGTTCTGCATCTTCAGGTAAGTTCCCTAGGGGGCTTACTCAGGTTGGACATTCATGCCTGTTGTTGCATTTTATGTTAGGTGTTGCATATGCATAAAAGCATGTCATGTAGTATCCTGTTTAGGTTGCACTAATTGAATGAGCATCCGCTTACTTATTGTGTTTGAAACAGAACGGCTGTTATCTGTGATAGTCCTAGAGTCTTTGCTAGGGTCATAGAGTATCCCATCCTCATCGGGTACCTTGAGTCAATCGAGTCATGAACTTCCTTATATTATGAGATGCCTGCGGGCTTTATTGTGGAGCAGGTTAGGCATGCGTGCCGCCCGATTATGATGGAATGCATTCACGAGCTGGCCAGTCTCCGCCCTATCGGAAGGGGGTGGAGGTAGGAGAGGGATATGCTACTTGGCATTGTCTTGGGCCCTTTACAGTATTTCAGCACATTATTATACCTAGGAGCATGCTAGTGTGTTTGACTTTCGTACTGCATCAGAGCATCTTTATTAGGTATAACACATACTATGTGGCCTCAGCGAGGACTGCCGGTCCCGTATGAGTGACTCGATCTGACTCCTTTCCCTGTTCTTTTTTTTAAGGTATTTTCTGTAGATTTTGAGTGCTCGATGTCTATATGACGGGGTTCCCTTTTTGGCGAATCGAAGAATCTGACTAATATCCTAACTTCGTAAATTGGTAATTACCCACTCATGATTTGGTTTTGACCGGCTTTGCCGTGGCACTTGTATCTTTACTTTGCTTCCGTTTTACTTTCGTTTGAAATGGATTCCGCGACATAGCCTTAGGACAGGTTAAGGGTACCCAACGGCCCTTCGAGATTTTAGGGTTTGAAATCCCTGTTTATACTAATCTTAAAATGAGTTTGAAACCTCGACCCGTACTTGGATTGCAAGATCCGAACAAGGGGTTTCATCCCTTGAAACGTAACCCGGAAATCATAATTCTGGGCCGTTACAAAGATGGTATCAGAGCTGAGGTTGTGCAATTCGGGTACGCAAGGGTCAAGTGTATGTTTTGGAAAACCTCCCATGAATTTCAGAGGATTTGAAAGGATTTTAAGAAGGGCAAACTGAATTTAAGATGCATAACCGAAATTGGACTAAGTACTAAACTTGACTTGTAATAAAAGAGGAAAACCGACTAAACAGGGACGCGAGTGGGTAGTAAAGGCGCTAGACCACCCCTATTGGGTGTAGTTGGGAACGGTAGGCAAAATATCAGCTTGTTCTTTACAGATGGGTTGGGAGACTTCAAGGAGATCATTATGAGTGTTATTAACTGATTATGTGCTGAATGCTTGCTATGCTAGAAGTCTGATTGGTATGCCTAACAATTAAATGTGTATTGACTAATCTGTGTAAACGAGATAGTGGGAGTACCCTTGTTTTGTGTGGTCAAACCCAGCTTGTGTGGAACAACCCTTTCCACTATGTTAACCCCTTGACGGCTCTATCTAGCCTTTCCCTGGATGTCACTGTCTTCCACGGGGAATTGGGTTGGTAACCACATTGTGTCGGGAATCATGGTTGGATATTAAGGTTGTCTGAGTGAGTATTGGAAGTTTTGGATGTCACTTTGAGTCAGAAGTAGGCTGTTTCTGGGGCTGTGTTTGCTTATTCTTATGATGATCAACTAGTGTCTTCTTGCCATAAAGATTCGTACCGGAGTCCCACGAGAAAGAGGGGTGATGAGTCGGTTGGGAAAAGTCAATGGTTGCCCTAAGGGATCTCTGTCCGGTTGTAATTGTGACTCTTTCTGAATTGCATGATATAATTTTGTAATCTTTGGCATGTACCCTGCGAATGACCATTGGTAAAAAGCTACTCATGTTGTTGCATCTATGATTGGTTACATTGCTTAGGTCTTGTGTTATGTTTTGGCTTCTACCATGATTATATGTTGTCATAGCATGTTTACTTGGCCTATTGATCGTAGGATTGAATGGAAGTGTGAGATGCATGAAATGAATCTGCATGATTTTTCTCTACTAGGTTCATGATAGTGTGATCGTTAAATTTTGATACACTAATGAAGCAAGTTCCTTATTTGATACGTGCTACAACTTGATGTCAACATGCCTTATATGATACGTAATTTCCAGTACATGTTATTGTGATGATCCTTAATGTAAATTCGTGATGGTATAACATTCTGCACCCATGCTAGTCACATTGTTTAGGTCTTGTGTTGCATCTCGCTTTCTGTCATGATTATGTTTGGTTTCGTGTGTCTAATTGACATGTTGTAATGATCGTACTACTGATTGGTTAGAAACATGAATGGCATGATATGAGTCTATATGGATGTAGCTTTCCGTGAATTAGGTCAATGATAGTGTGGTAAGCTCCTCTTTGTACGAATGCCCCGTAAGATGATCTCCTCAGCATTTTAGTTAGTGTTGCCCTTGGCCTTGCTTGATTAAATTAGTAGTTCCATCTGTGACCATGCTATCGAAGTAATATCTTGATATATGCGTGTCTCATCGTGTATCGCTAGCATCATGTAGGAACTATGCTTTCTAAATGTGACCTTTCGTCTGATTGCATGCCATTCTTGACTTACTATATGATCATTGTTGCCAGATGTGATAGATACCATGATGCTCTTATGTGTTCTCGTATAACATTAGGTCAGATTGTTACGATAAGCTCATCATGATGCATTGACCTTGATTGCTGATATATATACCCCGCTAGTGCATTGCTCATATATGTGATATTCGCTTTGTTTGATAAATCTCGTATATCTCGCTTAAGACTACTAGGCGTTATGGCTTCATGAATCGATAGACTGTTAGCTTGTCTCGCATGCATCTCAAGGTAGAACTTGAATGTGTCTTTTGAATGTACATGTATGTCTTTGATCTTCAAGATAGGTACATGTTAGTGTGGGTTGATATGGTTGATTGCTTAAGACGAACCCTTGCTGTTATCACAAATTGTAACCTCATAGATTTTCATAGGGGCATCATTGCTATTCCCAGGTCGGAGTCTTGCCCTTAGTCTTGTCATCTTTAGTATAGGTCTATGTTTGTCTCTGAGATGAACATCAGGTTGTCCGTCCCTGTCACTCCCCTATGTCCGCTAACTTAGACTGTTGCACGATACATTGGGTGAGCGACCGCATGGAAGAGGGAACGAAAAGTTAGATAGTGATAGAGCAGCGCAGTGGAAGCGTGGGCCCATAACCCACGGGCCTCAGGATTTATGATGTCGGTGGAACGGGCACGCATCGAGAATTACGGTTACCGTGTACGATATGACTTGTAAGCGGGAGTGTTCTCTGTTCGAATCGCTAACCCTTTTAAATTTGTTGACGATGACATTGCACTGACCTAGTGATGAGATTTACGTGTTGATGTGCTGACATGATGTCTTGACTATTGCTACGCTGAGTTTCTAAGCATGATTTGAATTCCTTTGCCTATAAAATGTGAACTACATATGCTAAGAAGCCTAAATTGTATCTGATAAGGTTGTAACGAAACATGCTAGATTGACTTGGTTATGTTCAAATGCGATGTTGCAATGATTATTGAGCATGATAGTAAACTGAGGATTGTTGAACCCATGATGTTATGTTTATGAATGCTAGTTGATATGATGTAGACCTTATGTTTGATGATTTTCATGATTGCTTCTTCCTTAAACCCGTGGGTGGGGTCATTGGTAGCGTGGTTGGAGAGTGGTGAAAGAATTTTGGGCAGTTGGGATGATCGATGGTATTAGGGGATGAGTCGCAAGAGAGGGATGTAGGCTTAGGTGAGACTGAGGAAATTTTGGGATTTATGAGAGGCAATGCTTGGGTGATTCTATTAAGCTTTTGGGTGAATCTTCGGTGAGGGTATGGTTAGTGGGGCATGATGTTTGAGATGTCTTGTGAAGTGTGGGGAGTGTAAGAAATGACTCTTGAGAGTATTCAGGACATAGTATAAGGGGGTACTCAGGCGTGAGGTTAGAGATAGGAGTGGGCTCTTAGAGGTGGATGGTTAGTGAGAGTGCTTTGTGGAATGAGGGGCAAGATTGGAATATCGAAATGAATTGGGACTTCTTTTAGAGGATGTTATCTGAGTTGATGTTGGTGAGTCTAGATGAGGCGGGCCTTGACTTGAGAATTGGAACCGAGCGAGCTGGGAGTACATTTTATTTTGAGTGGTGATGATGTGAGGATTTTCTTGCTTGTGTGAATTATTAATATGTGTTGGCATGATGTTAGATAGCAACTATGATGAACCGGATACAGAATGATATTACATGTTGTTATGCAATATTGGAGTCTAGTTGGCAGTGACAAGTGTTATCATGATATATTGATGTTTTGCTATGTTGTTTTAGGAGCATGTTAGGATGTGTTGTGATATGATATATGCGATAATGATGTGTTATTATGTGAGAGCATGATGTTATGTTATGTGATGATAAGCATGATATTATGTTATATGATCGTTAGACATGATTATGGATATGTTAAATGATGAATACGATTTGTATATATGAGATAATGATACCAGATTTTTAATGATCGTTATATGATGTTGTGATGAGTTAAGATGATGTTTGGTGAATATGCTGACATTCGATGACTAATATACTACTTGACCTCCCCTTTTTGCGAAATCTTGATAACATGATTTGTTGTGTTGATGTGTTGACAATGAGTTTTGGTTCGTCGACTCTATGATGAGGGGGCATATTTATGACTTTTGGTGTGATGTCGAGATCTGTGTTATGATTTTGACATAGATGCATATGATGACCTTTAGTATGACATGGAGATGTTGATGTGACCTTGTGGCACTGTATTGGTATATGTTGAGACTTGTTGTATGATGTACTCCTTGAGAATCGATTGGTTATGTGTTTATGCATTGCTTATGGCTTGTGAATCTTGCTTGATTGAGACTCATAGATAGATTTGATTATGAAAACTAGGAAGAGAATATGAGATTAGCCCTTAGAAGTGGATGATTCCATCACCCAACTTCTGAATTTGATTGTCTGGTATGCGAGAAATTGATTTGGTGGTTGGAAGATTTTGACGAAATCTTGATTTGAAAGGATTTGACTTGTTTTGGTGTAAAGTTGCTTGATTAGACGTTGGATTTGAAGATTTTGAACTGTTTTGAAAAACGACCAACTTGGATTGTAAAAAAAAATAAAAAATGAACGTTACCGAGAATTTTAACGATTTTGAGGCTAATCTTTTCTTTCAATTGCGGAATCTCTTTAGAAACTTTTCAAACCCGGTATTATATTATTACGCCTCACGAAGTGGATACAAGCATTTTATAGGGGCGCATATAGAATGCTTGCTAAGACCCAGTAGAGACGCTATGATTGCTTTTCGAGTTATGATGTGACCGAAAGATCGGGGTAAGGGTGTGATAGGGGCCCATATCACATGCTTGCTACGACCAATCGGGAATGTTATGATCACGTCAAGGGTGCTGTGAGGATCTCATACGAGCCCCTATGAGATGCTTACAAAATCAATGGTGTGATCCTTGGACTCACCAATTTAAAACTTCACCCCCTTGTTTTAGAGTTATTTTAGTCTCGGGGACGAGACTTGTTTTTAGAGGTGGATGATGTAAAGACCCGGAAGTTTAAGAATATTAAATTATTAAAAGAGTGATTTATAATCATTTCGATTTGTAAGATTTGGAAGGTTTGGAATTTCCGTCCTTGAGCTATTCGTTTTATTCTAAATATTTCAAAACGAGTTCCGACATGATTTAATTAGAAATTTAAAATATGCTATACTCTGCTTTTATATACCGAAAATTGGAAAATAATGTTCGGATTTCATTTATTTAATTCGGATTTGGAAAATTGAGGAGTATTTTAAACGCGTCGGGATAAGGTTAGAGAGCGGGTTTGGAGATATTTGTTAGGGTATACAAAATATCTTTTGGACTACTTTGATTCTATTTCATTTCTCTTTTCTCTTTTCTCTCTCCCCCTCTCTCTCTCATAAGCCATACCCGTGTGGAAGAACCCCCATTGCACACCTATTTGTCTTGTTCTTCATTTTGTTCGAAAATAACCCACCTACACCTACAGCTTGCATAACATATCCCCTCCTCTTCATTTTCTTTGAATCTGGACAAACACACACCTGCAGCTCCCAACCCATTTTGAGAACTTTGACTCCCCTTATCTATTTTGTTTAACTTGAAGACAACCACTCACCCTTACACTCTCCCTCCACTCCTTTCTATCTTCCTCTTCTCTTCAATCTCTTGCTTTTGAATTGCAAAACCCAAGCCCCACACATCTCTCTCCCTCTAGTGTTCATCCAAGCCCCGAGCGCAGCTCCTAGCTCCACCGCGACGCCACCTCCCTGGCTCTGCTCCACCGAAGGCCCGAGCTCCCCTGTTTTCAGAAGTTAGCCATCCGAGCTCCACTTCTCAACCTAGCTCAGCCGGAAGAAGCTTCCCGGCAGCCCAAGGCCGGGCCTGAGCCATACGAAAGCACCGGAGCCACTAGAGCAGCCGTTGAGTCTTTCTCCCACTCGGTTTCCCCTTTCCTATCGGTAAGCCACCCACCCTCCTCCTCTCGTTCAATAGGACAGTAAAGTTCCACCTTTTGACCCCCCCCTTCTTCGACCCAGGACAAGAACGAGCACCCCAAGCCTCCGTCGAACCCAGACCACGCCTCAAACGAACATTCCGGCGAAGATTGAAGACCTTGCGTGAGCATCTCCTTTCCCTTCCCTTTCTTGCTCGATTTTTGGTCCTTAGCGTCGGAAGGAGTGTCCGGGGTTAGGTCATCGCCGGCAAGCTTCTCCCTTTCCTCTTCATTCTTCCAATTTTCGAATCCAGGGATTTCATTTGAAGAGGGTGATGAATAGTACGGTCAAGGGGTTCGGTTTTCATTTTATTTCCTTGGGTTCGGTTCAGCTTTTATTCTTTAAACAGGTTCATTTAATGGGAGATTGGGTTGGGGTTTGTTTTGAATCCAGATTAAGATTGGGCCTAATTTTTCTTTCCCATTGGGCCTAATTTTGGTAGAAATATGCAAAATGTATACATTATGTTTAAAACTTATTATTAGGGGTATTTTCGGTTGACTATTTAAATTATTAAATAAATGGAATATATATATATATATATATATATATATATATATATATATATATATTGTGTAATATTATTTGAGATTTAAATGGTTGTATCTGAGAGGTATTATTTTAAAATATATTAAATGTCGGAAATTATTAAGATAATGATTTCGAAATAAGAAACATGTCAGGATTATTTTAGCGGTATAAACTGCAAGTTGATCAAGGATTTAATGTTTTATAAATGGGTTTGACCTAATATGGATTGAGAAATTGTTTTGAAAATGAGTTGATCATTTGGGATTTAAGAGTTTGGAAAATATGGCTGGTACGATTTTATCAATGAGGTTGATTGGAAGTAAATGATCTTAGTTGATGTTGATCGTATCGGAAAGGTTTTGAAAAATGGTTTTACCGTCGATTGGTTTTAAGGATATTGAGAACTTGAGTTTGTGTGTGTGAGAACGTTGGTTCAGTAGCTTATGGAAATGGATTAATGATAGGTGTGTATTGCGGTTGGATTGCGTTGGACTTGCATTTGAGCCCTTGCTTGTATTATCCTGTTGTTCTGCATCTTCAGGTAAGTTCCCTATGGGGCTTACTCAGGTTGGACATTCATGCCTGTTGTTGCATTTTATGTTAGGTGTTGCATATGCATAAAAGCATGTCATGTAGTATCCTGTTTAGGTTGCACTAATTGAATGAGCATCCGCTTACTTATTGCGTTTGAAACAGAACGGTCGTTATCTGTGATAGTCCTAGAGTCTTTGTTAGGGTCATAGGGTAGCCCATCCTCATCGGGTACCCTGAGTCAATCGAGTCATGAACTTCCTTATATTATGAGATGCCTACGGGCTTTATTGTGGAGCGGGTTAGGCATGCGTGCCGACCGATTATGATGGAATGCATTCACGAGCTGGCCAGTCTCCGCCCTATCGGAAGGGGGTGGAGGTAGGAGAGGGATATGCCACTTGGCATTGTCTTGGGCCCTTTACAGTATTTCAGCACATTATTATACCTAGGAGCATGCTAGTGTGTTTGACTTTCGTACTACATTAGAGCATCTTTATTAGGTATAGCACATACTATGTGGCCTCAGCGAGGACTGCCGGTCCCGTATGAGTGGCTCGATCTGACTCCTTTCCCCGTTCTTTTTTTAAGGTATTTTCTGCAGATTTTGAGTGCTCGATGTCTATTTGGCGGGGTTCCCTTTTTGGCGAATCGAAGAATCTGGCTAATATCCTAACTTAGTAAATTGGTAATTACCCACTCATGATTTGGTTTTGACCGGCTTTGCCGCGGCACTTGTATCTTTACTTTACTTTCGTTTGAAATGGATTCCGCGACATAGCCTTAGGACAGGTTAAGGGTACCCAACGGCCCTTCGAGATTTTAGGGTTTGAAATCCCTCTTTATACTAATCTTAAAATGAGTTTGAAACCTCGACCCGTACCTGGATTGCAAGATCCAAACAAGGGGTTTCATCCCTTGAAACGTAACCCGGAAATCATAATTCTGGGCCGTTACAACCGCCTTAGCTCACAGGTACCTTGAGCCGATGATGATACATGATCTCTTGAGTTTTTTTATTCCACTATGATGTAGTAAGGTTTTAATAGGTCTAATGCTTCGATTAGGAGGGCAAATTGTAATGTTTATTCTAATCGTTAGCATATAGATCTAGGAATATTGGATGGTCTTAGATTTAGATTAATAGGTAGACTTAGACAAATACACATGTAAATATAATATATACTTATACATATGCTAAACATATGTTAGAAGTGTAAGTGAACACTTATGCTCACATATGTATATAGTATATATGAGTGTATGTTATATATATGGATACTATGTATGCTTTTATGTAGTTGGGCTTTTTAAGCCCAACAACCCGGCCTGCTTTCCACTTACCTGGACCAAGCTCACCTGATCTTGAGAGCTTCCAGTCCTTGGACGCCCGCAACGCAGCGTTTCGTTTAAGCTCGCCTATATAAGGGAAAGCGGAGCTAGGGTTGCCTCATTCTTCACTTCAGCTTCTCAGGTAAACCAAACCCTAGAGAGAAAGAGAGAGAGAGAGAGAGAGAGAGAGAGAGAGAGAGAGAGAGAGAGAGAGAGAAGAGGCGACGGAGAGAGAAAGCTAGGGTTTCTTCAACCCGGCTCCGGCGAAGCTCATGGTGGTCCGATCTAGAGCTAATCTTGTTCCGAGACTCTAGATCCGACTCTAGATCCAACGAAGATCTGGCTCTGTTCTCCAGATCTAGGGTGTCCTCTTCCTTTGCTTACTTCGTTCTTGCTTTTCTCTTGCATACTCGCCTTGTATCGTGTATTTTCGTCTTTGTTTGCCTTAGTCTAGATCTAGGGCAACCTGTTCTGTAACCTTGCTTCTTGATTAGTGTATTGAGATCTCAAGCCGATCCGACTGAGGCTCCGTGGACGTAGGCTCCGGCCGAACCACGTAAAACCGTTTGTTGGTCGCTCGTTTACTTTTCTGTTGCGTCTTTCGCTTACAACCCCATTTTTGACCTTCGATCTGCAAGGTTGAGAACATCTAAGGAATTACTATATATATATATATATATATATATATATATATATATATATATATATATATATATATATATATATATATAGAGAGAGAGAGAGAGAGAGAGAGAGAGAGAGAGAGAGAGAGAGAGAGAGAGAGAGAGAGAGAGAGAGAGAGAGAGAGAGAGAGAGAGAGAGAGAGAGAGAGAGAGAGAGAGAGAGAGAGAGAGAGAGAGAGAGAGAGAGAGAGAATGGGTAACTTGTGCATAAGGCTTAGGATGTGCATTGTGCACAAAATATTATTCGGTGAAATGTGAAACATTATTCAGTGAATTTTGAAGCATTATTCGGTGAAATGTGAGTATTGTTTAGGGGAATGTGAAACATTATTTGGTGAAATTTGAGGCATTCCATATAAACTGTATCTATTGTTTAGGGAATTGAGGTTTCTTTTATTTGAAATGGATAAATAAAAAAACTAAACATTATTCGGTAGAATGTTATAAATTATTCAGTGGAATTGGGACGTTTTCATATGAACTGAACGGAAAAAAAAAAACATAACAGTGTTCGGTAGAATGTTTCACATTTCACCGAATAATGCTTAAAATTTCACCGAATAATGTTTCACATTTCACCGAATAATATTTGTGCACAATGCACACCCTAAGGGGTGTGCACACCCGAACCACACCCTATATATATATATATGTATATGTATATAGGGTTACTTCAAATGTAAAAAGTCCTTAAAGTGTAAAATATGCTTATTGAGTAAAATTTGCTAATGGGCCTAATTTAATTACTATTGGGCCCAATTTAATTACTAATGGGCCTAATTTTATTAGTAGAACATCTGCCCCCCTTGCCCATGCGTGTGCCCCTCCTTGCCCCCCTTCTCGGACCCGATTTAATTTTTTTTTTTAATTTTTTTTTAATTTCTTTTTTTTTTGCCCAGATTTTTTTTTTCCGTGGTAACACTTTCTGCTGTGCAAGTATAACTTGCTTTTGTGCACATATAACATCTTATTGTGCAAATATAAGTTTATTTTGTGCAGACAAATAATTCATTATGGGGTAAATAGGTAAATGTGCCTATTTCAATTATAAAAATTTATAATTGAAATATGTTTAATTTATGGGTAAATTGGTAAATATGTCTAACTTTATGGGTACATGCACTTTTTCCCGTTTTCGATACCTTTTGTGCAACTGTGAAGTGCATTTGTGGAACTGTGGAGTGCATTTGTGCAACTGTGAAGTGCATTTGTGCAACTGTAAAGTGCATTTGTGCAACTTTAATTGTGCAAATTTAAAGTAGGATACAATTGTGCAAATTTAAACTACAATTGTGCAAAAGTAAGATACGATTGTGCAGATTAAGAATACAATTGTGCAAATGTAAGATCATAATGTGCATTAATAAGACAAAAGATGTGCTTTTGAAATCGATGTTTTAATTTTGTTTTTTTTTTACTTTTGAGAGTTTGGGTTCACCTCTCGGCTAATTTAGGTTGATAGATGTAAGTTTGAAATCAATTTGACAATGCTATGAACATGAAATTAGCTCCAAATCAACCCAACAACACAACCATATTATCAATTTAAGTCAATTTTGCTTTTGGCAAAAAGCCCTAAATTCTAAAACATATCGCAATATAAAATTCTAAAATTCAATTAGCTCATGATCCATAAACAATTTGACAATGATATGAACATGAAATTAGCTCAAAATCAACCCAACAACCCAACCATATCATCAATTTCAATCAATTTGGCTTTTGACAAAAAGCCCAAAATTCTAAAACATATCGCAATCTAAAATTCTAAAATTCAATTAGCTCATGATCCATAAACAATTTGACAATGATATGAACATGAAATTAGCTCAAAATCAACCCAACAACACAACCATATCATCAATTTCAATCAATTTGGCTTTTGGCAAAAAGCCCCAAATTCTAAAACATATCGCAATCTAAAATTCTAAAATTCAATTAGCTCATGATCCATAAACAATTTGACAATGATATGAACATGAAATTAGCTCAAAATCAACCCAACAACACAACCATATCATCAATTTCAATCAATTTGGCTTTTGGCAAAAAGCCCTAAATTCCGCTCCTAAATCAAACCCTAGGTTTTCAATCTCAACCTAAATCATTCAAAAAATCTAAATAATTGTAATATAATTTTAAGTTGTGCAAATATAATATTATGTTGTGCGTTTATAAAAAATGGAATAATTTTGTAATTTATTAAATTGAGATAAGGGCGTATTTTGAAAGAAAAGCAAAGTATGGGACAAAAATTGTAATTTCATCATCCCCTTCCTCACATCCACTGTAAAACTCCGAGTACAAATGGCGGTTGTACGGGTGGACTTCGGCAAGCTCCCGGTGGCAGCCTAGGGCACGGCGGAGCAAGGGGGAGGCAGATACGAGACCGTGGTTGCGGGGCGAGTTCGTTGGTGGCAATCACTGGTGGCATCGGTGGCGGGAAGGTCGCGGTCGAAGGCGGCGAATCGGTGCAACGATGTTGTTGGGCAAGGCGGGAATTGTTCCCGATTCCGACGATTCCGGGGAGGATTCCGGCGATTGCGAGGAGGAGAAGCCAGATCCACGCCATCCGGTGACCGCTCCGGCTCGAGAGCGTTGAATTCGACTGGCTCCTGTCTCCGGTGAGGCTCGACGACGACAATGCAAGGCTGGCGTAGGTCGATTTCGGCTTAGCTGTTGGAATTCGTTGGAGAGGAAGACGACGTTAGGGCTCGCTGCAAGCGCCATCAATGCTCCGATCGCCGCCACCGCCTCGCCTCCTGCCATTTCCATTTCTAAATCAGAGCGCTGAGGGAGATGAAGAAGAAGCGGTTCATTTTTTTTATAAACCGGTTCGATTTTTTTTTTTAAAAAGGATGCGTGGTCTGGTTTTCACTAAAAGACAAAATTTTACACCATAAGCAAATTTTACACGTTAAGGATATTTTACATTTTAAAGCTTCCCTATATATATATATAGGGTTTACTTCAAATGTAAAAAGTCCTTAAAGTGTAAAATATGCATATTGTGTAAAATTTGCTAATGGGCCTAATTTAATTACTATTGGGCCTAATTTAATTACTAATGGGCCTAATTTTATTAGTAGAATATCTGCCCCCCCTTGCCCATGTGTGTGCCCCCCTTGCCCCCCTTCTCGGCCCCCATTTTTTTTTTAATTTTTAATTTTTTTTTTTAATTTTTTAATTTTTTTTTTTTTGCCCAGAATTTTTTTTTCGTGGTACCACTTTCTGATGTGCAAGTATAACTTGCTTTTGTGCACATATAACATCTTATTGTGCAAATATAAGTTTATTTTGTGTAGACAAATAATTCATTATGGGGTAAATAGGTAAATGTGTCTATTTCAATTATAAAAATTTATAATTGAAATATGTTTAATTTATGGGTAAATTGGTAAATATGTCTAATTTTATGGGTACATGCACTTTTTCCCGTTTTCGATACCTTTTGTGCAACTGTGAAGTGCATTTGTGGAACTGTGGAGTGCATTTGTGCAACTGTGAAGTGCATTTGTGCAACTGTGAAGTGCATTTGTGCAACTGTAAAGTGCATTTGTGCAACTGTAAAGTGCATTTGTGCAACTTTAATTGTGCAAATCTAAAGTAGGATACAATTGTGGAAATTTAAACTACAATTGTGCAAAATTAAGATACAATTGTGCAGATTAAGAATACAATTGTGCAAATGTAAGATCATAATGTGCATTAATAAGCCAAAAAATGTGCTTTTGAAATCGTTGTTTTAATTTTGTTTTTTTTTTACTTTTGAGAGTTTGGGTTCACCTCTCGGCTAATTTAGGTTGATAGATGTAAGTTTGAAATCGATTTTTTTACGTATAAGCTTTTAAAATTAAAGTGCATAAATAAGATTAAAATGTGCATAATTAAGGTTAAAAAGTGCATAACTTAGATTATAATGTGCATGATTAACAATTTGCGATTGTTGCGCTCTTGTCTATTATGTAACCTATGTGGGATTTGAACCCACATATTTTGTGCAAACGCACATTGCTCTACCAATTGAGCTAATAGGCTAAATTATGATTTTTATGCTAAAATAGAAGAACCTAATCGACCTAAAGCATATTGGAATAAAATTTTAAAATTCAATTAGCTCATGATTCACAAACAATTTGACAATGCTATAAACACGAAATTAGCTCCAAATCAACCCAACAACACAACCATATCATCAATTTCAATCAATTTGGCTTTTGGCAAAAAGCCCCAAATTCTAAAACATATCGCAATCTAAAATTCTAAAATTCAATTATCTCATGATCAATAAACAATTTGACAATGATATGAACATGAAATTAGCTCAAAATCAACCCAACAACACAACCATATCATCAATTTCAATCAATTTGGCTTTTGACAAAAAGCCCCAAATTCTAAAACATATCGCAATCTAAAATTCTAAAATTCAATTATTTCATGATCCATAAACAATTTGACAGTGATATGAACATTAAATTAGCTCAAAATCAACCCAACAACACAACCATATCATCAATTTCAATCAATTTGGCTTTTGACAAAAAGCCCCAAATTCCGCTTCTAAATCAAACCCTAGGTCTTCAATCTCAACCTAAATCATTCAAACAATCTAAATAGTTGTAATAAACAAGTTTAGGGTTAGAAATCATACCAAATTCGAGTGGAAACAAGGAGCAAAATCGGGATTTCGAAGGTATTCCGAGCCAAAAACGTCGAACAGGTCTGTCGGGAGAGATGGGCTCGGTTTGAGCTCGGCTGGGCTCGAACCATGGGGGTTCCGGGCTCGGGGGGTGCGCCTGAGGGAGGGGGTTCGAGCTGGTCGGGGCTGGTGGCCGGAGGTGGCTCGTGGGTGACGTGGGAGGCCGAAAACCGAGAGGCTGCTGGTGGCTCGCGCGATGGTGCTGCGATTAGACGGGCGCGTCGGGGCAGCAGATGGCTCGAACCAGGCCAGTCCAGGGCTCGGGGGTTGCGCACCGGGGTGGGCTCGAGGGCGGCTGGTCGCTGGTGGCCGGAGGTGGCTCGACGACGTGGCCGGAGGTGGGTGCGGGGCAGCTCGAGACCGAGAGAAACTGAGCGCGCGTCTTCTACTTAATAATATATATATATATATATATATATATATATATATATATATATATATATATATATATATATATATATATATATATATATATATATATATATATATACTACTATAAATGTGTGTGGAGAGAATGACATCTGAACCGTTTAATCTTAAAATTATCTACGGCCTGTATTTGTTCTCAGGTTTCCGGGCACTGTTTGGCCGCCTTCTTTCTTCTTTCTCCCACCTCCTGCTTCCTCCGCTTCGTTGATTCTTCCTGCTGTTGATTATTCCACCTCCTGCTTCCCCAGATGCCTCCTACTACTTTCTAATTTCCCACACTACCTTTCTATTTCCTGATTTCTACAACCATCTGTCCGACGCCCTACGCATCGTTGTGTATTCGCTGAGTCTTCCATCGCCAACGTGACCAGGTCTTGATTGCTCCGCCACTGGCCGTCCTCGCCGACTTGAAGGTCTGCACAAGCTCTCCAACGCCTTTCCTGATTTCCAACCTGTTGGTGAGTTGCTTTCAACTTGCTGAATTCCCTTTTTGATTTTAGGGTTTTAAATTTCGTTATTTCATTCTCAATTTGCCTGATTTTAGGGTTTTAAGTTTACTACTCTTGCTTTCAACTTGCTTCTTACCCTCGAATTTCCCTTTGTCCGCTCGCCGTTCGACTTGCCCTTTGTCCCGACTGGCCCTCCACTTGTTGTCTCAGAACCTCTCCCGTTCGTCACCCTTTCTCTGTTCACCACGAACTACATCAATTGAGAAGGAGATTCCTCAGTGTTGCTGCTACTTATACAAAAGGTGCGTTTTTTTAATTAATCGATTACTCTTTTATGTTCAAATTTATATTCGTTTATGTTTATTTTTGATAAATTACTGAAATTGAGATGAAATTATGGTTATTTAGGTTGTATTTGTATACATATTAGGGAATTTTTGCTGAATTTTTCTTGAGATAAGTGTACTTGTGCTGAAATTATTGTTCAGTAGGGTTATATGTGTTTGATGTGGAGTTTGATTGAATTATAAATTGAGGAGATCGGTGTTTTTTTGTTTGTCAGAGATATGCTCTTTTTTTTAATCCAATGAGTTGATCTCCAAGTGGATGCTCTAATTTATTCGGTTGATAATCAAATTAATCTAAACTCCATAAACCTGAAACCTCCAATCAATTTCAGTTCAAACCTATCTTATTTTATTATTAGAGAGTTGTTATACTTGGATGAAACAACATGAAGAATCAAAGGAGCATCCCTCCTTCACTCCTAACAGACAACCTTATTCTGCATATTTTTGAGAAAATTATCTTAAATGTCCATAGTTGAATCTAGATTAAGTCCACCTACTCCAATTTTTTTTTTTTTATGTATGTACACTTGCAATCAAATTCAGTCTGCATATATTTGCCCTCAAATTTCTGTAAACTTTTTATAAATATGGTTGTTGTGAGCATCTTCTTACGAGTTGCTTGATGTTAATTTTGGGGCTGTTTTTATAGTTGGTTCATGGATATTTTAATTAAGTTGAAAACTTCCTTCGCGGGGGCTGTTTTCCGGGAGTTGGCTGCAGCTACGATTCCAGTTGTTTAATTAAAGGGTGATTTGCTGCCTGTTCTTCGTTTCTTTGGAGTCTCGACAGGGGTTGCTTTAATTTGATTCTTAAGTGTTGTGATATTTCTATAAGTTTGTCATTCATCATGCTGACCTTCCCTGTTTTTGGTTTTAGATGTTGGAGGGAGCTTTGTTGAAAGATACTGCTGTCATTTTTTTATTTCTTATCTACAAATGCACAAATCTGATTTTGGTTCCAATTTTTCATCTCAATCATCTTTCTCTGATGCTTTTAGGGTATATTTGTCAAATCTGATGCGCCCAATTTGTTGTTGTGTTATTGCTCAATTTCGATAATATCAGTCATATTGGCTCAGTTCTAATTGCTTGTTGGTTGATATTGGTAGTCATCTCTTGAGGGTGGTCTCAGATTTGGTACCTCTTATTGTCTCTGGATCCATCAGCCACCATTGGTTTCCTTTGTGCACCTCCCCTTCCTTAGGCAATTTGATCTTTTATTAAATTTCCATTCCCATAAAGATGTATTTTCTCTTTAAATATGTGTTACTGTATTTTTAGAACATTGAACCATGTCAAGGTTGTTGGCCATGGTTACCATTTTCAAACTATAAATATTCATTATCAAACCATGAATTAGTATAACTATACACTTCAGTGAATGTTCATTTAAAATAATGAAGCAAATGAGTAGAGTAATTTTCCAAAACTAATTTGGCTTCTTTGCAGAGCTAGACTACCCTCCGTTCCTCCAACCTAACATACATAAAACTAAGTCAATCTAAAACTTTGCTATACAATTTCTTGACTCAAATTTGATGATTTACTCCCTTAAAAGCATTATCCTACCACACTGTGATGATTCTTAAATGCAAACCTCAATATTATATCTTTTAGTCTTTTGTCTGGGCGGCCTTACTCCAAGCCTGTGAGAATTATCTTCGAATTAGGAGGTTTGTGGTTCAATTAGCCATCTTTCCTGCAGTTTCACATGGTTAATTTTCAATAACAGTCAATTTAGATTTCGAATGCAACTTCTTCCAAATTCTTTGTTCCATATTCTTCGTTCCAAATTCTTCGTTTAGAAAGTCTGAAACCATGCTTTGGATGCATTGTTCAGTTATCTACTACCCAATTGATGTGTAATGATAATTGTCATATCATTTTGACTTCTTCTTTGCTTGTAGGTGTATAGCTGACAACATTGGCAAACAAGTCTTAAGCTACATCCTCCAAATACTTTAAACCAAACAGAGGTTTGTTCACTGTAATTTGTTTTTATCCCTGGTGTTTAAACATGTTGTTCCAATGATTTAGTTTTCTTCTTCATTTTTGTTTCCACTGTTCTTTGATGAAATAATATTGAATGACTTGTTTATATGGGTATTTTCATGAATCTGACTCACTTTATTCCACAACTTTGTAGTCATTGGCAGCTTGTGTTTCCTTCTTGTTTTGTTTTAGTTTCATTTAGTTCCCGATTTTATTACACCTCATCAACTATCTGAAATATCAAATCATGAACCAAAATTTGCTAATAATATATCTTCATTCTTATGGGAATATATGAAAATGATTTTGAACCCCCCTCCCCCAAATCAGGAAGAAAGCATTCCAATAGTGCCGACTGGAAGCCACATTCTTGCTAGAGAAAAAATTGAAACAGGGAAAACAAATGACTTTTGCATTTTTGTATTGGAAAAAAATGATCAAGATAAAAATGTCTTATAAGGTTATTAATCGTTTCCTTAAGAGTGATTTGTAAATATCAAAACTTATGTTTAATTGTTAGTTAATAACATCATGTTTTGCTCTAGATCTAATGAATTAATGGCACAAGTTCCTCCCAATTATTTGAAATGAGCAGATTCTAATACATAAACACTTAATGGGGTGATTGGGGGAATGATGATCTAAGCAATTGAGAAGTGGACTTTATTTAACTTTTTTTTTTCCATTTTTTACTGGAGCATAATTTTGGTAACCATGTTAGCTCCCACTAATAAAAAATAACGCCATCAAAGAAATCATTAAATATTTAGAGTTGAAAGATGCTGCACCTTGAGTAACAAGAGGAGTTAGGATAAAGCATATCAATCTAATTTATTGAACAAAGGGGAAATAGGACTAGGTTCTTAAAATAAACTCATGATTAAGATCCATTGATGTTTATTAAGAATTCTATTATTAATCCAAATCCTTCAATACCCGCTGATTTCAGCTTCTTGATCTATAAGACTTTGTTTGGTCTGTCACTTGTCTGTCTTGGGATGCAATGTAACACCTATTTGGCATTGTGCGCCCCAAAATTGAAAGGGAAAGAGTATTATCATGTACCTTGAACACGAGGTGGCCCGCATTGCGCGCCCCTAATTCATCTATCTTTTTCCTATTGCCTGATTTTAGGGTTTTCAAAGTTTACTACTCTGATTTTTTTGAGTGATTTGTTGTTTTTGTTTTATGGTTTCCCAAAAGTTGCTTTCCCTTTTTGTTTATCCAAGGTGTAGAGCTTCTTAAATTGCGGTGTAATTTCTGCTCTGTCATTTGATTTTGGTATAGTCGTTTGCTGATTTGGTTGGTTTTTTTTTTATCTTCCAAGTCTTCAGATTGCGGTCCCTCTTGTTAATCTTTACACAAAACATATCCAATATGTTACTCAAATATTTACCATTGATAATCAACTAGAAAGTTTACATGCCTTATTCTGGAAAGAAGGAATGTATTACAGTCATTATGTCCGACCTATAGGTGCTTATAGTAAATGCAAGCTTATGATGATGATAAAATGAGAGCTTATATTCAAAAAATTAATTTCCTGATTGTTTATTGATTTAGTTCAATTTATTGGATTTTGCAATCTTCTTTAATTCCTATTCATGCCCGCATTCTGTTTGTTATTATTGTGTGGTCTTGCCTCAATCACCATATTATTTGACCCTTCATACTCCTTGAATTCCTGGTTGTTATTTCCCTATTTGGGTGACTGCTGTCAATAATCTCTCCTCTTTAGTTGATTTATCTATGTTTTCTTTGCCATAACTTTAGTCCTTTTTTGTAGTATGCTTTTGGTGGTTGTTAAGACTCTTGTTTTGGATTTTAGGTTTCTGTAGGTGATTTGTTTTCCCAGTTTTGTTGTGTTCTTATGCGCCATCATCTTTTTCCTTTTCTTAATTTTATTTGTGAGACTTCTAAATAAGATATGACTTAAAACTTATTCTTTGTATATTGTTATCTTGGTGTTAGTTACTGTATGTGCACTTAATAATGGCAGAACTACCCGTATCTTTTAGTAAGCAACAAAACTAATTCAATTCATTTATCCAAATAAATTTAACTAATCGCCAAACATTCAATTCAATTAAATCAATACATTTTAAATTTTTTGCTCGACATACTTCTTTGTATTCTCTTTTTTCAAGCTGCTCTTTTGGCACCAGTTTTTCCCACTCATACTCGTTTTCCCTTGTATTACTGTCGTTTTTATGTCGCCATTTTTTGGTATCATACTCTTGTACTGTTCTATGCTCTATTAAGATACCATTAATATGATTTTACGGTTTTGCACTATTCAGAAGTACATCTTATTAGTGCTAATTTTTGGATTATCTGGCTTTGGAATTGTCAAATCTCATGCTCAATTCGATGATTGTTAATGTGGAATTATTGCTTTGTTGGGTTGGAGAACCATATCCATCCAATGGAATTGCCTTTGATTCTTAATGTCATACTTTTATAAATAAAAATAAGAACAAAAAGGAGAAATAAAAACGATAAGAAATCAGGGAGGAAAAGAGGATAAGAGACCACAGATGATTGGCATGTTACAATAAAACATTGAAATATAGATCTTATCTCCTGGCTTGCCTTGCAGTTCTAATTCTTGCATATTTTTTTCCTCCTTTTTTTTAGTGATTGAGACCACAGATGGAGCTGTTTCCGTGACCGCTGCTCTTGCTGGTCATTAAGAAGGTTAGTTCAAAAAAATTCAGGCTCATTGTCTCAAATAACGAAGATTGAAGCCACACATTTTTCATGGTCTATAATACATGTCAACATTTTGAAACTCAAACTTATCCTTGTATTTACCCTCTTTTGTGTCTTACCTACAACTTGGGCTTGCCTTTCTACCAGTCGTGAAGGACAGAGACCACAAATTGTGCTTAAAGTAGTAGAAGACGCCTACAAAGGTGTTGAGTGTGGAGATGGGGGTTCCTTTGGTACATTGGTAGTCCATAATGATGAAGTTGTCGCGAGCTGTCACAATATGGTACTGAAGAACACGGATCCAACTGCGCATGCTGAAGTCAGTGCTATAAGAGAGGTAAGATCATAAAAAACACTTGGCTTACAAAGTTTTAAGTGATTTCTATCTGTTTCTCTCTTCCTCCCTGAATTTTTGTGGTTTTGATTTCTCCTGTTTTTGTGGTTTTGATTTCTTCCATTCATCTTCAATTTCAGCGGCTCCAGTATTGTCTTGTCCCTTCTCTATCAATTACTGTACGCTTCTGTCTATTCCTCTTTTCCTCCCTGATTTCTTATCGTTTTTTAATTTCTCCTGTTTGTTCTTATTGTCAATGAACCTAATTTTGAAATTTCCGTTAAATTTCAGCAATTTTTGGATTATCTAACTATTTGATTTGTCTTCCTTTTGCTTTTGTATCCCTTAAGGAATAAATAAGTTAATTTTGAGTTTTCCAGTGAGGTTGTCTCTCATGTCATATCTAAATTCCTTCCTAATTTTTGTGTTGTTTGTTTGAATTTGGTAATTTAGAATTCTTGCAATAGATAAGATTCTGAATAATGGTTTTCTTGTTATATACTGACATTATTAAGGTTCATATTCAAGCCTGTAAACTCAAGTTCATTTGACTTTTTAAAGAGACAAATAAAACAAGTAGTCTTTTCCAATAAAGTATGAGAAATATTTTAACATTTCCATATTACAATTAGTTTTTCAAATCCAGAGTATTAAATGAAACTATCAGCCTATCTCAATGAATATTAAGGTTATTATGACTAATTTAAAACAAAATAACGTAATTGGTAACTATCAGTCTATCTCAATGAATATTTTCACAACCATTAGACTATCTCACTGAATATTTTAACCTGCAGATCTCTTCATTTGATTTAGTTTTAGGCAAAATATTGCAAATGAATTGGCTTGTGTTTGAGTTATCAGTCTATGTATTTCAATTTCTAATGTTAGTTTTAGCATCACTCTACTTCTGTTGAAATAAATTGAATGTAGCAGTCCATTTGAAGGAGAACTTGTATATTCAAGGATTCCAGTTGAAGTCAACATACAAGTCTAATCAAAGTCCTTATAAAGAATGTCTCATTTGCATTAAAATTAAAAGGAAAAACAAGTAGAACTTCAAGAATATTTGCACATGTACAGGGGAGTCGCACCCCCCTTGGGATCTTGAAATCTTACAAAGCCTGAGATAGGCTTAAAAATGTTACTTCAATGACAGTAAAATGTTACTTCAATGGCAGTATGATAATGAATATTCTGCATTGACTTCTGCTCTGATCTTCATAAACAATTGGAATTCCATTCTCGATCTTCACCTTCCTGCTTTAATTGCTAATCTCTTAGTTTTTTTCCCAGGTCTTAATTGAGTCCCGGTACAATCTAATTTCGTCTTTGTTGTGCCGAATTGAAATTTCTTATCCTCCTTTTGTCGTTGAATTCGAGTGCAACTTCATTTTGCCTTCATGCTGCTGCATTCAAACTGCGACCTTTTTTTTTTTGCTATTGGAATTTCAGGTCTGCTTTAAATTTTCCATTTCTCTTCACCTTCTTGCTTTCATTAATTGTTAATCTCTTTTACCTTGTTTTCTACCCGTTCTCTTTGATCTCTTCTCTGTTCTTGAGCTGGTATTGTTTTTCTCTTAAATATATAGGTTGTTGTTCTTCTTCTATTCATTAGTCTCTTAACAGCTAGGTTTGTCTTTCTTGTGAATCCACCGCTATAAAATTACACTTTTCTTACCTGATTTTTTATGCACTTAAAGTAATTTTGCTCTAGCTAATAAACAACTAAATTGTTTCAGCATGGAGGGATGGGGCCTAATATGATTGTGATTGTTAGAAAAAAATGGACTGCTTACAGGAAAATTGGTTTTCTGCTCATATATTGAATATAATTCAAACTGAAGAGAAAAGAACTGATGCTATGAAACTGAGGATTATTTATAATTTAGTTCTATTTGTATTATAGCAAAAAAGGCACATCATAGGCAAGATGTTGTATAGGGTTCTATTTGCTATAGAATTTGGTGCATACTGATTGTGTTGTGCTTCTACATTTCTAAATTTTTTGTTGTCATGCTTTTCAAATTTCAGTTATGGGCAACGGGAATAGAACAAATGGGCAGGTGGGTACTACATATGCTCTACCTTCTTATTATGGACATCTTCCACTTCATTCATTCAGTTGCCAAATGGACACGTGCAGACCAATGAGAAATCCTTGCAACGGTGGCTCGAACAGGAGCTGGAAATTATGGTAAATGTTCAAGAATTAAAGTCCGTTCTTAGTATAAAAGGCAAACTCAAGTGTATGTATGCTTTCAAAGTTTGAAAAGATATTTTAAATTAGTAGATTAGATCCTATTATTTTGACAACAATTCGATCATCGCCAGCCATGCTGCACTTGGAGAAGAGTTGGCTGCGGTAAAAACAAGTTGAAGAGCTTGCTTCAAAGGGGCTTACCCCAAAGGGAAAGAAGGATCTATCCAGGTACACAATTATTGCTTTATACACCAGGAGTCAGTTTGAAAATATTGCATGTGGTGAACTACATTGAATTTATTTCCAATTTGTTTGATGCCTTTAAGTTTTCTTTGTCAACAGAGTGTCCTCAATGTCATCAAGTTCAAGAATGGCAAGAATAGCTTCTCTAGAAAACATGCTCAGGATATCATCGAATTATATTTGGCATGGTTCATTGTGATCAAATAGTCATAATTATCTAAATAATGTGTGTTTTGTCTACACGACGAGCCTGGAGTTCACAGGATTTCGCTTCTGGATGAGGAGTCACCAGAGCTGACAATGTCAAGATCTTTTGGAGATTATTGCGTCAACGACTTTGGGTTAACATCTGTGCCTGATATTACGCTTAAAAGCATCAGCATGAAAGCTCAGTTCGTGGTGGTTATTGCAGTTTGTGCTGTCCTTTTTTTTTATGTTGTTTGATGCTTTAAAAAAAAAGCTCAAGATCAGAATCAATGGTAATGACTCTTAACCTCATCATTTTATGCAAAAAACTTCTTCGGCATGATGTATCATAATCAATGTCAAGATCCTTTTTATGTTGTTTGAGCCTTACTACTTGAATTACCTCGGTGTCGATGGTGACTCTATGGGTGGAACTGGCTGGGCTATGAATGAGTTCGGTTGGGATATCAAGTACGTCGGTGTCCCAAGTTCTCGTTTCCAAGGTAATTATGACTGAAAAACCTGATTTTGGGCCACTGAGCTGATTGTGTTTTTTAGCTCAAGAGAGCGCCTAACTTGGCGTTATTGCATTGTTTCGCAGATCTTCATGCAAGGAAAGGCTGGACACTACGCCCCACTGCCCCAGTGTTCGAGAAGTACCCGCAGAAAGCAGAGTACTTCATGTGTTCATGCCTCGGAAAAGGCTCCAGGAATGTCCAAAAGACTCCTTGAATACAAAGCTTCTCCACCTGATGCAGGCACTTTTTTTTGGCTCATTTTGGAGACCTAATAGAGTGAATCAAAATCCCAAACATCTGTTCTAAACTGTATGCACAAATCATCTTTGTCAGCTCTGAAAACTTCTCCGGTCACCATTCAGCAAAAGACAACATCTTCTTGGAACAACAATGGGAAGACTTACTACAGGTACCCCACAATTGTGACCAACAAGTCAAGCAAGACTCTGAAGAACCTCAAGATCTCCCTCACACTGTGTTCCATATACGTCGTGCATTCGCATGGCCCCTTAACCTAGTATATATATACACACACACGAATACAGCATTGAGTTTAATTTGCAAAGAGATTAATTAAATAAAACCAGTTAGCTTAATTAATTAATTAATCATCATGCGCATCTGCAGACCTTCAATAATCCTTGCCCTCCTCCTAGCTGCAACCCTGCAGGTTACAAACCACGTCTCTTGCCAACCCATCTCGCCGACCTTCAACTACGTTTACTGCAGATCCGAATTATTGGGCAACTACACCACCAATAGCACCTACGAGTCCAACCTCAAAACCGTCATCTCCGAACTCGCAGCACACGCCTTCATTGTGCCCTTCTATGACGCAAGCGTCGGCATCGGAAACGACACCGTGCACGGCCAGTATTATTGCCTCGGTGACGTAAGCCCTGCTTTTTGCGGCGAGTGCATTAGTGCGGCGTCAGTTTACGCCCTGAATTTCTCTAACGCCAGGGCGGCCATCGTCTGGTACAACGAGTGCACGCTGCGCTACAAGAACAAATTCATGTTCAGCGTAACAGAGCTGACGCCCACCCTTTCCACGTACAGTTTAAGGAACATATCCGACCAGGAGACGTTGTCCCCGGTGCTGAATCAGACGTTGACCCAACTCATACAAGAGGCGGTGTCAACGTCCGGGAGCAACTCGAGCGTCAAGTACTTGGCTACGGGGGCAAGGGAGCTCTCGGCTTTCGGAACGGCCTACTTTCTGGTGCAGTGCAGCCCCGACTTGAACAAGACGTAGTGCGAGTTTTGCCTTCTCCACGCCTACGATAGGATGCAGACGTGTTGCGGGGAGTGGCCGCTTTCGATTTACACGTCACCGCCGAGCTGCCAGGTGGATTACGACACCCGAGGGATCTTTTATTTTACTCCAAACGGGTCGCCTCCTCCTCCTCCTCCGTTGTCATCTTCGTCACCGCCTCCACCTCATGTAGGTTCTGAACCGCCACCATCTCCCCAAGGGACAGTTTTCCAATTTACACCGCCGCCCTCTAATCGTGGTACGCGCGTTTAAAGAAAGCTTTTATGTAAGCCGTTTATTCAAATGAATATATAGAGATCGATCGATTAATTATGTATACTCATTTTTGCCCTACAATATTTCAGGTTGATTGGCAAAGACAAGAAGCTGCGATAGCGTGAAGCTTGGGATCACAAGTACTGCTATTGCAATACTTGTGTTTTTTACATTAAGGTTCAACCCATAGTACGTTGTATACATAAACATTAACAATCAACGGACAGTTATATTGATCACAAGCACTTACATATATATATACGTGTGGACTGTGTTTTTCTTGCAATTATTACAGTCTCCCGTTTGCAAATGAAAAATGTGAGCGTGTACGTGTCATTCCACTGAGTAAATTTGAATATTTATCACTTTTTAACATCAAGATAACCCACCCTTGGTACGTGATAAATTTAAGATACATGATTCAACTAATTTTATCAACGTCTCTTAAATCAATGTAGATTGATCGGTTGCAATGAATGGGGATTGCAGTATTGGGGTATTGCCAGAGACTGAAATGGTCACGTTGTCGGAATTTTCAAAAGCAAAGTTTTGCTAAGGGATCCGTAATCCACATTGAGCCCTTAGCCATGCTCGCATGACTAGAGCTAGCCAGAAGCAAAGGTTACGTTGGCAGAAGATCGTTATATCGAGGGCTATAACGCGAAAGCTATCAAGGCTACTCAAGACAATGCAAGCGTGCCTTGGGAGATCTTAAGAGTAATGGAAAGCATCAAAAGATCAAAGCCAGACTTCTCCTTGGTTCAATTTAAACACTGCTTCAGAGAAGCCAACTCAGTTGCAGACTATATCGTTAATTAGGAGTAGTTCTGATCTTAATCGTACTCTCCCTTTGAACAGAGAAGTTTGTAACATCATCCGCATGGATGACCATTGATGATTCTTCTTATTGGTTTGTGTCGACTGGCTCGACCCAATGGTAAAAAGTGAGGTAAATTGAATCTTGATCTTTTCACCTAAGAAAAAAGGGTGGAAGGAAGTGAAGGTTCGATACTGTATAACAAAGTAATATAGAAATACTCTTGAAAGGGGGTTGAATAGAGTATGCCGGTTTTTCGCAGATAATCTCAAGACTTTTGAAGCTTTTGCAAAACCCTTTGAGATTAGACGTAATTCTTTCTTCTGGCAAACCTGAATCACAACAGAGTTATACAGTTCGAAACAAGTGCGAAAATATGGTAAAGCAGTAAGTATAGGGCGCAATGAATTGTTTACGAGGTTCGGCACGAACTTGGCCTACGTCCCCGCCTAGGGTTCTTCCACAACCCTAGGATTCAACCGGCTTTTATTGATTCACAAGACTTAGGATCCTAATAGATCACCGAGAAGCCTCTCTCCTATACAATTGCAATCTAGTCAACTCACGTTCCCTTGGAGTCCTATACCAATCTAGAAGAGCCCCACCTCTCTCAACTATCTAGTACAATCCTCTTACACTTAGTGAATCAATCGCCTAGAGTCCACTTCCTGAGGTACAAACTCTCGAGTATAACACTCACTCGAAATATATCCTACAAGCTCACTTTGCAACTCTCAAATGCTTTGAAACAAAATAAATGACTCTTAAGAACTAGCAGAGAGGACACGCGAAGAAGACAGTTTGACTTGAAGGCTTGAGTACGTGCGAATGAGAGCTTGTGTTCAACAAATGTGTTCTGTCTTCCCTTGTTCCTTTTCATTATATTGAATAAATCGGCGCCAAGGAATATTCTCCAACGGCTAGAGCAGATCATGGCTTGAGTTGGAAACTTCACAATATTCTATTCTTGGAAATTCTGAAGCCATAATCTCCGATTTTATTCTCCACATTATTTAGCTCAAGGAAGGAAATATAATTCGAAAAGCTTCCTGAAATGTTAGTGCATATATAATAATATCTGGAAGCATATAATAACATATAATAATATTTGGACATAATATAATCAAGTACAGGTTTTGTGCTTCATCAACACAGCTGTAGCTTCAAGATCTTTGACACAAACTATCTGTCAAAGTCTTTGAAACTAATTCCGATTTTCATCAAGTGAGTGGAGTTATCAATGTCCCCCTTAATGAAAGACAAAACCTGTGCATCCCTGCAACTTAGTCAAGTAATTATATCATAAGCAAAATCGAAATATGTACCTGCATGGGTTAGACAAATGTTGAATCATAATTTTAAACCGTGAAATATCGAACCAAAAACAAAACAAGGTCTTCCAAGACCTTTGGTTCACAACAGTTTAAAGTCTAAACCATCCATCAGCATATCATCTCCCCCTTTTTGTCTTTCAATAAAGGGAGGAGGGTAAAACAATAACCAAAATTTTTAAAACCAATATCCAAAAACCAGCAGTGTTCAAAATAAGGTTAGGGTAGGGTAGGGTTTAATATTCGTCATCTGGAGCACCATCCGTGAACAACACCCTCAACTCGTGCAACATCTTGGACACCCCGCTCATCTCCAGCGAAAACTATCTATGCAGCTCCTTGATATGCAGACGAACTTCCTCCAAGCCAAACTCCAGGTTGTCCATGCGTTCATCAATGGCAGAGGTAGTGGGAAGAGTTTTTGAGGGGGAGGCAAGACTCCAAGTCCCTTGGAGGGACTGAGTAATGCCAATCTTCTCAAAGCTCTTGGAGTCGGATTTTCCCATATGATGCTGTTGTTCTTCATTTTTGAAATCGATTTCAGAAGCTTTGAAGATATGGGTCAAAAGGTTGGGAAAGGGGAGGGGAGTTCCTTTTCTGGCTTTGCGAGTGTGAGCCATGGATCCTAGGATGGTATTGGCCAGATCAAGATCATGGCCATTCAAAATTCGGTATAAAAGGACCATGGCGTTATCAGTTAGGAGGGAGCCAGAGTTCATTCGGGGTAAGAGGCATCTCACAATGATGTTGAAGATGATTTTTGCCTTGAGAGTAAGAGACGAGTGGGTAAGCTGTTTTGTGGTGCTGTTGGATACTTCGGGGAGTAGGTATTTGGATCGGGCAAGGGCAATGCACTGTTCTTTTATGGGGTTTTCAGGAGACGGTGGACAAGGTCTAGGAAGGCCAAGGAAATCAGCGAAGTCAATGGAGTTGAAAGAGATTCTAACTCCCTTGATGACTGATTCCAAAGACCAACCATCAGCATTGTCTTTGGCTTTTAGGTTTATGTAGAATAGGCAGGTGAGTTGGGGGTAATACACAGATTCAAGGTTCAGGAGGGTCCAGGTTGAGGATTGTTTGAGGAGAGAGATGCAAGGTAGGTTCAAAGCTTCCAAAAACTCAAGATCAATGAAATCAAAACAACATATCTTACGAGTTCTAAACTCATCTACCCACTTTCCAGCCATCTCAGCATTTTAAAACCAGGAGGAGGGCAAGGATTGGTGGGAGCAGTTCTCTTGACAGGCGGATCGGCGTTCTTCCTGCGAGCCTTTGTGGGAGCAGTTCTCTTGACAGGCGCATCAAGGCTTCTGAGAGTGTATTTCCTTGTGCGGTTGGGAGATGGAGGCTTTGTTGCAGGGGGTTTGCGCTTCTTTGGAGACGGAGGAGGAGAAGGAGAGGCAACAGGTTCTGGCTCCCTCAGCTTCCTCGTCGTCTACACTCTCGTCGTCTTCATCTTCCTCTTCCTCTGGTTCCTCTTCAGTGGGAACCTCATTCTCAACAGCTCTTAGGGCCTCTTCCTCAGCCTCCTTTCTGGCTTTCTCAGCTTCTTCCTCGGCAATTTTCCTTGCTTGCTCAGCCTCTTCTTCGACCTTTTTCTTTCGTTGGGCCTCTTCCTCGGCCTCCTTTGCAGCATCTCGTTCCAAAATCTTATCAAGATCCTCTTCTTCCTCCTCTTGCTCAGCAATGATTTTTCTTTTCCCTTTTTGCTTGGCACTGATTGACTTTTTCGTCGGGCGCTTTAGAGAATGCTTGATTTCAGCAATGGTGCTGTCAGGGACGGTGCTCGGGACAGTAGCTGGGACAATGGCTTGAGGAGTAGGTTCGGGTTGAGGGGAAGTAACAATGGTCTGGCGTCCCTTGGGGGTAGCGCCAAGGCGTTTGGTTGTGGAGGTTTTCTTGGTTTTGGGTGCCATGGATGAGATTCAACTAGAGTTCCAGAAAAAAGGTTGAGAGGTTGAAGAAGGATTTTAGGAGAGGGGTTAGGTTTAGGTAAATCTAGAGAGGTGAGAAATTGGGGTAAAGTGTGTGGTTTTAAAAGGGAGAGAGGGTTAAGTTGATAGGGCGGGTTTAGGGTTCCAATGAGGGTAATCATCACACTGCCATTTTAAAAAATATTTGATTTCCAAAACAATTCAAATTTCAAATCATCTTGTCACACTTCAATTCAAGAGTGAATAAATCCGAAAATATATTTTCCATAAATAAAACAAATACTTGGATATAAGAATTTTTGGGAAATAAAATGTGTATTGTAAAAAGAAGGTTAAAAATCATAAAAACTATATTTGATCAAATATCTAATAAGATATTAACCAAATATATGATCCGTTATATGTGCTCTACCATTCAGCTCACAATCTTTGACATAATTCTCAAAGGTCTTGACACTGAGTAGAATTTATCTTTCGTAAAGGGAAAGCTCCCCCTACGAAAGGGCATCCCTATTAATCATTCCGATCTCACGTCTAATGAAGGTGAACCTGTCCTCTGCCAAAGGCTTAGTAAAGATGTCAGCCCATTGATAATCAGTTGAAATAAAGGATATGGACACATCACCTTTTTCAACATGGTCTCTAATGAAGTGATGCCTTACATAACTATGTTTAGTCCTTGAATGCTGAACAAGATTCTTTGTGATTGATATGGCACTTGTATTGCCACACTTGATGGGAATACCTTCGAGGTTGATGCCAAGATCTCTCATTTGTTAAGCTATCCAAAGGATTTGGGAGAAGCATGCTCCAGCTGGTATGTATTCGGCTTCAATAGTGGATAGGGCAACTAAGTTTTGTTTCTATGAATGTCAACTGATCAAGGATGCTCCCAAGAATTGGCAACATCCCGACGTGCTCTTCCTATCCACCTTATAGGCTGTAAAATCTTTTTGCTTTGGGTACCATAAGCCAAGCTCCTTAGTGCCATTGAGATATCGAAAGATCCTCTTCACATCCACGAGGTGAGATTGTTTAAGGTCAGCTTGAAACCTAGCACACATGCAAACAATAAACATGATGCTAGGCCTACTAGCCGTAAGATATAGTAAAGATCCAATCATCCCTCGATACTCCTTTTGATTGACACTCTTCCCAGTATTGTCTTGATCTAGAGATAAGGTTGAGCTCATGGGTGTCTTAGCTGCTTTGGATTGATCCATCTTGAACTTCTTCAAGAGATCCTTAGTGTACTTGCTTTGTTTGACAAAGATCCCTTTCTTATATTGATGAACTTGTAATCCTAAAAAGAAGTTGAGTTCACCCATCAAGCTCATCTTAAATTTACTGCACCTGATATCAGAAAATTCCTTGCACAAAGATGTGTTAGTAGCACCAAACAATGTATCATCAACATATATTTGAATAACCAAAATTTCATTTCCTTTGATCTTGATAAAAAGAGTCTTGTCGATCAAACCCCTTTTAAAATCATTTTCTAAAAGATATTTTGACAAGCGCTCATACCAAGCTCTTGGGGCTTGTTTCAAACCATATAGCACTTTGTCTAGTTTGTAAACATGATTAGGAAATTCCGAACTTTTAAAACCTAGGGGTTGAGCCACATAGACTTCTTCCTCTAAGAACCCATTAAGAAAAGCACACTTGACATCCATTTGATATAACTTTATGCTCATAAAAGATGCAAATGCTAATAAAATGCGAATGGCTTCAAGCCTGGCAACGAGAGCAAAAGTCTCCTCGTAGTCAATACCTTCCTCTTGATTGTAGCCTTCAGCAACAAGCCTTGCTTTGTTCCTCACAATCTTACCATTCTCATCTAGCTTGTTCCGAAATACCCAACGTGTACCAATGACTGATTGATGCTTTGGCCTAGGCTTCAAGGTCCAGACTTTGTTCCTTTCAAATTCGTTAAGCTCACTTTGCATAGCAATGATCCAGTCTGGCTCTTGAAGGGCCTCATCTATCTTCTTTGGTTCTATAAGAGAAACGCGTGAAAAACACAAAGATCTTTAAGTTTAGAACGAGTTTGAACACTAGATGTAGGGTCAGAGATGATATCCTTTAATGAGTGTGATGAGGAATATTTGAATTTTCGTTTGCTAGTCTCAGCTCCTTGATTCGTCACACCAGCAGGATTGATTTGTGGTACATCTGACTCCGTGGATCTGTTAGGTACAGTTACAACAGTTTTTGACGCTTCAACACTTTTGGATTGGTCACCAAGGGCTTTGAACAAATCTTCAACACCTTGGGCCAATTCTTCAGTGTTGAGAATCTGTTCCTGCATGTTCCTTTTCCCTGTTTCTTGGTAGCAACATCATCGCCATCCTCGTTCTCTGTATGGATGTTAAGATCTAAATCTGCAACACTTTCACTCAAAGAACCGTCATTGCATTCATCAAATATAACATGTATACTTTCCTCAACTAACTTGGTCCTTTTGTTGAAGATTTTATAAGCTTTGCTACTTGTGGAGTAGCCAAGAAATATACCTTCATCACTACGCGCATCAAATTTCCCAAGATTATCTTTTCCATTCTTATGAACAAAACAAGTACAGCCAAAAGGTATAAAATAAGATATAAGTGGTTTGCGACCTTTGAAAAGTTCATAAGGAGTTTTCTTTATGATGGAACGAATAAGACAACGATTCAAAGTGTAGTTAGCTGTGTTAATAGCTTCAGCCCAATAGGTTTTAGGTAATCCATTTTCTAAAAGCATAGTCCTGGCCATGTCCTCTAGGGTGCGGTTCTTTCGTTCCACAATCCCATTTTGTTGAGGTGTCCTAGGAGCAGAAAAATTATGAGAGATGCCGTATTTAGCACAAAACAAATCAAACTGAAGTTGATCAAACTCCCTACCATGATCACTTCAAATTGACACTATGGGCTCGTTTCTTAAAGTTTGCAACTCCTTACAATGTTTTGAAAACACAAATAAGGCCTCTGATTTTTCTTTTAAAAATGCAACCCAAGTATATCTAGAAAAATCATCAATAACAACAAGCATGTATTTTTTACCATTGGGAGATTTAACTCGCATAGGACCACATAAATCCATATGTAAAATTTCAAGGGGTATATAAGAACTTACAACATTTTTGGGTTTGAAAGAGGTACGTGTTTGTTTACCTCGTGTGCATACTTTGCACATATCAATACCTTTGAAGTCCATCTTAAGTAGTCCTCTTACAAGCCCTTTGGACACAAGCTTCTGTTATGTATGTGGGCTCACATAACCGAGTCTCATGTGCCAGAACTTTGGATCGTCCGTCAAAGCCTTTAGACAGGTTAAGCTTCCTTATGCCAGTTGCTCAGCATTCACAGCATAGATCTTGTTATAACGATATGCAGTTAGAACAACTTCACCTGTATCTTCTCTGCGCACTAGACATCTTTTCTTGTTAAATCCAACATCATTACCACTATCACATAGTTGAGAAACACTAAGCAAATTATACTTCAAACCATTAACAAGATAAACGTTTTTAATATTATGGTTAGGATCACTCCCAACACTACAAATGCCAAATACTTTCCTTTGTTACCAAGAGTGATTGTTCCAGTGGGTTGCTTCTTTAGATCATGAAAGAGTGAACTCTTCCCACTCATATGTCTCGAGCATCCACTATCAATAATCCATTTTTGCTCCTTCACCTTGGTGATCTCCTGCAAAACAAACATCAACCTTTGTGGCTAGACCAATAAGCAAATTTAGATCCATTATTGGGATAAACCATATTTGGTAAAATAGTGCCTTTGGGGACCCAAACTTGTGTTATCGGTTCTTTTCTCAAATGAACAGGAAATGTATTGCGAATGATATGTGGATCTTTTCTTCTATAGGGGCAGGTCTCTTTTACATGTCCCTTTCTCGCACAGTGGTGACATATAGGAGAGGTTCTGCTTCCTTTTGCCTTTACAAATGTGGTAATGTGATGCTTCTTTAAAAACCTTGGATTGTAACCAATACCACTTTTGCTTAGAGAACTTTGTTGCTCACCCAACATCCTATCAAGAGTGCCTTTGGATTTGGTAAGACTTATGAGGGTTGTCTGTTGGTCTTGAATCTTATTATTCAGGGAGATCTTCTCGTTCTCTAAGTCATGGTGTTCACTTCTTAGAGAGGAGAGATCTTGCTTGAGTTCAGATTTCTCTAAGTCAAGAGTCTTGACTTTAATGTCAAGACCTGAATAAGAAGTTTCAAGACTTCTAACCCTCATAGACAGATCCTCATTAGTTCTTTCATGGTCCACAATTTTCTTAATAAGAGTGTTAGTTTGGGAAATAAGTTTTTCTTCATTAGCAATCATATTAGAAAGGAATTCCGATAATACCTCTTTTAGACTTGCCATAAGTTCTCTTACAGTTACCTCAAGCTTCTCATCGTGGGATTCATCTCCTGATGCCATAAGAAAGACATTGACCTTCTCATCATCGGAGTCTGAGTCAGAATCGATCCAACTTGCCACCATGGCTTTCTTTTTCCATCTATCACCTTTCTTGGACTGGCTCTTCGTCTTTTGAGGGCAGTCTTTCACAAGATGGTTTATTTCAACACATTCAAAACAAGACAAAGGTTTAGTCTTCTTGTCATATTTGTTGTATTGAGACTTACTTCAAAATTTAGAAGACTCTAATCCATCCTTGTTGTTGAATTGCTTCTTTATTTTGAGAATTCGAGAAAGGCCTCTTGTGATAAGAGCAAAAGGATCATCGTCATCCTCATCTTCAGAATCAGACTCATCTTTGAGCCCATCCTTCTTAGGCGCCAAGTTCTTAGTTTTTACTGGAAGTTCTCCATCGTCTTCATTGAGAATCATCTCATGTGTGATCAGCTTCCCAAGCAAGTCATCAAGGGGCAGAGTGGTGAGATCTTGGGCTTCCTCTATAGCTGTCACTTTAGGACCCCATTTTTCTTTTGGGAGGCACCTCAATATCTTTCTCACTTTCTCAACGTTCTTAAAGCTCTTGGCGAGATAGTCAAGGTTGTTGGTGATTTCCGTGAACCGTGTGAACATGGCCTTGATAGACTCATCAGGCTTCATTTTGAAAAGTTCATACTTTCGAAGGAAGATACTGATCTTGGTGTCCTTCACTTGGCTAGTTCCTTCGTAGGTGACAACCAGCTTGTCCCAAATCTCTTTAGCTGACCTACAAGATGAAATACGGTTAAACTCATCAGTGCTAAGACCACAATAAAGTAAGTTAATAGCCTTGTAGTTTTTGGAGACGAGTTCAAGATCCGCTTAGATGTATTCAGCCTCAGTCTTCGCAACTTTGGTTCCATTTGGTCCGTCTTTCTCTGGAACCTTCAGACCATTCTCTATAATGTTCCAAAGTTCCAGATCTTAATCTATAATGAACATCTTCATCAATGATCTCCAGTGGACGAAGTTGTTTCCTACAAAGAGTGGTGGTCTACTGGTAGACCTCCCTTGTGCAAATCCTCCGCTTGCTTCACCAGACATGATCAAAAACTCACAAGATTGTTAGATCAAGAGCAAGGAGTAAAGCTCTGATACCAATTGAAGGTTCCATAATGTATAACAAAGTAATATAGAAATACTCTAGAAGGGGGGTTGAATAGAGTATGCCGGTTTTTCGCAGATAATCTCAAGACTTTTAAAGCTTTTGCAAAACCCTTTGAGATTAGACGTAATTCTTTCTTCTGGCAAACCTGAATCACAACAGAGTTATACAGTTTGAAACAAGTATGGAAATATGGTAAAGCAGTAAGTGAAGGGCGCAATGAATTGTTTACGAGGTTCGGCACGAACTTGGTCTATGTCCCCGCCTAGGGTTCTTCCAGAACCCTAGGATTCAACCGGCTTTTATTGATTCACAAGACTTAGGATCCTAATAGATCACCGAGAAGCCTCTCTTCTATACAATTGCAATCTAGTCAACTCACGTTCCCTTGGAGTCCTATACTAATCTAGAAGAGCCCCACCTCTCTCAGCTATCTAGTACAATCCTCTTACACTTAGTGAATCAATCGCCTAGAGTCCACTTCCTGAGGTACAAACTCTCGAGTATAACACTCACTCGAAATATATCCTACAAGCTCACTTTGCAACTCTCAAATGCTTTGAAACAAAATAAATGACTCTTAAGAACTAGCAGAGAGGACACGCAAAGAAGACAGATTTGACTTGAAGGCTTGAGTACGTGCGAATGAGAGCTTGTGTTCAACCAATGTGTTCTGTCTTCCCTTCTTCCTTTTCATTATATTGAATAAATCGGCGCCAAGGAATATTCTCCAACGGCTAGAGCAGATCATGGCTTGAGTTGGAAACTTTACAATATTCTATTCTTGGAAATTCTGAAGCCATAATCTCCGATTTTATTCTCCACGTTATTTAGCTCAAGGAAGGAAATATAATTCGAAAAGCTTCCTGAAATGTTAGTGCATATATAATAATATCTGGAAGCATATAATAACATATAATAATATTCGGACATAATATAATCAAGTACAGGTTTTGTGCTTCATCAACACAGTTGTAGCTTCAAGATCTTTGACACAAACTGTCTGTCAAAGTCTTTGAAACTAATTCCGATTTTCATCAAGGGAGTGGAGTTATCAGCAAGGATCAAACACGTGCAAGATTTTCATTAACCCCCTTAACTCTTTAATATCAGGTCACTCCATCAGGGCTTTTGTCGCTTATTGTTAATTGGAAGGAGTGAAGGACCCAAGTCTGTAAAAATGTACGTGATCTGAACCGATAATTCAATCCAATCCAGGTCAGTGCCAAATTTTTTAAGAGTCCTGTTATAAAAAAAAATTAATCTTATAATATTGATAAATTTAGCGTTTCTATACCCAATTGATATACCACATTATAATTGTAAGAACACATCAACTATTTTTCAATTTAAAACTTTGATCATAAATCCATTTGTACTAGGGAAAAGTGGGAATCGAACCCAAGGTAAAGGGCCCCAAAAGTTCAAAAGTGACTAGTTGATTAATTATGGAATATATTCATTATATAATCAACTTAAAATATATTGGGGCTTCCAAAATTTCGGGGGCCTCTTCTATTGAACCACCCGAACCGAACGGGTGCTCGACATGGGCCTGATCCAACCCATATATTGGGGTTTGAAATATATAAATAGTTGAACCCGAATCTTGAAATCACTCGAAATCGATCATCAGACCCATATATTTGTGGTTCGGGCCGTGGGTCAACCCAACCCGCCCATTTGATAAGTAAAATTTTAATTCTACAATTATTATTAAAAAACCGGAATATGTAACAGTCTATCTATATATATATATATATAAATTTGGGTGAAAGTCTAATTAATTTCACCTATTAAATACATACAAATAAATCTAATATATATTTAATATTAGCTTAAAAAATAAAAAATTTGTTGTAGCTTATTAGTCATAGGTATAGTTCGATTCCATCCACTACAGAAAAACAGTGTCAATTTCGACACTTTTTATGACCAATCTCTACGCTTTATAGGGTCGCAAATTTGAATTTCGACGCTTTTAAAAAGCGTCGAAAATTCTTGCGTCGCGAATGGCAAGTGCCATTTTCGACGCTAAATTCTGTCGAAACCAATCTCGACGTCCTAGGGCATCGGAAATGGCATGTTATTTTCGATGCCATAAGGCGAAGGAAATGACATGCCAATTTCGACGCCCTAAAGCGTCGAAATTGGCATGTAATTTTTTTTAAAAAAAAATTAAAAATCTTATTTTTCTTCTTTCATCCTCTTTCATTACACATTAATTCAAATCCTTTAATTAACAAAAAAAAACATTAACACAAATCCAATAAAGCATTAGTCAAATGAATCAAGATCTTACATGAGTGAGTTAAAAGTAATATACATGACATATGTGGACTAAAAAAAAACAAGTACCACGAAGCATTTACAAGGCAACTCTTAGCCCGGCACAGATGAAACTACAAAATGAGAATACTACTAATCGCCCACATCTGGCTAAGTGTAGATGGGATTGACCCATGTGAATCTGACAGCAAGTAGGGCCTGAGATGAAGTGAGAGCAATGATAAATTAGATGAATCGAGACCACATCTGGCAAAGCTTCTAGTGGCTCGACCTTGAAATATAACTACTGCTGCACATCCAATTCCAATCGCTCACATCAAGCAACGGACACAAAGTCGTCGGCTGAATGCCTTTCACGTCACCTGAGGATTCAGGCAACGAACATCTCATCGCCTGAGACCTTGTTGCTTCAAGCCCGTGCCTCTGATCTACAAGTGACGTATAACCGTTTGTCCTTTGCCTGAGTAGTCTCAGGCGACGAACAACGCGTCCATTGCCTAAATATGGTCAACGCCCTCAAAAACGGTTTAAGTCATTCAAGCGACGAGGAGCGTTCGTTGCTTGAGTGTTGTAGCAACGAACATACTGTCGTTGCTTGAGTCTTGAAAAAGTTGTTTTCCAAGAGTTGCTTTGTTCGCTGTCTGGTCGTTCAAGCAACGAACATAATCTCGCTGCCTGAGCCCTAAAGGAGGTGTTTTCTAAATTGTAGCAACCGCATATGTTGCTTTGTTCCTTGCCTGGTTGTTCAAGTGACAAACATAATCTCGTTGCATGAGTCCTGAAGGAGGTGTTTTCCATATTGTAGCAATCGCAGGAGTCGCTTTGTTCGTTGCCTAGTCATTCAAGCGACGAACATAATTGTTTCCATATTGTGAGCTCTATTTTCTCCCTGTTGTTACGCACCAAATCATACATACATATTACACAACACATGTTTCTCAAACATTCACAAACACAAACATTCGCAATGGACGAAAAAGGGCATTCATTTGAGATTCATACGCAAGTCACATTCATAGATTTTGTTCGAGCAAAATATTCACAAAACGTCGTGTTCCGAAAAAACCCACAAACACAACAGTTTATTTTGTACTAGAAGTAGACAGATTTAGAAGCCAATCACTGTTGTTCAAAAGTAGAGCTCAAGAGTCAGAAGCTGAGTAGTTCTAGGATGAGAAATTCACATTCAAACCTTATGCATCAGTCGGGTGTGAAATACCCCAAAGTATTTTTGGGGATTTCGTTTTAAGAAAATATATATTTATATAAAAGTTCTTTTATTTTGAACTTAATAATGATTTTTGGAAGTTAAATGTATATAGAGTTTGTAACTATTTTGACACATTCATTTTTATTCGCTTATGTGAAATTTAATAAATAAGTTATTTATTTTAAGTCATATTATTTTAAAACAAGTTTGCATATTTTTATAAAGAGGGATTTATCGTTATAACTTATTTTAATTTCCGTAAAATATATATATGTAATATAAGGTGATAATAAACCATTGTTGCATAAAATAAAATGTATTTAAATTAAATATTTTATTACTTTAATATTTAAGATGTGTAGAATTTTAATAAATAAAATTTTCGGATAAATATATGTATATATGTATACATTATAAATAAGTAAAGGCTAAACCGGTTTTCTTTTGGGTTTACTTGAACCGAACCATCAAAAAAGAAAAGAAAATGTGTGAACCGGGTTCACTGAACCGCTTCTTCTTCAACCTCCCACTCCTGCGTTTCACTGTTGGAATTGGGTGAAATTTCACTCCCTCAAATCTCGCCCGAATCAAACCGTTTTTGTTTCTAGAATGTTCTACACTCGTTGAAGATGAGATTTATGTAACCAATTTGGAGATTCGGGCTAAAAACTCAACCGAACAAGCTTATCCCCAAATTCGAAAATCACCCCAATCCGCTCCAGTCAGGCCGAATCTCACCAAATTGAGGATCGGGATAGTGTTAAGAGTGATTATCTAAGCAATTTATGGATTTATTTTAATCAAATCCGTCCCCAAATCCTTCTCCTATAAATACCCCTTTCGGGATCACTTTCGAAGCACACCATCACCACTCCTCTCCATCTCCGAGCTCTCAACCTGTTCCATGGCATTCTAAACGCCTCTACCAACGTTTCCCTTCACAAACTTTTCACAAAAACATCCCGAATCCAAAACCCCCAAATTCGAGTCTCCTCGCCGGAGCCACCCTCGTCCACCCTCGTCCGCCGCTGCCGGAGCCACCAGCCGCCACCCGGAGGAGCGCTCAGTCACCACGAGTCCGTAGCCGCCAGCCTCGTGCGCCGCCGTGAGCCGTGCTGCCGCCAGTGCCTCGCCGAAGTGTCGCCGGAGTGTCGCCAACAAAAACCTGTTGGAGTGCTGTGTCGGGCTGTGTATTGGAGAAGGGTAATCGCATAAAACCTCCCATAATTCCGATTTTCGCAAAATATGCCCTTGTTCAGTTTTCTAAAATTCTAGATTCTAACCCGTATTTTTATGTGGGCATAAATTGCTTCCAATCTAGGCTACCCTTGCGCGCATTCGAAGGAATTAGAGTCCGACCAACCGTTTAAGTCAACGCTTGCAACTTAAAAATCGAGGCAAGTGACCTTCCGAGCTTTTCTGCTCATTTGGTGCCTTCGTGTCTTGTTGTTTTCTTTCCGTTGGAATGCTTGCCAAATTAATTAAAATAAATTACAATCCATCCGTCTTGTGTGATTTATTTACCGTTCAGTTTGAATTTGGCAAGTATAATTGGGTAATGTTATTATTCGACGCTATAAAATAATGACATAGATACCCACATTTTTATTAAAGCATGATTTATTTTGTTCTTTCATGCTAATTGGTTAAGAAAGGGATATGTTTATTTTATGTATCCATTATGTTTATTTCGTTGTGATCAATATTTTAAATAAGTAGTAACAATGTGAGGATTGTTTGTTGCGAGTGAAATTCAATTGAATCATAAATCCAAATCAATCAAAGTACAACGTATCAATCAACGAAAAGCAAATGTGAAATTTTAAAGTGAAATGTGAAATTGTAAAGTGAAGTGTTGGTAAAGTGTAGGTCGTGGCCGTTACTCCTCGGTCTTAAGGTTTCATGAAACCACACTTCCATGCGAGGTGTTACACAACCAATGGTTGTAGGTTGCTATCCACTATAGACAGAGTGGGACCGGTAGTAGTCGATAAAAAGATAAAAGATGTAAAATGCATATCATGTGAGTAAGTGAGTGAAGAGTAATGTACAAGTAACGAACATGGTTTGAACTAGGTATTGGGGGACACAAGATCAACCCTTAATCGACTGTCTCAGCCCGCGGTTTAAAACTCTCCGGAAGAGTCCTGCCCTCTGGGTCGATTTTGGGCCACATCGAGTACCTTTTGAACCAATACTTAGTTTAGACATTATAATAAAAACGTATTAATAATGTAATGGGTAGTAATCATGAATCGTTTCAAGCTATGTCATATTCCATCCTTAATCGGAATATGATTCCTAATACATCTTTTGTTACTCAATCCTTTTGGATTATCCGTGTCATAGGAGGGTCGGGTCACAAATAAGCCAATTCACTTCAAATATTCAAATCTCATTTGGATTTAATTCTTACCGTTTCATGGTCACTTGAATCCAAAGTTGTCTCTGCTTTCGTGCCGTCACTTGCTAGTTCTCGCGAACTAACCGTCCTTTGTTTGGATGGCTGGTTTCCACAGGTTTAGATAAAGCACTACAAGGTCGAAGGTCGGAAATGTGAGTCGGAATCATCTTAAAATGTTTTTATTATTTTACCGTTGTTTTGATTCAAGAGCCTCCTTTATCATTAGTGTATAAACGTTATCTTAGTTTTGCTATCGAGACATTGTAACGACATTATTGTAGATTTAATTATTTGTTTCACTTAAAGTCTTCCGCGATTTAATTGTAATTTATTTATGTATTTCTTATTATCATCTTGTTTATGGGAGCATGGTTGCATGTCCCTATAAGCCTCAGGTGGTTACAAAGACATTAAAGTCCGAGTAATCACTGGCGCTGTGACATTCCCTTGGGTGATAAAATGGGGTGTTACAGAAGGTGGTATCAGAGCTAAAGGTTTTTCTACAATGGTTTTCATGTCAGAACGGTTTTTGTAAAATGGATTTCATGTCAAAATTAATTTCTAAAATTATTATTTTTCGTGTCATTTCTTCTCCAATGGTTTTTCACTTCTTCAAAATTATTTCTATGTCCAAATTTTCAATGTTGAATTTGAATTTTGACCAAGATAATAAATAATACTAAAAAAAAGAGGTTTCATAAACTCCATTTATACCATTTTCAAACTTATTATGTGGATTTAAAGTTTTCCCAATCTATAGGTTTGAATCTCCTTTCAAGCTTCAAGTAAATTCGAAACTTTCTCAATCTCAAAACTTACAATACGGTTGTGTAAAGGTCTTTATAAAATATGGTTTGATTCCGACGTCCAATTAGACTCTCGGGTGCTTGGTTTAACCCTCCTCTTTTCCTCGTGGCAGATGGCCGCCCCTCGCCACTCTAACCTACCTAGGAACCCCGCACAGAATGAACTTACGGTGGATGAACTCGGTGTCCCATACCTGGCACCTATTAGGGTGGATGAAGATTCGGAGGAGGACCCTCAAGAAGTCGAGGACGCTTCTCCGAGGTCAGCTGGGGATACAACTGAGGAAGATTCGGAGGAGGACCCTCAGGAAGTCGAGGACGCTTCTCCGAGGTTAGCTGAGGAAAACACAGAGGAAGACCCACAGGAAGACGAGGATGCCCTTCTGATGGTAGCTGAGGAAAATTTGGAAGAAGAACCCCAAGGAGACGAGGAAGTCCTCCCGAATGTCAACGAAGCAGATCCCCAGGAGGGGGAAGAGCCACAAGAAGAGGATGAGAACGAAGCCGGGCACGGAGCGAACCCTCTTGTGGCAGGACATTCGGTAGTTGACACAGAATTTCTCCGCCATGTGCAGCTGCAGGCAAGGGGAGCAGTGCGCAATTTCTTGGATCAGGAAATAGCGGAAAGACGGAATAGGATCCAGATAATGAAAGCTCAACAGGCTGACCTGCAAGAGAGGTTGGCAAAGGAGAGAAGAGAGCAGACACTCCTTTACGAAGCTAAGCTAGACCTTCATCGTGGGGTAGTAAACCTTCACGAACACTTCGCAGCATCAAGAGCTCCTCAGTCTAGAAAGAGGTCGGCATCTGACAACCCAGGCGGAAGGGTTTTGCGTCGCTTCTTCTAGTTGCATCTTTCCCTTGTCATTCGTGTCGTTCTTTTTAACCTTAGTTCACTTTCCTATTTGTCGTACTCTCGTTGTTTTAGTGTTATCAAGTGGTTTCACAGACAGTGTTTGTTTTAGATTGGTTGCTATTATGAATAAAGTGTTAGTTATTTGATAATAATTGAGGTGCGCGGATATGTGAAACCATCGGGTAAAATTATTTTTGACTTCAAAGCCGTGGATTCATTTAATATTTGTGCGACAGGTCTTAAGTGGGGAGGTGCCCCAATATTCTAAGAAAGTGAGTGTGTGTGGTGTGTGAGAAACAATTAAACCAACTAAATTAAGCAAGTGCAGAGTGTGTGAGAAGATTAAAAGATTAAACCGTAATTAGTAGTGTGTGTATTCTGAGTCACGACATAGAGTATATCTTGCATATAGCTCTATTGTCGAGCAACCGAACTCTCAATGTGAAATTTGAATAAACAAATGATAAATTAAGAAAGATACTCGCGCCTATAACTCTTGTTAATCTACAAACAATGGGGTTCGAGGACAAAGAGGAAAGCTCACCGAAGGACCAGAGGACGCGAAGGACTAGAAGACGAAATCTACCACTCCTTGTATACGAGCCGGGGCATACTAGCTGCCACAATGGTTGCCATCGACGCCACCCGGGCCATTTGGTAACCTGGAAAAGGAAGCCAGATGGGGCAGAGACGAAAGCCAAGGGTAGACTAGATAGCCAGGTTTATGCAAGATCGTAGTGGTCTAACCGCGATAAAATCATGCTAACCTAATGCAAAATAATTAAAATTTAAAAATCTTACCATTGAGGAGTTCGGAAGGCAATGAGTTGATCCTGTATGCAACTCATTGCTTCACGTCGTTCAAAGAATAGTCAGAACTAAGTCAGGTATCTCCTTCGGCTTTTGAAAACTCCTTCGTATACCCTCTCATCCCTATTCCAACTCCGTTCGTTCTTTTCTTTAAGTTTCGGGACGAAACTTATTTTAAGTGGGGAGGAATGAAATACCCCAAAGTATTTTTGGGGATTTCGTTTTAAGAAAATATATATTTATATAAAAGTTCTTTTATTTTGAACTTAATAATGATTTTTGGAAGTTAAATGTATATAGAGTTTGTAACTATTTTGACACATTCATTTTTATTCGCTTATGTGAAATTTAATAAATAAGTTATTTATTTTAAGTCATATTATTTTAAAACAAGTTTGCATATTTTTATAAAGAGGGATTTATCGTTATAACTTATTTTAATTTCCGTAAAATATATATATGTAATATAAGGTGATAATAAACCATTGTTGCATAAAATAAAATGTATTTAAATTAAATATTTTATTACTTTAATATTTAAGATGTGTAGAATTTTAATAAATAAAATTTTCGGATAAATATATGTATATATGTATACATTATAAATAAGTAAAGGCTAAACCGGTTTTCTTTTGGGTTTACTTGAACCGAACCATCAAAAAAGAAAAGAAAATGTGTGAACCGGGTTCACTGAACCGCTTCTTCTTCAACCTCCCACTCCTGCGTTTCACTGTTGGAATTGGGTGAAATTTCACTCCCTCAAATCTCGCCCGAATCAAACCGTTTTTGTTTCTAGAATGTTCTACACTCGTTGAAGATGAGATTTATGTAATCAATTTGGAGATTCGGGCTAAAAACTCAACCGAACAAGCTTATCCCCAAATTCGAAAATCACCCCAATCCGCTCCAGTCAGGCCGAATCTCACCAAATTGAGGATCGGGATAGTGTTAAGAGTGATTATCTAAGCAATTTATGGATTTATTTTAATCAAATCCGTCCCCAAATCCTTCTCCTATAAATACCCCTTTCGGGATCACTTTCGAAGCACACCATCACCACTCCTCTCCATCTCCGAGCTCTCAACCTGTTCCATGGCATTCTAAACGCCTCTACCAACGTTTCCCTTCACAAACTTTTCACAAAAACATCCCGAATCCAAAACCCCCAAATTCGAGTCTCCTTGCCGGAGCCACCCTCGTCCACCCTCGTCCGCCGCTGCCGGAGCCACCAGCCGCCACCCGGAGGAGCGCTCAGTCACCACGAGTCCGTAGCCGCCAGCCTCGTGCGCCGCCGTGAGCCGTGCTGCCGCCAGTGCCTCGCCGAAGTGTCGCCGGAGTGTCGCCGACAAAAACCTGTTGGAGTGCTGTGTCGGGCTGTGTATTGGAGAAGGGTAATCGCATAAAACCTCCCATAATTCCGATTTTCGCAAAATATGCCCTTGTTCAGTTTTCTAAAATTCTAGATTCTAACCCGTATTTTTATGTGGGCATAAATTGCTTCCAATCTAGGCTACCCTTGCGCGCATTCGAAGGAATTAGAGTCCGACCAACCGTTTAAGTCAACGCTTGCAACTTCAAAATCGAGGCAAGTGACCTTCCGAGCTTTTCTGCTCATTTGGTGCCTTCGTGTCTTGTTGTTTTCTTTCCGTTGGAATGCTTGCCAAATTAATTAAAATAAATTACAATCCATCCGTCTTGTGTGATTTATTTACCGTTCAGTTTGAATTTGGCAAGTATAATTGGGTAATGTTATTATTCGACGCTATAAAATAATGACATAGATACCCACATTTTTATTAAAGCATGATTTATTTTGTTCTTTCATGCTAATTGGTTAAGAAAGGGATATGTTTATTTTATGTATCCATTATGTTTATTTCGTTGTGATCAATATTTTAAATAAGTAGTAACAATGTGAGGATTGTTTGTTGCGAGTGAAATTCAATTGAATCATAAATCCAAATCAATCAAAGTACAACGTATCAATCAACGAAAAGCAAATGTGAAATTTTAAAGTGAAATGTGAAATTGTAAAGTGAAGTGTTGGTAAAGTGTAGGTCGTGGCCGTTACTCCTCGGTCTTAAGGTTTCATGAAACCACACTTCCATGCGAGGTGTTACACAACCAATGGTTGTAGGTTGCTATCCACTATAGACAGAGTGGGACCGGTAGTAGTCGATAAAAAGATAAAAGATGTAAAATGCATATCATGTGAGTAAGTGAGTGAAGAGTAATGTACAAGTAACGAACATGGTTTGAACTAGGTATTGGGGGACACAAGATCAACCCTTAATCGACTGTCTCAGCCCGCGGTTTAAAACTCTCCGGAAGAGTCCTGCCCTCTGGGTCGATTTTGGGCCACATCGAGTACCTTTTGAACCAATACTTAGTTTAGACATTATAATAAAAACGTATTAATAATGTAATGGGTAGTAATCATGAATCGTTTCAAGCTATGTCATATTCCATCCTTAATCGGAATATGATTCCTAATACATCTTTTGTTACTCAATCCTTTTGGATTATCCGTGTCATAGGAGGGTCGGGTCACAAATAAGCCAATTCACTTCAAATATTCAAATCTCATTTGGATTTAATTCTTACCGTTTCATGGTCACTTGAATCCAAAGTTGTCTCTGCTTTCGTGCCGTCACTTGCTAGTTCTCGCGAACTAACCGTCCTTTGTTTGGATGGCTGGTTTCCACAGGTTTAGATAAAGCACTACAAGGTCGAAGGTCGGAAATGTGAGTCGGAATCATCTTAAAATGTTTTTATTATTTTACCGTTGTTTTGATTCAAGAGCCTCCTTTATCATTAGTGTATAAACGTTATCTTAGTTTTGCTATCGAGACATTGTAACGACATTATTGTAGATTTAATTATTTGTTTCACTTAAAGTCTTCCGCGATTTAATTGTAATTTATTTATGTATTTCTTATTATCATCTTGTTTATGGGAGCATGGTTGCATGTCCCTATAAGCCTCAGGTGGTTACAAAGACATTAAAGTCCGAGTAATCACTGGCGCTGTGACATTCCCTTGGGTGATAAAATGGGGTGTTACAGAAGGTGGTATCAGAGCTAAAGGTTTTTCTACAATGGTTTTCATGTCAGAACGGTTTTTGTAAAATGGATTTCATGTCAAAATTAATTTCTAAAATTATTATTTTTCGTGTCATTTCTTCTCCAATGGTTTTTCACTTCTTCAAAATTATTTCTATGTCCAAATTTTCAATGTTGAATTTGAATTTTGACCAAGATAATAAATAATACTAAAAAAAAGAGGTTTCATAAACTCCATTTATACCATTTTCAAACTTATTATGTGGATTTAAAGTTTTCCCAATCTATAGGTTTGAATCTCCTTTCAAGCTTCAAGTAAATTCGAAACTTTCTCAATCTCAAAACTTACAATACGGTTGTGTAAAGGTCTTTATAAAATATGGTTTGATTCCGACGTCCAATTAGACTCTCGGGTGCTTGGTTTAACCCTCCTCTTTTCCTCGTGGCAGATGGCCGCCCCTCGCCACTCTAACCTACCTAGGAACCCCGCACAGAATGAACTTACGGTGGATGAACTCGGTGTCCCATACCTGGCACCTATTAGGGTGGATGAAGATTCGGAGGAGGACCCTCAAGAAGTCGAGGACGCTTCTCCGAGGTCAGCTGGGGATACAACTGAGGAAGATTCGGAGGAGGACCCTCAGGAAGTCGAGGACGCTTCTCCGAGGTTAGCTGAGGAAAACACAGAGGAAGACCCACAGGAAGACGAGGATGCCCTTCTGATGGTAGCTGAGGAAAATTTGGAAGAAGAACCCCAAGGAGACGAGGAAGTCCTCCCGAATGTCAACGAAGCAGATCCCCAGGAGGGGGAAGAGCCACAAGAAGAGGATGAGAACGAAGCCGGGCACGGAGCGAACCCTCTTGTGGCAGGACATTCGGTAGTTGACACAGAATTTCTCCGCCATGTGCAGCTGCAGGCAAGGGGAGCAGTGCGCAATTTCTTGGATCAGGAAATAGCGGAAAGACGGAATAGGATCCAGATAATGAAAGCTCAACAGGCTGACCTGCAAGAGAGGTTGGCAAAGGAGAGAAGAGAGCAGACACTCCTTTACGAAGCTAAGCTAGACCTTCATCGTGGGGTAGTAAACCTTCACGAACACTTCGCAGCATCAAGAGCTCCTCAGTCTAGAAAGAGGTCGGCATCTGACAACCCAGGCGGAAGGGTTTTGCGTCGCTTCTTCTAGTTGCATCTTTCCCTTGTCATTCGTGTCGTTCTTTTTAACCTTAGTTCACTTTCCTATTTGTCGTACTCTCGTTGTTTTAGTGTTATCAAGTGGTTTCACAGACAGTGTTTGTTTTAGATTGGTTGCTATTATGAATAAAGTGTTAGTTATTTGATAATAATTGAGGTGCGCGGATATGTGAAACCATCGGGTAAAATTATTTTTGACTTCAAAGCCGTGGATTCATTTAATATTTGTGCGACAGGTCTTAAGTGGGGAGGTGCCCCAATATTCTAAGAAAGTGAGTGTGTGTGGTGTGTGAGAAACAATTAAACCAACTAAATTAAGCAAGTGCAGAGTGTGTGAGAAGATTAAAAGATTAAACCGTAATTAGTAGTGTGTGTATTCTGAGTCACGACATAGAGTATATCTTGCATATAGCTCTATTGTCGAGCAACCGAACTCTCAATGTGAAATTTGAATAAACAAATGATAAATTAAGAAAGATACTCGCGCCTATAACTCTTGTTAATCTACAAACAATGGGGTTCGAGGACAAAGAGGAAAGCTCACCGAAGGACCAGAGGACGCGAAGGACTAGAAGACGAAATCTACCACTCCTTGTATACGAGCCGGGGCATACTAGCTGCCACAATGGTTGCCATCGACGCCACCCGGGCCATTTGGTAACCTGGAAAAGGAAGCCAGATGGGGCAGAGACGAAAGCCAAGGGTAGACTAGATAGCCAGGTTTATGCAAGATCGTAGTGGTCTAACCGCGATAAAATCATGCTAACCTAATGCAAAATAATTAAAATTTAAAAATCTTACCATTGAGGAGTTCGGAAGGCAATGAGTTGATCCTGTATGCAACTCATTGCTTCACGTCGTTCAAAGAATAGTCAGAACTAAGTCAGGTATCTCCTTCGGCTTTTGAAAACTCCTTCGTATACCCTCTCATCCCTATTCCAACTCCGTTCGTTCTTTTCTTTAAGTTTCGGGACGAAACTTATTTTAAGTGGGGAGGAATGAAATACCCCAAAGTATTTTTGGGGATTTCGTTTTAAGAAAATATATATTTATATAAAAGTTCTTTTATTTTGAACTTAATAATGATTTTTGGAAGTTAAATGTATATAGAGTTTGTAACTATTTTGACACATTCATTTTTATTCGCTTATGTGAAATTTAATAAATAAGTTATTTATTTTAAGTCATATTATTTTAAAACAAGTTTGCATATTTTTATAAAGAGGGATTTATCGTTATAACTTATTTTAATTTCCGTAAAATATATATATGTAATATAAGGTGATAATAAACCATTGTTGCATAAAATAAAATGTATTTAAATTAAATATTTTATTACTTTAATATTTAAGATGTGTAGAATTTTAATAAATAAAATTTTCGGATAAATATATGTATATATGTATACATTATAAATAAGTAAAGGCTAAACCGGTTTTCTTTTGGGTTTACTTGAACCGAACCATCAAAAAAGAAAAGAAAATGTGTGAACCGGGTTCACTGAACCGCTTCTTCTTCAACCTCCCACTCCTGCGTTTCACTGTTGGAATTGGGTGAAATTTCACTCCCTCAAATCTCGCCCGAATCAAACCGTTTTTGTTTCTAGAATGTTCTACACTCGTTGAAGATGAGATTTATGTAATCAATTTGGAGATTCGGGCTAAAAACTCAACCGAACAAGCTTATCCCCAAATTCGAAAATCACCCCAATCCGCTCCAGTCAGGCCGAATCTCACCAAATTGAGGATCGGGATAGTGTTAAGAGTGATTATCTAAGCAATTTATGGATTTATTTTAATCAAATCCGTCCCCAAATCCTTCTCCTATAAATACCCCTTTCGGGATCACTTTCGAAGCACACCATCACCACTCCTCTCCATCTCCGAGCTCTCAACCTGTTCCATGGCATTCTAAACGCCTCTACCAACGTTTCCCTTCACAAACTTTTCACAAAAACATCCCGAATCCAAAACCCCCAAATTCGAGTCTCCTTGCCGGAGCCACCCTCGTCCACCCTCGTCCGCCGCTGCCGGAGCCACCAGCCGCCACCCGGAGGAGCGCTCAGTCACCACGAGTCCGTAGCCGCCAGCCTCGTGCGCCGCCGTGAGCCGTGCTGCCGCCAGTGCCTCGCCGAAGTGTCGCCGGAGTGTCGCCGACAAAAACCTGTTGGAGTGCTGTGTCGGGCTGTGTATTGGAGAAGGGTAATCGCATAAAACCTCCCATAATTCCGATTTTCGCAAAATATGCCCTTGTTCAGTTTTCTAAAATTCTAGATTCTAACCCGTATTTTTATGTGGGCATAAATTGCTTCCAATCTAGGCTACCCTTGCGCGCATTCGAAGGAATTAGAGTCCGACCAACCGTTTAAGTCAACGCTTGCAACTTAAAAATCGAGGCAAGTGACCTTCCGAGCTTTTCTGCTCATTTGGTGCCTTCGTGTCTTGTTGTTTTCTTTCCGTTGGAATGCTTGCCAAATTAATTAAAATAAATTACAATCCATCCGTCTTGTGTGATTTATTTACCGTTCAGTTTGAATTTGGCAAGTATAATTGGGTAATGTTATTATTCGACGCTATAAAATAATGACATAGATACCCACATTTTTATTAAAGCATGATTTATTTTGTTCTTTCATGCTAATTGGTTAAGAAAGGGATATGTTTATTTTATGTATCCATTATGTTTATTTCGTTGTGATCAATATTTTAAATAAGTAGTAACAATGTGAGGATTGTTTGTTGCGAGTGAAATTCAATTGAATCATAAATCCAAATCAATCAAAGTACAACGTATCAATCAACGAAAAGCAAATGTGAAATTTTAAAGTGAAATGTGAAATTGTAAAGTGAAGTGTTGGTAAAGTGTAGGTCGTGGCCGTTACTCCTCGGTCTTAAGGTTTCATGAAACCACACTTCCATGCGAGGTGTTACACAACCAATGGTTGTAGGTTGCTATCCACTATAGACAGAGTGGGACCGGTAGTAGTCGATAAAAAGATAAAAGATGTAAAATGCATATCATGTGAGTAAGTGAGTGAAGAGTAATGTACAAGTAACGAACATGGTTTGAACTAGGTATTGGGGGACACAAGATCAACCCTTAATCGACTGTCTCAGCCCGCGGTTTAAAACTCTCCGGAAGAGTCCTGCCCTCTGGGTCGATTTTGGGCCACATCGAGTACCTTTTGAACCAATACTTAGTTTAGACATTATAATAAAAACGTATTAATAATGTAATGGGTAGTAATCATGAATCGTTTCAAGCTATGTCATATTCCATCCTTAATCGGAATATGATTCCTAATACATCTTTTGTTACTCAATCCTTTTGGATTATCCGTGTCATAGGAGGGTCGGGTCACAAATAAGCCAATTCACTTCAAATATTCAAATCTCATTTGGATTTAATTCTTACCGTTTCATGGTCACTTGAATCCAAAGTTGTCTCTGCTTTCGTGCCGTCACTTGCTAGTTCTCGCGAACTAACCGTCCTTTGTTTGGATGGCTGGTTTCCACAGGTTTAGATAAAGCACTACAAGGTCGAAGGTCGGAAATGTGAGTCGGAATCATCTTAAAATGTTTTTATTATTTTACCGTTGTTTTGATTCAAGAGCCTCCTTTATCATTAGTGTATAAACGTTATCTTAGTTTTGCTATCGAGACATTGTAACGACATTATTGTAGATTTAATTATTTGTTTCACTTAAAGTCTTCCGCGATTTAATTGTAATTTATTTATGTATTTCTTATTATCATCTTGTTTATGGGAGCATGGTTGCATGTCCCTATAAGCCTCAGGTGGTTACAAAGACATTAAAGTCCGAGTAATCACTGGCGCTGTGACATTCCCTTGGGTGATAAAATGGGGTGTTACAGAAGGTGGTATCAGAGCTAAAGGTTTTTCTACAATGGTTTTCATGTCAGAACGGTTTTTGTAAAATGGATTTCATGTCAAAATTAATTTCTAAAATTATTATTTTTCGTGTCATTTCTTCTCCAATGGTTTTTCACTTCTTCAAAATTATTTCTATGTCCAAATTTTCAATGTTGAATTTGAATTTTGACCAAGATAATAAATAATACTAAAAAAAAGAGGTTTCATAAACTCCATTTATACCATTTTCAAACTTATTATGTGGATTTAAAGTTTTCCCAATCTATAGGTTTGAATCTCCTTTCAAGCTTCAAGTAAATTCGAAACTTTCTCAATCTCAAAACTTACAATACGGTTGTGTAAAGGTCTTTATAAAATATGGTTTGATTCCGACGTCCAATTAGACTCTCGGGTGCTTGGTTTAACCCTCCTCTTTTCCTCGTGGCAGATGGCCGCCCCTCGCCACTCTAACCTACCTAGGAACCCCGCACAGAATGAACTTACGGTGGATGAACTCGGTGTCCCATACCTGGCACCTATTAGGGTGGATGAAGATTCGGAGGAGGACCCTCAAGAAGTCGAGGACGCTTCTCCGAGGTCAGCTGGGGATACAACTGAGGAAGATTCGGAGGAGGACCCTCAGGAAGTCGAGGACGCTTCTCCGAGGTTAGCTGAGGAAAACACAGAGGAAGACCCACAGGAAGACGAGGATGCCCTTCTGATGGTAGCTGAGGAAAATTTGGAAGAAGAACCCCAAGGAGACGAGGAAGTCCTCCCGAATGTCAACGAAGCAGATCCCCAGGAGGGGGAAGAGCCACAAGAAGAGGATGAGAACGAAGCCGGGCACGGAGCGAACCCTCTTGTGGCAGGACATTCGGTAGTTGACACAGAATTTCTCCGCCATGTGCAGCTGCAGGCAAGGGGAGCAGTGCGCAATTTCTTGGATCAGGAAATAGCGGAAAGACGGAATAGGATCCAGATAATGAAAGCTCAACAGGCTGACCTGCAAGAGAGGTTGGCAAAGGAGAGAAGAGAGCAGACACTCCTTTACGAAGCTAAGCTAGACCTTCATCGTGGGGTAGTAAACCTTCACGAACACTTCGCAGCATCAAGAGCTCCTCAGTCTAGAAAGAGGTCGGCATCTGACAACCCAGGCGGAAGGGTTTTGCGTCGCTTCTTCTAGTTGCATCTTTCCCTTGTCATTCGTGTCGTTCTTTTTAACCTTAGTTCACTTTCCTATTTGTCGTACTCTCGTTGTTTTAGTGTTATCAAGTGGTTTCACAGACAGTGTTTGTTTTAGATTGGTTGCTATTATGAATAAAGTGTTAGTTATTTGATAATAATTGAGGTGCGCGGATATGTGAAACCATCGGGTAAAATTATTTTTGACTTCAAAGCCGTGGATTCATTTAATATTTGTGCGACAGGTCTTAAGTGGGGAGGTGCCCCAATATTCTAAGAAAGTGAGTGTGTGTGGTGTGTGAGAAACAATTAAACCAACTAAATTAAGCAAGTGCAGAGTGTGTGAGAAGATTAAAAGATTAAACCGTAATTAGTAGTGTGTGTATTCTGAGTCACGACATAGAGTATATCTTGCATATAGCTCTATTGTCGAGCAACCGAACTCTCAATGTGAAATTTGAATAAACAAATGATAAATTAAGAAAGATACTCGCGCCTATAACTCTTGTTAATCTACAAACAATGGGGTTCGAGGACAAAGAGGAAAGCTCACCGAAGGACCAGAGGACGCGAAGGACTAGAAGACGAAATCTACCACTCCTTGTATACGAGCCGGGGCATACTAGCTGCCACAATGGTTGCCATCGACGCCACCCGGGCCATTTGGTAACCTGGAAAAGGAAGCCAGATGGGGCAGAGACGAAAGCCAAGGGTAGACTAGATAGCCAGGTTTATGCAAGATCGTAGTGGTCTAACCGCGATAAAATCATGCTAACCTAATGCAAAATAATTAAAATTTAAAAATCTTACCATTGAGGAGTTCGGAAGGCAATGAGTTGATCCTGTATGCAACTCATTGCTTCACGTCGTTCAAAGAATAGTCAGAACTAAGTCAGGTATCTCCTTCGGCTTTTGAAAACTCCTTCGTATACCCTCTCATCCCTATTCCAACTCCGTTCGTTCTTTTCTTTAAGTTTCGGGACGAAACTTATTTTAAGTGGGGAGGAATGAAATACCCCAAAGTATTTTTGGGGATTTCGTTTTAAGAAAATATATATTTATATAAAAGTTCTTTTATTTTGAACTTAATAATGATTTTTGGAAGTTAAATGTATATAGAGTTTGTAACTATTTTGACACATTCATTTTTATTCGCTTATGTGAAATTTAATAAATAAGTTATTTATTTTAAGTCATATTATTTTAAAACAAGTTTGCATATTTTTATAAAGAGGGATTTATCGTTATAACTTATTTTAATTTCCGTAAAATATATATATATGTAATATAAGGTGATAATAAACCATTGTTGCATAAAATAAAATGTATTTAAATTAAATATTTTATTACTTTAATATTTAAGATGTGTAGAATTTTAATAAATAAAATTTTCGGATAAATATATGTATATATGTATACATTATAAATAAGTAAAGGCTAAACCGGTTTTCTTTTGGGTTTACTTGAACCGAACCATCAAAAAAGAAAAGAAAATGTGTGAACCGGGTTCACTGAACCGCTTCTTCTTCAACCTCCCACTCCTGCGTTTCACTGTTGGAATTGGGTGAAATTTCACTCCCTCAAATCTCGCCCGAATCAAACCGTTTTTGTTTCTAGAATGTTCTACACTCGTTGAAGATGAGATTTATGTAATCAATTTGGAGATTCGGGCTAAAAACTCAACCGAACAAGCTTATCCCCAAATTCGAAAATCACCCCAATCCGCTCCAGTCAGGCCGAATCTCACCAAATTGAGGATCGGGATAGTGTTAAGAGTGATTATCTAAGCAATTTATGGATTTATTTTAATCAAATCCGTCCCCAAATCCTTCTCCAATAAATACCCCTTTCGGGATCACTTTCGAAGCACACCATCACCACTCCTCTCCATCTCCGAGCTCTCAACCTGTTCCATGGCATTCTAAACGCCTCTACCAACGTTTCCCTTCACAAACTTTTCACAAAAACATCCCGAATCCAAAACCCCCAAATTCGAGTCTCCTCGCCGGAGCCACCCTCGTCCACCCTCGTCCGCCGCTGCCGGAGCCACCAGCCGCCACCCGGAGGAGCGCTCAGTCACCACGAGTCCGTAGCCGCCAGCCTCGTGCGCCGCCGTGAGCCGTGCTGCCGCCAGTGCCTCGCCGAAGTGTCGCCGGAGTGTCGCCGACAAAAACCTATTGGAGTGCTGTGTCGGGCTGTGTATTGGAGAAGGGTAATCGCATAAAACCTCCCATAATTCCGATTTTCGCAAAATATGCCCTTGTTCAGTTTTCTAAAATTCTAGATTCTAACCCGTATTTTTATGTGGGCATAAATTGCTTCCAATCTAGGCTACCCTTGCGCGCATTCGAAGGAATTAGAGTCCGACCAACCGTTTAAGTCAACGCTTGCAACTTAAAAATCGAGGCAAGTGACCTTCCGAGCTTTTCTGCTCATTTGGTGCCTTCGTGTCTTGTTGTTTTCTTTCCGTTGGAATGCTTGCCAAATTAATTAAAATAAATTACAATCCATCCGTCTTGTGTGATTTATTTACCGTTCAGTTTGAATTTGGCAAGTATAATTGGGTAATGTTATTATTCGACGCTATAAAATAATGACATAGATACCCACATTTTTATTAAAGCATGATTTATTTTGTTCTTTCATGCTAATTGGTTAAGAAAGGGATATGTTTATTTTATGTATCCATTATGTTTATTTCGTTGTGATCAATATTTTAAATAAGTAGTAACAATGTGAGGATTGTTTGTTGCGAGTGAAATTCAATTGAATCATAAATCCAAATCAATCAAAGTACAACGTATCAATCAACGAAAAGCAAATGTGAAATTTTAAAGTGAAATGTGAAATTGTAAAGTGAAGTGTTGGTAAAGTGTAGGTCGTGGCCGTTACTCCTCGGTCTTAAGGTTTCATGAAACCACACTTCCATGCGAGGTGTTACACAACCAATGGTTGTAGGTTGCTATCCACTATAGACAGAGTGGGACCGGTAGTAGTCGATAAAAAGATAAAAGATGTAAAATGCATATCATGTGAGTAAGTGAGTGAAGAGTAATGTATAAGTAACGAACATGGTTTGAACTAGGTATTGGGGGACACAAGATCAACCCTTAATCGACTGTCTCAGCCCGCGGTTTAAAACTCTCCGGAAGAGTCCTGCCCTCTGGGTCGATTTTGGGCCACATCGAGTACCTTTTGAACCAATACTTAGTTTAGACATTATAATAAAAACGTATTAATAATGTAATAGGTAGTAATCATGAATCGTTTCAAGCTATGTCATATTCCATCCTTAATCGGAATATGATTCCTAATACATCTTTTGTTACTCAATCCTTTTGGATTATCCGTGTCATAGGAGGGTCGGGTCACAAATAAGCCAATTCACTTCAAATATTCAAATCTCATTTGGATTTAATTCTTACCGTTTCATGGTCACTTGAATCCAAAGTTGTCTCTGCTTTCGTGCCGTCACTTGCTAGTTCTCGCGAACTAACCGTCCTTTGTTTGGATGGCTGGTTTCCACAGGTTTAGATAAAGCACTACAAGGTCGAAGGTCGGAAATGTGAGTCGGAATCATCTTAAAATGTTTTTATTATTTTACCGTTGTTTTGATTCAAGAGCCTCCTTTATCATTAGTGTATAAACGTTATCTTAGTTTTGCTATCGAGACATTGTAACGACATTATTGTAGATTTAATTATTTGTTTCACTTAAAGTCTTCCGCGATTTAATTGTAATTTATTTATGTATTTCTTATTATCATCTTGTTTATGGGAGCATGGTTGCATGTCCCTATAAGCCTCAGGTGGTTACAAAGACATTAAAGTCCGAGTAATCACTGGCGCTGTGACATTCCCTTGGGTGATAAAATGGGGTGTTACAGGGTGAGGGTTGTGTTGGTCATACGAAGAGCGAGATTGCTTGTCTGCAACTAGGCTCTGCACTACATTCTCCAACGCAGAAAGGCAAGATAGAGGTTCATCAGTGTAAATGCCCGGATTTTTAAATAATAAATTTCAATAAATAATATAAATGGATTTAAGTCGAAAAAAAATAATAAGATAAAATAAAATAAAAATTCGGATATTTCAAGAAAAACTCGTCCTTAATTTCCTAAATCGAAATTGAAATCCTTAAAACAAGCTCCGACATTAATAAATTAAAATTTAAAATATGTTTTATTCCGCGTGCTTATGCGAAAATTGAGTATAGTATTCGGAGTTCATTATTAACCTCGGGTTTGAAATTTGAAGATCGTTTGAGTTTAGTCGGGATTTATCGGGTGAGCGGGTTTCGAGTCTATTCCGCTATTTTAATTTCTTTGAGTGGGACCATGTCATTTCTTATTTTCTTTCCCTTCTCTCCTCCTATTCCCAGCTCACTCAATTTTGTCCTATTGCTCACTTTCTCTAAAGGCACCAGCATTCCCACGCCTAATACTGGTCCCCTTCCCTCCTTCTTTCGGTTCCTAGAGGCAACCCCTCCCTTGATAGTGCAGTGCAGCAGCAGCTTGGAGACAAATCGACAGATCAATTGTCCTTTGATTCCCCCTCTCTATCTCTCATTGATTTGAAAATAAGCCTGGGATTCCCCATCTAATTCAAAGCTCAATTTCCTCCTCCTCTTATCGAAACACCTTCAAACAAAATTCCTAGGCCACCTCTTCCTCGTCCTGGCCCACAGATCCGCCATACCGCCGCCCCTGTTCTTTTGTTCGAAGATCAGCCCCCATACAAATACTTCTCCTCCTTCGAGCTCGAGCCATCTTCCCCTATGTTCCGGGAGCTCCGAGCATTGAACGCCCACCGATTACCTTGAGCAACAGCGAGCCCAGAAGCCGAGCATCTGTCGAGCCGCCTTCGTCCCCGAGTTCCGCCTTCCTCTTCCAACCGATATCGAGCCGAGAGCAACCCCAGAAGCCAGCAGCGTACCCGGAGCACCGCCGGCGCCGCCACCGGAGCCCCGGAGCAGCCCATTCCTTCACCGCCTTCCCTGTTTTTCGAGTTACGCGCGGTGAGGCTCTTATCTCTCTCCTTTCACTCCCTTCCACCCTAAACCTGGGTAAAGTTCCGTCTTTGAGCAATTTCCCTCCCTGCTAGGCCGATTCCGGTGACAATCCACCACTAGTGAAGCTCCGACGACATTCCGGCGAAGACTTCGGCCTCCCTCGGTGAGCCTCTCTTTCCTCCCCTCCTTTTGTGTCGTTTTGATGGGTTGTGTTTCTGGGTACCGGGAGAGGTTATGTGGGTTAAGTCGGGTGAGAACCGCCGGCGAGGAACCCCTCCCCTTCTCCTTCTTCTTCTTCCGCCGCGTTCCGCCGGGGGCCTGGACTCCTCTTTTTCTTTCCCCGTTTCCCTTTGTCTGTGACCGAGAGCTCTGACCTGATTCGGGAAGGTGATGGATGATGTTGGGCCTATTATTTCCGGGTTTGGGGCTTCAATGGGTCTGGATCCGGCCCCCTTCTCTTTTCTTTCCTTTGGGCGGGTTTGGACCCCTGGAGCCTTTGGGTTATACCATTTAAGCCTTTGGGTTGGGCCTAATTCCTTATTTCTCTCTTTGGGCCTATTCTTTTCGGGTTGGGCTGCTGGGTTTGGATTTATTGGTTAATTGTTATGATATGTTATGTGTTATGTTACTTATAGATATGCTATATTATATGCTAAGTAATAAATCTTGGTTTAACATTATTCGTATTATTAGTCATATTATGTTTTTATGGAAATATATTTTCTGATTTTTAAAAATAATGTTATTGGGATGAGTATTTGAGATGACTTGTTGATTTTGGATTTAAATAGAGATTTTGAAAATAGATTTAACTTGAGGCGTTATGTTAATTATATGTTGTTGATAAAGTATTTTCTATGAGGGTTTCAAGTTCTCGGAAATATCTCTTGAATAATTTATTGTTGGAAAACCAAAATGCCGGAACATTTTGATAAGACCAGATTTTGGGTTGACTTAGAAATTTGATATTTCCCCTTGATTTGGACAAGTATGATTTTGAGGTATTGGTTTTAAGTTTTAAATGTTTGATGCCGGGATCTTTGTCTTGACTTGATGATGTTGGTTTTGAGAAGGAAATTGGAAGAATGATTTTGGTTGATGTTGATCATATCGGAATGATTTTGGACAACGGTTTTACTATCGATGGGTTTTAAGGATGATGAGATCTTGGGTTCGTATGTATGAATGTTGGTCTGGTAGCTTACGGAATTGACTTGATGATAGGTGTGTATTGCTTTTGGACTTGCATTTGGGCCCTTGCTTGTATTATCCTGCTGTTCTGCATCTTCAGGTAAGTTCCCTAGGGGGCTTACTCAGGTTGGACATTCATGCCTGTTGTTGCATTTTATGTTAGGTGTTGCATATGCATAAAAGCATGCCATGTAGTATCATGTTTAGGTTGCACTAATTGATTGAGCATCTGTTTACTTTATGCGTTTGAAACAGAACGGTCGTTATCTGTGATAGTCCTAGAGTCTTTGCTAGGGTCATAGGGTAGCCCAGCCTCATCGGGTACCTGAGTCAATCGAGTCATGACTTCCTTATATTATGCCTGCGGGCTTTATTGTGGAGCGGATTAGGCATGCGTGCCCCCCGATTATGAATGAATGCATTCACGAGCTGGTCAGTCTCCACCTATCGGAAGGGGTGGAGGTAGGAGAGGGATATGCCACTTGACATTGTCTTGGGCCCCTTTACAGTATTTCTGCACATTATTATGAACTAGGAGCATGCTATTGTGTTTGAATTTCGTACTGCATTAGAGCATCTTTATTAGGTATAGCACATACTATGTGGCCTCAGCGAGGACTGTCGGTCCCGCATGAGTGGCTCGATCTGACTCCTTTCCCCGTTCTTCTTTTAAAGGTATTTCTGCAGATCTTGTTTGCTCCATGCTTATGTGACGGGAAACCCTTGGGCGAATCAAAGAACATAGCAAATATTCTAACCTGGTAAAATGGTAATCACTCGCTTATGATTTGGTTTTGACCCGGCTTTGTCGTGGCATTTGTATCTTAACCTTGCTTCCGCTTTACTTTCATTTGAATTGAATTCCGCGACATAGTCTTAGGACAAGTTAAGGGTACCCAACGGCCCTTCGAGGTTTTTAGGGTTTGAAATCCCTCTTTCTACTAATCGAAAAATGAGTTTGAAACCTCGACCCGTACCTGGATTGCAAGATCCGAACAAGGGGTTTTATCCCTTGAAACGTAACCCGGAAATCATAATTCTGGGCCGTTACATTCAGCCTGCTCCTTGGCCACCCTTGCCTCCTCCCGAGCCTTAGCAACAGCCTCCTCAGCCTTTGCGGCTTTCTCCCGCAGTTCCCTCCTCTCTTCAGAGGCTGCAGCAGCCCATGGCCCTCTTTTTGGGGATCTCCGGTGAATGCCTCTCAATCCTACATAATCACCATGCAAATATGAGTGCATGATGCTAAAAAAAAAAGGCTCTGATGCTAAAGATAAAAAGGTAGAAAAAGAAGAAATTATAAGTTTGTGTACAGTTTATACTAACTTATGAGTTATGATAAGTTATAGAAAACACTTTATTACAAGTTTGTATACAATATTAAAATCTAATACTTATATTATGAGTATTAGAAATTATCAGTTATAACTGATACATATCAGCTGATATCCTACTCTAAGTTTGTATACAGTTTTTTTTATATTATAACAGATAAATATCACCTGAGTAACAATTATCAATATTTATATAACCGACATTTATAACTAATATTTATAATTGATATTTAAAGTGATAATTTAAAGGAAAAAAGATAACTCAATAAGTAACATAAGTTAGTAATAGTTAGGATATGTTTTTTATTATAAGTTTGTATGCAGTATTAAAATAAAAGATATTTATAAGTTTCTTGAGAGTATTTTTATTTTAATTTCCAATCAAGTTTTATCTTCATTTGTCATCAAGGTTTTATAGCCATACAGTGTTATTATAAGTTTTTATAGTTTTTATGTTAAATTTTAATCAAGTTTTTATAGTTATATAGTGTTATTATAAGTGTTTATAGTGATAGAGTGTTTTTATAGTTATGAAGGGTATAGGGTTTTTGTAAGAGATAATGATTCATTCTAGTTATCCAGTGTCTTTTTATTCACTTCTAATCATGTTATAAGTTATAATAAAACCACATTCATGTAGTTATATTATAGTGTTTTTATGAGATATGATAATTTATCCAGAATTCATAGTCAACTAGAAGTTTTTATATGACATTGTAATTTGTAAGTTATTATAAGTATTTATAGTTATCAAGTGTTTTTATTTTAATTTGTAATCATGTTTTTATAGTTTTACAGTGTTATGATAATTTATCCACAATTACAGTGTTATGATACTCTAGTTTTTATATTCTTACAGTTTTTATAAGATATGATAATTTATCCACAATTACAGTGTTATGATACTCCAGTTTTTATATTCTTAGAGTTTTTATATGATATGATCATTTATCCAAAATCATGTTTTCATAGTTATTCAGTGTTATTATTGAACTATAGAAGAATCTCATGTACTTGAACATGAATACATATTGAAATATAGAAGAATCTCATATAATGAGCCAATAAACATGTATAAATACTGAACTATATAAAAATCTCGTATAAAAAGCCAAGAAACATGCACAAAGGCGATAACCGACTCAAAATTTGTAAAGCAATCAATTTGTGTGCCTATGTTTGGCTATGTAGATTAACTAAATGTTCAAGCCTTAACTAAAAAAAAAGCAAAAAGAAATATGTAAAGCAATCAATTTGTGTGCCTAGTTAGGTCTTTGTCTTGAATTATGTTCCACGGTCTTATTTGCAAACATCTGGGCTTTCACAAAATAGCATCTAACCTTATATATATATTTATTGACATGTATAGAACCTTATAGTTATAAAAATTTAACCACTTAAACTTTTTACAATCAGAGTGAAACTTGAATTAGAATGAGTACATACCTTAGCTTTGAGGTCAAATTCGAGTGAAGGGCACTGAAATGCTTGAACTTGATGGAGATCGACAAGCTGGATAAAAGAAACAAATGACATACTTTAACACCAATGAACACCATGAAATTGATGGAGGCAAGCTAGATAAGAAACAAATGGCATACCTGTTGAAATTGAAACTTTCAAAAATCAAAACCATAAATATCAAGGATGAGGAGGATAAGAGTTGTGGAAGGGTTGAAAAAGTTGCAAAGAATTATGCAATTGAGCTATTCATTGCAGAGACTGCTATGACAATGGAAAATGTGAGGACTCTAAATAAATTTGATAACAAGTAAAATATTAATTATTTTTTTTACACAAGAAGTAGAAAAGGAATTCTAAATAAATTGTATAAAAAATTGAAATACTAAGCAAATGAATTCGGTCTATCAAAACACACTATCATTTGCTACACAAGAATGCATCAGCTAGTTGCTGTCATAAATCAAGACAAAAAGCATCAGCTAGTTGGTCCAACAGTAAAAATATGCTATCATCACATTGAGGGACTTGAGTAGCAAATATTTGAGGAGCCAAAGAAAGTGCAAGCTCGTTTCCATTCTTTCACACACTACTTATCCGAATTTATTTAGCAACAAAGCTCTAACACACTAACAAATGCAAGAAACCTAGCATAAGACTAAAGGTATAAAGACAATGAGTAAGTGCAAGCTCAGTTCCAAGTTAAAGGTATAAAGACAATGAGCCCAAAGAAAGTGCAAGCTCAGTTCCAAGTTACTGATTCATGAAAATCAAACTAGAAGATGTTTTTTTGGGTCAATTAGAATGATTATATAGATATGAAAAAACAATGAGTAAGTGCAAACCATTCCAACCCAATTACACAAGTAACTTATTAAAATTATCTCAGTTGCTGAATGTTTCCACTTGCTAATCATAAGATTAAAGATATAAAGAGCATATAAGCATAAGTTCTCAATTTAATATACCTTGTGATAATAGCTACCTATTAGAAATGTCATAAAAACAGAAAAACACAAACATAAAAATCGGTACTAAGAAATCAGTGCAATAAGAGCCTATCCATCGTGATTTTTCAACCATGTTTAACCCAATTCAACATCTATCAACATTTTCCTTTGATTTCTTCACTAGTACAAAACAGAGATTTTATTGCATAATTATTTATGCCGGATGTTCAATTTGCGAAATAAAAACCTTAAAATTGTTTTATTTTATTCTCTTAAATACTGAAAATTAAATATATGCCGGATATTGCAATTTATGTCCGGCATAAATGACAACGAAATATTAAAAGACCCTAGTTATTTATGCCGGGCGTGTCAAATTTTTCATCCGGCATATATAATATGGGAATCCGGCATAAAAAGACTAATAAAATTACCTAAACATTGTTTATACCAAATATAAATATCCGGCATAAATAAACGTTTTATTTCCGGCATAAAAAAAATTAATATTTTTTGGAAAGAAGAAGCGTTGTTCGTCTTGTTCGATCCCTCCTCTCTCCCAAACCCTCAAAACACTTCTCTTCTCCACTCCTCGTCGGCGGCCGTCAGGCCCCTAAACCAGTCGGCGGCCCTCCACTCCTCATCGGCGGGGGTCTTCTCTGTGGCTTGTTGGTCGCTCCTCTTTGGCGGCCCTAATCGAGCAATTTGCTCCTGGCGGCCCTCAGTTCCTCGACCTCTTGTTCCTCTTCGTTGAAGCACCGGCGACCCTCCCATGCCTCTTCGTTGAAGCGCCGGCTGCCCTCACAGGCCTCTTTGTTAAGCGCCGGCCCTAATTCGACCCTGTTGCTCCTTGTTTCTCTTTGTTGAAGCGCCGACCCTATTCAACCCTAATCGATCCTCCTTGAAGCGCCGACTTCCCAGAGTTGTGTCCGAGGCTAGGTTAGTTCTTTTCTCCTAATTCTCTTCATTTTGCTTCTCAAATTTCGCTTGGTAATTTTCAGATCCATTCCAGCTTCTGTACTGTACGTGTTTCCCTGTTTGCTGTAAAATTCTTTTCATATGTGTTTCAAACAACATCCTCTAGAATTATCAGATATCTCAAACAACATCCATCTAAAGCCAAACAAGGACGACGAGTCTCGCACATGCATGATTGGTGGTCTGGAATATCCAGGTTTCCACATTAATCTACCCTCTCCATTTTAGATGCTAAGGTATTCCGTTCCATGTGTTCGAGGTTGACAACCCATATGGATTAGTGCAAACATTTAAACCTTTATCTTTATGAACCTTATTGTTAGTTCAAATTTAGATTTTGGGTTCAATCTTAACTGTACTTTTTCTTTTGATCCAAGCTAGTAAACTTAAGATTTCAGTGGAATTTCTTGTGTTTTCTTGAGTGTTTTTATGATTCACATAATTAAATCCATGCCATTTCTTGTGTTTTCAATGCATACACTTCTGAAACATTTTAGTTGATAAATATTTTATAGCAACTTACCACTTCTTCCTGTTTACACCTTTCCAAATAAAATATAGGGAAGGGCAAACACCATGGAATCAAGATAAATAATGAAAGTGTACATGGTAGTTTTGAAGGCAGGGGAGCTTAAGATGTTGATTTTCTAGCGAAGCTTTCTCATGCTGAATATAAGAAAGAAAATAAGGGAAAGAAACACAGGGATGGAATGCGCACAAAACATTTGATGATGTGCCTGAAGCATCCAGTGAGCTGAGTAGAAGACTTAATGCTGATCCTGCTCTAGGAAGATTGAATTGTGAAGCTGCAAAAGCTAGTGTAAAGTCATCTTATGATCAACCTCAAAGAAAGAGGAACAAGAAACTAATCAGTGGAGGTATTTTCACATGCACACTAAGAGTTATTGTTTCCTTCAGCCTACCTCCACAAGGTTCTTCTATTATACATTTATACTTTATAGTGTGGAGTTTGCTTTATTGCGCATGACATTTGGATCTTAGAATGCAAGCTTTACATATCTTGAATGCTTAGGAACCACTTAGGCACTTCTACCTAGATGCAGTCAATAGGTCCTAGTCCAATTTACATTTTCTTAGGGCATCCTTTTCTTGCATTTTTTTTCTTGCTTTAGTGCTTGGAAAGCAAATTACTGATTTTGGTGGTGAACTTTTATTAGTTGACAGTATATATTTTTGTTCTTTAGTAGACTTCAGCTAATTTACCCAATTCATTTCCTAAAGATAAGATCAGTGGCATAATATGGTTATAAAAAATTGGTTCATAGATTTAAATTATCATGGCACTACATGTGTTGAGTCTCATGTATAATTGAAAAAAAATGTAAATGTAAAAGTTCCATGAGTCTCTGATGCGATTGCACTAATTCATATTGGTTGTCAAGTTGTGGACCTAAAATGTAAAAGTTACATGATTGGTGGAATGGAATATCCAGGTTTCCACATTAATCTACCCTCTCCATTTTGGAAGTTACTTTTAAAAATAGTGATCGAATACTTTAAAAGAGTGTTTGTCTATAGATTTTTTGCATTCTTGTTGACTTAAGATTTTTACTGCTAAAAAGAGGACTTTATTTAGTACTATTAATTGACCCACTCTGCAAGGAAACAAGTGAGTAAACTTTAATCTCTAGCCACAGGAGGGAAAAAAAAACAGATTCTAAGAAATGTAATATTTGCAAACTTAGCCGGAAGAGGTAATTAACTTTTAAAATGTATAGTTTTATTTATTTGGCTACTTTAGAGTAACTTTCTTATATGGGTCCTTCCGTACATTTACTTCACTGCTTCACCCTTGTTTTCAATGATTACTAAATTACCTATTATAAGAATGGTTGAACTTAAAAAATTACCTATTATAAGAGTGGTTATAATGAAAAAGGAATTTCATTTTTTTCTTGTGGTTCTAGTGTTCTATGATGCCAGAGTAACTTGGAGCAATTTTGTTGAACATACGTATCTTAGATCTATACAAACAACTTCCCTTTTTTTTTTTTCGATTTTCTTTGTAGTATGGAAGGGGTTAATTCTCTCATAACTTTGCAGGTTGCTCTTCCATCAGATTCCTGCACAGGGACCTGTTTCTTGCAGTTATACATTGAATCTGTTCTGGCTCTTCAAGAAGCTAGCTCTAAGATAGTCAAAGGTCAGTTTCACTAGAAAATGATTAATACACCTAAAAAGGGATGAATATAGTTTTTTTACAGATATATGACAGTATACTTCAGCTTAAAACTAGTTTCTTTCACCTTTCTTGTATCTGGTATTCTGTATCTTGTGCACTCAGCTTTAAAATAGTTTATTTCACCTTTCTTGTATCTGGTGATTTATGCATGTTGCTTCATTTTGTATGCAAGTTTAATGTCATTTTCTGAGGTTCAGTTGTCTCTTGATAGTGAACATAGAAGACTGTAGTGCCATAAGTTCTGATGATTTATGCAAGTTGCTTCATTTTGTATGTTACTTCATTGCTCATGTTGCTTTCAAGATTCAAGCATGATAGCACTGAGAATGTGCATATTTTGTTTGTATAACAACCTTGATTGCATAATTATGCCTTTCAATTTTAGCATAAACCATCCATTTGTATATACTTTGATTGCATAATTTATGCCTTTCAACTTTATAGGTGAATCTCAAAGGGACATTCTATAATGACTTCTGATGACACTCATTCACGCACATTGGCGCTTTTAGAGTCAAATGCTTATTTTGGAATGAAGCCTACACAACACAAGTGACACTTCTAAAACAGGTACCATATTTGGTCTTTAAGACTTCCCTGGTGTGATTTAGTGAACCGGGTTTCCTAAAATAATTATGGATTTTTTTTCCATTTTTAAGGGGAAAGTTGCCTACCCTAGAGGGCAATGATGCAATACTGGCTCTGGATCCAAAGAATAAATACAGAGTCCAGGTATGTTTCCCTGCACTGTTAGTGTTTGGAGTCTTTGGGCGATTATTTTATTCTGATTTCATTAACGTCCAAAAGAAATTTTATTTCTGGATATTAAAATTTATTAAGTTACTTCTCACATCATCCATTCTCTTAAATGTGTCGAATCTTTGCACATTTCTGTTTATCATAGACAAAACCTCATGGACATGGTGATGTGCACTCACTCACTGTTTATAAGGTATGAATCTACCCTGCACATCCTTAATTTTGAAAGTTGGTCTCTCGATTGAAATAAAGGAATAAAGGAATGTAATAAGCTCAAGCTATTAGCTTTCGTAACAAGGTCTTTCTGATTTTTATTTTAGGTGAGCCACAAGTTGTCTCCCGTTCATGTGCTCATCGAGAGATGACTTTCATTTGGTGAGCTCGAGCATCTATCAAGATATGTACCCGGATGTGGCCATGCACTTACTTTCGTTTTACTTTATCAGGGACAACTTTTGTTTTAGCATGTTTACATTTTAGTTCTAAGGTTGATATATCATATGATGTACCCTGAATGTGATGTTGGTGGGTAAACTTAAACAATGGATTTGTAGTGGTTGTTGCTATGGTTTGGATGATATTTATGTATGGTTTGGATGATATTTATGTATGTTTTTTATGACATTTAACAGGGGGTTTATATTGATATTCTAAAAGTGCTCTTGCAAAATGACATTAAACTATATATCCCGGAAAACCGTCCGTTATAAAAGGTCATATTATATACCGGCCATAATTTTTGTTTTAAAAAAAACATTAGTATTTATGCCGGACCTGGCTATTTTAAACCTGGCATAAATAGATTGAGGTTTTTTTTAATAAAAAGATCAACTTCATTTATGCCGGATATTGCTATTATTTATGCCGGATATTTCTATTATTTATGCCGGATATTGTTGTTATTTATGCCGGGCGTGTGGTATTTAGATCCGGCATAAATAACTGTGTGTAAAAAAAACACACAATTATTTATGCCGGGCGTGTCATATTAATATCCGGCATAAATAAAATGCCCCCTTTTTTATTACATTGACCTATACCCCGGAGATACCTTTTCGAATATCCGGCATAAATAGCCCAAATATCCGGCATAAAATCTAGTTTTTGTACTAGTGCTTCCTGAAAAGGTTGTTCCCTCAAGTTGTTGATCTTGAATCAATTGTGCACAGACGAAGAAAAGAGATAAAAAAAATACCAAGATGAAACCAAAAAAATAGCTGGCTTTAGACAACGAACAAGATTGTTAAGAATGAGCATTACCTTCTCAAATCTTTGAGTTGTTGAATATCAGTGCTGAAGTGTCAATAGTATTAGGTTTTTGGGTTATAGGCATAGAACACGTCCCACAAAAAAACCTAAACATAGCAAAGGTAGAAGAAATTAGGGTTTCATAGCAGAGAAATTAAATTTGCGAAAATCAAAATTGAAGCACGAAATGGAGGAGGAGGACGAGAGAGCCAGATGGATGGCGTGTGGATGAATTGCGACTCGCAGACGGACGGCTGAGGAGGAGGCGGACGGCTTCAGTGGCTTCGAGGGGAGAGGCGGCTACAGCGGCGGCTTAAGACGGAAGAACGCCCGAGAAGGACAGGCGGCTATAGCGGCTTCAAACGAATGCCCAAGAAGGAGGAGTAGCGGCCGACCAGTCTAGGGGCGGCTCGGAGGAGAGCATCGAAGAGGGTGCTCCGGATATGGGTTCGAGAGAGGGAATTGAGGGAGGGAGATCAAGGTTTGAGATGACGAGAGAGACATGAAGAGAGGCGGTGGATCTAGGGTTAGTGGAATGCCCCCAACAAAATTAACAAGCGGGAATTATACCGCCCAATTTTCGCAATGAACCCCAACCAAAATTAACGGGCGGGAGTTATACCGCCTAGTGAATTTTTTTTCACTTGCACCAAGTTACAATTAACTAGTATTAACATCACAGATCAATAATTTATTTATACATTTTAAAAATATTCAATTAACTAGTATTCACATCACAAATCAATCATAACAAATTTAAAAATATATAAATACCATCGTTTCATGATTGTATGAGTTTTTTTAGTTTTTATAACACTTATATATTTAAATATAAAATTTTATTATTTTATTAAATTGATTATCTATAAAATTAGAACCAAATCTTGTTCTCAATCTTAATTGAAAATCTTGTTCTCAATCTTAAATATAATTTTTTTTAATTATTCAATCTCAAATCTCGATTTCAATCTTAATTGAAAATCTTAATCTCAACCTTAATCTCAAATCTCAATCTTGTTCTTAATCTGAAATCTCAATTTCAAATCTCAAATCTTGTTCTCAATCTGAAATCTCAATTTCAAATCTCAAATCTTAATCTCAATCACAATCTCAAATCTCGATCTCAACCTTTAACCCAATCTCAAATCTCAATCACAAACTTCAATCTTAATCTCAATATATATCAAATCTCGATCTTGATTTTAATCTTCGTCTCAAACTCAAACCTCGATCTTAACTTGATCTTAAACTCAGTCTCAATTACAAATCTCAAATCGAACTCAAATATCGATCTCAATCTCAAATTTTTTTATCTTAATCTCAATCTCAAATCTCATAGATCAAATGTCCTTTGGACTCAATCTCAAATCTCGATGTTCATCTAAATCTAAATCTCAATCTCAAATATCAAATTTCACTCTCAAATATCGATTTTGATCTTAATCTTGATTTCATTCTCAATTTCAGTCTCAATCTCAAACATCGATCATGATCTTAATATCAATCTCAATATCAACTTCAAATCTCGATCTTGATCTCAAGGTCAAATATCGATCTTAAGTTAATCTTGATGTCAATCTCAATCTCAAATCTTCATCTCAATCTCAAATATTGATCTTAACCTCAATCTCAATCTCAAATTTTGAAAAGAGTACATTACCATAGGTGATTAATGTTAAATTTCAACCAAGAGGTGAAATGAGCGGTCGAAATAATTCATAAACTATGAAATGTTATTTCAACATTCATAATACTTCAATGATAAAACTATAAGCTTGTGATTTTATTAAAAGATAAGGAAAAAATGAGACCAATATTTATATTTTCGCCAAAATTAAATAACATGATTTAAACAATAGGAATAATAATAATAATAATAATAATAATAATAATAATAATAATAATAATAATAATAATAATAATAATAATAATAATAATAATAACAACAACAATAATAATAATAATAATAGTAATGATAATGATAATGATAATGATATTAATAAAATATATAATACTAAAATAGAGAAATGATTTCCTACGAGTCAAACCCAGGCTAAATTTGCTTATGTGCCGTTCCTTAATGCAATTTGACACGTCAATTAATGATAATAAAATGTATTTAAGTCATGTCAGACAATGACCCTATCTATTTGAGTTATTTAACTTATCAATATTAGTGGTTAAAATTAGTTCTTATATCGTAAGTGTTTATAAAACCTATCATTTCACCGTTAGTTATTTTATAAATATTTTACCTACAAAAATCTACATAGTCTTAAAAGGTTAGATTAATTTACACAATCTATTATGATTTAGTATAATCTAATATATTGAATCAAATCATATATTTTCTATTATATAACTGTTTGAATTAAACTCTAGAAAAAGATATAAATTAAATAAAAAAATTTCGTTTATATTAATGTTACTCAATAAAAAAAATGCACCTTATTGTATATAAAAAATTTATTTCTTGAGATTCTATCAAAATATACGACCATTTACATAATTTCAATGATTACAATATCTTAATGAAAAACAACCTTATGACTTTGCGATTTTGATAAAATAGGGAGAAATACATTATATATAAATAAAATCTGAGTACTTTATATATAAATAAAAATTAATTTAATTTATTAAATCAATAAATATTACTATATAAAATACAATTTATAAAAAAAAACCGCATACGACGCGGGTAGTAAAAATAGTAATAGTAATAATAAAGGAAATCGTGGTGTTATTTTTCAACATTTGTTCAAGTGACCACTTCAAACATGTTCGTTGCCTGAGTGCATTCAAGCGACGAATATTGAAAAATTCGTCGTTGCCTGAGTACTACCAATTTTTGGTTAGCTTTCAACATTTGTTCAACTGACCACTTTGAACATGTCCGTTGCTTGAGTGTATTCAAGCAACGAACATTGAAAATATTGTTGTTGCCTGAGTGCTATCAATTTTTGGCTGACTTTCAATATTTGCTCAAGTGACCACTTCGAATATGTTCGTTGCTTGAGTGTATTGAAGCAACGAATACTGAAAAATTTGTCGTTGCTTGGGTACTATCAATTTTTGGTCAACTTTCAATATTTGTTCAAGTGACCACTCGTAATATGTTCGTTGCCTGAGTGTATTTAAGCGACGAACATTGGTGGTCGCCAGTAGGGGTGTGCAGAAAAACCCGACACGAGTGACACGACACGACACGAAAAAATACGAGACCGAAAAGACACGACACGATAACGACACAAACCGTTAAAACACGACATTAAACGGTTCGGATACGGTTCGGGCAAATTCCCTTGTCGGATACCCGACACGAACCGTTTAATTTTATTTTAATTTATAAATACGGTATTAATATGAAATATGTAAATAAAGATTCCCTATGATACACAGAGCTCCACTAGCATAGATGATTAAAGGCCCATTTTGCTTTCACGCGATCCATCCTCCCAGGCCAGGTTCGATTCTCGGCATTTTTTTTTCCTCAATTTTTTTTAATATTTAATTTACCCAATTAAGGTACAAACCCTAGCCTCCAAAAAATTAAAGCCGTCGGGTCTTCAATCTTCACTCATCCTCTCTCTCTCAAACGTAGATAAGTCTGAAGAAATCCGACTGTAAGGTCCTGCATCTTCACTTCTCCTCGTTCTCTCTCTCAAACTCAAGTCCATATTCTTCAAATCCGGCTAGAGCTCTCAAGATCTGAGCGATATCTTTCGGTGTTTCTCCATCTCCAACGAGAGTTCTACTTCTTCTCCTACAACCTTGGCTTATTTCTTGTTGCTGAGTCGCCGACCGCCTTGCCTTGGCTTCTTGCTTGTCGTCGAGTCGCCGATCGCCTTACTGTAGTCTTCACCACTACGGGAGCCGCCCAGTTCAGTAGCTTACATCTCTTTCTTACCTATGTCAATGTCCTCCTGATCTCATAGTTTTTGTTGAAGTTTTGTGAAATTGATGATCTATTTAGTGTTTATTTATAGTGAATTGCTTAGTTTGTTCTTCTTTAGCTTTTTTTTTCTTCGATTTGAGTAGTCGATACTCTTGATTAAGGCTTTGACGACTTGTAGTTCTTCTTTAGAACTTGTAATTTCAGTTCCTATTTTTCTTCTCTTCAATCTGGTGAATTGATTCCTTCCATTAATTGAGATCTGTATTGTCGAAATATTGAAAGGGTTAAGCGGGTCGTGGCGGGTACCCAAACCAAATACACGAAACCGTTTCGTATAAATGGTTCGGATACCCGGCCTGAACCGGTTTGTATCCGGTTAGGGGATTTGCCAATAAATGGTTCCGGGTACCCGACACGGTTAACCGGTTCATGTCGGGTACCCGGTTATGCACACCCCTAGTCGCCAGAAGTCAAGTGTTTGGTGGTCAAGTTATATGTTTGTCCAGGCGACGATTTTCTCAATGTTCGTCGCTTGAATGTAATTCAAGCGACGAACATTGGAATATGTTGGTCGCTACAAGCCCATCCAAGGTAGAGGTTGCCTTGGGTTCGGTTGGGGTGACGAAGGTCCCATTGTCCTTTACTTGAACCTTTTTCTAACAACGAACTGAAATATGTTCGTGGCCTGACTTGCACCATGACAGAGTGCTTCGTCACCACCTCCACCTCACGTAGGTTCTGAACCGCCACCATCTCCCCAAGGGACAGTTTTCCAATTCACACCGCCGCCCTCTAATCGTGGTACGCGCGTTCAGGGACGGAACTAGGGGTGGGCTGGTGTATGCTGTAGCCCACCCCATGTTACCAGTAATATATAAAATGTAGGTGTAATTATGAACTGATTGCTTAACCAGCGCAGTTGGTAAAGAGGTGATAGTGGAGGGTTCGAATCCCCTCAGTTTTAATTCCCTTAATCTTTTTGGCTGCTGCCCCTTTCCACCACACACGGATACAGTAACGACGGTCCATTGCTTCCATTTTTCTTTCCCATTTTTTTTCCAAAGATTAATTTTAATCCATCATTCCAGATGTGATGAACTAGACTTGCGAGTTCTCAGCCACGAATCCAATTTCAATCATTCTATGTTGACAACAGTTGTTTCGTGCCTACGTAAGATTAAATATTGGTAAAAAAAAACATCTCTAATTTTTAACTTAATAGATACATAAGAAAAAATATATATTTTGTAATGTCAACCTTAATCATGGTTCTAGATCTTTAGGGGTTTTGTGATAGACATAGGTTAGATTAAGGGCTTAATATGGATTATACTAACATATTATATACTCTCCTATATAATATATGTCACATGTTAGAATTGCAAGTTTAACCAAACTTGTGATCATATGTGATATATAATATGTGGTAGAAGAGTTAAAATATGTGACATGGTTAGTGGGCATCCGAATTGGGCCTAAAAAGCTTATTACTCGGACCTGGCCCAAATGCTTGCTCCAACTTGCTGAAGCTTGCCCTAGTTCATTGAGCTCGCCTATTTAAAGGCGTTATGCCTCTAGGGTTGCTCATTTTTCTTCAGCCGACGCTCCAGGTAAACCTAAAAGAGAAAGAGAGAGAGAGAGAGAACAGAGCGGCGCTAGGGTTTTCCGTGGTGCTCCGAGCTCCTTCCCGGCGTTCAAGCTCAGATCTGAGGCGCATCCCTTCAAGGGACCTCCGATCTGATCTCCGAAGATCCACACTCCACTCGTGTATTTCTTGGTCGGCGCAGTTTGTCTTCTCCGACGATCTTCCAGGCGTAGATCGTCGAAACCTTGTAAGCTTGTTTTGATATAGTGGATAAGCTCGAGTCTCCTCTTCTAAGGCTCCGTGGACGTAGGGATTCTTCCCGAACCACGTAAAAATCCCTGTGTCCTTTATCTTGCTTCCTTGTTTTCGATTTCGCGCTCTCGGGTCTAAGATCTTGGACTCCGATCTGTGAGTCAAGATATCCTAGATCTACAACGTGGTATCAGGGCCTGACGCTTTGGTTACTGCTAGATCTGAGACACGGTCACCTGTTCTTGACGTAGATCTGTCTACAGTTTATAAATACTTAGGGTTTTCCTCTTGATTGTGAATCTTGTGTTTATATTCTGTATTTTACGACCAATCGCTTCCGCAAAACTAATTCCTTTGTTTGTCCTCTACAGGTACTTAAACAATAGATAGCGCTCTCAAGATTAAACCATTCGATGGTATAATCGACTTCGCCATGTGGCAAGTCAAAATGAGGGCCGTGCTGATCAAGAAGGGATGCTGGAAGGCTGTCAAGACTACAGCAACCGCATCCACCGTCGCTACAACCACTCCAGGCGCCAAGGATGAGTTGCTGGAAGGCTCTGAATCCTCTGAAATGAAAAAGGGAAAAGGAGTCAAGGTTGATACACCTCCACCATCTAAGGAGGACCTGGAGCTGGATTTGAGGGCGCACTCCAAAATCATGCTCAGGCTTACTGACGGCATAGCCCGTCAGGTGGTAAGATACTCATCCGCTTCCTCTCTATGGCATGCTCAGGAGGAGCTGTTTCTATCTAAATCTCTACCCTTCAGAATTTCTCTGCTTTGTCGATTGTTTACTTTCAAGATGAACACACAATTTACTTTGGATGATAACTTGGACAAATTTCTGAAAATGTCTCAAGAACTTGAAAGATGCAATGATGAAATTAAAGATTCTCACCAGGCCATTCTTCTGTTAAATTCTTTGCCTAGTCAGTTTGACAACTTTAAAGATGTGATTCAATTTAGCCGAGATGAGTTAACCAAAGACAAACTCATTGAAGCTATTATTGAGAAAAATGAAATAATGAAGGTCTTTAAAATCAAAGGTTTAAAAATTGACAGAACTGAAAAACCTGACAAACCTGAGGTTATGTTTACTAAAGGTAATAACAAAAAGGGTAATAAGAACAAGAAGGCTAAGAAAGATAAGAAAGAAAATGGCAAAGGTGACAAATCTGAGAAAACTGACCCTAATTCCAAGTGTAATTACTATGGTAATTTGGGGCATTGGGTTAAGGATTGTAGAAAGAAAAAGAGAGTTGAGCAACTTGCCAAATCAAACAATACTGAATTATCTGCTTCTGTGTTAGAATGCATGAGTTATTGTCCTGCTGAGCTTTTCATGTGTACTGAATTTTCTGCTGACTATTCTGATAATTGGATACTTGATTCTGGTTGTACCATGCATGCTACCCCTTCTGAGCATTATTTTAAAACACTTGATAAAACTGCATGTGGTGATGTAATGCTTGGTGATGATACTTCTTTGAAAATCATGGGGGTTGGGGATGTTCCTCTTGTTATGCATGATGGTATAGTTAGAGTTTTTACCAATATTAGATGGGTGCCTAGCTTAAGAAAGAGCCTCATGTCTGAGTCTGCTCTAGAAGAGCTTGGCTGTCACATGGCTTCTAAAAATGGGATAAGAACTGTGACTAGAAATAATAGGGTTATAATTAAAGCTGTTAGAAAGAATAGGTTGTATCACATTCTTGCTAATAAACCTGAATTAAACCCAGCCATATCTTCTGAGCATATGACCCTAGATGAGACTCTTTCTTGGCATAATAGGCTGGGGCATATTGGCAATAAAGGTCTTGTTCAATTGCATAAACATGGTTTACTTGCTAAAATACCTGCTGAGATTAAATTTTGTGAAAATTGTGTGTTTGGAAAATCTTCAAATATGAAATTTCCTAAATCTTCTTACATTGCCTCTGTTCCTTTATAATATGTTCATTGTGATTTATGGGGACCTGCACAAGTCCCCACTGCATGTGGTATGAGATATTTCATAAGTTTTATAGATCACTTCTCACGCAAGGTATGGGTAAGTCTCTTGAAAACTAAAGACCAAGCTTTTGAAGCCTTTAAAAGGTGGAAAGCTTTGGTTGAAAGCCAATCCGATCACAAATTAAAATGCTTTAAAACTGATAATGGATTGGAATTATGCAATAAAGAATTTAATGACTATTGCCAACAATTAGGGATAAAAAGACACTTAACTGTCCCTAGCATCCCACAACAAACTGGGACAGCTGAAAGAATGAATAGGACTCTATTAGAAAAAACCAGATGTATTCTCATCTCCTCTGGGTTTAAAAACACCCTGTGGGGAGAAGCTGTCATGACAGCTGCATACTTAATAAATAGGTCCCCTTCTAGTGTGATTAAATTCCTTACTCCTCAACAAAAATGGACTGGAAAAACACCAAAGCTTGACTACCTTAAACCCTTTGGTTGTGCAGCTTACCCATACATCTCACATGGTATGCTCCAACCTAGGGTTGTCAAGGGTATTCTTTTGGGATACCCTGATGGTGTCAAAGGTTATAGCGTTCTCTTGCTTCAAGCAAGACCTTGTAAGGTGATCACAACTAGAAGTGTTAAATTCAATGAAACTGTTTTCCCTATGAAAGAAAAACTAACTACACTTTCTGAGTTTGCAGGTACAAATGACCAAGCTGATGGTTGGATACCAGAAGAATCCACCTCCTCACAAGTTGATGAAGATGAATACGACACTGGTCAGGTTTACAGATCAGCAACAAAGTTATCACCCTCTACATTACAAGGGGCAACAATTGAAGAGAAGAACAAAGAAATTGAAGGACATGATGGCGAGGCTACGGCTGAAGAGGACGAGGTCTCCTCCTCTAAGTCTCACTCTCACCTTCTCCCTTCTACTTCTTCTCCTTCTCTCCCCTCTACTTCTGATTTAAGTGATGTAAATGGCCTCTCTATTGACTCCCCAGTGGAGTCCTCTGTTTTCTCCTCCCCCCATTCTTCTGATTTGCATGCATCTACTTCTACTGCACCTGCATTAGCATCTGCATCTCAGTTCCCTAGCTTGCATGATTATCAGTTGACTAGAGACAGGGAACCTAGGACCATAATCCCTAATAAGAAGTATAGTTATATTGTAGAGTATGCTTTCCTTACTGCTGATCATGTTAGACAACCCACTACTCCAAATTCATATGAATCTGCTATTAAAAGTGAGCATGCTAAACAATGGTTAGAAGCTATGAAAGAAGAAATGGGGTCAATGTATTCCAACCAGACTTGGACATTGGTCCCTAGACCTCCTAAAACCCGGCTTATAGATTCCAAGTGGATCTATAAGCTCAAGGAAGGTCTTAAACCGCATGATCCCCCTAGGTTTAAAGCCAGATTAGTAGCCAAAGGGTTCTCCCAAATAGAGGGAATTGACTATAATGATATTTTTGCTCCCGTAGTTAAGTATAAAACCATGAGACTTATGCTTTCTATGTGTGCTATGTTTGATTGGGAATTAGAACAGATGGATGTTAAAACTGCTTTCTTGCATGGTACTTTAGATGAAACCATATATATGAAACAACCCAAAGGCTTCATTGCTAAAAGCCGACCTGATCACGTATGTCTACTAAAAAGGTCCATCTATGGGTTGAAACAATCCCCTAGACAATGGAACCTTAAGTTTGACAGTGTGATTAGGAAACTTGGGTTTCATAGGAGCAGTTATGATACATGTCTTTACTTTAAGAATATTTCTTCTAAGTCTCCTTTATATGTGCTATTATATGTTGATGATATTCTGCTCATAAGTAGTGCTATTATTCTCATTAATAGTGTTAAAAAGGATCTAAAGAAATACTTCGACATGAAAGATCTAGGTAATCCCAAGAAGATCCTTGGCGTAAACATTATTAGAGACCGACCTAATAAACAACTTTGGTTATCTCAAGATGACTATATGTTAAAAGTTTTGAAGAGATTCAATATGGTCCCCTCTAAACCTACCTCCATACCCTTAGGAGGGCACCTAGAACTCACCAAGAAAAGTTGCCCAACCAAACCTGAAGAGGTAAAAGAAATGGCTAGGATCCCTTACGACGTAGCAGTAGGATCCGTTATGTATGCCATGCTTTGCACCCGCCCTGACCTAGCCTTCGCTATCAGTGCTTTAAGTCGTTTTATGTCTAACCTTGGGAATGACCACTGGATTGCTATGAAATACTTACTTCATTATCTCTCTGGCACAAAAAATCTGTGTTTACACTATGGTTTGCATAGCTCTATACATCATTTGCATGGATTTGTTGATTCTGATTACGCCAGTAATAAAGATAATCGTAAGTCTACCACTGCCTATTATTATACATGGGCTGGAAATTGTATTTCATGGAAGTCTCACCAGCAGACAGTTGTAGCTCTGTCGTCTACGGAAGCTGAGTATATGACTGCTACAGAAGCTGCTAAAGAGGCTATCTGGCTAAAAGGGATCTTGAAGGAAGTTCTTCAGAGAACTTTAAAACCTGTTCTACACAAGGACAGTCAGAGTGCTTTATATCTCTGCAAGGATCCGATGTACCACGAACGCACCAAACATATCGATGTGCGATTCCACTTTGTAAGGAACATGGTTGCTGCAAACGAAATGGACGTCAAGAAGATCAAAGGAGATGTAAATCCAGCTGACTTCGGCACAAAGGTTGTACCCCCTAGCAAATTTCTCTTTTGCAGACATGAGCTTATTCCACTATTGTCGAAACAAGCATATGAAAGTTTAGAACCTAGATTAGGAGGGCAAATTGTAATGTCAACCTTAATCATGGTTCTAGATCTTTAGGGGTTTTGTGATAGACATAGGTTAGATTAAGGGCTTAATATGGATTATACTAACATATTATATACTCTCCTATATAATATATGTCACATGTAAGAATTGCAAGTTTAACCAAACTTGTGATCATATGTGATGTATAATATATGGTAGAAGAGTTAAAATATGTGACATGGTTAGTGGGCATCCGAATTGGGCCTAAAAAGCCCATTACTCGGACCTGGCCCAAATGCTTGCTCCAACTTGCTGAAGCTGGCCCTAGTTCATTGAGCTCGCCTATTTAAAGGCGTTATGCCTCTAGGGTTGCTCATTTTTCTTCAGCCGACGCTCCAGGTAAACCTAAAAGAGAAAGAGAGAGAGAGAACAGAGCGGCGCTAGGGTTTTCCGTGGTGCTCCGAGCTCCTTCCCGGCGTTCAAGCTCAGATCTGAGGCGCATCCCTTCAAGGGACCTCCGATCTGATCTCCGAAGATCCACACTCCACTCGTGTACTTCTTGGCCGGCGCAGTTCGTCTTCTCCGATGATCTTCCAGGCGTAGATCTGGTCTCCGACACCAGATCCAGGGAGTTTCTTCATAGCTCTACTACTTCTCCTCTCCAGATCTCTTGTTACTTGCGATTCTTTGTTGTATTCTCTGTATAAGCCTTAGATCTAGCCTTGTCGTTCTCGAAACCTTGTAAGCTTTTTTTGATATAGTGGATAAGCTCGAGTCTCCTCTTCTGAGGCTCCGTGGACGTAGGGATTCTTCCCGAACCACGTAAAAATCCATGTGTCCTTTATCTCGCTTCCTTGTTTTCGACTTCGCGCTCTCGGGTCTAAGATCTTGGACTCCGATCTGTGAGTCAAGATATCCTAGATCTACATATTTATATGCAAATTCAGCTTATCCAAGATTGTAATCCTGGTTCCGTGCCTGCGTGCGTTTATTCAAATGAATATATAGAGATCGATCGATTAATTATGTATACTCATTTTTGCCCTACAATATTTCAGGTGGAATGGCAAAGACAAGAAGCGGCGATAGCGTGAAGCTTGCGATCACAAGTACTGCTATTGCAATACTTGTGTTTTTTACATTAAGGTTCAACCCATAGTAAGTTGTATATATGAACATTAACAATCAAAGCACAGTTATATTGATCACAAGCACTTACATATATATACGCGGGGACTGTGTTTTTCTTGTAATTGAAGTTGTATATATTATACATTCTCCCGTTTGCAAATGAAAAATGTGAGCGTGTACGTGTCATTCCACTGAGTAAATTTGAATATTTGTCACTTGTTTTTTAACATCAAGATAACCCACCACCCACCCTTGGTACGTGATAAATTTAAGACACATGATTCAACCAATTTTATCAGATATCTCTTAAATCAATGTAGATGGATCGGTTGCAATGAATGGGGATTGCAGTATTGGGGGTATTGTCAGAGACTGAAATGGTCACGTTGTCGGAATTTTCAAAAGCAAAGTTTTGCTAAGGGATCCGTAATCCACATTGAGCCCTTAGCCATGCTCGCATTACTAGAGCTAGCCAGAAGCAAAGGTTACGTTGGCAGAAGATCATTATATCGAGGGCAATAACGCGGAAGCTATCAAGGCTACTCAAGACAATGCAAACGTGCCTTGGGAGATCTTAAGAGTAATGGAAAGCATAAAAAATAACCATGAAGCATTTACCAGGCAACTCTTAGCCCGGAACAGATGAAACTGCAAAATGAGAATACTACGAATCGCCCACATCTGGCTAAGTGTAGATGGGGTTGACCCATGTGAATCTGACAGCAAGTAGGGCCTGAGATGAAGTGAGAGCAATGATAAATTAGACGAATCGAGCCCACATCTGGCAAAGCTTCCGGTGGCTTGACCTTGAAATATAACTACAGCTGCACATCCAATTCAAGCATACTCAGCAAATTAGATGAATGTTCTGGTTATCTTTTTTAAAACCATAAATCACGAAACAAGAAAAAGAGACAATCCATGAACATTTTGGAGTCGGGATCCCAATGTGAAAAGAACTTTGGCGTTGATTTATCAATTTCAATGCTAGGAAACTGATAAAACGATTCCATTTTAGTGAATAAACAGTCTTTGCAACAACCAACAGTAGAATACAACAATAATCCAGAAAAAGAACATCCACCTTGAACGCAATGATCTCATATGGCTCAGCATAAAATAGAAGGTATTTGAAACTCTTGTCATAGCTTTCAACTTTCTGTAGGTAGAAAATAATAACCCAAGAACCTTAGTTATGGAAGAACTGTGCCGGATTTAATAAGTACAAAATACAAGATCAATGTGTTAATTTAACCAAAAAACCTATAGAAAGTTTAGTATTGTCCTCAATCTCAGGGTATTCAATCGGTTAATTTAACCACAAAAAAGCAAAAAATCAGTATGTTCACAAGTTTAGATGCTAAACAGTATGTGAGAATTCAACAGTACACACCTGGAAAAGAAGGTATTCTTTGTTTTGTATAATTTCTTACATGAGTGAATTAAAAATAATATAAATATCCTAGTTTTAAGAATTCATTAGTTTCCTTCTTGAGCGAAATTAAATTATAAGAGGTATACATCCTATAACCTGAAACTGGAAACTGGATTCAATCAGATTAGAATGAAACATACCTCACGACACATAGGGCAATTCTTGCGAGGACTCGCTGCCTTCAGTCCATCCACAACAGCCACAGATGTCGCCGAGCAAGCACAAATGTAGGAGAAGATATGCCCACAGGTAAGAGCAAAGGCATCATAAACTGTGTCCTGAGAGGGGAATTGAAGGATGAGATTAAGGTCCCAGCAGGCAATATTAGATGAACTAAAGTTCCAATTTTTCATTTGTCGTACTCACCTTCAAAGTACTTGAGTTCATTTTTCTGTTCATGCATTCTCTCATCAAGCTATGAAATTCACACCACCAAAGTCATAATCTACACAGTTTTTGTATGAACAACAACCATATTACAAGTTCATGCAACAAGAAACAATCCCAATTGGATGAAAAGAGGAAACAAACAGAGACATTTGGTGCAAGACATGAAAGAGGTACAATATGGATCTTGAAGTAGACCAGGAATCTAGAACAAAACTAACTAGTTCATCTAATATTGCATGATTACCTTGGTTTTGCAATTCCTGAACCTGTCTTTTAGCGCGAATGAATGTATCCTGCATCCAAAGCTCCAAAAATTAACTTAAACTTTTTGTAACCAACAAGTCATATAAATTTTATGGTGCACATAAAGAAACCAAACCTTTTGTTTGGAAATTAGATTCAATTCCTTAACTCCTTATTGGATCTCTGGGTGGGCAGTCTTTCTTTAATCTTCATCATATCATATGACTCATACCACCATGTTTAAAGATATATGCGAACACTATATTATATTATGTAGAACACGAAATGCTAATTCAGTGAGTAGTATTCACTTGGTAGAGTATGTAGTGGAGAGTGAGGGAAAGGAGTCAGTCATAACAAGGAAATTACAGAAATGAATTTGGTTGCTTTTCCAGCTAGTAATTGATTTTATAGATGCAGTGCATCTTCCTCAACATCCTTCCATTCAGCTGCAGTGTAGATTCATATTTACACCTTTTTTAGCTGTAGTAATGATATCATTTCATCAGCAACAACATTTAGATAAGTAATCTTTTTACATGCGCTAGTTGGAATCCATTTACCTTAAAATGTAGATGGCTTGTTGGTTACAAAAAGTTTAAGCTACACTGCTTACAATTCGGGAAGCTAGGGTCATATGTTTTTGATGATATTTTGCCTATCCATTATAAACATATTGGGGAAGACAAATTGGTAAGAGAGGGAGAAATTCAATGAAGGTGGAAACAGAGAATCTCACCTAAGACATTACAGGAAGAGCAGGGCAACACAATTCCAGTGTTAGGTCTTACACAATACTTTTTAGGATTCGTCGTCTTCAGCTAACAAACAGACCAAATTGCAATTCCATTCTAGATTTAAAATCAATTAAACAGATGGTTTAACTAAAATTAAAGAATAATGCGAATAGAATCAAAAACTGGGAAATTGAAAACAAGAAATAGAAAAACGACTAGATTTCGAAAGAAAACCGACCTTGAAAGTGACATAGCTATCAGTCTTGTTCGGCAGTTGCAGGGTGCAAGAGATCTGCTTCTTCAACTCAACTTGAAAAATTCAAGTTTTAATAAGGGTGTAACGGCCCAGGATTATGATTCCGGAGTTACGTTTCGAGGGATGAAACCCCTCGTTGGGATCTTGCGCCCCGAGTACAGGTTGAAGGTTTGAAATCGAAGATGCGCAGTTTAAAGTGGGATTTCGCACCCAAAACCGGAAGGTCCGTTGGAGACCCCGGGGTAAACCCATGTACCTGTCCTAAGTCTACAACGCGCGAAAACCTTTATCATGCAAAGGGCGAAAGTTCTGAAAACGATACAACCAGTGTCACGATCACATAATATCACCTAATCACATAACGAGAATATAGTAAGTATACTTCTATAGTCATACTGAACACATATTTTACTCACTCAAGTTAGCCGATAGATAAGTAAGCTTGCATCAATCATACTTTCAATTTATCACGATCAACCATCTCTTGTCTCATACCATTCATCATAACTTGTCAACTCATCAGTTTAAAAAAAATATACTCCCTATATAAATCATACTTATACTTTCCATATTATATCATCATCATAAATATCAAACATTTAATCTCTTATGAAATTCACCACAATATCCCACTATTAATCATCGTCTTATTCCCAAGTTAGCTTCAAATCCGAATTAAACAGTTAAGGGTTCTGACCCCTTGAAAATACTCGCTAAATTCCTTTTTTAATTTATTTATTAAATCACTTTTCAACCTTTTATACAATCTCCAAAATTAATATTTGATCTTTTAAATCCTAAAATACTATTATATTTTTTTTTATTACCATTTATTAAATACTTTCACAAGCCATTTCCCAATCCTTACAAAAACCCCAACTATTTTTATGTAATAAAAAATCAGCCCCTTAAAACCCAAAACCCAATTCTTTTTAAAAGTGAACCGAACCGGTTTATTAATTAAATCACTGAACCAGACCCATTTTAAAACAAAACTAAAACCGGACCATTTTACTGTTCATCATCAACTACCTCCGACATCCCCGCGCTCGAAAATGGAGGAAAAGAAAAGGGAGGGGAGCGCTGCTCGCCGGCAAGGGCGGGGCTCCGGCCACCCTCTCATCCTCTTCAACCCTCAATTCCCAACCCCTAATAATGTTAAACAAAGGATCGAAGGCAAGGACCGAAACGAGCGAAGCTCACCGAGGGGTTCGCGGATGTCGGAGCTCTGTCGGAGCTCGCCGGAGACTCGATTCGCTGCGTCGGAGATGGAGGAACCTCGGATTCGACCTAGGAGAGTAAATAACGGTCAAAGGAGGGTTCTTTAATGGGATTTCGAATAGAATGAGAGGTCGGAGCTTACCGACCTCGGAAGGGCGGAATCAGGGGAAGAGCTCGTGAATGGACTTGGCGACGGCTCGAGATGGCTGCTCCAGGCGGCTTGGCTGCCTCTTTGGACGTCGGGGAGGGTGTGAAGGTGCCCACCTTGCTGCTGGCTTCAACGAAAATGGAGGATGGAGGTGGCGATGGAGATCGGTGGTGGCGCAACGGGAGTTTGAAATAAGTCTCGTCCTCGAGACTAAAATTATTTTTAAAACAGGGGATGAAGTTTGAAATCGGTGAGTCCATGGATCATGCCATTGATCCTGTAAACACCTCATAAGTGCCCCTATGAGGTCCTCACAGTATCGTTGCCGTGATCATAATATCCTCAAATAGACCGCAGTAAGGATGTAATATGGGCCCCTACCACATCCTTACTCCGACTCCTTGGCCATATCATAACTCAAATACTTATCCACTTCGTGGGGCGTTATAATGAAACTAGTGTTGTATTTATTTTATTTTATTTTATTTTTATTCTTGTTATCCAGGTTAGTCTCTTTTGAACACGATTCAAAATTCCATGTTCGACATTAGTAAAGTTCATTTCTACCTTCTCAGTTCATCTCACCATCCACCTCTAAGGGCTAACCCCACATTCTCTTCCTAGGTTCCATGTTATGATCAAATTCCAATACTTCAACTTCCATCATTTCTATCATCAAGCCTCATATATATATATATATATATATATATATGTATATATATATATATATATATATATATATATATATATATATATATATATATATATATATATATATATATATATATATATATATATATATATATATATATATATATATATATATATATATATATATATAGTGACATTCATATCACATAATAATAGCATGACCTAAACACGTCAAGTATAGTCACATACCATAAAATATCTAGCACGTCATCACATCATCACAGCACATCATATCATATCACCAAGGATCTGCACACAACTACCAATCATAAGTACACAAGGAAAGAGATACTACCAACCAACCCCAATCCAACTAGACAACTCACCGCACTCGCGAGGTCAGGGAAATATCTATGCTCGGTTCGACATAGGATGCGAGCAACTCGTCTAGGTGTTGTTGCAGGAGGATGGTCAAGTATGAAATAAATATAAAGTTCAGACTGACTTCCCTGTCTCAACAAATAAATACAAGACTTCCTCCCGTTGTAGTAAGAGAAAAGTCAGGATCGAATCCACGAGGAAGGACTTCAGAAGTTCTCAGGTAGCTATAAATTCTCATATGCAAAGCAGCAGAAAGACAGAAACACAGAAACAAGGAAAGAAACAGAAATAAAAGCAGAAAAACAAAAGCAAAGAACAAAGCAAAACAGAAAAGACAAAGCAAAGCAGAAACTAAAAAGCAAAGCAAAGGCAGAGGCTCGTCGATCTCGACAAACAGCTACTCGAGATCGACCACAGCAGTCGACAACAGAAACTGAAAATCACAGCAGACAGGCAAACCCGGCAAGGGCAACTCGATCTCGACAACCTCTACTCGAGATCGACAAGAGCATGCAAAACAGAAACTGAAAATCGACAAGAACAGAAGAAAATCAACTCGACTAACACCAAGTCCTACTCGATCTCGACCACGGCTTACTCTAGATCGACAAAGGTCTCCTCTATGTCGACAAGGAACAGAAACTTAAATTTGCAGATTTCGAACCAAAACTCAGATTTTTGACAGAAATAAATTCAATATGCTAAAAGACTTCCAAAGCCAGGGTATCAACACCACAACGATAATAATGCAAAGTAACACATAAAGGCACAAAAGATCATGCTTTCCATCAAATAACTTTCGTCATTAACAAATAGGCAAATAGAGGCTTTCGCATAAACCCTAATTGTTACTAACCCTTTTTCACATAATTAATCCAAGTTGCATTAAGATCACTTTCGCTTCAATAGTACAAACAAGGATCACCTTCAACTCTCGCAAAAGAATCATGCTCATAGGGATAGAAGATGAATTGCACAAAAAGATCTGACCTTTATCGCATCACCTCACATGGCCACCGTCGGGCTCACCCCAGCCCCAGAAGTGGGTGGACTACTCACGCCTCATCGCAATAACATACATTGATGTATAAAAGGAACTAACTTGCATTAACTAAATTCAAAAACCTTTACAATCTCGGCAATAACCTTTCGTAGAAAGACAAAACCCTAAAAACCTTAGAACCCCTAAACTACTCTACTGGAATTGAATTGTGTGTGAATTGGAATGAATAAAACTGAGCCCCTAGGGCCTTATTTATAGGCTTCTCACCCTCGCTAATCAAGGATAGAAATCTTCTATCTCTATCTAAAATTATATCTAAAGCTTTAAAAGATAAATAAATGTCATAATGGAAATAAATCTAAAAGGAAAAGATAAAACTAAATAGGGTAAGTCTTCATGATGTTTCTGGGATCTGGATTTGGATAGAATCTTCCTTCCATGATGATAGAATTGATGGATTTGGATAGAATCTTCCTCCTTCGGCCCCAAGGAATCTCAAGTCTACTCGGACAGGTCTTCGTCGACACGTTTCTGGGATCTGGTCTACTCGACCTAGACAAGGCTTCGTCGACCTCGAGTAGGGTTCGTCGACTGGACTTCCCGGCTAGCTCTGCTCGGTGTGGCTCGGACTTGGCTCCTGACGCTCGTCGACCTCGAGTAGCCCTAGTCAACCTCGAGTAGGGATGGGTCATCGACAAGGTCTCCTCGGTTGGCTCTACTCGGCAAGCTCGGATCTGGACTCAGGGACTCGTCGATCTCGACTAAGGTTCGTCGAGATCGAGTAGGGTTGGTCGAGGATGGTTCTCTGATGGTATCGACTAGAGCTCCTCGGCATGGACTCGGACAGGCTTGGTGGCGCTTGTCGATCTCGACAAGGCTTTGTCGAGATCGAGTAGGGTTGTCCTTGTCCTCGGCTTCTCGATCAGTCCTCTTCTCGACTCCGGGTGTGGTGTCTGGTCTTCATCGATCTCGACTAGGGCTTGTCGAGATCGAGTAACCTCCGGAGCTGGGTTGGTCTGGCTTTCTCGATCAGGCTCTGTCGACTAAGGTTGCTCGGCTACGCTCGTCTAGATCGAGTAAGGCCTACTCGAGATCGAGTAGTCTGGTTCCTCGGCTCGATTCGACTGGTTCTGTTGCTGCTTTGACCTTGGGCTTCTGTAGTGGTTTTCCGAGCTTTTCCGACCTTCTGTAGAATTGCTGTAAAACGCCTCGAATTCTGCGATTTAAACAGGAACTGGTGTAGATTCCATAATTTGGCGAATAAACATAAACTACATAGGTTCTGTACTATCTAAGCCCAAATGAATGCAATGTATACAGAAATCGATATAAAAGTTACTGTAAAACATGGCAGATTCTACTCACAACAAACACCCCATAGTTAAGCTTGCTTGTCCTCAAGCAATACTTTTATTTGTCATTCAGGGGAAGAAATCAAAACTCTCAACATATTAGATTCATTCTCATATAACCCTGCAATCAATTACCATCATCGAAAAGGTACTAGTGTCACAGATTCATGCATGTGCAAATATGTAAAAGCAACATCTACTCACAAGAGGAGGGTTATGCAAAAACCTTCATAAATGACAAAGCATTGATAATCAAGAAGACTTTAATTTAAGCTTATTAAGGAGTAGATTGGTAAAAGGCTAAAAGGTGGGCAATTTTTTGGCAATGTGGTGCTTTTGATCCGGGGAAATGGAGTACTTTCCAAACTGAATTTCCACATTCCTTCTCATAAGTTTCATCACCTTTCATAATACTTTTTCTCAATAATAATGCTTTTACCTCTCCGACCTCAGCACTGCCTTCTCGCGAGTCGCAAACATGGGTGTCATGAATGGCCCCGGATACTTAGTGCTTTGGACTCCTCACAATGTGTCCCATCTCTCCAAACTATTATCTCAGAGAGCAGGGTCAATCTACCTTTATCTCCTGAGGTGATTGCATTTTCTTTCACTCATTAAATTTTCCATATATTTCAAATAATTTCCTTCCAAACTCCAATAATGAACACACCAACATAAAAACCATATGACATCTCCATAATGTAACATCATTCTCAACATAATCCCCGGATAAGGTAAAGAATGGAAATATTTTAGAACATGTGGAGCAATATATGAAATAAGGCATATTATGTCTTTTGTGATGCATAAGCATAGGTAAGGCTAGGATTATAACAATATGAGCATTATATGGAAAATATAAAGTCCTCCATCATCTTATCATGCAATATGTCAAAGGCAACTTCAATTTTTACCTCCTTTCATGGTTTTCATCAAAATATGCATTTCATTGTGACTTCGCTTTACTAGGCAATTTCATTCTATATCTCTAATGAATCCAATTTTGCATCGTCGAGTTCAATATAAACTTCCATGACATTTATCAAAAATTTCAAATGGGGGTCATTTTTCTCAAAATTTTGGAAAACATGCATATAAGCACATAAATCAATAATGCATTCCAAAATAGCCATGTAGCAATTCTAAGGAATAAATTCCAAATATGCACAAATAATGTCAAATATGGCAATTATGCATGAATTAAGCCCTTCCCCCACCCCATACTTAAACATTACAGTGTCCTCACTGTATAAAAACAAGGTAAGGGTAAAGAAAGAAACTCACAAGACAGGTGTGCAGAGCCTCTAAATTTCTAATGGAAGCACCTCCTGGCCTGAGTATGAATATAGCATGGTTCTATCCATGGACCTGAGAAGTATGGAAGACATATACCCACAATAGAAAAAACAGAAAATGTTCAAAACCAAAAACAAACAAAACAAAGTCCAAAAAGTCACAAAAATAAATGTCTATTTACAAGCTCTAGATTTTATAGTCGCTAGGCCGACTTCTCCATTAAGCTCAAGGTGGCATTTGCAGGGCCCGTGTAGCTTGGGCCTCAAATAAGACTCCATTCTTGTCCATCAGCTGTAATCCTCCAGAATGGATCTTGTTCACCATGAACGGTCCCATCCGCTTCTTGGTGAATTTATTGGGAAACCAATGATCCTTTGATTTAGAGACACAGATCTTGTCTCCAACTTCATACTCCTTAGGCTCATCATTGGAAATCCTACACAATCGCACATACCAAGGCAGACCTCTCCCATGTATAGATAAATGTTTAATGGAAATAGGAGAAGAAAGATCCATACCTTGGCTCACCTTCGCAAAGACGGAATCGGGGACCACTGTGTTTGGTCGATCTCGACTAGGGCTAGTCGATCTCGACGAGTCTGCTAGTTATGGTGGTGTCCTGCTCGAAGAGGCAGAAGTCGACGAAGAAGGCTTGTCGACCTCGAGTAGACTACTCGACATCGACAAGGGCTCTGCTCCTGGTGGCTTGCTCTTCGACGAAGTCGGATCTGGTGGAGCCGAGTGGTGGTTGACCTCGACAAGACTAGTCGAGATCGACGAGGGCTCTCCTCCTGGTTGCTGTGGCGTCGAAGAAGAAAGGTCTGGTGGCACCGGGTGGTGGTCGATCTCGACAAGGCTGGTCGAGATCGACGAGGCTCCTGGCTCCGGTGTTGTCATTGTCGAGGAAGGCGAAGTCTGGTTGGCCGAGTGGTGGTCGACCTCGACAAGGCTAGTCGAGATCGACGAGCCTTGTTTGTCTGGTTCGCTGCTCGACGATGCTGGTGTCGTTGGAGTCTCCTTGGTCTGGTCGAGATCGACGGGGGTTCTACTCGATGTCGAGGAGCCTTGGTCGATCTTGACCCCATACTTAGTCCCTGTCAAGGCATCCGAAAAATAATTAATCCACAACGACTTACCTTGTTCTGTGTCGATTGGATTCTCTGTGTTCTCCTTAAGGATTGCCATGATCTCCTCCACCTGGGCCTCCATGTCTCTCTTTTCTATCACCTCAGGGGTCATATTTCTGACCTTAGGTTCCCCGCAGGTGATGTAGCCAGCTGAGATAGATTTGACCTCTTCCATTGGACCTGTATGCCTTTCAGTTTTATTAAAGGAATACTCAATTACCTCATCGCTGATGTTGAAGGTGAGCACTCTTTTCCGTACGCTTATGTTGGCATCCACCGTCGCCAAGAATGGTCTTCCTAGAATAATTGGACAAGCAGGATCTTCTTGCATATCAACAACTAAGAAATCAGCAGGGACAAAGAATTTACCTACTTGTACTGGGATGTTGTCCACCATGCGTGTTGGACGGACCACCGTGTTATTGGCCATGTAAAGTCTAGCATCCACAGGCTCTAGGGCACCTATCTTAATCTTGGACCAAATTGTTAAAGGCATTATACTCACACTAGCTCCAAGATCACATAGGGCATTAATTTTATATGGACCAAATCCAATAGTTATAGCAAACTTACCTGGATCCGGCCTCTTCTCCAATATGTCCAGATGGCTGCACTCCTCTGTGATTTCAGCCATCGATCGCTTTTTGCTCAGAATCTCCTTCAGGAACTTGACATAGGATGGCATTTCATTGAGAGCTTCTGTGAAGGGGATAGTGACGTTGAGTTTCTGAAGCATCTTGATGAAGCACTGAAATTTCTTTTCTGCCGGGTCCTTTAGAAATTTTGTGGGGAAAGGCAGCTTCTTTTTCTGATTTGGAGCCAGAACAGACGTCGGAGGTGCTGCAGGCTGCTCTATGTCGACCAGAGGCTCCTCGACATCGAATAGGGTCTTGTCGACATCGACCAGGTTGGGCGTAGTCGAGTTGCTGTGTGGTGCAGACGAAGATTTTTACAGATTCTCCTCGAGATCGACGAGGCCTTCGTCGAGATCGACCACAGGTTTGTCGAGGTCGACTTGCTGTTCCTCGTCGTTCTTCTGCTTTCCGACCTCGGGCTCTTGAAGTTGATGGCCGCTTCTGAGTTTTATAGCAGTGATGTGTCCAGTCTTTCCCTTAGGATTTGGTTCTGAAGATCCTGGGAACGAACCTGACTGTCTGGGAATTCCTGCTGCCAGCTGACAAATCTGTGTATCAACTGATTTTCGCCAGATATCAATTTCCCCAAGCCTAGAGTTGAAACCTTGCATCTGAGTATAGACGGAGTTGAAAGATTGCCTAGTTTCTGAGTGGTTCCTCCGTATTTCCTCCAGGACTGTCTGTATATCATCCTTTTTCTGCTCCCTTTCCGGATGTCCCGGAGCTCTGTAGGGTGGGGGGTTCCTAGGGATACCTTGGTTCCATTGTGGTTGCTGAAACCTTTGGTCCCCCATGTAGCGACTGGGACCCCCTGCGTAAGCTACATCCTCATGATGCTCTGCCACCCTGACTTGTTCTGCGTGTGGGCACTCAGGAGTGGTGTGCCTTTGCGATCCGCATTCAATGCAAGGCTGGTTGATAGAGAGATACTTTACTTGCTTGATGAGCTTCTTATTCTGGTCTCTGTAGTACTGCTCCCTAACATCAGGATCAATCTCCTTAGGTGGCTCATAAAGGGGCATGGATGGTGCTGGCCTGGCGTATGGGTTCTCTTCATAAGTTGCAGTAGACCCATACTTGTTGTCGTAGTTAGTGAGCTTCTCTAGCACACCCCATGCGTCACTTGGCGGCATTGTCAGATACTCATAGCGAGTATAATGGTTGATTCTGTCCTTGGTGACTTGATCAAAAGAGTTGAAGAAGATCTCTTGAATGACGTAGGGTGGCTGTCCATGAGTAGGGCAAGATCGCAGAAGTTCCTTGTAGCGCTCCCATGCCTTTGCCAGCGGTTCCCCTTGCTTCTGTTTGAAGGCGGTGATTCTCTGGCGGAGATGTGCTGTTTTGGCAGGTGGGAAGAATTTGTTCAGAAACTCTTGCTGTACTTGGGCCCAGGCTGTGAGTGATCTTGCTTTCAGCCCTTTCAGCCATTTCAGTGCAGGCTCAGCGAGAGACCAGCGAAAAGATTTCATCTTGACATATTCCAGAGTTGTACCTTCAGGAATAGTACGGCACATGTCAGAAAAGTTTGTAATATGTTCAAGAGGACACTCATTAAATCTACCATAGAAGGCATTATTTTTAAGCTCTATAATAATTTTGAGTGCGAATTTCAAAAGAGTTATCAGGGATTAGAATCGCCGATTCAGGCACGACTAGAGTTGGGTGCATGTAGTTCTCTGCCGTGGTTGGTTATTGGGAAAGCTCAGCCCGTGCTTGTTCCCTTGCTGCTCTCTCAGCGACGATAGCAGCATCCTTAGCGGCGATAGCAGTATCCTTTACGGCCAATTCCCTGGTAAGCCTAGAGACCAGCTGATCCTGTGTCTCTGCAGCTGCCATGGCTCTTTGTAGTTTAGCTCGGATGTGAAATAGGCATTCCTGTTCGTCTAAGGCGTCAAACTCAGGTGGTTGACCAGAACGGCGCATACACCTGAAAAGTAACTCAAAGAAACAGTGAGAACTGACTACCTAAGGCGCGATTGATAGCTTCCCCGGCAATGGCGCCAATTTGTTGTTGCAGGAGGATAGTCAAGTATGAAATAAATATAAAGTTCAGACTGACTTCCTTGTCTCAGCAAATAAATACAAGACTTCCTCCCGTTGTAGTAAGAGAAAAGTCAGGATCGAATCCACGAGGAAGCACGTTAGCAGTTCTCAGGTAGCTATAAATTCTCACAGGCAAAGTAGCAGAAAGACAGAAACACAGAAACAAGGAAAGAAACAGAAATAAAAGCAGAAAAACAAAAGCAAAGAACAAAGCAAAACAGAAAAGACAAAGCAAAGCAGAAACTAAAAAGCAAAGCAAAGGCAGAGGCTCGTCGATCTCGACAAATAGCTACTCGAGATCGACCACATCAGTCGACAACAGAAACTGAAAATCACAGCAGACAGGCAAACCCGGCAAGGGCAACTCGATCTCGACAACCTCTACTCGAGATCGACAGGAGCATGCAAAACAGAAACTGAAAATCGACAAGAACAGAAGAAAATCAACTCGACTAAGACCAAGTCCTACTCGATCTCGACCACGGCTTACTCGAGATCGACAAAGGTCTCCTCTATGTCGACAAGGAACAGAAACTTAAATTTGCAGATTTCGAACCAAAACTCAGATTTTTGACAGAAATAAATTCAATATGCTAAAAGACTTCCAAAGCCAGGGTATCAATACCACAACGATAATCATGCAAAGTAACACATAAAGGCACAAAAGATCATGCTTTCCATCAAATAACTTTCGTCATTAACAAATAGGCAAATAGAGGCTTTCGCATAAACCCTAATTGTTACTAACCCTTTTTCACATAATTAATCCAAGTTGCATTAAGATCACTTTCGCTTCAATAATACAAACAAGGATCACCTTCAACTCTCGCTAAAGAATCATGCTCATAGGGATAGAAGATGAATTGCACAAAAAGATCTTACCTTTATCGCATCACCTCACATGGCCACCGTCGGGCTCACCCCAGCCCCAGAAGTGGGTGGACTACTCACGCCTCATCGCAATAACAGACATTGATGTATAAAAGGAACTAACTTGCATTAACTAAATTCAAAAGCCTTTACAATCTCGGCAATAACCTTTCGCAGAAAGCCAAAACCCTAAAAACCTTAGAACCCCTAAACTACTCTACTGGAATTGAATTGTGTGTGAATTGGAATGAATAAAACTGAGCCCCCTAGGGCCTTATTTATAGGCTTCTAACCCTCGCTGATCAAGGATAGAAATCTTCTATCTCTATCTAAAATTATATCTAAATCTTTAAAAGATAAATAAATGCCATAATGGAAATAAATCTAAAAGGAAAAGATAAAACTAAATAGGGTAAGTCTCCATGATGTTGATAGATCTCCTTCCATGATGATAGAATTGATGGATTTGGATAAAATCTTCCTCCTTCGGCCCCAAGGAATCTCAAGTCTACTCGGACAGGTCTTCGTCGACACGTTTCTGGGATCTGGTCTACTCGACCTCGACAAGGCTTCGTCGACCTCGAGTAGGGTTCGTCGACTGGACTTCCCGGCTAGCTCTGCTCGATGTGGCTCGGACTTGGCTCCTGACGCTCGTCGACCTCGAGTAGCCCTAGTCGACCTCGAGTAGGGATGGGTCATCGACTAGGTCTCCTCGGGTGGCTCTACTCGGCAAGCTTGGATATGGACTCAGGGACTCGTCGATCTCGACTAAGGTTCGTCGAGATCGAGTAGGGTTTGATACGTTTGGGATACCCGATCCTTCGCCTGTGGGCTTCAGATCAAGAACCACGCCGTATATTTGCTCCGATCTTGCAATGCTCTTTGATATCTCCTGATTTGGAACAATTTAAACAAGTGATTAAAATTCAGCAACTTGAAACAAAGTAATAGCGACAGAAAGTAGGGAGAAGCGAGGGACTGGGTTGCGCGGACGTCGGGCACACAGGCCACAAGGCCTCAGGGTGTGCGATACTGGTGCGCGGAAGGACTCGCGAGGACAGGGCACTTCGCTGGAGCGGAAGTGCTAGCGAGAGAGAGACGCGGGAGCGGGAGCGAGCGCCTGAGAGTGCTGAGCAATGCGCCAGGGAGCGCGGGAGCGAAGGCGAGCGCGCGGAGCGGATGTCCGCGCTCGCTGGGAGCGACTGGCCCGCGGACGACGCCAAGCGCTGGCGTTGTGGGCGCTGTTGTCGACTTCGATGAGTGCAGCGATGGGTTTCCTCGATCTCGATGAGAACAAGGTGATGAAGGTGTTGTGTTTTAGGGTTGCCGAATGAACCAAGATGAGGGTGAGAATGGTGGTTGCCGAGAACACTTGAGAACACAAGAGCCTTTGGATTGACCTAATCGAAGAACCCTAATTCCGTTAAGGGTTTCTTCAATTCTAATCTTCAATCTGATTAAATTCAAAGGGTGTAACATGAATTTATAATAAAGTTCTAAGAGATCTAACCAATCCTTCCTTGCAAAGGAAAGGGGTTTGGATAGATTTAATTCTATCTAAGATAAATGAAATAACTTAAAGATAAATAAATCCTAAGAAGATATAATTCTAAAGCTTAGGGAACAAGATATATCTAGAGGAGATATAATCTTGTACATTATTAATCTAATTGCATAAAATAATAATTAATTAAATAATTAACGTCGTTTCTTTAACGACTCCCAAGGTGGAGCCTTCTTCTTCCGCTTGAGGATGACATCATTCTCCTCCATTTGAAATCGACTCGTCCTCGAGTCGTCGCCAGGATCAAGATCGTTGTTTGACCCACAGAAGGCCATCTTGACCCGCATCATTCTCCCCCTCTTATCTTCGATTCGTCCTCGAATCGAGTCAGCAATGATCAGCGAGGAAGGAGCAGCAACCTTCAAAGAAGATGATGGAGGAATGGGTGGAATAGGTGCCAGGAGAATTCGAGGTATAGGAACCCCAAAAACAACACCTTCATGCGCGATCGTTGAACAGACTTGATCTTCAACAAGAATAGGATCAATGACCACACAAATCTCAGCAGCTGGAACTTCATGAACATGCCCAAGAGGTACAATCGCTAACTCTTGAGACACGTCATCAATTACCTCATCCTCAACAACGGAATCAACATGATCGTCCTGCAGAACACTGCAGTCGACTTTAAGAACAGATTCGGAGGTCTTCCCCGAGGAGTCTGACAGCGTGTGACCCATCGTCGGAAAGCTCGTCGAGTCAGCTTCGCAACAAAACTGAGTTGACTCAATTCCGATGTCAGAGTCAACGGAAATCTGCGAAACAAGTTCGACGCGCTGTGCTGTTTTCTGGGCAACGAAATCGACAGAAGACTCCTTAGGCTCAATTACCTCGTCGTCGGTTGAGGCAACTTTAACCGCTGGAGTAGTGGGACAGTGTAACTCCAATGCTTGACGAAAAGCATCCGAGAATTTCTCGAAGTCGTCCATCAATTTGGCATTAAAGGCATCTCGTTCGGCTTGACGTTGTGCCTCCACGACGGCAAAATGTGCTTGAATTTTGGTTGTAAGTCCGGCTTGAAATTGTTGTAGTTTCTCCTCATCAATTGCGTCTTGACGTTGACGCTCAAGGAGTTGTTGTTGTTGTCGACACCTTTCCTCTTCAATTTCAGCTTGCCGTTGAAGCCAAAGGCGGCGCCTTTGAGCCTCTCGTTGTCGCTCTAAAGCTTGTTGTTGCAAAGCTCGTCTCTGCAACTCTCGTTGGCGTCGATGTTGCGCAGCCCATGGATCGGGATTATCATCCCAGTCTCCTCCCCAGATTTCCCAAGCCATCAAATCCAAACATCAGTAACATCAGAGAAACAAAGAGCGTAGCATAACCCGGCTCTAAATCCACTTGATATGTTTGGGATACCCGATCCTTCGCCTGTGGGCTTCAGATCAAGAACCACGCCGTATATTTTCTCCGATCTTGCAATGCTCTTTGATATCTCCTGATTTGGAACAATTTAAACAAGTGATTAGAATTCTGATTTAGCGACAGAATTATACTTGGTAAAATTCAGCAACTTGAAACAAGGTAATAGCGACAGAAAGTAGGGAGAAGCGAGGGACTGGGTTGCGCGGACGTCGGGCACACAGGCGACAAGGCCTCAGGGTGTGCGGTACTGGTGCGCGGAAGGACTCGCGATGACAGGGCACTTCGCTGGAGACCGGCCAATTGCTAAACAAATCCGTCGATCTTGCTTATGCTCCTTGATTTCCACGAATTGATGTCGAATTTGTATCGAGTAGACTCCGTATGGATACCGATCACGTGGAATAACCTAAACTAAACTAATTATTAACTAAATTAAAACTAAACTAAACAACAGTACGTTGTTAACTTAAGAAAGTTTAAACAAAACTAAAGTAGAGGAAATTAACTAACTAACTCTAAACTACTGTATTACTAATAAAACTTCAAGCTTTAAGCTATTAAAGAAAGAAAGCAAAGAAGAAGGTGAGTGCGCTGGACGTTGCGCGCAAGAGGCAAGACAGCGAGAGCGCGAGGCTGGTGCAGGCGCGCGCGAGCGAAGGCGAGCGCGCGGAGCGGATGTCCGCGCTCTAAAGCTCGTTGTTGCAAAGCTCGTCTCTGCAACTCTCGTTGACGTCGATGTTGCGCAGATTTCCGTTGACTCCGACCTCGGAAAGCCTCTAAAGGGTTTCTAATTGACTCGTCCTCGAGTCTCTAAAGGGTTTCTTCAATTCTAATTTTCAATCTGATTAAATTCAAAGGGTGTAACATGAATTTATAATAAAGTTCTAAGAGATCTAACCAATCATTCCTTGCAAAGGAAAGGGGTTTGGATAGATTTAATTCTATCTAAGATAAATGAAATAACTTAAAGATAAATAAATCCTAAGAAGATATAATTCTAAAGCTTAGGGAACAAGATATATCTAGAGGAGATATAATCTTGTACATTATTAATCTAATTGCATAAAATAATAATTAATAAAATAATTAACGTCGTTTCTTTAACGACTCCCAAGGTGGAGCCTTCTTCTTCCGCTTGAGTATGACATCAGGGTTGGTCGAGGATGGTTCTCTGATGGTGTCGACTAGAGCTCCTCGGCATGGACTCGGACAGGCTTGGTGGCGCTTGGCGATCTCGATAAGGCTTTGTCGAGATCGAGTAGGGTTGTCCTTGTCCTCGGCTTCTCGATCAGTCCTCTTCTCGACTCCGGGTGTGGTGTCTGGTCTTCGTCGATCTCGACTAGGGCTTGTCGAGATCGAGTAACCTCAGGAGCTGGGTTGGTCTGGCTTTCTCGATCAGGCTCTGTCGACCAAGGTTGCTCGGCTACGCTCGTCTAGATCGAGTAAGGTCTACTCGAGGTCGAGTAGTCTGGTTCCTCGGCTCGATTCGACTGGTTCCGTTGCTGCTTTGACCTTGGACTTCTGTAGTGGTTTTTCGAGCTTTTCCGACCTTCTGTAGAATTGCTGTAAAACGCCTCGAATTCTGCGATTTAAACAGAAACTGGTGTAGATTCCATAATTTGGCGAATAAACATAAACTACATAGGTTCTGTTCTATCTAAGCCCAAATGAATGCAATGTATACAGAAATCGATATAAAAGTTACTGTAAAACATGGCAGATTCTGCTCACAACACTAGGACATCCCCATAACTAGCCCGAATACTCTCCTCAGTCTCCCACGTGGCCTCCTCAGGGCTCCTCCTAGACCACTGAACTAGAAGCAAAGGAACCTCCCTGTTCCTAAGCCTCTTGACTCGAGGGTCAAGAACTCTCACAGGACGCTCTACAAAGGTGTGGTCAGGCTCAACCTAAAGGTCTGAATAGTCTAGGACATGGCTAGGGTCAGGGATATACTGGCGAAGCTGTGGGACGTGAAAGACGTCATGAACACCGGCCAAGGATGGGGGCAATGCTAAGCGATAGGCCACCTCGCCAACTCTATCCAAAATCTCAAACGGGCCAATATACCTCGGACTCAACTTTCCTTTGATCCCAAACCGTCGGACTCCTCTGGTAGGCAAAACTCGAAGCCACACATGCGAACCTACCTCGAACTCAATCTCTATCCTCCGCCTGTCTGCATACTTCTTCTGGCGATCCTGAGCGACTCTCATGTGCTCACGGATGCGTCCCACCTTATCAATGGTCTCTCTAACTAGGTCCGGTAAAGATGAAACCGTGTCCGCAGGCTCATCCCAACCAACTGGCGACATGCATCGCCTCCCATACAGAGCCTCATATGGAGCCATCTCGATCGACGCAGGGTAGCTGTTGTTGTATGAAAACTCCACCAATGGTAGGTGTCTAACCCAACGGTCTCCCTTCTCCAAAACACATGATCGCATCATATCCTCCAAGGTCTGAATCGTTCTCTCACTCTGGCCATCTGTCTGAGGATGAAAGGCTGTACTGAAATGCAGTCTAGTACCTAGACTCTCCTGAACCTGATGCCAAAACCTCGAGGTAAAACGTCCATCTCTGTCAGATACGATCCTCTCAGGTACTCCATGAAGTCTCAGGATCAGGCAAATGAACTCCTCAGCTAACCGCGATGCTGGCCATGTCTCCTGAATCAGAATGAAGTGAGCCGACTTGGTCAACCTATCGACCACGACCCAAATGGCGTCGAATCCTCTGACATCCCGCCTCAGCCCGGTGACAAAGTCCATCGAGATATCTGTCCACTTCCACGCGGGAACTGGAAGCGACCTCACAAGTCCTCCCGGTCTCTGGTGCTCAATCTGAACCTGCTGGGAAACCTGACATCTGGCTACAAAGTCTGTGATGTCTGCTCGCATTCTCTGCCACCAATAATATCTCCTCAAATCCTGATACATCTTATTCGTCCCTGGACGGACAGAATAAGGAGTGGAGTGAGCCTCCTGCATGATCCTCTGCCTCAGACCTGACGTCGACGGAACTACAACTCTGCCCTGAAAGGTCATATCCCATCTCCTCTCTCTACAAGCTCTTTGAATCGACCTTGGGCCATCCGATCCCTCAGAACTGCAATCTCTGGACAGTCTGCCTGACCTCGTCGAATCTCCTCGGTCAACTCAGCCTAAACCTCCAAGAATGATAACTGTCCATTCTCCCGCTGAACCCACACCTCGAAGTAACACCTCATCAAATCTGTCTGCAAATCCCTCTGAGTTGTAAGCCTCGCAACTGATGTCTCCTGGTGAGTCTTCCTACTAAGCGCATCTGCCACCACATTGGCCTTTCCTGGGTGATAAACTATGTCCATGTCATAGTCCTTTAGAAGCTCTATCCATCGTCTCTGTCGCATGTTGAGCTCCTTCTGACTGAAAATATACTTCAAGCTCTTGTGATCCGTCATCACCTTGCATGAAGTGCCGTACAGGTAATGCCTCCAAATCTTCAAAGCATGAACTACCGCTGCCAACTCCAAGTCATGAACGGGATAAGACACCTCTGCAGGCTTCAACTGGCGCGAAGCATAAGCGATGACTCGACCTCTCTGATGCAGAACACATCCCAAGCCGGAACGCGAAGCGTCTGTGTAGACGACGAAGTCCTCTGTCCCTTCTGGCAACGGTAGCACTGGTGCGGTCGTCAGCTTCTCCTTCAGAAGCTCGAAGCTGGCCTGACATACCACACTCCACTCAAAAGGAACATCTTTCTTCAGCAGCTGCGTCATCGGCCTAGCAATGCTCGAGAAACCCTTGACGAATCTCCTGTAGTAACTGGCCAATCCTAGAAATGAGCGGATGTCCTTGACGTTCTTGGGAACCTCCCAAGCAACGATAGCATCAATCTTCGCCGGATCCACGGCGACTCCCTCTGCTGAAATCACATGGCCTAAGAAAGCCACCTCTGTGAGCCAGAACTCGCACTTGCTGTATTTCCCATATAGCTGATGCTTCCTCAGCGTCTCGAGGACGGTCCTCAAATGCTCCTCGTTCTCCTCTCTGCTCCTCGAGTAGACTAAAATGTCATCTATGAAGACGACGACGAATCTGTTTAGGTAGTCAATGAACACGCGGTTCATGAGCTCCATGAAAGCAGCTGGTGCATTGGTCAGCCCAAACGGCATGACCACGAACTTGTAGTGACCATAGCGGGTCCTAAAAGCGGTCTTCTGGACATCCTCTGGCTTTACTCTCAGCTGGTGATAACCGGACCTCAAATCAATCTTCGAGAAGACAACGGCGCCCTGCAGCTGATCCAACATGTCGTCAATCCTGGGAAGGGGATAACGGTTCTTCACCGTCGCACTGTTCAGCTCCCTATAATCGATGCATAGCCTCAATGACCCGTCCTTCTTCTTGACGAACAACACTGGTGCTCCCCAAGGTGATGCACTAGGCCTGATGTAACCCTTCTCGGCTAGCTCCTCCAACTGAGCCTTCAGCTCCGCCATCTCTGTAGCTCATCTGGGGGAAGTCCCGGTAGCTTGATCCCAAAGTCAACCTCTCTCGGCGGGGGAAGTCCCGGTAGCTCATCTGGAAAAACATCTGTGAAGTCTCTGACAACAGGGACATCTGACAAGCTGGGATGTGTGCGATCCACCTCTAAAGCGTAACACCAATACCCGATGCATCCCTGGTCTAGAAGTCTCGCGGCTCTGACTGCGCTAATGAGCGTTCCGTTACTCTTGGGGTCGCTCCCCCAAACCTGGTGCTAAGTCCCATCATCTGCCAAGATAGACACCGTCCTCGTCCTCAGACTGATAATCGCTCCATAGTGGTCCATGAAATCCATACCCAGAATGAGATCATCCATCCTCAATGGCATGACAATAAGGTCGGTTGGGCACTCACGCTCACCTATATGGATGGGGCACCCTAGAATCTCCCGACTCGTCCTAACCTTTGCCCCGTCCGCTAGACCAATAGTAAGGGGTAAACCACTCGTGCAGCTCAGGCTCAGCCTAGCAACGCACGCTTTTACTATGAAGCAGTGAGTAGCACCAGTGTCAAACAATATAGACAAGCACGCATCATGGAAATGTATAGTACCTGCGGAAGTAGGGGCAGTACGGTCATTAGCTGTCATCTGGAACACGCGGGGCGGTGGGGGTAATGCTGGTCCTCGGCCTCCGGAACTCTGGCCACGATCATACCCGGACCCAGATGGTCCTGCAGATGACGAACCTCTACCCTGACCTGGCCCTGACGGCCATCTGCCTCCACGATCGTAACCTCTACCTCCTCTACCTCCTCCTCGACCTCTACCAGAAGCATCTCCTCGCCCCTGACCTCTACGAGAAGAATCTCCTCGAACGATCTGGGCAGGAAGCGACATAATGACCTCTCTCAAAGCATCCATGGCAAGTGACACTCCTCACTCGTGCATCTCCTCCATAAACAGCTGGACCGGGCGGCTGGGGTGCCCTCGGTGTAACTCCGTGATATCCCCCTCTAAATCCTCCTCCATAGCCTCCTCTCCTGGATCTGTCGTCTCCGCGACCATCCGCTGGTCTCGCTCTCTTTGCCTCAGGGCGAGAAGTGGTGTATGCAGTCTCGGACAAGATCCGCTGCTGGTCGTACAGGAGGATGACCTCCAAGAATCGATCAAAGCTGACAGCTCCCAAGCTAGAGGCATGCAGAAGTACTGGAGGCGGCAGTCTCATCGATAACATGCGAATTCGGCTCTCATCGGAAGGGCACAAGTGAGCACAGTAGACCAGTTCCTTCTTGAACTGGCGAACGATGGTAGAGACAGAAGCTGATCGATCGTAGTAGCCTCGCATAAAGGATACCTGTCGGGCTATCTCAATCCCAGGAGGGCGGTACTCTCTCAGCATCAGATCCCTAAACTCCTCGTAGGTCCACTCAGCCTGATCTATCTTAAATAAAGACCACCGGTCAAAAGCGTCTCCCTGTAGACGCCCTGCGGCAAGTCTCTGTCTCTCGGAAGCGGGGACAACAACATGGTCGAACAACCCATCCATCTCACGGAACCATCTCTCAATATCCCCCCCAACCTCTCTAGTAAAAGCCGAAGGACAGCACTGAGCTAATGTCTTGACCCAGTCGACGCGCTTCTCAGGGCGTGCATCAGCTACGGGCTCAGCTGGCTGAACAGGAACCTCGGGCGTCGGTGCTGTAGATCGGGCTCCTCCCCGTAACTCGCTCAGAATGTCGTGAAGTGCCGCCTCTAGCTGTCCTAGTCTAGTCTCTGTGGGAATCGGAATCTGGTCGTCAGCCGGCGGAGGTGAAGCTCGCTCCTCAACGTGATCGTCAGCAGCGCGCTCATCGACGCTCTCAACAGCAATCCGACGGGGGCGTCCCCGACCATGATGTGCCCTACCCCCACGCCCAACAGAACCGCGTCTAGTATCGATCATGAGTACTACATCAACGGTTAATTTAAACACTCAGCACAGAAGCACTCGACGATTAATATGATCCCTTTCAAGGAGGATCGCCCTCGGGCATAATTGCATATATGTACAAATTAAGCATAGAGACGATCTATGCCGTCCTTTGAGGGACGACTGACCGGAGGGGCAAAACCTCACAGTCACCTAACTCGACACTCCAACCTCCATGGTGTTCCTTGGAGTTATCTAGGCCCATCTGTAAATCAAAACTAGTATTTTGCCTACCGTTCCCCGAGTTCTACATCCATAAGGGAGGTCTATCGCGTTGGTCTCTACCCACGAGATTGTTTCCCCTTTATTCATTTTACGTTTTAATTCCAATTAAATTCATTTTTCCCTTTTGAAATCATTTCTCAAACCCATTTGAAAACATTGGGCGATTTTCAAAATCATCTTCAACCTGTTGTACTCGGATTGCAAAACCTCAGCTCTGATACCACCTTTGTAACGGCTCACGATTATGATTCTCGAGTTACGTTTCGAGGGATGAAACCCCTCGTTGGGATCTTGCGCCCTGAGTACAGGTTGAAGGTTTGAAATCGAAGATGCGCAGTTTAAAGTGGGATTTCGCACCCAAACCCGGAAGGTCCGTTGGAGACCCCGGGGTAAACCCCTGTACCTGTCCTAAGTCTACAATGCGCGAAAACCTTTATCATGCAAAGGGCGAAAGTTCTGAAAATGATACAGCCAGTGCCACGGCTGAGCCGAGTCAAAACGGAGTATAATAGGAAGAAATCCAAAAAGCACGAGTTTGGTGAAGTCAGGGTTCATACACTCACTCTCCGCCATATGAATGGACCCCGTCATATCAGCACAAAATCAAGTAGTAGATCGGGTACCTGAAACTATACCACCAAGTCAGGCCAAGAGTCCGCCTGCGGGTCCTCTGACCGCGCTGAGGACATATAATACGCCTATACCTAGAATAAAGGATGCCTTCATGCAGTACTGAAATAAAACCACACTATCTTGCTCCTAATTCATATGTGCAGGATATTGAGGAAGGCCTTAACAAAGAATACCAAGCGGTATATCCCTCTTTTACCACCACCCCTATTCCAGACAAGGTGGAGACTGGCCAGTTCGATGCTATAATCATATCAAATCTCATCATCATATCATATCCCATGCCCATCTCGTATCTCGTGATATATATAAATGACTCGAGGAGGACAACACCCGATGAAGCAGAGCTGCCCTATGACCCTAGCAAGGACTCTAGGACTCACAGATAACGGTCGTTCTGTATTCAAACGCATACAGAATAAGGATGCTCATTCGTAAATGCAATTCCTCAGCATGATACATGACATGCTCTTATGCATATGCAACACCTACATATTATATGACACATCAGGCAGGAGGTACTGGTTACTGAGTAAGCGCCGGAGGTACTTACCTTGCTAGAAGGTCGGCAAAAGAAGAATTCAGCATACAGTAGTCACGATCACATAATATCACCTAATCACATAACGAGAATATACTAAGTATACTTCTATAGTCATACTGAACACATATTTTACTCACTCAAGTTAGCTGATAGATAAGTAAGCTTGCATCAATCATACTTTCAATTTATCACGATCAACCATCTCTTATCTCATACCATTCATCATAACTTGTCAACTCATCAGTTTAAAAAAAATATACTCCCTATATAAATCATACTTATACTTTCCATATTATATCATCATCATAAATATCAAAACATTTAATCTCTTATGAAATTCACCACAATATCCCACTATTAATCATCGTCTTATTCCCAAGTTAGCTTCAAATCCGAATTAAACAGTTAAGGGTTCTGACCCCTTGAAAATACTCGCTAAATTCCTTTTTCAATTTATTTATTAAATCACTTTTCAACCTTTTATACAATCTCCAAAATTAATATTTGATCTTTTAAATCCTCAAATACTATTATATTTTGTTTTATTACCATTTATTAAATACTTTCACAAGCCATTTCCCAATCCTTACAAAAACCCCAACTATTTTTATGTAATAAAAAATCAGCCCCTTAAAACCCAAAACCCAATTCTTTTTAAAAGTGAACCGAACCGGTTTATTAATTAAATCACTGAACCGGACCCATTTTAAAACAAAACTAAAACCGGACCATTTTACTGTTCATCATCAACTACCTCCGACATCCCCGCGCTCGAAAACGGAGGAAAAGAAAAGGGAGGGGAGCGCTGCTCGCCGGCAAGGGCGGAGCTCCGGCCACCCTCTCATCCTCTTCAACCCTCAATTCCCAACCCCTAAGAATGTTAAACAAAGGATCGAAGGCAGGGATTGAAACGAACGAAGCTCACCGAGGGGTTCGCGGACGTCGGAGCTCCATCGGAGCTCGCCGGAGACTCGATTCGCTGCGTCGGAGATGGAGGAACCTCGGATTCGACCTAGGAGAGTAAATGAAGGTCAAAGGAGGGTTCTTTAATGGGATTTCGAATAGAACGAGATGTCGAAGCTTACCGACCTCGGAAGGGCGGAATCAGGGGAAGAGCTCGCGAATGGACTTGGCGACGGCTCGAGATGGCTGCTCCAGGCGGCTTGGCTGCGTCTTTGGACGTCGGGGAGGGTGTGAAGGTGCCCACCTTGCTGCTGGCTTCAACGAAAATGGAGGATGGAGGTGGCGATGGAGATCGGTGGTGGCGCAACGGGAGTGAAGGTGACGGTGGAGGTTCGGTGATGGCGTCGAGCTGCTGCTGTTGTGCTCTCGAGGAGTGTGAACAGATGCTATTTCTGCAGCTCTTGAGGAAGGAGGAAGCAAGGAGGAAGATGGTAAGAGTGTGATGGTGAGTTTGGGCGTGGGTGATGGCGGAAATAGGTGAAGTGACGGGGGTTATAGGCAGGGGAATGGGCTCGGGTTGCAGGACAAGGTAGGGGGGAGTGGGTGAGAGGTTGAGTGTGAAATTGGTTGACCAATACCCGGGAATAAATCCCAAATACGCGAATTTTGAATCCCGAAATTAGTCCCTGAATGTTAGTTTTCCCGAATCCCGCTTTCTCGATAAATTATATTTTTTTTCCAAATTTTACTTTCCGGTCGGAATCCGCTAAACGAGTTTTAAACCCGATTTTAATCTCATTTTTAATTCTTTTTTTCCGAAAAAAAAATTAGGATTTAAAAATCCGAGTCTTTACAAGGGGGGGATAACATGCCGATTTCGCGAATTAGCCACATGTAGGGTTAAATTTGAAAGGGAAAACAGGTCAAACCTAGCAAATCCGCAGTAGTTGGACTTGCGCTTGTCGGCGGTACAAGGAGACATCTTACTGATCCTCTCCTTGGTGGTCGATCCTCACTCTCTCTTCACCTTCTACATCGCTGCACAAACATCCAAGCTCTTCGGATTTTGTTGCTCCCTCATAAAGCTCACGTCCTACGCCGCACCTCCGCTGCCAAGCTTCGCCTTCAATCTGTCGCCATCATCGCCTGAAGTCGAAGCCCTGTCGCCTATAATATTTGCTGATCTACTTTTCTTCACCGGAACACCTAGCCTACGTATCGCTCTTCCTCAATGACAAAAACGAAGCCATGATGGCAGAATCGCCTGTAATTTGAACTCCTTTTCGAGCGGAGAGGGAGAGGGAGAGGGAGAGGAGAGAGATGGATCTAGCGATTGAGGAGAATGAGAGGGCGGCGAGTTCTTAGGTCTAGCGGAGAGAGAAAGATGAATCTAGCGAGACGGTAATACTAGGGTTTTTAATATTTTAAATAAACTTTTGCCATTCTCAACACATACACATGTCGAGAAGGGTTAGGACTTTCTTTCAACGCTTTCTAATGTCGGTAATTTCAGACGCATATCAATAACGTCGAGAGTAAAGCGTCGGAATTTACACAGTTTTTCAGTAGTGATCATGTCAAGGGATCAAATCTCCATAATTACAACATTTTTCAAGTTTATAGTATATTTGTTTTTTATTTCTTTTGAATGTAAACACATAGAACCAAGTAGAACCAAGTTAATATATTTATCAAATTCCAAATGTAAATAAACATATTAAAACTTTTAGAGATAAAAATTATTAGTAATAAAATTATTTTCATTGATAGATGTAAACATTTAGAGATAAAGATTGTAATATAAGACTAATGACATGAGAATATATAAAAGCATAGTCACCTTAACATGTAGTATGGGATTGCCCTTCTAGTTTCAACAAAATTTATGTCTCACGCGTACCATGGGATTGCCCTTCTAGTTTCAACAAAATTTATAGGAAAAATAATAATTTTGGCCATCTCGTTAGTCAGATGTTGTCTTGATAGCACTTAAATTTAACTTTTCAACTATTCAAGCTTTTCTATTGGAGAAACAAAACTCCTATTATGAACAAAATATCGAGAAAATATCAGTCAGACTCTGCGCACTAGCCCATCACACCTCCATTGTCCTCACTAGAATCCTAAAAAAGAAGAGCTCTGGTGTTATATATAGGTCGGGCTTGAATCATGCATTTATAAATCACTACCAACATTCTTATTATATATCTAATGTGGGACATATTGTTACAACTACAACTCCATTTGGGAAGCCTTTCGACAAATTAACTTTTAAGATTCCAAAACAAAAATACGTTTTTCACATCGTTTGGATGCTGGACTGATTTTCATCCTTTTCCAAAGAGGTTAGTCCACGAAAATCTCTCAAGATATCAATAAATTAAAAATTATTTACTCTAGATTTATTCTGCTTGAATCATTTATTAATAATTACTTCCAACATTCTTATTATATCCAATGTGGGACTAACTGTTACAACTACAACTCCATTTGGGAAGCCTTTCGACAAATTAACTTTGAAGATTCCAAAACAAAAATACTTTTTTCACATTGTTTGGATACTGGAATGATTTTCAACCTTTTCCATATAGGTTAGTCCACGAAAATCTCTCAAAATATCAAAAAATTAAAAATTATTTAATTACTCTAGATGTGTTGTGATCCTATTCAAGGCAAGACATCCATGCCATGTAAACCCTACCTAGGATGTCTAAACAAGCGAGACTGTTGAAGCCTTACAGTTTGAGTTATTGATGCCTTCTCAATATTTTCATCATAACATTCCGATCGAGGCTCTTAATTGAGAACATGTTGGAAAGCTAACTTTAAGGGCTATCAATATACATGTGAAGTTGTTCGACAAACCCAACCTAAAGATTTCCAAAAAAAATATGCTTGACGATGTTTGTATTCTAGATAGATTTTTGACTTTATCCAAAGGAGTTACTCCATGAAAATGTCTCAAAATATCAAAATAATAATAATAATAAAATGGAAAATTATTTACTCTAGATGTGTTGTGATCCTATTCAAGGCAAGAAGTCTATCCAACCCCTACCTAGTATGCCCACGAAGCTTGGAAAAGACAAACATGCCGAAGCCTTAAAATTTTACAGTCAACACCCCCTCGGTATTTTGACAATAACAAGAGATACGTTAATCATATTGGGGCAATTGGGAACTCAAAGTTATCTTTCCAAAGAGTGCTCACACCCTCCATTGGACCAACACAACTTCTGTTAGAGCTAAACACCAAACAGATGTTGGTTAGTGAAATTGTAAGGCTTCGGTAGGTCCGCCTTTTCGAAACTCTATGGACTGCACACTCTGGTTTCAGAATATTGTTGTATTACAAGAATATTATTCTACTACAAGTTGGATTACAATATTATGATATAAGAAATTATTGTAACATGTAATAGTGTAACCCTATTTAATATAATGTTGAGAAGAATTAATTCATCGTTAAATATATAGTCAATTGTTTTTATAATGTACAATAAGTAAACCAATCTTCAATAAAAATCTATTCATTTAATTTTTTAAAGCCTAAAAATCTACTTTAATTAGGGGTATATATATACATTAAAAAAAGTACAATAAGTTAAAAGAAAACTCAAGGAGAGTACAATTAATTAGTAAAACAAAACTTGAAACCTAATTTTCTCATTATTTAATGCAACTGAATAACTACACGCACTTAAATTTATAACTACTTACTTCAATTAAATAACATACAATAGTCAATTGTTTTTGTAACAATAAGCTAGTAAATAAATCTTAAACAAAATCTTCCTACCAAAATCTATTGATTTAATTTTTAAAATGATAAAAATCTACTTCAGATGTATACATTCAAAAGAAGGTACAATTAGTTAAAAGAAAACTAAAGAATACTAGTAAAACAAAGCTTGAAAAAGTATATTACACCCAATTTTCTCATAATTTAATGCAAGTGAATAATTACGTACATTCATGTACTTCAATATATAACTACTTGTTAACTCCACCTTGATGATAAGACCTGCCTAATGGAGATTAAGGCCTTGGTTGATGAAAGTCGAAACTCGGGATTCCTGAGTTTGGTAAGGTCTTACCAAATGGCTCAAGTTGGCTCAAAGGATTGCGTGCTCAAACGGGCACAAACGGACTCGGACTGTGATATAAGTTGAATGGGCCTATTTGTTAAGTGGGCCTATTTAACCTTACGGATCCGAGATCCAAAAGGCCATGTGTTTGTTTGGGTCTAAATATGTTACCTCGGTTTTTATTGGATTAAGTTTCAATGTTCTATCTTATCCATATATATATTTTAGCTTTGGTTGATATATTCCAGGGATCTTCTAACGTATCTCTCACGAAGGAGTCTAGTATATCGAAGATGAAGGTTCTGGAATGATTGCTCAACCAAACCGAAGATCTGTCCCCAGGGAATATGGTACAACGTCTCTTAACCAATCGGGAGTAGATTAAGGCGTTTGATTTTGAAATTGAACGTGTTGGCTTATTTAAAGGAGAAAGAAGAGGTTGCAGGAGAGACAACTCTACAACACTCAACGTCCACTGCATTCTAGTCTTCTTTAAGCTTTCGATCTCACATCGCTCCACTTGCTAATTGTATTTACTTTTGAGTGTGTGAGGTTTCATTCGAGCTTTATAGTACAATTCATCTATGTTATACTAAGGGTTTCTTTACCCAAACGTTTAGGGTACCTAAGTATCCATAGGAGCTTTGTTTCACTAGTGTGCTTGGGTTGCTAGATAGGAAGTTAGTCTAGAAGAGGGTAAGTCTTCTAGAGGTTGTATCTAGAGCTCATAAGATAAAGTGAAATAAAGTTTATTGAATCCTACGGGTTGGATAACCCTAGGCGAGGACGTAGGCGGTTGTGCCGAACCTCTTCAACAAGTATTGTGTTCTTTACTTTCCTTTCTTTACTTTATTGCTTGTTCTTTCGATTGACTTCATTCGCTATCTCGGTTTAACGTGGTTCTGTTTTTCATATAGGGTCTTACTTCTGGTGGTAAGGTCTTACATTTTCTTTTCTACGAAAAGTTGTCATACTCTATTCAACCCCCTCTTCTAGAGTATTTGGTTATTATTTGTCTGCCTATTCCGCACTTCAATTGGTATCAGAGCCTAACTCACATTCTTTAGATACTACTATCTTTGATACTAACAATGGCAGGCGAAGGTCAAGGTGGCTTCGGTCGAGGAAGATATGTCTCTCGTCCACCTCTCTTCGATGGGGACAACTTCATGCATTGGAAATCTCTGATGAAAATGTTCATCATTAATCAGGATCTGGAGCTCTGTCATATCATTACGTGAGGGCCGAATGTACCCAAGAAGGATGGACCCAATGGAACAAAGCTAGACAAGACAGAGAAAGAATAAAATCATACGGATCTGGAGAGCACTGCTAAAAATTTCAATGCTGTCCATGCTCTATATTGTGGGCTGAGTACCAAAAAATTCAACTGAATTTCCTCTTGCAGAACTGCAAAGGAAATTTGGGACCAATTGGTCGTGACCTATGAAGGGACTAGCCAGGTTAAAGAGACAAAGATAAGCATCTTAGACACTATGAATTATTTAAGATGAATCCGGACCAGTCAGTGTAAGTAATAATCACCCGTTTTACGGAGATCATTAATAATCTTGACCCATTGGGAAAAACATTCGAAAATGAGGAGAAAGTCCGAAAGATACTTAGGTACTTACCCAAATCAAAATGGGGTCCCAAGGTAACAACCATTGAGGAAGCTCAAGACCTTAGCACGCTAACCATTGACAACTTATTGGGAAAGTTAATCATCCATCAAATGATCCTCAATGAGGATGATGTTGAACCTTCCACAAATGTCAAAAACCTAGCTCTTAAGGTTAAGAAAGAAGAATCACCGGAGGATTCCGAGAATGAAGACGAATTTGGAGGATTGGCTCGCATTCTCAAAATGAAGAAGCAATTCTCTAATAAAGAATTGGGAGGATCATCTACGAATCAAGGTAAGTCGTCTACCCCATCGAAAAGAAACCGTGTCCTAACTTGCAATGAATGCGGTGAAACAGACCATCTTGTTAAGGAATGTCCTCCCAAGAAGCGAAACATGGCTAAGAGGAAAGAGTCCAACAAGAAAGTGATGGCTGCATGGAGTGACTCGGACTCTTCAAGTGACTCGGATTCTGAAGAAGAACACGCCAATATATGTCCGATGGCAAAGAGCGATGATAAAGATCAACATCTAGACAGAGTGGTAAGAAATCTTCTATCTAGTTCCAAAGTCGTGTTATCTGAATTTCTCAAAAACATGATTTCAAATGAAGAAAGTTATAACAGAGAAATAAGTAGCCTACAGGAGAAAGTGTTGGATCAAGAAATCTGCATAAGAAGGCTATCGCAGAAACTGCAAGATCTTAACAACAAGAACTCAGATCTTATCACTGAAGGTAAGACCTTACGATCGGAAATTTCCGAACTTAAGGATAACCTGTCATCTCTTAAGGTTTAGAACACTGACCTTGAGAATGAAAAAGTGAAATTGTCTGAGAAATGTCAAGATCAACAAACAGCCTTGGTACAATTTACTAGATCCAAAGCCACTCTTGATAGGATGCTGGGAGAACAACAACTTTCCTTAAACCAAAGTGGTATAGATTATAACAAGAATTTTCCTGTTAAGCCTACTACCAAGTTTGTCAAAGCAAAAGGAAGTTGGAGGTCTCCTACCTGTTTCTTCTGTTGCAAAAAGGGTCATGTAAAGGAGACGTATCCTTATAGGAGAACGGATCCGTACATTATCCGAAACACATTTCCAGTATGCTTAAATGAACGGATAAGGCAAGTTTAGTTTCCTAAAGGAACAAGGTTGCCAAATATGGTTTACCCCCATAACGGATCCAAATCGGTCTATTGGTCAAGCCGGAAAGGTTACTTTTTTATTTTACGGGATTTCACCAAGACTAAGGATCATAAATGGATTATGGATAGTGGTTGCTCTAGGCATATGAGTGGAAAAGAATCTCTTTTTCATCACCTAAAGAAGTAATCTAGTGGTACTATAACCCTTGGTGATAAAGGAAAGTGTGACATCGTTAGTATTGGTAACATTGGTGTTGATCCAAATAATTTTAGTAAAGATGTATATCTTGTTGATGGCCTTAAATATAACCTTCTTAGTATTTCACATCTATGTGATGAAGACAATCGTGTATGCTTCAATAAGGAGAAATGCATCGTCCTGGATGAGAAGACAGGAGATGTTGTTCTTACGGCATATCGAGACTCTAACATCTATGCTCTTAATACAGATCGAATTCCGGCTTCCAATATGAAATGTCTCAAGGCCTTATCAGGGGATCCAAGGGTGTGGCATAGGCGACTTGGACATATCAGCATGCACACTCTCGGAAAATTACACTTTAAGGATCTTGTTCGAGGCCTCCCTGATTTTAATTTCAAGGTGGATGATCTTTGCAATGCTTGCTCAAGAGGAAAACATACTCGTAGCTATTTCAAGAAAAAGAAGGTCGCTAGTACTACTAGACCTTTGGAACTGCTACACATGGATCTACGTGGACCTATGCGTGTCAAGTCTCCCAAAGGTAAGCAATACATTCTTGTAGTTGTAGATGATTACTCACGATTTACATGGGTTTTCTTCCTTAAAGATAAATCAGAAACTCTGTTTTATTTTTCAAAACTTTGTAAGGAGTTACAAACCTTGAAAAACCCACCTATCGTTTCTATAAGAAGTGATCATGGTAGAGAATTTGATCAATTAAAATTTGATTTATTTTGTGCGAAATATGGTATTTCTCATAATTTTTCAACTCCAAGGACACCTCAATAGAATGGGGTTGTGGAACGAAAAAACCGAACCCTAGAGGAGATGTCAAGGACAATGCTATTAGAGAATAATCTACCAAAGTCATACTGGGCAGAGGTTGTGAATACAACAAATTATATTCTCAATAGATGTTTGATTCGATCAATTTTAAAGAAAACTCCTTATGAGCTTTTTAAAGGAAGAAAACCAAGCATATCGTATTTTAAACCATTTGGGTGTACGTGTTACATGCACAACAATGGTAAGGATAATCTTGGGAAATTTGATGCGCGTAGCGACAAAGGTATATTTCTTGGATATTCGACTCAAAGCAAGGCTTATCGAATATACAATAAACGTACCAATGTAGTCAAAGAAAGCATATATGTGTTATTTGATGAAAGTGATAACGGTAGCTTGAGTGAAGGATTTACAAATCTCAACTTGAATACTTATGAGGAAGATGAGTCGGAAGGAGAAGCCAATGATCAAGGAAAGAGCAAATCGAGAAATATGCAGGAGCCATTTGAAGATCTTACTGAGTTGTCACAAGGGCCTGGAACTCAGTCTCAAGGCCTTACAGATGGAGCCAGTCTTGAAGATGAAATACCTCTCGAGCCTCTGGAACCGTATCCTACCAGTCCTCTTGAACCTCAGAAGCCTGTCTCACCTGTCCTTGATGCTTTAACATTCAATCAAGGATCAACAAGAAGAAAATTCAAACATGTCTATTCTCACTCCTTGGCGGATATTATTTCGGATCCTTCATCGGGTGTCCAAACTCGTTCTAATCTTAGAAACTTATGTGCGTTTCATGCGTTTGTTTCTCTTACAGAACCAAAGAAATACACCGATGCTCTCAAAGAACCAGATTGGATCATAGCTATGCAAAATGAGCTCAACGAGTTCGAATGCAATAAAGTATGGACTCTTACGGCTAAGCCAAAGGGAAAGTCTATTATTGGAACTCGATGGGTATTTCGAAACAAGCTAGACAAATGAGGTAATATTATTCCAAATAAGGCACGACTGGTTGCACAAGGATATAATCAAGAAGAAGGTATTGACTATGAGGAGACCTTTGCCCCATTAGCAAGACTAGAAGCCATTCGTAAGCTTCTTGCTTTCGCTTCTTTTATGAATATAAAGCTTTTTCAAATGGATGTGAAATGTGCCTTTCTCAATGGATTTTTAGATGAAAAAGTTTATGTTGCTCAACCTCCAGGTTTTAAAAACGATGTATTTCCAGAGCATGTTCTTAAGCTTGACAAAGCTCTTTACGACTTAAAGCAAGCCCCAAGAGCTTGGTACGAGCGACTTTCAAAATATCTCTTGGAAAACAATTTTAAAAGGGGGTTGATTGACAAAACTCTCTTCATCAAAACCCATGGAAAGGATATACTTGTCGTCCAAATCTATGTAGATGATATTCTTTTCGGAGCTACTAATGATTCTTTGTGCAAGGAATTCTCTAATATTATGTGCAAGGAGTTTGAGATGAGCATGATGGGAGAGCTGAATTTCTTTCTTGGACTTCATGTGCAACAAAGATCAAAAGGTATTTCCTTAATCAAGGGAAATATACACGAGAGCTACTCAAGGAGTACAAGATGATCGATTCCAAGGTGGCCAAAACTCCTATGAGTTCCACTCTTTCTCTAGATCAAGATCTTACCGGTAAGGAGGTAAATCAGAAAGAATATCGAGGTATGATCGGTTCACTTCTCTATCTTACATCAAGCAGATCTGACATCATGTTTAGTGTCTGTATGTGTGCAAGATTCCAAGCTAATCCAAAGGAATCACATCTGATTGTGGTTAAAAGGATTTTAAGATATCTTAATGGTACTAAAGATCTCGGATTATGGTATCCTCATCAAACAAGCTTTGATCTTATCGGATATTCCGATGCTGATTTTGCAGGGTATAAGGTGGATAGAAAAAGCACCTCAGGGTGTTGTAAATTTCTTGGGGCATCCCTTATAAGCTGGCATTCCAAGATGCAAAATTCAGTGGCGCTTTCAATGGCCGAAGCTGAATACATTGCTGCTGGAGCTTGTTGTTCGCAAATCTTATGGATTGCACAACAACTCCAAGATCTTGGAATCAACTATAAGGGCGTCCCCATAAAATGTGATAACACCAACGCTATTTCTATCTCCAAAAACCCTGTATAACACTCAAGAACGAAGCACATTGATGTGAGATACAACTTCATCCTAGATCATGTAGAAAAAGAAGATGTGTTGTTGACATTCATCTCTACCGAGCTACAACTTGTAGATATCTTTACAAAACCTTTACCCGAAGATAGGTTCAATTTCATCAGATTAGAACGTTGAATGCTTAATAAGGAAGCATCGATGTAGGGGGAGCAATCATATCTTATGATATCAGTATTATCTCCTACATCAAGATCTTGAAATAAAATTTAAAGTCTTACTACGAAATAGTTTGGCGTTAAATTGAAATTCAAACACAAATTTAAGGATCAAATCATTTAGGTAATATATCTTTAGATATTTACCAAAAAGAATTTTTGTTGGTTTTCAAAATCTCCGATTTTTTTTTTTGTTAAAGATTTTTTATCTTGTCAAAATTCTTTGTATTTATCCTTTATTTCAATTTTGAAAAGTGGATGTTCCCTAATTTGATTTGGCCAGATCTTTTGTACGGGTTTTGGAAGTTCTAAAGACGTCTCTCCCCTATTTATAACTTTCACTCCACCCGGTCACATCACTCGTCCACTTTCTTCTCCATCTCCCACTCTGATTTCTCCACTTCCCAAGACCACTCGAGTACTGTCCTCCCGACATGGCTCCGAAGAAAACCTCTTCCCCTCCCTCTCCTCGCCAGGTGAGTCCACGTGCTCCTAAGAAGGCTCCGCATCAACACCGCCTCCAGGCTCCGATTAATCACGAGGTATGCTCCGACACCCCTCTCGTTTGGTTCGGTAGTGGCACTAAGTCCGGGATGTGGAAGGTTGTGTATGTTAATCGACCCATCAACTTCTGTGAGGATGTGGATCTAGATTTTCTAGAATCCACACACCTCTCGTGTGTCAATTTGTTGAAGAACTCTCATGTCTGGTCCCTCCTAAACCCTGGAACCATTGCCTATCCTCACCTCACTAGGCTTTTCTTTGTGAACCTTACTGCCAGTAGGGAGAAGGGAGTACTCACTCTCTCCTCTCAAGTCAAGCAGCGCCAGATTACCCTTACCCGATCCTCCTTAACCCTCATCCTTGGCACCCCTGAAATCGTCAATACCCAAGACCACCTCTCTAAAGAATACTGTCTCCGCAAGGCTCAAAAGAAATTCTTTGCGCGCCATGTCCCTCCTCCTGAAGCTTTCAAGCCTAAGCCCAAATACACCCAAAATATTCTTACCCTTGAGGCTAAAGTGGTCTTCAACCTACTCGTTCGCTGTATTTTATCTAGAAAGAACTCTCGCGAGCTTGTCACTGACAACTTGCTCCAAACGCTCTATCTGATCTTAGCGGGTCATGAAGATGATGTGCCTAATATCATTCTCACCTACATGCTTCACACTATCAACACCCCTCTGCACGCTCCCCTGCCCTATGCAAATTTCCTCCTAAAGCTCTTTGAATTCTTCAACATTGACACACGAGGGGAGGAACATGTCTCCCACACTAGCCGAATTGATGAGGATTGTTAGAAGAGATTGGGAATCGAATAGACTCTGGCCGATGGCTGGATTCTTAAAACACCATCCCAGGGAGATACAGTGAAGTTGGAGCAGAGGATTGAGTACCTGGAAGCTGAGATCGACGCGCTGAGGAAGGATATCAACGCCGCCAGAACCGACATTGTGGATCAGCATGATGACAGTCACCAGCGGATCATAATCTTGGATGAAAAGCTGAATCAACTTTTCATGCTTTGTGGCATGAATCACCTCTTCAACTGTGAACACCCTCTTCAACTATGAACGCAAGGTGCTGAATCGCTTCATCCTACACCCTCTTTTCTCCGAGCCAAACATCCTGATTGTAGAGGAGTATGGCATTGTCACGGAATGGCAGGATGCTGAAGCCAGAAGGCAGGCGGAGATGTGGAAGAACCACAATGTGAAGAACGCAAAAGACCGTTGGCGTGAGAAGATCTTCCGAGGCCGCCTAGATGAAGACAGTGTTCCTCCCAAGTATGGACAGTGGTATGAGGAAGAGGTGGTGGTGCTGTCTGATGACGAGTGATGGGTCTGGAGCAATGCTTTGTGCTAGTCTTGAAAAACTTTTGGGTTTCTTTTTTAAAACTCTCTGATTGTCGGTATTTTGAAAACTCTCTCTTCCCTTTTTATCATCTATTATATGTTATGTATGTTATATCTATCATTGGAAACAGTTGCAAATGTTTACTGGGATTACAAGTTTTGTCTTTCATCAAGGGGCAGATTGTTAACTTCACCTTGATGATAAGACCTGCCTAATGGAGATTAAGACCTTGGTTGATGAAAGCCAAAACTCGGGATTCCTGAGTTTGGTAAGGTCTTACCAAATGGCTCAAGTTGGCTTAAAGGATTGCGTGCTCAAACGAGCACAAACGGACTCGGACTCTGATATAGGTTGAATGGGCCTATTTGTTAAATGGGCCTATTTAACCTTACAGATCCGAGATCCAAAAGGCCATGTGTTGGTTTGGGCCTAAATATGTTACTTCGATTTTTATTGGATTAAGTTTAAATGTTCTATCTTATCCACGTATATTTGATCGCTTTAGTTGAGATATTCCAAGGATCTTTTAATGTATCTCTCAACCAAACCGAAGATCTCTCCCCAAGAAGATATGGTACAACGTCTCTTAACCAACCGGGAGTAGATTAAGGCGTTTGATTTTGAAACTGAACGTGTTGGCTTATTTAAAGGAGAAGGAAGAGGTTGCAGGATAGACAACTCTACAACGATCAACGTCTACTGCATTCCAGTCTTCTTCAAGCTTTCGATCTCACATCGCTCCACTTGCTAAGTGTTGTATTTACTTTTGAGTGTGTGAGGTTTCATTCGAGCTTTATAGTACAATTCATCTAGGTTATACTAAGGGTTTCTTTACCCAAACGTATAGGGTAACTTGGTATCCATAGGAGCTTTGTTTCACTAGTGTGCTTGGGTTGCTAGATAGGAAGTTAGTCTAGAAATGGGTTAGTCTTCTAGAGGTTGTATCTAAAGGTCATAAGATAAAGTGAAATAATGTTTGTTGAATCCTACGGGTTGCATAACCCTAGGCGGGGACGTAGGCGGTTGTGCCGAACCTCGTTAACAAGTATCGTGTTCTTCACTTTCCTTTCTTTACTTTATTGCTTGTTCTTTCGATTGACTTCATTCACTATCTCGGTTTAACGTGGTTCTGTTTTTCAGATAAGTTCTTACTGTTGGATTCAACCACACTTGACCACAATCACAAGACTTCAATGGCAAGCACAGATACTTGAATCCCTGTTCTACCAAATCGACAACTTTCAGTTTTGATTGAGAGAGTAAACTGCTGTCATAAATTTCTCTCATTGATTGAATGAAACTAACACAACTTAGACTACATTCACATAAGAAAACCGACTTCATAACTGCTAGACTAAGTCCACTACTCCCACTAACTTAGCTAGAAACAACTGCTGAAAACTGACACTTTAAACATGTGCTCGACTTCGACTAAAACACACAGACTAACTCGACATCGAGTATGACAGTCTTTACACTTAACTAAAATAACAGAATTTTAAATCAAATGAAACCTAAGCTTGAATCACATATGTTTAAGCTGCACTTTTAACACCACCCCTTGATTCAAGCTTTCTTACTCCAATTTCCTCCATGAAGAACTGATGCTTTTCTATGCTCAAAGCCTTTGTCATCAAATCTGCATTCTGGTCATTTGTGCCACAAAATCTCAGCACAATCTCTTTCTTTGCAACCAACACTCGAATGAAGTGATGTTGGACTTCAATGTGCTTAGTCCTTGCATGAAATGCAGGGTTCTTTGTCATGGAAATTGCAGATTCGTTGTCACACCATAGCTCAGTTGCTCCACTTTGCTTGCATCCTAGATCAACAAGCAACTTCTTCAACCACAAGGCTTGCTTGGCTGCTGCTCCTGCAGCTACATACTCGACCTCAGAAGAAGACAAGGCAACTGCCTCTTGCTTCTTTGAGCTTCAAGTCACAGCTCCTGTACCAAAGCTGAATACAGATCCTGAGGTGCTTTTCCTGTCATCCAAGCACCCTGCCCAATCACTGTCAGTGAAGCCCTGAAGCTTGAACTCTTCCTTCCTTCCATACCAAATACCATAATCTAGTGTCCCTGCAATGTACTTAAGAACTCTTCTGGCTGCACCCATATGCTGATTTGTTGGACTGTGCATAAACCTTGACACCACACTCACACAATAGGTGATGTCAGGCCTTGTATGTGCCAAATAGTTCAAACCTCCCACAAGGCTTCTATACAACCTCTCATCAGCAAGCCCAGTTCCATCATCTCTATGCAGCTTCTTATTCACATTCATGGGTGTGTATGCTATATCACACCCCTCCATATGGAACTTCTTTAGAAGATCCTTGGTATACTTCTCCTGGCACAAATAGATCCCATCTTCCTTTTGATCTATTTCCAAGCCAAGAAAATACTTCAACTCATTCAAATCTGTCATCTCAAACTCCTCCATCATGGATTTCTTAAACTCTCTCAGCATTCTCTGTGATGAGCTAAAGTATATGACATCATCCACATAAAGGCACACCACTATGAACTCCTTCTTTCCTCTTCCTTTCACATACAAGGTGGCTTCATTTTCACTTCTGCTAAACCCATTCTTCTCAAAGAAGGAATCAATTCTGTTTTTTACCAAGCTCGTGTAGCTTGTTTTAATCCATACAGAGCTTTCTTGAGCCTCAGCACCTTGCTCTCTTCACCAACTTTCACAAAGCCAATAGGTTGTTGAACATACACTTCTTCTTGAACTTCTCCATTAAAAAATGCAGACTTGACATCCAACCGATAAACCTTCAATCTCCATTGGGCAGCTAGAGCCAACACCACCCTTACTGTCTCAAGCCTCACCACTGGTGAGAAGGTTTCTTCAAAGTCAATCCCTTCTTGCTGTGCATAACCTTTTGCAACCAGCCCTGCCTTATGCTTTACAACACTTCTATCTGTATTGAACTTGGTTCTAAACACCCATTTCAGGCCAATTACATTCTTTTCTGTTGGCAATTCAACCAAGCTCCATGTTTCATTTTTTTGGATAGCATTCATCTCTTCTTTCATTGCTTTCATCCACTTGCTCTCACCCTTAGCTCCCTCAAAGCTTTCTGGATCAACTGTTGCAAGAGCAAATCCACAGCTAGCATAGATGTTTGCAAGTGATCTAAATCTTCTCGGAGGAGTCTCACTTGATGAGCTTGAAGGAGAGGAATGTTGACTACTAGATGAGCTAGACTGTTGTGCTGGTGATCCTGGAGCATTCACATTCTGATCATCATCACCATCATCCTAAAACATATTCTCCTCACCAATCCCTGCACTTGAACTCTTAATGTTCACCACATCTCTAACTCCTTGATTTTCCGCTTGCTTCTCCTAGTCCCAACTTACCTCTTCATTAAAAACCACATTTCTACTCACTATGGTCTTCTTACTCACTGGATTATACAGCTTATAGGCTTTTGACTGAACTGCATAACCAATGAAAATGCACTTCTCGGCTTTGTCATCCAGCTTTGATCTCAAAGTCACCATTGCATAGGCCACACACCCAAACACTTTAAGATGCCCAACATATGTCTTCTTTTCTCTCCACACCTCAAAAGGTGTTTTGTTCCCAACAACTTTTGTTGGAGAGATGTTGAGAATGTACACTGTTGTAGCCACTGCCTCACACCAGAACTGGTTTGGGACCCTTCTTGCCTTAAGCATACACCTTGGCATCTCAACCACAATTCTGTTATTTCTTTCAACTACCCCATTTTGCTCTGGTGTATAGGGTGATGTAAACTCTCTTCTTATGTCATTCTCTTCACACCATGACATAAACTCAAAGAACATGAACTCACCTCCTCTATCAGTCCTTAAGGCCTTCACCATCTTGCCTGATTGTTTTTCTGTGAGAGCTTTAAACCTCTTGAAGCACTCAAATGCTTCAGACTTCAACTTCAAGAAATAAATCCAACTCATTCTACTGAAATCATCAGTTATGAGAAAGAAATATTTTCTTCCTCCTAGTGAAACTGTTTGCATAGGCCCACAAAGATCTGCATTGACCAACTCTAAGCATTCACTAGCTCTCCAAGCTTCACGAGTTGGAAAAGGTCCCTTCAATTGCTTTCCATACACACAACCTTCACACAAATCTAACTCATCTACCTTTGGTAGACCATGAACCATTGATCTTGTACTGAGCATCTTCAAACATTGGATGTATAGATGCTCATACCTGTGATGCCACAGCTTTGATTCATCGCCTCCTTCTACTGTCATTGCTCTATTCACACCTCTTGCCAAATCAAAAGGAAACATCTTGTTCTTAGTCATGCTCACTTTCACAATAGTCTCACCTGTCCTCTTATTCCTGATGACACCAGCATCTTCATCAAACAAGACTGAATAACCAGTCTCTTGAAGCTGACCCACACTCAACAGATTATGAGCAAGCCCAGGCACATACTGAACATCCTGCAAGGATTTCTCTCCTCCTTGCTCACTCTTGATCACAATGGTTCCTCTTCCTTCAACCTTTAAAACTTTGTTCTCTCCCAGCTTGACACTCCCCTTCTTGGATTCATCAAGCTCCCTGAACAACCCCAAATCTAGACAAAGCCATGAACAATCTCTCTTCTTGTTCATTCTTTTCTGTATAATTCACTCCCTTTTGTTCGTTCTCCGGTTTCTTCCAACAAAAAGCCTCTTTGTGCCCGAATTTCTTGCAATAGTAGCACCCGATGCCACTCTTCTGTTGCCTTGAATCATTGCCTTGATTCCTATTGGAATCTTTCCACTGCTCCTTCCCTTGATCACCTCCATTTCCTCTTCCTGAGCCACTGTACTGCCCTCTACCATAGCCTCTTCCTCCTCTACCTCTTTGACCACCTCGATAGTTGCCTCTTCCTCTATGACCACCTGGAAGACCTTCTCTTCCTTCTGCTCGCTTTTCCTGCTTATTCTCTCTTCATGAGCTTGCAAGGAGCTTGACAATTCCTCAAATCTGCACACTGACAAATCCTTTGATTCTTCAATGGCTGCAACTACATGGTCATAACTCTTTGTAAGGCTTCTTAGAACCTTACTCACTATCGTTTCACTGCTCACAGTCTCTCCATATGTTCTCATATGGTTGACAATTCCAGATACTCGAGACAAGAACAATTGGACAATTTCTTTCTCTTGCATAACCAGAGTCTCAAACTTCTTCCTTAAGGTCTGCAACTTCACTGTGATTACTCTTCCATCTCCCATGTATTCTTGCTTCAAAACTTCCCAAGCATCATGAGCAGTTGTGGAGGCTGCCATCCTCGGAAAGACTTCATCATCGAGAGCACTTTGAATCATGAATAATGCTTTAGAGTCTTTCTTCCCTTTCTCTCTTAAAGCCTGATCTGGTTCAGGAGGATTTGCATAATTAAATCCTTGATCTACAAGATTTCAAACCTCTTGTGATTTGAACAAAGTGGTCATCTTCAAACTCCAAAAGTGGTAGTTCACTCCTTTGAAGATTGGCACCTGAGGATTGCCAACTCCACCACCTCCATTGTTCTACATCTTGTTGAACAATATGAAAACTCGAAAGTGTTTCCCTGTGTTTATCACTCACACCACTCAATTCCCAAAAATTGAACCCAGTGAGATCTTCTAATCTCATCTCTGATACCAAATGTTGGATTGAACCACACTTGACCACAAGCACAAGACTTCAATGGCAAGCACAGATAATTGAATCTGTGTTCTACCAAATCGACAACTTTCAGTTTTGATTGAGAGAGTAAACTGCTGTCATAAACTTCTCTCATTGATTGAATGAAACTAACACAACTTAGACTACATTCACACAAGAAAACCGACTTCATAACTGCTAGACTAAGTCCACTACTCCCACGAACTGAGCTAGAAACAACTGCTGAAAACTGACACTTTAAACATGTGCTCGACTTCAACTAAAACACACAGACTAACTCGACATCGAGTATGACAGTCTTTACACTTAATTAAAATAACAAAATTTCAAATCAAATGAAACCTAAGCTTGAATCACATATGTTTAAGCTGCACTTTTAACACTTACGTACTTCTGGTGGTAAGGTCTTACTTTTTCTTTTCTACAAAAAATTGTCATACTCTACTCACCCCCTTCTAGAGGATTTTGGTTATTATTTATCTGTCTATTCCGCACTTCACTACTTAATTACTTCAATTAAATAAATAGCTTGCTAAAAATGACACGGAACAAATGTCAACACAAATTGCAAAAGCAAACATATCGTCCGCACCAGATTTCAACCCTATACAATTAGACCTAATCAAACCCGGTGACTTGCTAAATGATGTAGACCTAATCCATTACATATATCAAATATTATCTCTTCGATCAATGCAGATCATTACATCGACTATTACGTACATATGTAATACTCCCTCCGTTTCCTTTTAAATGACTTTTTCAAGTCATGCACGTAGTTTTATAACGATAAAAACTATATTAAATATTAATATTTTAAAAATATTTTTTTAATAATATTATACTTATCATCAATAAGTATGAGATTGTCGAAAAAAATATTTAAAAAAATTATTATTTCATATAGTTTTTCACACCTTAAAAAACGTGCATGAATAGTAAAAAGTCAATTAAAAGGAAACGGAGGGAGTATTTTGTGTAATTGGTTTAATCAATTAACCAAATTTTCACTGTAGAGTATATATTTTCATTTCAGGTAGCTAGCTAGCTTAATATATCAGACATTAATTTGCCACCATGTTCAAAGCTTCATCAATCCATGTCATCTTCCTAGCAATTACCCTTCTCACAAACCATGCCTCCCCACTGCCTCCCACTAAACCCAACTTCCTGTACGCATCCTGCGGATCCGAATCCGGCAACTACAACTCCAACGACGCCTATGATACCAACGTCAAAACTGTACTCACCACCCTCTTAACAAAATCATCAACCACGGAGAAGTTCTACACCACCAGCTCTGGCGTGGGCCCCAACACGGTGTACGGCCAGTACTACTGTCGCGGCGACAGGGGAACCCCACTCTGCGGCCCCTGCATCCAGGCGGCCATTGAGGCCGCCATGTCCGATTGCCTTCATGCCAAAACCGCAGTCATCTCTGGTACCAAGAGTGCACACTGCACTACGCGAAACACAGCCTTGTCGCCATAGGTACGACACTCCCAAGGTTTTACGTGAATACTTTAAACAACGTGACTGATCCGACAAGCTTCGGTCAAACGCTGAATAGTACTATGGCCGCGGTCGTGAAGGAGGCGCTGAGCGGATCCAGCAAGTTTGCGACGGGGGAAGGGAAACTGTCAGGGAACGAAACTTTGTACTGTTTGGTCCAGTGCAGTCCCGACTTAAGCGTGACGCAGTGCAAGTCGTGTCTTGCGACGGCAGCATGCCTCAGGGAGGCGGGCTGCGGAGAGTCGCCGCCAACTCTTTACTACGTGTTCCCGCCGCGTTGCCAGATGATGTATGAGACGAGGTTCGACGCTTTCTATTATACTCCCCAAACCACCAGCTTCTCTGCTTACTGTAAATCAACGACACCGCCATCGATCACCGGTATATACGTACGTACAGTTTCTTTGCCATTAAAAGCTTTTGTTTTTGTTTCTCACTAATTGGAATTGCTGATCAGATTCTAAATTCCAATCATCAAATTTAGATTGAGCACTTAATATAACATATAAGCCGTGAACGTGTGCTTGTGCGCTACTAGCTAGTATATAAGCCGATGGGCCGGGATTCCATTCTAAAACCAATTGACAATGGGAGTAGTAACTCACTAGCTTATATAATAAGCCTTATCTTTTATAATTTTCAATATGAGACTTTTTGGTCTCTTCACATTCTCAACAATATCTCAAACCTTATAGAGTTAATTTGTCCAGAAATTAAAAAAAAAATCTCACCTATTCATGCTACTCTATCTATAAACAATCTCAATTCTAAAAATCTATTATTACACTCTCTCCGTCTCGCAAAACTTGTAGTTTTATTTTTTAGCATGTTTTTAATAAGTTAAAAACTCTATAAAATATTATTTTTTAAATAATTTCATAGATAAGTGTATTAACTATGAAATTATTTTTTTAAAATTAATAAAATTATTGATATTTTATATAGTTTTTACCGATCTTAAAAAACGTGTCAAAAGCAAAACAAGAAGTTTTGCGAGACGAAGGTAGTATATAATAAGGGTATTTTGTTAGGGATTGATATAATAAGGGATGATAATTGTAATTAGGAGGAAAGAGGGTTTTTGAGATATAAATACCCTAGGTTGCACGGACACGGGAAACGGAAACGGGAAACACGGACACGGGGACACGGGGAAGCGACAATTCTAAGAATCAGGAAACGACGAGGAAACGACAATATGAAATGAAATCAAACAAATATCATTGAAAGTGAAGGTTCGATAATGTATTACAAAGTAATATAAAGATACTCTAGAAGGGGGTTGAATAGAGTATGCCAACTTTTCGCTGATAATCTCAAGACTTTTGAAACACATGCAAAACTCTTTGAGATTAGTTCTTTCCTCTGGAAAACCTGAATCACAAATGAGTTATACAATTCGAAACAAGTGCGGAAATATGGTAAAGCAATAAGTAAAGGACGCAACGAATTGTTAACGAGGTTCGACACGAACTTGGCCTACGTCCCCGCCTAGGGTTCTTCCACAATCCTAAGATTAAACCCGCTTTATTGATTCAGAAGACTTAGGATCCAAATAGCTCACTGAGAAGCATCTTTCCTATACAATTGCAATCTAGTCAACTCACGTTCCCTTGGAGTCCTAGACCAATCTAGAAGAGCCCTACCTCTCTGTCAGCTATCTAGTACAATCTTCTTACACTTCGTGGATCAATTGCCTAGTGTCCACTTCCTAAGTTACAAACTCTCGAGTATAACACTCTCTCGAAATATATCCTATAAGCTCACTATGTAACTCTCAAATGCTTTGAAACAAAAGATACGACTCTTAACCACTAGCAGAGAGGACACGAAGAAGACAGATTGACTTGAAGGCTTGAGCGCGAATGAAAGCTTGTGTTCCACAACTGTGTATCTGTATATTGAACAAATCGGCGCCACTTTCAAAGAAGGGTCTTCTCTTCAACGGCTAGACCGATCATGGCAATCTTCACAATCTTCTATATTGGGAAACTCCAAAGCCATAATCTCATATTTGATTCTTCTCGACTTTAAGCTTAAGGGAGGAGATATTATTCGAAAAACTTGCTGCATATGTTAGTGCATAATATACAATAATATTTGGCAATATATTTAATAATAATAATAACATATAATAACATCTGGAAATAATATGCACATAATACAGGTTTTCTGTTTCATCAACACAGTTGTAGCTTCAAGACCTTTGACGCAAGTCATGTGTCAAAGGCTTTGAAACCTTTTCCGGATTTCATCAAGGGAGTAGAGTTATCAATCCGCCCCCCCCCCCCCCCCCCCCTCTTGATTAAAGACAAAATATGTGCATCCCTGTAACTTAGTCAAGCAAATATATTATAAGCAAAATCAGACTAAGTACCTACATGGGTTAGACAAATGTTGGATCATAGGGTTTTAAAGCCAAAGAGAAACATCAAACAAAGTAAAAGAAAACAAGGTCTTCCAAGACCCTTGGTTCACAGCAGTTTCAAAGTCTAAACCATCAAACCATCTCCCCCTTTTTGCCTTTCAACAAAAGGACGAGGATAAAACAGTAACCAAAAGTTTTAAAAAAGTAACCAAACCAGCAGTGTTTAGATTAAGCGTAGGTTAGGTTAGGGTAGGGGTTTTGGATTCATCATCAAGAGCACCATCCGTGATCCGCAACTTTAGCTCATTCAACAACTTAGCCACCCCGCCCATCTCGAGTATCAACTCTCGGTGCAGCTCCTTGACATCCATGCGAACTTCCTCCAAACCCAACTCCAGATTTTCCATGCGCTCATCAATGGCATAGGCAGTAAGAAGAGTTTTTGAGAGGGACGCTAGACTCCAAGTCCCTTGGGGGGACTGAGTGATGTCAATCTTCTCAAAGCTCTTGGAGTCGAATTTACCCATATGATGTTGTTGTTCTTCATTTTTAAAATCAATTTCAGAAGCTTTGAAGACATGGGTCAAAAGGTTTGCGAAGGGAATGGGAGTTCCTTTTCCTGGTTTGCGGGTGTGAGCCATGGATCCTAGAATAGTATTTGCCAGATCAAGATCACGGACATTCAAAATTCGGTATAAAAGGACCATAGCGTTGTCAGTGACTAGGGAGCCAGAGTTGATTCGGGGTAAGAGACATCTCACAATGATGTTGAAGATGATTTTTGCCTCGAGTATGAGGGACGAGTGAGTAAGCTATTTGGTGGTGCTGTTTGATACTTCGGGAAGCAAGTATTTGAATCGGGCAAGAGAAACACATTGTTCTTTTGTGGGGGTTTCAGGAGAGGGTGGACAAGGTCTAGGAATGCCAAGGAGATCAGCGAAGTCAAGGGAGTCGAAAGTAAATCTAACTCCTTTGACGACTGACTCCAAAGACCAACCATCAGCACTGTGTTTGGCTTTGAGGTTTATGTAAAATATACAGGTGAGTTGGGGGAAGTATACGGATTCAAGGTTCAGAAGGGTCCAGGCAGAGGTGTTGTGAGCTGAATTTGCCATGTTTTACAGTAACTTTTATATCGATTTCTGTATACATTGCATTCATTTGGGTTAGAACAGTACATAACCTATGTAGTTTATGTTTATTTGCCAAATTATGGAATCTACACCAGTTTCTGTTTAATTCGCAGAAATCGAGGCGTTTTACAGCAATTCTACAAAAGGTCGGAAAAGCTCGGAAAACCACTACAGAAGTCCAAGGTCAAAGCAGCGGAACTAGTCTAAGAGTCAAGGCTACTCGATCTCGAGTAGGCCTTACTCGACCTAGACAAGCATGTCCGAGCAACCTTGGTCGAGCAGAGCCTGATCGAGCAAGCCAGACCAACCCGGCTCCGGACCCTACTCGATCTCGAGGACCACTGGTCGAGATCGACGAAGCCTCAGCGCTACGCCCGGGGTTGATGAGAAGAAGAGCTGGTCGACAGGCCGAGGACGACCAGGAGCACTGGCTGCCAGCGACTCGACTCACTGCAGCGGACCGCTCGCTGCCGCGGAAAAACTCGCTGCCAGCGGAAGAGACAACTCGCAGAAGCGAAGAACCCAACTCGATCTCGACTACGCCTTGTCGAGATCGACGAGACCCTGAGTCCAGATCCGGAGCCCATCGAGCAGAGTCACCCGAGAAGACCTAGTCGGCAAGCCAGTCTACTCGAGGTCGACTAGGGCTTGTCAAGGTCGACGAGAGCCCAGTGAGCCAAGTCCGAGCACATCGAGTAGATCTAGCCGAGGAAGTCCAGTCGACGAACCACCCTACTCGAGGTCGACGAGCCGTGGTCGAGGTCGAGTAGAGCCGTTTCCAAAAACTTCTCGACGAGACCTGTCCGAGTAGACGTGGGATTCCTTGGAGCCGAAGGAGTCGATTTGGCCGAAGTTCTATCCGATTCCATCAAGTTCTATCATCAAGGAGACAAGATCTATCAACATCATGAAGACCTACCTTATTTAGTTTTATCTTTTCCTTTTAGATTTATTTCCATAAAACAATTTATTTATCCTTTCAAGTTTTAGATATAATTTTAGATAGAGATAGATATCTTCTTTTCTAGAATAGCTAGGGAATGAAGCCTATAAATAAGGCCCTAGGGGGCTCAGTTTTATTCATTCCATATCAACAATTCAATTTCGGAGACAATTAGTTAGTTCCACAGAGCAGTTTAGGAGTTCTAAGGTTTTTAGGGTTTTGGCTTTCAGCGAAAGTTGATTGGCAGGATTGTAAAGGCTTTTGAATTTAGTTTCAATGCAAGTTAGTTCTTTTTATACATCAATGTCTGTTATTGCGATGAGGCGTGAGTAGTCCACCCACTTCTAGGGCTGGGGTGAGCCCGACGGTGGCCATGTGAGGCGATGCGATAAAGGTCAGATATTTTTGTGCAATTCACCTTCTATCCCTATAAGCATGATTCTTTTGCGAGAGTTGAAGGTGATCCTTGTTTGTATTATTGAAGCGAAAGTGATCTTAATGCAACTTGGATTAATTATGTGAAAAAGGGTTAGTAACGATTAGGGTTTATGCGAAAGCCTCTATATGCCTATTTGTTAATGACGAAAGTTATTTGATGGAAAGCATGATCTTTTGTGCCTTTGTGTGTTACTTTTCATGGTTATCGTTGTGGTGTTGAAACCCTGGCTTTGGAAGTCTTTTAATATATTGAAGTTTATTTCTGTCGAAATTCTGAGTTTTGGTTCGAAAATTTGCCCTTTTAAAGTTTATGTCTTTTACTGTACTCGACATAGAGTAGTGCTTTGTCGACCTCGAGTAGTGTCTTGTCGAGGTCGAGTAGGCTTGGTCTTAGTCGAGTTGGTTTTTCTGCTTTTCTTGTCGATTTTCAGTTTCTGTTTTGCATGCTCTTGTCGATCTCAAGTAGAGGTTGTCGAGATCGAGTTGCCCTTGCCGGGTTTGCTTGTCTGCTGTGATTTTCAGTTTCTGTTGTCGAGTAACTGTGGTCGATCTCGAGTAGCTGCTTGTCGAGATCGACGAGACGCTTTGCTTTGCTTTTCGTTTTTGCTTTGCTTTGCTTTATTTCTTGCTTTGTTCTTTGCTTTTGTTTTAGTTGCCCTTACTGGGTTTACTTGTTTCTTTCCTTTCTGTGTTTCTGTCATTCTGCTGCTTCTGTGAGAATTTACAGCTACCTCAGAACTGCTGACGTGCTTCCTCGTGGATTCGATCCTGACTTTTCTCTTACTACAACGGGAGGAAGTCTTGTATTATTTGCTGAGACAGGGAAGTGAGTCTGAACTATATTTCATATTTATTTAATACTTGACCATCCTCATGCAACAACAAATTGGCGCCGTTGCCGGGGAAGCAATCATTCGCGCCTTAGGTAGTCAGTTCTCACTGTTTCTTTGAGTTACTTTTCAGGTGTATGCGTCGTTCAGGTCAAACACCTGAGTTTGACAGCTTAGACGAACCGGAGCGCTACCTACACATCCACTCCAAACTCAAAAGGATCATGGCAGCCGCTGAGAAACAGGAACAGCTGTCGCTAGGCTTACCAGGGAATTGGCCGCAAAAGATGCTGCTATCGCCGCTAAAGATGCTGCTATCACCGCTGAGAGAGCAGCAAGGGAACAAGCACAGGCTGAGCTTGCCCAATATCCAACCACGGCAACAAGTATGGGTCTACTACAACCTATGAGGAGAACCCATACGCCAGGCCAGCACCATCCATGCCCCTCTACGAGCCTCCTAAGGAGATTGATCCTGATGTTAGGGAGCAGTACTACAGAGACCAGAATAAGAAGCTCATCAAACAAGTAAAGTATCTCTCTGTCAACCAGCCTTGCATTGAATGCGGATCGCAAAGGCACACCACTCCTGAGTGCCCACACGCAGAACAAGTCAGGATGGCAGAGCATCATGAGGACGTAGCTTACGCAGGGGGTCCCAGTCGCTACATGGGGGACCAAAGGTTTCAGCAACCACAATGGAACCAAGGTGTCCCTAGGAATCCCCCGCCCTACAGAGCTCCAGGACATCCGGAAAGGGAGCAGAAAAAGGATGATATACGGACAGTCCTGGAGGAAATACGGAGGAACCACTCAGATGCAAGGTGTCAACTCTAGGCTTGGGAAAATTGATATCTGGCGGAAATCAGTTGATACACAGATTGGTCAGCTAGCAGCAGGAATCCCCAGACAGTCAGGGTCACTTCCAAGATCTTCAGAACCAAATCCTAAGGGAAAGACTGGACACATCGCTGCTATAAAACTCAGAAGCGGCCATCAACTGCAAGAGCCAGAGGTCGGAAAGCAGCAGAACGACGAGGAACAGCAAGTCGATCTCGACAAAGCCGTGGTCGACCTCGACAAGAGCCTTGTCGACCTCGAGGAGACACTTCCAGAATCTTCGTTTGCACCACACAGCAACTCGACTGGGCCCAATCTGGTCGATGTCGACAAAGGCCTTGTCGATGTCGAGGAGCCCCTGGTCGACATAGAGAAGTCTGCAGCACCTCCGACGTTTGTTCTGGCTCCGAATCAGAAAAAGAAGTTGCCTTTCCCCACAAAATCTCTAAAGGACCCGACGGAGAAAAAGTTTCAGCGCTTTATCAAGATGCTTCAGAAGCTCAACGTCACCATCCCCTTCACAGAAGCTCTCAATGAAATGCCATCTTATGTCAAGTTCCTGAAGGAGATTCTGAGCAAAAAGCAATCGATAGCTGAAATCACAGAGGAGTGCAGCCATCTGGACATATTGGAGAAGAGGCCGGATCCAGGTAAGTTTGCTATAACTATTGGATTTGGTCCATACAAAATTAATGCCCTATGTGATCTTGGAGCTAGTGTGAGTATAATGCCTTTAACAATTTGGTCCAAGATTAAGATAGGTGTCTTAGAGCCTGTGGATGCTAGACTTTACATGGCCAACAACACGGTGGTCATCCCCACAGGCATGGTGGAAAATGTCCTAGTACAAGTAGGTAAATTCTTCGTCCCTGCTGATTTCTTAATAGTTGATATGCAAGAAGATCCTGCTTGTCCAATTATCTTAGGAAGACCATTCTTGGCGACGGTGGATGCCAACATAAGCGTAAGGAAAGGAGTGCTCATCTTCAACATCAGCGATGAGGTAATTGAGTATTCCTTTAATAAAACTGAAAGGCATACAGGTCCAATTGAAGAGGTCAGATCTATCTCAGCTGGCTATATCACCTGCGGGGAACCCAAGGTCAGAAATATGACCCCTGAGGAGCTGGAAAAGAGGGACATGGAGGCCCAGGTGGAGGAGATCATGGCAATCCTCAAGGAAAACACAGAGAATCCAATCGACACGGACCAAGGTAAGTCGTTGTGGATTCATTATTTTTCGGATGCCTTGACAGGGACTAAGTATGGGGTCAAGATCATCCAAGGCTCCTCGACATCGAGTAGAGCCCTAGTCGATCTCGACCAGATCAATGAGACCCCACCAGCGCCAGCATCGTCGAGCAGCAAACTAGAGGAGCCACCCTACTCGACCTCGAGTAGACTTGTCGAGGTCGACCACGAGTGCCCTATCTCGACTCCATCCTCCTCGACATAGAAGCCGCCTGACGAACCAGCCTCGTCGATCTCGACTAAGCTTGTCGAGATCGACCACCACCCGGCGCCACTAGAGCCTGCTTCATCGGCGCTGCAGCAACCAGGAGGAGAGCCCTCGTCGATCTCGACTAAGCTTGTCGAGATCGACCACCACTCCGAGAGCCCAGCCCCGCCTTCCTCGATGAGCAAACCACCAGGAGGAGAAGGCTACTCGAGATCGAGTAGCCTTGTCTGTAACACCCCCTTTTTAACCCAAAGGAATGTCACAGCGCCAGTGATTACTCGGACTTTAATGTCTTTGTAACCACCTTATGCTTATAGGGACATGCAACCATGCTCCCATAAACAAGATGATAATATTAAATACTTAAATGAAATACAATTAAATCGCGGAAGACTTTAAATGAAACAAATACTAAGTGTACTACAACATCGTTACAATTTGTCTTGCTAGCAAATACAAGATAATATTTAAACTCTTGAATTAAAACAACGGTAAAATACTAAAAACATTTGAAGACGATTCCGACTCACATTTCCGACCTTCGAACTTGCAGTGCTTTATCTAAACCTGTGGAAACCAGCCATCCAAACAAAGGACGGTTAGTTCGCGAGAACTAGCAAGTGACGGCACGAAAGCGGAGACAACTTTGGATTCAAGTGACCATGAAACGGTAAGAATTAAATCCAAATGAGATTTGAATATTTGAAGTGAATTGGCTTATTTGTGACCCGACCCTCCTATGACACGGATAATCCAAAAGGATTGAGTAACAAAAGATGTATTAGGAATCATATTCCGATTAAGGATGGAATATGACATAGCTTGAAACGATTCATGATTACTACCCATTACATTATTAATACGTTTTTATTATAATGTCTAAACTAAGTATTGGTTCAAAAGGTACTCGATGTGGCCCAAAATCGACCCAGAGGGCAGGACTCTTCCGGAGAGTTTTAAACCGCGGGCTGAGACAGTCGATTAAGGGTTGATCTTGTGTCCCCCAATACCTAGTTCAAACCATGTTTGTTACTTGTACATTATTCTTCACTCACTTACTCACATGATATGCATTTTACGTCTTTTATCTTTTTATCAACTACTACCGGTCCCACTCTGTCTATAGTGGATAGCGACCTACAACCATTGGTTGTGTAACACCTCGCATGGAAGTGTAGTTTCATGAAACCTTTAGACCGAGGAGTAACGGCCCCGACCTACACTTTACAACATCAATTTCACTTTACTTCACACCTTACTTTACCATTTCACATTGTTTTTCGTTGATTGATTGATTATACAATTCTTCACATTACTTTAAAATTTTAACTTTATGATTCACATTGTTTTTGATTGGTTTGGATTCAATTTAGTTTCACTCGCAACAAACGATCCTCACATTATTACTACTTATTTACAACATTGATCACAACGAAATAAATAGAATGGATACATACAAGAAACATATCCCTTTCTTAACCAATTAGCATGAAAGAACAAAATAAATCACGCTTTAATAAAAATGTGGGTATCTATGTCATTATTATATAGAGACGTCGAATAATAACATTACCCATTTATACTTGCCAAATTCAAACTGCCGGTTGAATAAATCACACAAAGCGGATGAATTGCAATTTATTTTAATTAATTTGGCAAGCATTCCAACGGAAAGAAACAACTATAGACACGAAAGGCACAAGGCACAAGTGAGCAGAAAGACTCGGAAGGTCACTTGCCTCGATTTGGAGTTGCAAGCGTTAACGGTTGGTCGACTTCGAATTCTTCGTATGAGCGTGAGGGTTGACGATTCTTTGCGATCTAACGGAATTGAAAGCAATTTAGGCCCAAATAAAAGTACGGGTTAGAATCTGAAATTTTAGAAAACTGAAAAAGGGCATATTTTGCAAAAATCGGAATTATGGGAGGTTTTACGCGATTACCCTTCTCCAATGCTCAACCCGACACAACACTCCAACAGGTCTTTTCCGGCTACACTCCGGCGATTCTTCGGCGAGGCACTGGCGGCGGCACGGCTCACGGCGGCGCACGAGGCTGGCTACTACGGCTTCCTGGCGGCTGAGCGCTCCCCCGGGTGGCGGATGGTGGCTCCGGCAACGGCGGACGAGGGCTACCGACTTGCTCCGGCGAGGTTATTCGAAATTGGGGCTTTCGGTTTCGGAATGATTTTCTGAAAACTTTGTGAAGGGAAATGTTGCTAGAGGCGTTTAGAATGCCATGGAATAGGTTGAGAGCTCGGAGATGGAGAGGAGTGGTGATGGTGTGCTTCGAAAGTGATCCCGAAAGGGGTATTTATAGGAGGAGGATTAGGGAACGAATTGAATTAAAATAATTCCATAAACCGATTAGATAATCGCTCTCAACGTTATCCCGATCCTCAATTTGGTGAGATTCGGCCTGACCGGAGCGAATTCGGGTGATTTTCGAAATTGGGGATAAGCTCGTTCGGTTGAGTTTGGACTCCGAATCTCCAAATTGGTTACATAAATCTAATCTTCACCGAGTAGGGAACCTTCTAGAAACAAAATCGTTGAGCTTCAGGCGAGATTTGAGGGAGGTAAAATTTCACCCTTTTCAACAGTGAAACGCAGGAGAGCTGGAGGTAGGGGAAGGGTTCAACCGGTTCGGTTCAGCCATTTTCTTTTTATTTTCTAATGGTCCGGCTCGGTTCAAATAAACCCAAAAGAAAACCGGTTTAGCCTTTACTTATTTATAATATATACATATACCTATATTTATCTGAAAATTTTATTTATTAAAATTCTACACAGCTTAAATAATAAAATAATAATAAAATATTTAATTTAAATACATTTTATTTTATGCAACAATGGTTTATTATCACCTTATATTACATATATATATTTTACGGAAATTAAAATAAGTTATAATGATAAATCTCTCTTTATTTGAATAAAAATGTCCAAACTTAAAATAAATAACTTACTTATTAAATTTCACTTAAACGAATAAAAATGAACCGGGTCAAAATAGTTACGAACATTATATACATTTAATTTTCAAAAATCATTATTAAGTTCAAAATAAAAGAACTTTTATTTAAATATATATTTTCTTAAAACGAAATCCCCAAAAATACTTTGGGGTATTTCATTCCTCCCCACTTAAAATAAGTTTCGTCCCGAAACTTAAAGAAAAGAACGAACGGAGCTGGAATAGGGGTGAGAGGGTATACGAAGGAGTTTTCAAAAGCGAAAGGAGATACCTGACTTAGTTCTGACTACTCTCTGAACGACGTGAAGCAATGAGTTGCATACATGATCAACTCATTGCCTTCCGAACTCCTCAATGGTAAGAGTTTTAAATTTTAATTATTTTGCATTAGGTTAGCATGATTTGATCGCGGTTAGACCACTACTGCCTTGCATCAACCATGGCTATCTAGTCTACCTTTGGCTTTCGTCTCTGCCCCATCTGGCTTCCTTTTCCAGGTTACCAAATGGCCCGGGTGGCGTCGATGGCAACCATTGTGGCAAGCTAGTATGCCTGGCTCGTATACAAGGAGTGGTAGATTTCGTCTTCTAGTCCTTCGCGTCTTTCGGTCCTTCGGTGAGCTTTCCTCTTTGTCCTCGAACCATGCTATTCGTAGATTCAACGTCTTGTACGTGTGAGTATCTTTCTTAATTTATCATTTGTTCATTAAAATTTTTCATTGAGAGTTCGGTTGCTCGACAATAGAGCTATCTGCAAGATATACTCTATGTCGTGACTCGGAATACACACAACTATTAATTACGGTTTAATCTTTTAATCTTCTCACACACTCTGCACATGCTTATTTTAGTTGGTTGAATTGTTTCTCACACCTACTACACACACACAATTACTTAAAATGTTGGGGGCGCCTCCCCACTGAAGACATTCCACACAGATGTTAAGGAATCCATGACTTAGAAATTCCACATAGATATTAAGGAAACCATGACTTAGAAATTGAATTAATATCCCCAACACAAACAGCAGTACTAAGACACTGAGTTCAGAAACATTCGACACTGGCTAACTTATTGAAAGGAATAGCTTAAAAAGGAAATTTAGACACTGGATCGACTAGAATTCTGTAAAGACTTCTTCTTGATCACTCTGGTGCACCGCCCTCGTTAATAGCATCTAAGGTGTACAACTTGGGTCCCTGATTTATGCCATTCATTGGAGCCTTGCCCTTGTTGACGGTTGGTTGCGACCCAGCCGGGATCTGACTTCTCTGTTGAACCCGTGGTGGTACTGTAGAATCTCTTGGTCCATGCGTCTCATTACGGGGACCAGCAGCTGATGCCTGGTAAGAGCGAGATGGATTCCCATTGGTACTTCTGCAGAACCTGATCATATGCCCAGCTCTGTGGCAACCGCGACACGTTCGAGGTGGTTCAGTATAAACAAGCTTGGTGTGTCCTGGCCTTCCGCAGTTATGACAGACGATGGACTGCCCATCTCTAGTGGTGATCATGCTTCTCTGCTGGTTGCTAGCACCCATTCCTCCTGTAGGGGTAGGTGCCGCCGCTCTCTTTACCCCAACATTCATCTGTGTACCCTTCTTCCTTTCCAAGAGCTCGCTATTCTTTTTTCCTTCTTCCAGAGTTGCCTCCACACGATACGCGGTGTTGATGTAGTCATCCAGACTCTCATATTCACGGTGCAGCATATGTATCTTCAGTTCATAATACACCGATTCGTGGAAATACAATATCTTGTCTGCCTCCAAGCGTACCAAATCCCCAGCATACGGAAGCAGTTTATAAAACCTAGTAACCAACTGCGCCATCTTCATACCTCGAGTGCTAGGGTACAAAAATTCCCGTCTTTTCTGCAATCTGAGCGAGGGAGCAAAATAGTGGTTGGTGACACTGTCCTTGAAGGTTTCCCAAGTTGGATTAGCTTCCCAAGCATGTCTTGCAGCTTCCCACCATTGTCATGCCTCTCCTTTCAGATAGAGTGCGGTTATGTGCACCTTATCCGCATCGGCACAACTAACTCCCCTGAATATCTTCTCCATATGGGTTAACCACTGCACCACCCGGTATGGCTCCCCGGTACCATCGAATCCATCCGGCTTGCTAGAATTCACCGCCTTCAGTGCCCGAGTGTAGGTGTCCCCATACACCTCCACTTCCTCCTTTTTCCTTGATGGATGTGCGTCCACTGAAGGTGCAGCCTGAGTATGAGGAATATTTGCGGCTATCGCGCGAGTAACAGCATCCTTCACAATCTGGTCTAACGCTTGTATGATCTTCTCATCTAGGTTGCCTGCAAGAATCTGCGATGGTGCTTTTTGACTTGGTGCTTGACTATTTGCATTATCCTGGCCCCGAGATGATGCTTGGCGTCGCCCGTTTGACTGTCTGGGTGCACTTTCCCCTTGGTGCACGGAGATCTCATCTTCCTCCTCCCTAATGTTATTGGAAAGAAGGGGCTTGCTTTTGTTAATCCGCTGATGATCCCTGTTTGCGACGGGAGTGGATGCAGCTTGACGTTGAGCTCCACGAGTCCTCATAATCTACACATTTGGAGACCAACTACGCTAAGATTCGAGAACTAAGAAAGTGAACTAGAACTAGAGAAGAAAGACACGAGTGTCACGGAAAGGAAGAGGTTAGCACTAAGCACATGAAAGTCTAATTGGACGTCGGAATCAAACCATACTTTATAAAGACATTTGCACAACCGTATTGTAAGTTTTGGGAATGAGAAAGTTTCGAGTTTACTTGAAGCTTGAAAGGAGATTCAAACCTATAGTTTGGGAAAACTTTAAATCCACATGATAAGTTTGAAAATGGTATAAATGGAGTTTATGAAACCTTTTTTTTTATTATTATTATTATTATTTTACTTTCTCGGTCAAAATTCAACATGGAAAGTTTAGTTTGGGCATAGAAATAATTTTGAATAAATGAAAACCATTGGACAGGAAACTCTGACACGGGAAAAAAAATCATTTTAGAAAATAATTTTGACATGAAACTCATTTTAGGAAAACAGTTCTGACATGAAAACCATTATATAAAACCTTCAGCTCTGATACCACCTTCTGTAACACCCCCTTTTTAACCCAAAGGAATGTCACAGTGCCAGTGATTACTCGGACTTTAATGTCTTTGTAACCACCTTAGGCTTATAGGGACATGCAACCATGCTCCCATAAACAAGATGATAATATTAAATACTTAAATGAAATACAATTAAATCGCGAAAGACTTTAAATGAAACAAATACTAAGTGTACTACAACATCGTTACAATTTGTCTTGCTAGCAAATACAAGATAATATTTAAACTCTTGAATTAAAACAACGGTAAAATACTAAAAACATTTGAAGACGATTCCGACTCACATTTCCGACCTTCGAACTTGTAGTGCTTTATCTAAACCTGTGGAAACCAGCCATCCAAACAAAGGACGGTTAGTTCGCGAGAACTAGCAAGTTACGGCACGAAAGCAGAGACAACATTGGATTCAAGTGACCATGAAACGGTAAGAATTAAATCCAAATGAGATTTGAATATTTGAAGTGAATTGGCTTATTTGTGACCCGACCCTCCTATGACACGGATAATCCAAAAGGATTGAGTAACAAAAGATGTATTAGGAATCATATTCCGATTAAGGATGGAATATGACATAGCTTGAAACGATTCATGATTACTACCCATTACATTATTAATACGTTTATATTATAATGTCTAAACTAAGTATTGGTTCAAAAGGTACTCGATGTGGCCCAAAATCGACCCAGAGGGCAGGACTCTTCCGGAGAGTTTTAAACCGCGGGCTGAGACAGTCGATTAAGGGTTGATCTTGTGTCCCCCAATACCTAGTTCAAACCATGTTTGTTACTTGTACATTATTCTTCACTCACTTACTCACATGATATGCATTTTACGTCTTTTATCTTTTTATCAACTACTACCGGTCCCACTCTGTCTATAGTGGATAGCGACCTACAATCATTGGTTGTGTAACACCTCGCATGGAAGTGTAGTTTCATGAAACCTTTAGACCGAGGAGTAACGGCCCCGACCTACACTTTACAACATCACTTTCACTTTACTTCACACCTTACTTTACCATTTCACATTGTTTTTCGTTGATTGATTGATTATACAATTCTTCACATTACTTTAAAATTTTAACTTTATGATTCACATTGTTTTTGATTGGTTTGGATTCAATTTAGTTTCACTCGCAACAAACGATCCTCACATTATTACTACTTATTTACAACATTGATCACAACGAAATAAATAGAATGGATACATACAAGAAACATATCCCTTTCTTAACCAATTAGCATGAAAGAACAAAATAAATCACGCTTTAATAAAAATGTGGGTATCTATGTCATTATTATATAGAGACGTCGAATAATAACATTACCCATTTATACTTGCCAAATTCAAACTGCCGGTTGAATAAATCACACAAAGCGGATGAATTGCAATTTATTTTAATTAATTTGGCAAGCATTCCAACGGAAAGAAACAACTATAGACACGAAAGGTACAAGTGAGCAGAAAGGCTCGGAAGGTCACTTGCCTCGATTTGGAGTTGCAAGTGTTAACGGTTGGTCGACTTCGAATTCTTCGTATGAGCGTGAGGGTTGACGATTCTTTGCGATCTAACGGAATTGAAAGCAATTTAGGCCCAAATAAAAGTACGGGTTAGAATCTGAAATTTTAGAAAACTGAAAAAGGGCATATTTTGCAAAAAGCGGAATTATGGGAGGTTTTACACGATTACCCTTCTCCAATGCTCAACCCGACACAACACTCCAACAGGTCTTTTCCGGCGAGGTTATTCGAAATTGGGGCTTTCGGTTTCGGAATGATTTTCTGAAAACTTTGTGAAGGGAAATGTTGCTAGAGGCGTTTAGAATGCCATGGAATAGGTTGAGAGCTCGGAGATGGAGAGGAGTGGTGATGGTGTGCTTCGAAAGTGATCCCGAAAGGGGTATTTATAGGAGGAGGATTAGGGAACGAATTGAATTAAAATAATTCCATAAACCGATTAGATAATCGCTCTCAACGTTATCCCGATCCTCAATTTGGTGAGATTCGGCCTGACCGGAGCGGATTCGGGTGATTTTCGAAATTGGGGATAAGCTCGTTCGGTTGAGTTTGGACTCCGAATCTCCAAATTGGTTACATAAATCTAATCTTCACCGAGTAGGGAACCTTCTAGAAACAAAATCGTTGAGCTTCAGGCGAGATTTGAGGGAGGTAAAATTTCACCCTTTTCAACAGTGAAACGCAGGAGAGCTGGAGGTAGGGGAAGGGTTCAACCGGTTCGGTTCAGCCATTTTCTTTTTATTTTCTAATGGTCCGGCTCGGTTCAAATAAACCCAAAAGAAAACCGGTTTAGCCTTTACTTATTTATAATATATACATATACCTATATTTATCTGAAAATTTTATTTATTAAAATTCTACACAGCTTAAATAATAAAATAATAATAAAATATTTAATTTAAATACATTTTATTTTATGCAACAATGGTTTATTATCACCTTATATTACATATATATATTTTACGGAAATTAAAATAAGTTATAATGATAAATCTCTCTTTATTTGAATAAAAATGTCCAAACTTAAAATAAATAACTTACTTATTAAATTTCACTTAAACGAATAAAAATGAACCGGGTCAAAATAGTTACGAACTTTATATACATTTAATTTTCAAAAATCATTATTAAGTTCAAAATAAAAGAACTTTTATTTAAATATATATTTTCTTAAAACGAAATCCCCAAAAATACTTTGGGGTATTTCATTGTCGAGATCGACAAGACCACATCTTCCTCGACGGCACCTCCCTTGACGCTTCAGACACCAGGAGCAGAACCCTTGTCGAGGTCGACCAGCCTTGTCGAGGTCGACAAGCCCCCGTCCTCGTCGACTTCTGCCTCTTCGACCAGACCACCACCAGAACCTACAGTCTTGTCGAGATCGACTAGCCCTAGTCGAGATCGACCAAATACAGTGGTCCCCGATTCCGTCTCTGCGAAGGTAAGTCAAGGTATGGATCTTTCTTCTCCTATGTGCGATTGTGCACGATATCCAATGATGAGCCTAAGGAATATGAAGTTGGAGACAAACTCTATGTCTCTAAATCAAAGGATCATTGGTTTCCCAATAAATTCAACAAGAAGCGGATGGGACCGTTCGTGGTGAACAAGATCCATTCTGGAGGATTACAGCTGATAGACAAGAATGGAGTCTTATTTGAAGCCCAAGCTACATGGGCCCTGCAGATGCCACCTTGAGCATTAATGGAAAGTCGGCCTAGCGACTATAAAATCTAGAGCATGTACATAGACTTTTTAGGACATTTGAGACTTTGTTTTTTGTTTTGAACACTTTTAGTTTTGCTATTATAGGTATATGTCTTCTACTTTTCAAGTCAATGGATAGAACCAAATCTTAATCGGCCCAGGAGGTGCTCTAGTCGAAATTAGAAGACCCTGCACACATGTCTTGTGAGTTTCTTTCTTTACCCTTTACCTTGTTTTTTTTATACAGTGAGGACACTGTAATGTTTAAGTATGGGGTGGGGGAAGGGCTTACATTATGCATAATTGCCATATTTGACATTATTTGTGCATATTGAGAATTTATTATTTGGAATTGTTACATGGCTATTTTGGATTGCATTATTTGATTTATATGCTTATATGCATGTTTTCCAAAAGTTTGAGAAAAATGACCCCCATTGAAATTTGAATTAATGTCATGGAAGCTTATATTGAACTCGACGATGCAAAATTGGATTCATTAGAGATATAGCATGAAATTGCCTAGTAAAGGGAAGTCACAATGAAGTGCATTATTTCTTGAAAACCATGAAAGGAGGTAAAATTTGAAAATGCTTTTGACATGTTGCATGATAAGAGGATGGAGGACTTTATATTTCCATATAATGCTCATTGTTTAAATTCCTAGCCTTACCTATGCTTATGCATCACAAAAGCCATAATATGCCTTATTTCAAAAATTGCTCCACATGATCTAAATATTTCCATTCTTTACCTTATCCGGGGATTATGTTGAGAATGATGTTACATTATGGAGATGTCATATGATGTTTGTGTTATTATCATTATTGGAGTTCGGAAGGAAATTATTTGAAATATATGGAAAATTTAATGAGTGAAAGAAAATCCAATCACCTCAGGAGATAAAGGTAGATTGACCCTGCTCTCTGAGATAATAGTTTGGAGAGATGGGACACATTGTGAGGAGTCCAAAACACTAAGTATCCGGGGCCATTCATGACACCCATGTTTGCGACTCGCGAGGAGGCAAACATTATGAAAGGTGATAAATCAAATAGAAAAGCATTATTATTGAGAAAAGCATTATGAAAGGTGATGAATCAAATAGAAGAAGGAATGTGGAAATTCAATTTGGAAAGTACTCCATTTCCCCGGATCAAAAGAACCATATTGCCAAAAATTGCCCACCTTTAGGCTTTTACCAATCCACTCCTTCATGAGCTTAATTAAAATCTTCTTGATTATCAATGCTTTGTCACATAAATTGTTTTTGCATAACCCTCCTTTTATGAGTAGATGTTGCTTTTACATATTTGCACATGCATGAATTTGAGACACTAGTACCTTTTCAAGGATGGTAATTGATTGCAGGGACATATGAGAACGACTCTAAGATGTTGAGAGTTTGAATTCTTCCCCTGAATGACAAATAAAAGTATTGCTTGAGGAAAAGCAAGCTTAAGTATAGGGTGTTTGTTGTGAGCTGAATTTGGCATGTTTTACAGTAACTTTTATATCGATTTCTGTATACATTGCATTCATTTGGGTTAGAACAGTACAGAACCTATGTAGTTTATGTTTATTTGCCAAATTATGGAATCTACACAAGTTTCTGTTTAATTCGCAGAAATCGAGGCATTTTACAGCAATTCTACAAAAGGTCGGAAAAGCTCGGAAAACCACTACAGAAGTCCAAGGTCAAAGCAGCGGAACCAGTCTAAGAGTCAAGGCTACTCGATCTCGAGTAGGCCTTACTCGACCTAGACAAGCATGTCCGAGCAACCTTGGTCGAGCAGAGCCTAATCGAGCAAGCCAGACCAACCCGGCTCTGGACCCTACTCGATCTCGAGGACCACTGGTCGAGATCGACGAAGCCTCAGCACCACGCCCGGGGTTGACGAGAAGAAGAGCTGGTCGACAAGCCGAGGACGACCAGGAGCACTCGCTGCCAGCGACTCGACTCGCTGCAGCGGACCGCTCGCTGCCGCGAAAAAACTCGCTGCCAGCGGAAGAGACAACTCGTGGAAGCGAAGAACCCAACTCGATCTCGACTACGCCTTGTCGAGATCGACGAGACCCTGAGTCCAGATCCGGAGCCCATCGAGCAGAGTCACCCGAGAAGACCTAGTCGGCAAGCCAGTCTACTCGAGGTCGACGAGAGCCCAGTGAGCCAAGTCCGAGGACATCGAGTAGATCTAGCCGAGGAAGTCCAGTCGACGAACCACCCTACTCGAGGTCGACGAGCCGTGGTCGAGGTCGAGTAGAGCCGTTTCCAGAAACTTCTCGACGAGACCTGTCCGAGTAGACGTGGGATTCCTTGGAGCCGAAGGAGTCGATTTGGCCGAAGTTCTATCCGATTCCATCAAGTTCTATCATCAAGGAGACAAGATCTATCAACATCATGAAGACCTACCTTATTTAGTTTTATCTTTTCCTTTTAGATTTATTTCCATAAAACAATTTATTTATCCTTTCAAGTTTTAGATATAATTTTAGATAGAGATAGATATCTTCTTTCCTAGAATAGCTAGGGAATGAAGCCTATAAATAAGGCCCTAGGGGGCTCAGTTTTATTCATTCCATATCAACAATTCAATTTCAGAGACAATTAGTTAGTTCCACAGAGCAGTTTAGGAGTTCTAAGGTTTTTAGGGTTTTGGCTTTCAGCGAAAGTTGATTGGCAGGATTGTAAAGGCTTTTGAATTTAGTTTCAATGCAAGTTAGTTCTTTTTATACATCAATGTCTGTTATTGCGATGAGGCGTGAGTAGTCCACCCACTTCTAGGGCTGGGGTGAGCCCGACGGTGGCCATGTGAGGCGATGCGACAAAGGTCAGATATTTTTGTGCAATTCACCTTCTATCCCTATAAGCATGATTCTTTTGCGAGAGTTGAAGGTGATCCTTGTTTGTATTATTGAAGCGAAAGTGATCTTAATGCAACTTGGATTAATTATGTGAAAAAGGGTTAGTAACGATTAGGGTTTATGCGAAAGCCTCTATATGCCTATTTGTTAATGACGAAAGTTATTTGATGGAAAGCATGATCTTTTGTGCCTTTGTGTGTTACTTTGCATGGTTATCGTTGTGGTGTTGAAACCCTGGCTTTGGAAGTCTTTTAATATATTGAAGTTTATTTCTGTCGAAATTCTGAGTTTTGGTTCGAAAATTTGCCCTTTTAAAGTTTCTGTCTTTTACTGTACTCGACATAGAGTAGTGCTTTGTCGACCTCGAGTAGTGTCTTGTCGAGGTCGAGTAGGCTTGGTCTTAGTCGAGTTGGTTTTTCTGCTTTTCTTGTCGATTTTCAGTTTATGTTTTGCATGCTCTTGTCGATCTCGAGTAGAGGTTGTCGAGATCGAGTTGCCCTTGCCGGGTTTGCTTGTCTGCTGTGATTTTCAGTTTCTGTTGTCGAGTAACTGTGGTCGATCTCGAGTAGCTGCTTGTCGAGATCGACGAGACGCTTTGCTTTGCTTTTCGTTTTTGCTTTGCTTTGCTTTATTTCTTGCTTTGTTCTTTGCTTTTGTTTTAGTTGCCCTTGCCGGGTTTACTTGTTTCTTTCCTTTCTGTGTTTCTGTCTTTCTGCTGCTTCTGTGACAATTTACAGCTACCTGAGAACTGCTGACGTGCTTCCTCGTGGATTCGATCCTGACTTTTCTCTTACTACAACGGGAGGAAGTCTTGTATTATTTTCTGAGACAGGGAAGTCAGTCTGAACTATATTTCATATTTATTTCATACTTGACCATCCTCCTGCAACAACAAGAGGTTTGTTTGAGGAGAGAGATGCAGGGTAGGTTCAAAGCTTTCAAAAAATCAAGATCAATGAAGTCGGAACAACAAATCTTACGAGTTCTAAACTCATCTACCAACTTTCCAGCAATCTCAGCATTTTCAAACTAGGACGAGGGTAAGGATTGGTTTACCTGAATAAGTGCAGGCGGATCGACGTTCTTCCTTAGAGCTTTTGTGGGAGCAGACGTCTTGACAGGCGCGTCAAAGCTTTCGAGAGTGCCTTTTCTTGTGTGCTTGGGAGATGGAGGCTTTGCTTTAGTGGCTTTGCGCTTCTTCGGAGACGGGGGGAGGAGAAGGAGTAGGATAAGAAACAAGTTCTGGCTCCTCTTCCTCATCTTCTTCAGACCCCGAGTCCTCAGCGGACACTTTAGCATCATCTCCCTCGGCCTCCTCGTCATCATCAGTCTCATCGTCCTCCTCTTCCTCTTCCTTTGGTTCCTCTATAGCAAGAACCTCCTTCTTCGGAGACAGTGCTCGGGACAGTGTTGGGGATAGTCGCTTGAGAGGTTGGTTCGGATTGAGGGGAGATCACAAGAGGGGCCTGGTGTCCTTTGGGGGTAGCGCTAAGGCGTTTGGGTGTGAAGGTCTCTTTGGATTTTGGTGCCATGAATGGGATTCGGTGGAGCTTTCAGAGATAGGTTGAAGGAGAAGTTTTAGAGATACAGGGTTTAGGTAGTTCTGGAGAGGTGATGAATAGTTATTGTAAGAGTGTGTGGTTTAAAAAGGTGAGAGGGGTAAGTTGATGGGATGGGTTTATGGTTCCAAGGGTAATAATCATAACACTACTTCCCACAATTAAAAGATATGATTGCAAAAAATTCAAAATTCAAACCATCTTTTCACATTTCAAAATCAAGAAGGAATATTTCCAAAAAAAATATTTTCCATAATTAAATATACTCCGATATAAGATTTTTTGGAAAAAAGAAACGTGTAATGCATAAAGAAGGTTAAAATCATTAAAACTATATTTGATCAAATATCTAATAAGATATTAACCAAATATATGATCTGTTATATGTGGTCTACCATTCAGTTCACAAACCTTGACATGAAGCTCAAAGGTCTTGACACTGAGTAGAAGTTTTCTTTCGTAAAGGGAAAGCTCCCCCTACGAAAGTGCATCCTTGTTAAGCATTCCAATCTCACGTCTAATGAAGGTGAACCTTTCCTCTGCCAAAGGCTTAGTAAAAATGTCAGCCCATTGATAATCAGTTAAAATAAAGGATATGGACACATCACCTTTTTCGACATAGTCTCTAATGAACTGATGTCTTACATCAATATGTTTGGTCCTTGAATGCTGAACATGATTCTTTGTAATGGAGATGGCACTTGTATTGTCACACTTAATGGGAATGCCTTTGAGGTTGATGGCAAGATCTCTCATTGGTTGAGCCATCCAAAGGATTTGGGAGCAACATGCTCCAGCTGCTATGTATTCAGCTTCGGCAGTGGATAGAGCAACTGAGTTTTGTTTATTTGAGTGTCAACTGATCAAGGATGCTCCTACGAATTGGCAACATCCCGACGTGCTCTTCCTATCCACCTTATAGCCAACAAAGTCTTCCTCTTGATTGTAGCCTTGTGCAACAAGCCTTGCTTCGTTTCTCATGATCTTACCATTCTCATCCAGCTTGTTCCGAAATACCCAACGTTTGTCAATGACTGATTGATGCTTTGGCCTAGTCTTCAAGGTCCAGACTTTAATCCTTTTAAATTATTTAAGCTCACATTCCATAGCAATGATCCAGTCTGGCTCTTGAAGGGCCTCATCTACCTTCTTTGGTTCTATAAGAGAAACAAACGCGTGAAAAGCATAGAGAACTGATCCTTGGTTCGTCACATCAGCTCCTTTAATGAGTGTGATGAGGAGTATTTGAACTTTCTCGTGCAATTATCAGCTTCTTGGTTCGTCACATCAACAGGATTGATTTGTGGTACATCCGACTCCGCGGATATGTTAGGCTCGGTTACAGCAGTTTCTGAAGTGTCAACACTTTTGGATTGGTCAACAAGGGTTTTGAACTGAGCTTCAACTCCTTGGGCCAATTCTTCAGTATTAAGAATCTGATCCTGCATGTTCCTCTTCTTTGTGTTCTTGGTAGCAACATCATAACCATCCTCATTCTTTGTATGGTTGGCAAGATCTAAATCTGCAACACTTTCACTCAAAGAATCGTCATTGCATTCATCAAATATAACATGTATACTTTCCTCAACCATCTTGGTCCTTTTGTTGAAGATTCTATATGCTTTTCTACTTATGGAGTAGCCAAGAAATATACCTTCATCACTACGCGCATCAAATTTCCCAAGGTTATCTTTTCCATTGTTATGAACAAAACAAGTACAACCAAAGGGTTTAAAATACGATATAAGGGGTTTGAGGCCTTTGAAGAGTTCATAAGGAGTTTTCTTTAAGATGGAACGAATAAGACAACGATTCAAAATATAGTTAGCTATGTTAACAGCTTTAGCCCAATAGGTTTTAGGTAATGCATTTTCTAAAAGCATAGTCCTAGCCATGTCCTCTAGGGTGCGGTTCTTTCGTTCCACAACCCCATTTTGTTGAGGTGTCCTAGGAGCAAAGAAATTATAGGAGATGTCATATTTAGCACAAAACAAATCAAACTGAAGTTGATCAAACTCCCTACCATGATCACTTCGAATTGACACTATGGGCTCGTTTCTTAAATTTTGCAACTTCTTACAAAGTTTGGAAAACTCAAATAAGGCCTCTGATTTTTCTTTTAAAAAGGCAACCCAATTATACCTCGAAAAATCATCAACAACACCAAGCATGTACTTTTTACCATTGGGAGATTTGACTCGCATAGGACCACATAAATCCATATGTAAAAGTTCAAGGGGTCTAGAAGTACTTACAACCTTTTTGGGTTTGAAAGAGCTACGTGTTTGTTTACCTCGTGTGCATGCTTTGCACATATCAATACCTTTGAAGCCCATCTCAGGTAGTCCTTTTAAAAGCCCTTTGCACATATCAATACCTTTGAAGTCCATCTCATGACTTTTGACCCTCATAGACAGATCCTCAATAGTTCTGTCCTGGTCCACATTTTTCTTAATAAGAGTGTTGGTTTGGGCAATAAGTTTCTCTTCATTGGCAATCATATTAGAAAGGAAGTCCGATAATATCTCTTTTGGACTTGCCATAAGCTCTCTTACAGTTACCTTAAGTTGCTCATCGTGGGATTCATCTCGTGAGTCCATAAGACAGACATTGGCCTTCTCATCATCGGAGTCTGTGTCAGAATCGCTCCAAGTTGCCACCGTGGCTTTCTTTTTCCATCTATCACCTTTCTTGAGCTGACTCTTTGTCTTTTGCGGGCAGTCTTTCACAAGATGATCTGTTTCACCACATTCAAAACAAGACAATGGTTTAGTCTTCTTGTCATATTGGTTGTATTGAGACTTATCTCGAATTTTAGAAGACTCTGGCCCATCCTTGTTGTTGAATTGCTTCTTCATTTTGAGGATTCGAGAAAGACCCCTTGTAATAAGAGCAAAGGGATCGTCCTCATCATCATCCTCATCTTCAGAATCAGACAAATCTTTGGGCTCATCCTTCTTAGACTTGAGTGCCAAATTCTTAGTGCTTGTTGGAAGTTCTCCATCGTCTTCATTAAGAATCATCTCATGTGTGATCAACATCCCAAGAAAATCATCAAGGGGTAGAGTGGTGAGATTCTAGGCTTCTTCTATGACTGTCACTTTTGACCCAATATGTCTTTTGGGAGGCACCTCAACATCTTCCTCAATCTCTCAACATTCTCAAAGGTCTTGCCGAGAGAGTCAAGGTTGTTTGTGATTTCCCTGAACCGTGTGAACATAGCCTTAACAGACTCATCTGGCTTCATTTTGAAGAGTTCATACTTTCTAAGGAAGATGGTGATCTTGGTGTCCTTCACTTGACTAGTTCCTTCGTAGGTGACAACCAGTTTGTCCCAAATCTCTTTAGCCGACCTACAAGATGAAATACGGTTAAACTCATCAGTGCTAAGACCACAGTATAGTAAGTTAATAGCCTTGTAGTTCCTGGAGACGAGTTCAAGATCTGCTTGGATGAATTCAGCCTCGGTCTTCGCGACATTGGTTCCATTTGGTCCGTCTTTCACCGGAACATTCGGACCATTCTTTATAATGTTCCAAAGTTCCAGATCTTGATCTATAATGAACATTTTCATCAAGGACCTCCAGTGGACGAAGTTGTTTCCTACAAAAAGTGGTGGTGTACTGGTAGACCTTCCTTTTGCAAATCCTCCGCTTGCTTCACTAGAAATGATCAAAACTCACAAGATTGTTAGATCAAAAGCAGTGAATAAGGCTCTGTTACCAATTGAAGGTTCGATAATGTATAACAAAGTAATATAAAGATACTCCAGAAGGGGGGTTGAATAGAGTATGCCAACTTTTCGCTGATAATCTCAAGACTTTTGAAACACTTGCAAAACTCTTTGAGATTAGTTCTTTCCTCTGGAAAACCTGAATGACAAACAAGTTATACAATTCGAAACAAGTGCGGAAATATGGTAAAGCAATAAGTAAAGGACACAATGAATTGTTAACGAGGTTCGACACGAACTTGGCCTACGTCCCCGCCTAGGGTTCTTCCACAACCCTAGGATTCAACCGGCTTTGTCGATTCACAAGACATAGGATCCTAATAACTCACCGAGAAGCCTCTCTCCTATAAAATTGCAATCTACTCAACTCACGTTCCCTTGGAGTCCTAGCCCAATCTAGAAGAGCCCTGCCTCTCTCAGCTATCTAGTACAATCCTCTTACACTTCGTCAATCAATTGGCTATTGTCCACTTCATGAGTTACAAACTCTCGAGTATAACACTCTCTCAAAATATATCATATAAGTTCACTATGTAACTCTCAAATGCTTTGAAACAAAAGATACGACTCTTAACCACTAGCAGAGAGCACACGAAGAAGACAAATTGACTTGAAGGCTTGAGTGCGAATGAAAGCTTGTGTTTAAAAATTGTGTATCTGTCTTCCCTTCTTCATTTCCTTTATATTGATCAAATCGGCGCCACCTTCAAAGAAGGATCTTATCTTCAACGGCTAGACCGATCATGGCAATCTTCACAATCTTCTATATTGGGAAACTCCGAAGCCATAATCTCCCATTTGATTCTTCTCGACTTTAAGCTTAAGAGAGGAGATATTATTCGAAAAACTTGCTGCATATGTTAGTGCATAATATACAATAATATCTGGCAATATATTTAATAATAGTAACATATAATAACATCCGGAAATAATATCCACATAATAGAGGTTTAGTGTTTCATCAACACAGCTGTAGCTTCAAGACCTTTGACGCAAGCCATGTGTCAAAGCCTTTGAAACCATTTCCTATTTTCATCAAGGGAGTGGGGTTATCACAAAGGATTGACGAAGAAGACTAGAAGAATCAAAAAATGAAATAAAACAAAAAAATAGGGCAACAGAGGAGTTAGGAGTGAGGATTGATGAAATCAAACAAGTATCATTCAAATGTCGTTTCCCCGCCGCTTCCGCGTTTCCCCGTGTCGGAAACGTCCAGAAAATTTTAAATGGCGTTTCCGTGCTTCCTAGTAAATACCTTTATTAGGGTATTGTACAGGTATCTATGAATGAATGAATCCAGTTTCTATCTTCTTCCTCTATCTCTCTAATCTCTCTTTCTCTTCACCTCAACCTCTCAATCATCTATGGAAGATCTTGGATCCTAACAAATTGGTATCAGATTTCGTCGATCTTTCGATATGTTTCGAGAATGGCCTAATGAAAGCAATCGCAACCAAGGAAAAAAGCTATGGAGATTCTTGAAGAATTCAACAATTTCATCCAAGAGGATGGCCTTGAGGAGTACAATGAGCAGTTTTGGGAACTCCGATCAGGGTTGCTGTCCATCAATCCATATTTGCCTGAATCGTATTTCATCTGGTGCTACATCAACGGTCTGAAGTGGAAAATAAAATCCCTAGTAAAGTTGGGCATGCCTAAAAAATTGGTGGATGCCATGTAATTGGCTAAGCTCCACAAAAAATCGATTCTGGCAACTCAAGAACTGGTGTCGCAGGCGAATCCAAAGCCAATTTCGTCAATTTCCGCTCTGACATAAACGGAAATCCCAAATTCAACGTCGACGGCAATCGATGTTCTTGGAGAGGGGAAAACTATTCAAGAGAGTGCCGATCGGGAGCTCGAGGTGCTTGCAGATGGTGTTCTTGGTAATTCGGAAGCCATATGGATTGACGGTGATGTAATAAAATCATCAACAACCGATGAAATTGCCATGCCAATCAAAGATGTGTACTAAGAAATAGACGGGATTTCGAAAGATCTTCGTTTTCCAATCCAATGTGAGTCTTCAAGGGTAGAGGGGTGGCCGCAGCCTTCAAATCCGGAGTACAAAGACAACCTCGAAGATCTTCAGATTGGAAGCAACGAGTTAGAAGTAAATCTCAAACCATGTGAGGTTAGAATTTATGATGATGCACCTAAAGAATTGAAGGATTTGGTTGTGCTCCTGATCGAGTGGATGGAAATTTGATTAGCTAATAAAGGGATGGTTAGCAAGACTGAATATGGGGCGAATGTGGGAAAAGGGTTTGAAGAAATGCCAAATATGAAGTTGATGTTGTTTGGATTACCTGATGAGTTGAACAAGTTTAGTTTTCAACAGCTCATTGAGTTGAGTACCTTGGCATCTAATTGGAGAGCGTGTGCTGCTAATTACACCCTTAGCATGCCAATTGAGGATTCAATGTTGTTACTCCTTATGATAGAGGAAAAAACGGTGTAAAGGTTATGGCTGATAGTAAGACCTTAATTTTCGATCCCGGGGGTGCAGATTCATTAGGAATGAGTAAGAATAATAAGTTTTGGTATACAGGGTTGGTCGAGAAATATTGTGTGCTAGACAGAATTTTCATCTTTGATCCGATGGGAGTACTAGTAGACTAGATGTAGCCAGATGCCTTAGTGTTATCAAAGTTGTTTTGTGAAGTTGCTGAAAATGCTGGTGTTAGTTTGCACCTTGAGAGCTGGACAGCAGGTAGAGTTGCAAGTTGCCTAGTTGAACAAAGGTTAGGTAGATTGCTTCAATTCATACGAAAGTCATTCAGGGTGGTGGATATATGGAGAGCCAGTTTCACAAATTGTTTTCTAGTAGCAATTCGTAGCGATTCCTGGTGCTATATAGCATATTACAAACGGCAAGGTGACATTGTTGGTGAAGTACCTCTTGTTTGCTGGTGAGGTACTTTGTTTACAAGTTGAATGAGGCAAGTTAATGACAGGGGCAGTACTTTCCTTCTACTGGGTGTTGCAAGTTAAGTAAGAATGATGATAATACATAGTTGGAAGGATACTGGACGCCTACAATAGGTGGAAACTAATACTTGAGGCAATCTTTGGTAAATAGTTGGGAGTTGGTAGCAATTGTTATGATTGTTGTCATACTTTTTTAAATGTAGTAGGTGGACAACAAGTTATGGAGCTAGGTGCAAGGATATAGTGTCACGTGTGTTTCCTCCATCTATGGAGCATCACTGACCAAAATTTCCACTTGTTTCCTCCATTTTTGGTTTCCTACTTGTTGAAGTCTTGAAGGTTATAGCTTGCCAAACTTGAAGCTGGTGAAGATTGTGCATTCAACCGAAATTCCACTTTGTATTACATGCCTCCATTTGGATGTCCTTCATTAGCTATTGTTGTTTTTGGGTTTTACTTCTTAAGCTTTGAGGACAAAGCTTTATAAGAGGGGAGTAATGTTAGAGATTGATATAATAAGGGATAATAATTGTAATTAGGAGGAAAGGGGTTTTTTGAGATATAAATACCTTTATCAGGGTATTGTACGGGTATCTATGAATGAATGAATCCAGTTTCTATCTTCTTCCTCTATCTCTCTGATCTCTCTTTCTCTTCACCTCCACCTCTCAATCATCAATGGAAGATCTTGGATCCTAACATATTTCTATCCTATATACCCCAAGCAATGGTGGACCCAGGAACGATAATATTCCTGAATAGGTTTTCCTAGTCCCAGATCACTAATAATGCCCCATTATTGTTTTTCCAATTGAGCATTTTTTTTTCACTCCTTACATTATCTCTATAAATACTAGTAGCATCTCTTCACTTTCATCCGGTTCAACATTCCAAGATGGATTAGAAATATGATTGATTGAAGAAATATCCAATAGTAGGAATAGAGGACTTATAGCGATTAACAAACTTGTTGATCCATATTATATATTCTAATAAAAAAAACAATCCCCAAATCACAAATTCAATTCACAAATCTAAAATTCAATTAACAAATTCATAGAATTGAATGTCAAAATCGCAAACCCTAATTTTATAAAATTGGTTTCAAAAATCAAAACCCTAAATTCTCATATTCTACATATAAATTGAATCTCAAATTAAACATTAGATCACAAATTGACAAAGTAAAAATTATAAGTATGAAACATTAAACTTTTCAATTCATATCATGTATTCCTATAAAAATGTACAATCCCCAAATCACAAATTCATTTCACAAATTATAAGTATGAAATACTTATAATTTGTGAACTTTTATTGGAAAAAATTATATTTTAAAAATTAGTCAGTAAAAGATCAATTATATTAGCAAATAAATTTTATATTTTTTAAAACATGATTTTTTTCCAATAAAAACTTATAAATATGTAAATACAAGTATGTAGAATGTAAATATTTTTTAAACTATACCCGAAATAATTTAGTGGTGCATCGTAGGATTCACCGGAAGTTGTAGGATTTTTTTTGATACTAGGTAAGGATTGGGGAAAGGTCAACCGCGATTGACCAACCGCTCAGTAGCCTCTCAATGGACGAAATCAACAATCTCAGTTGGAACACAGTCAGCGATGAAGCACGAGGACAGGCCCAAATGCGCCAACCGATTAGCCACATTCCCTAAAAGTGTGCTCGAAAGAGATGCTCTCAAAAGATCGACAAATGCCAAGTGCATCCGAAATCTCCATCTCGATCTCCCATGGGCACTGCCAAATGCCCTGCAAGACATTGATGACGGTCAAGCAGTCACCTTCAATCACCAGTCGAGAGAAACCCCGCTTCGATGTTTCCAGAAGACCATCAATATGAGACCATAACATTCTGCTTGCACATCAGACACCATACTGTGGCTACGGGTACCTTAAAGAAGGACCCTTCCCTGGCTATCACGGATAACAAAGCCAGAAGAAGCACGGTTTGACCCAGTCCGATCACCATCAAAATTAAGCTTAACAAACTCCTCCGCTGGTTTTTTTCATTTAATTACTATTTGTTTTGGCATTTCCTTTTTTTGGGAGTTTGTTCTTAATGTGTCAATGTATTCTTCTTGTTTCATAATTTGTGTTCTTCTCCAAGTGCTCATGTAGGAGACTGCTTGACCATAAGCCCCAAAGAGCGAATGTAAGGATCGATTTATGTTCCGTAGATGATTTATGTTCCTCACCGGAAGTTGTAGGCAGTGGCGGAACCTCAAGCTTAACAATGAGGGGGCCGAATAAGAACTAATAATTTTTTTAGGGTTTGGAACCCGGTTAAACCGGGAGGCTCAACCCCACGTCTATTTTATTATTTAAATATGCAAAGTACAATTAGAAGGGGGGACATTTTGAAGCCAAAACCCTTCTACAAAACCCAAATACAACCAATACTAATACATCATTATCACTTGAATTGAACTCTACGCTCTTTCAAAGAGATAAATTCATCAAGTATACCATCAGAATCAAAGCTCCTTGCAATCTCCTTCTCAATGTAGACTGTCATATTATCGGCTAAAAAGTCATCCTCCATTCTATTTCTAAGCCTTGTTTTAATTATCTTCATCGCTGAAAATGCTCTTTCACTAGTTGCCGTAGACACTGGAAGAGTTAATATAAGGTGAATTAATCTATCAATAAGATAATGCCTACTTACCCTACCAGTCTCCACCAACCTCCGACATAGTTCTAGAATTGATGACAGTGATTGCAATTCTGAATGGTTGTGCACATCTATCTCAAATAACCTCAACTGATATCTCAGATTAAGTTTATCTTGATCATCAAAGTCATCTGGATAGTACTTCTCAACTAACATGCATATGGAATCAATATCGAATGAATTGTATCCATTTTTAGGATCCAAAGCATTGCTGAGTGTTAAGAGTTCCATAGCAGATTCACCAAACCTGCAATTAAGCTCCTGCAATTGAACATCAATAGCGGCAAGAAATATATCAACTTGAAAATGATGTTCTATTGTGACATCTCTTTTGTGCCGACGACTTCGACCTTCAAAATAAGGGGCAGACAAGTCAGGTACATCTATTTCAAATTTAGCACAAAATGAAATGACGTTTTCAAGAAAACTTTTCCAGCCAACTTCCCTAAACTTTTGGATCAAAGCCTTTGAATCTGAAACTAAATGAACAAAATTTAAAATATCTTGGTCTTTCCTCTGCAAAGCTAAGCAAAGATCATTTGTGATGCCCATAATCTCTTTCATCAATTGTAGAATAAACACAAACTCAAAAGAATTTACCATTCTCCAAGCAGCATTAGCATCCCCTCGTTGAGAGTAGTTGGAACTTTCTTTCTCAATTTTCCCAAGCACAACAATTGTTGGACCATATAGCCTCAATAGGCTACATAAAGACCGAAAATGGGAACTCCATCGAGTATCTCCTGGTCTTGTCAAAGTGCCTATTTGGTTTGCTCCCTTGCCACTTTCAAGACCATCAATAGATAACAAATATGTAATTTCTTCCAACTGAGCATCTTGCAACTGATCATGGCGTTTAGTAGGAGAGCCAACCACATTTATAACAAAAGTTAGATTAGTGAAAAATTGATGGACTGGAATTACCTCTCTTGAAGCAGCAACTAAAGTCAATTGCAACCTATGTGCAAAGCAATGCACATAGTATGCATGTGGACAATCATTTATAAATAATGCTTGTAGGCCTTTCCACTCACCACGCATATTACTAGCACCATCATAGCCTTGTCCACGAATATTCTGCACATCAAGTGAATAACGAGAGAGAATGGCACATATTTCATCCTTTAATGTTTTAGCAGAAGTGTCAGGAACATGAGAAACACCAAAGAAACGCTCTTGTATGAAACCGTCTTTATCTACAAATCTCAAGACAAGAGCCATTTGCTCTCTTTTAGATTCATCTCGAGCCTCGTCGAAAATAATACAAAACTTAGAATCACCTATATCCTCTCTAATCTTGCTCCGTACTTTGCTAGCAAACACCTGTAGAATCTCCTTTTGGATAAGAGGTGATGTATACTTAGCAACTCTAGGAGCATTATCCAATACAGTTTGAGCAACATTTTCATTATAGGAAGCCAAAAGTTTAATCAAACCAATAAAATTACCTTGATTTTGTGATTCATTAGATTCATCATGACCCCTAAAAGCACATCCTTGAGTTGAAAGAAATCGAATTGCATCAATAGAAGTTTTGACTCTTAATCAATTATTTGCAATTTCCTCACGACTTTGTGCATTGATTACTTTATCTATGTGCTTTGATTGATTCAACAAGTCCTCACAAGCTTGCACAACTTTATGATGTGGGGAAAGAGGATCATCTCCAATATGAATCAAAAAAGCACATTTCTTTCCATTGTTAACTTTCTTCCAATTTTTGAATCCCTTGACACTAAACACTTCACATCCCGGTCGACCAATAGGTTTTGTAGTAAAAAGATAACATGGCAAACAATATGCAGCATCTTCAGAAGGAGAATACTCAAGCCAAGAAAAGAATTGTGCATACCAGGAAACTTGAAAGCGACAAAAATGCTTCTTTCCAGACCTGGGATATTCAGTGAGATGAATCTGATATGGGCCTAGTTCCAAATAAGCTCTTCTTATCTCGTCGCGCTTGTTAGGTGGATAGTCCCAAATCTTTGGACGCTTTCCTGGATCTCGTTCAATACTAGAAATATCAATCTCATTCAGATTCATCCTCGTAGTTTCTAAATGAGATCCTACATTAGTTGCCGGATCCGGATGATTCGTAACTGCTTGGACTGAATTATTGACATCAGAAGCATGACTTGTGACATTTGTAGCATCATTGGATGTTCCATATTCTTTTCTTTTGAAGAATGAATCAATTGTTATTAGTTTGCGCTCTTTACCCATAATCTATAAAGATGAAGATTCATTTCATCAATTGTTATTCATTTCAATATACCACTTGTTATTCATTTCATCAATTGAAGGACTAAATCCAATTGAACAATTGAAGTGAAACTGTAATTCAGCACTAAATCCAAGTGAAACTGTTATTCTAATTGAAGTCTATCAATTACTAAGCGTGTGTTCGGCAGGGGATTGTGGGGGGATTGTGGAGATTCTACTGTAATACAAAATAGCTTTGAGGGTTGGCGATGGTGTTCGGCAGCAAGATTGTGCACAATATGGGATGGGGATTATGGGGATTTTGGGAGATCATTTCACAATCTACTCCCCCCAAGATTGTGCAGATTGTTGTGGGATTTCAGTATATGAGTTCCAAAAATGCCCCTTCTTCTCCTTTAGGCTTCACATTTCAGATCTGAGAGTGGGCAATAAGAGAGAGAGGAGAGCCGCCTTTCTCTTCCTCCTCAACACCATCCCTCATTTCCACAACGCCCCACAACTTGAATTTCATTACAAATTTCATCAATTTCCCTATTTTGCTTGGAAATATCTCTTCACAGTTTTGCATTGTTCTGATTTCGGAGGGTTTTTGTTTTTGGGTGACCCAGATGAAAAGGTCACCACCTTCAACCTACCCATCCCCTTCAACCTCTTGCTCTTCATCCTCTTCTGTGATTGATGACCACCCAACCATGGATCGCCTAGAAAATGCGCGAATTCGAAACAATGCCGTACAATGGGCGCCCCAATTGCTTCAATTTCTGATTCTAATCAGATCAAATTCAACAGACGAAGCTCCACTTACAGAGGCGTTACCAAGTAACCCTAAATCTCTCTAATCGTCTATTAATATTTGGACGGAGTTTGAAAATTGGAAACTGCTTTGCATGTATCACATTGGGACTCAAAGTGGCGAAATCTTGTTTCCTGGATTACAAAATCCAGGCATAGATGGACTGGTAGATTCGAGGCTCATCGATCCTCGTCTTCGGAAATCGCCAGGCACCGTCGCAGTGTCGTTGTCGAACCGACGATAGGCGCCTCAGAATTCGCAGTATGGTTTTGTGAGGAAGGAGGAGGTGTATGAGGGTTTTTTTTCCAGGGGCATTTCAGACCTTTTGTTACTTTAAAATACACCACAATCCCATACCAACCAAACACCTTTTACGAGATTTCCGACATCCATAATCTCAATCCCCAAAATCCCATTAATCTACCAAAATAATCTCCATCTCCTAAAATCTACTGAAATCCCCATAATCCCAATAATCTCCATCTACTGCCAAACACAACCTAAATCCAATTACTGCAATTCAGCACTCACGTGATTTCTAAATCCAATTGAAGTCTATCAACATACCACATGATTTCTAAATCCAATTCAGCACTCACATGATTTCTAAATCCAATTCAGCACTCACATGATGTCAACATACCACATGATTTCTAAATCCAATTACTGCAATTGAAGTCTATCAATTACTAAATCCAATTGAACAATTGAAGAATTGAAGAAAACTAACTAAATTAAAACTAAACCTCTAAAGCCAATTGAAGAATTGAAGAATTGAAGAATTGAAGAATTGAAGAAATTGAAGAAATTGAAGAGCGTACTGGTGCGGAGGCGGAAGACTGGTGCGGTCGTGCGGAGGACTGGTGCGGACTGGTGGAGGCATGAGGACTGGTGCGGAGGACTGGTGGCTGGTGCGGACTGAGGCGGCAGACTGGTGCGGTCGTGCGGAGGACTGGTGCGCAGGCGGCGAAGGAGGTTGTGTCGAATTTATGGGCACATCCATGGGTAAACGAGGTGGTGGACTGGTGGTGGAGGACTAGTGCGGAGGACTGGTGCGAACGAAGCGTCGGAAGGCTGGGCAGCGAAGAGGCAATGGCGTAAAGCGTTGGCGTGATTCTGGAAACTTGTAATGTTATTAATTAGTTTTTGGGAGATGGATAAGCAGAGCGGAGAGAAGCGTGTCGGGGCCATCACACTCTAATTCCCAAATATCCTTCATTAAATTTTTTTTTTTTGTGTGGGCCAGGGCCACCTCTGGCCCCCAAATAGTTCCGTCTGGTTGTGGGAGATCTTGACTCCAATATGGTCGCCTCAACTTTTCAGCTAGAACATGTAGTATAATTTTATTTTTGGTTTCCGGTTTTCATCTTTCTAATTCTTTTTTTATGCTTTCTAGCTTGAACAATGAACATGGCATTATGTATTTTTTATTGGTTAAATACTTAAATGTAGGAAAGTTGAATTTTAAACTCTAGAACAATGAGCATGCTCTTTATATTTTGCTTATTTTTGGTTGTTCAGGACGGTAAGTCCGTCTGTCGATTACTTTTGACCTCTCGATTTCTCAGATTTCTGGAATCTCGAATCATTTCTTTCTCAAAAAAAAAAAAAAATCCCTCTCCTGAAGGTTAGGTCATCATCTACGTACGATTCCGTTGATTGTGAATTTGTATATATACAAGTGTCGGCCAAAGAATGACTTTTATTTTTGTTGTCCTAAAATATCAGGTGGATCAGGAAGCCGCGAAAGTGTGAAGCTTGGGATCATAATAAGTACTGTTGGAGTCTGTTGCAATACCTGTGTTTGCTACGTTGAGGTTCAATCCATAAGTACGTACGTTGTATAATTGTATTATACGCATTAACAAGCTTGGGATCATAATTGTATTACATGCTGTTTTAATTTCTTGCAACTGAAGTTTATTGTATGTATCATATTGTTCTCTCGTATGCGCAAAAATGGAAAAATGTGAGGTGTTATTCTAGTATATGTTAATTAATTTGAATATTTAATGTACGCACCAACAACATACATACATACATAAATATATACACACAGGGACGAATATGGGGTTACAGGTTACTAAGAGTCCATAGGGTACGTGGCAAAAGGCATTTAGCAACTACAAGTCACGAGGAATATGGAGTGGCGAAACATGCGATAACAAAAAAGAAACTAGCAGCGGTTGTGGGTCGCTTGCTCCTGCTCCTCCGTTTCCATGGCTAGAGGAATCGCCAGCGATTTCTGATGCTGCTATGGCTATATGAATCGCCGACGATTTCAAGGAGCAGCGAGGGATGGACAAGGAAGTTGAGGATAAGCGATGTTGTCTTCATCCAGAGATGAAGGAAGAAGAGGACTGCCTTCGTCCAGATCTCTCTCTCTCTCTCTCTCTCTCTCTCTCTCTCTCTCTCTCTCTCTCTCTCTCTTTCTCGGGATGGATTTATCACAGATCTGGTACTTCGCCGATTGCGATTGTGCTTGCAAGTGAAGAGCCACGACGGCCGATATGTGTGCGATTGGAGTCCGCTCGGTACTCCATCAATGAGCCAGATCTTCCTTCTCTCATGCTCCGCTTTCATCTTCCTCCTCCGCCTCTGTTAGCGCTCGATGAGCCAGATCTGTGCGATTTCGACATTGGAGAGGTTGAAGGAGTTCGCTAATGAGGCTAAGGATGTTGTTCGGTGGCGGAGCTAGGATTCTCGGCAAAGGGGTGCTAAATAAAATTCGTGAAATATTTTTTTTGGTGTATACTTATTAAGAATATTTTTTAAAAGAAAATATTGAAAACATACTAAAATTTTGATTTTAAAAGTTTTTTTTGTATTTAAATAGTTGACAGTAACCAAAAAAATAGAAGAGAAACAAAAAATATAGGAAAAAATCACGAAGCATTAGTTTTAAAACAATATTGAAAGAAAAGGTTAAATGTATAATTTAAACATAAATATGACATTTTTTTAATGAAATGGTTGGTAGAAACAACAAATATAGAGAAATTAAGAAGAATTAATGATATAGAATTACTTTTAAAACAACATTGAAAGAAAAGGTTAAATGTATAATTTAAACATAAATATGACATTTTTTTAAATGAAATAGTTGAAAGAAACAACAAATATAGAGAAGTTAAGAAGAATTAATGATATAGTAAAACAAATAAAAAGTGAAAGAGTTGGGATTTGAAACAAAGACTTTTTCTATTTTAATTTTCCTTTCTTCCTCCCTTTACCACTTGAGCTAGATACACTCTTATCTCAAATACCATTTAAACATTTTATATTACCTTAAATATATGCAAAAAAAAAATTGTATTCTTTTTTCGTCAGGGGGTGCTCGAGCACCCCAAACACCCCCCGTCTCCGCCTATGATACTGTTAACAACGGTCCAGTTCCTCCTCCGATCCACTTCGATCATATGCCCTATGCTTAAGTTTGTATGTCAGCATTGAATTAAATTGGCCTTTTTTCTGAATAGAACCAGTTCCTGAAATGATTGACATGAAGTTACTGCTGAGATTAATCAACCATATTAACTTGGCATTGAATTAAACAATTTGATCAGATCAACGATCTGCGTCCGCTGAAATGTTTGTGGTAGAGTACTGTTTGCATTGAACAACTGGTTTCTTTTTTTATTATGGAGTATTTCTTATATTTAGGGCCTAGTGATTGAATGTGGCATATGAAGCACTTAAACAATTTGTTTACTGTAGAAAAGAAAAGAATTCTTGTGTGTGTGATTATATCTCATTTGAATAGTAAATATGTTAATTGACTTTGTCTATTGACTATGTTCAGGTTGTGTCTATAAAGATAATTCGTAATAAGATTACTGGTCAGCCTAAGGGATATGGATTTGTTGAGTTTACACCATATATATGATTCATGATTGGGGTACTGTTTAAGCCATCGTGCCCTAGTGCTTGGATTGATTATTTAATTTATTTTGTATGAAAGCATATTTGTTTGGATAGTTTACACGTTTTAGGGTGTATGAAAGTATAAGTTATGTTTTTAAGTTAATAATTTATGTTGTTGATTTTTTTTTGTAATGCAATTTGACTTCAATTTATTTTAGTGCTATTGTCGTTTTTAGTTGGATATTATATATGTAGGTATATATGTATGCTTGAGTCCTTAAATTTTGGTTTGTGTTTTAGTGCTGACATCGTTTTTATGCGTATTTTTTAGTGCTGACATTGCTTTATGCATATATTTATATAGGTATATATTTGCTGACATCGTTTTTTCAATATAGGAGATGGAGGAGGAAGGACGTCAACACGTCGGCGTCGTCAAATTCAGCGTATTCGGTGTCAGCGTCAACAAACTACTTTTGAGAAGAATGAGAAGGTGATTGGGACTTCATTAGCTTCAATGCTTTTATACTGAATGTGTTTTAATTGCTCACCGGTATTCTTTGTTTATCACTACCAAAAATAAAATAAAATATTCCTTTGTTTCTTTTTTTTGGGTAGAATATTCATTTATATCTTTGTTTTCCCCCTTTTATGTTTTATATAAAATTTCTAATGTTATTTGATTTGTGAAATCCAAATCATTGGTAATGACTTAGTACGTCAAATATATTTATCTCCAATGCCAGCACCTTCGGCGTTGGCATCCCTGTTGACAGCATCAGTAATACCGATGTCAGCATTCCCGACGTCGGCATCAACATCCTTGTACATGGCGTCAGCAATGCTGACGTCAGAATTCCTGACGTCAGCGTCAGCATTGGTGGCACGCGAAAAAAAAAAATTATGTCGCGGCGAGGGACACACGGGGGGAAGGGGGGCACCCAGGGAGGGGGCACAAGGGATGGAGAGTTTACTAATTATTTCAATAAGGTGGACAATTTGCTAATATGCCCAACATTTTTGAACATTTTTCAAATTGCCCCCAAAAAAAACACTACTTTTTTTATCGGTTTCTTAAGATTCCGGCTAATTAAAAAAATCCCATATTTAAAAAAGAAAAGAAAATTATACACCACAAATTCTTCAAGTCATATTTATGTAATCTATATATAATAGACATACCCAGATACATAACAAAATAAGGTCAAACAAGGCTCTAAAACAAAACTCAATCAGCTGGTCATCAACATTGTCATTTTTAGAGATACTGCAAATGGTATGCAGTAATGATTTGATGTCATCACGAATCTTCTTTCCCCGAAGAAGCACCCCTACAAGTAATCCACTTCCATGTTCCAAGTACCACGGTAACAACATCCACAACAACTCTCTATTAAAATATTCAAAGCAATAGATTCTCATATACATTGAATATCATAAACAGGATTTTTTTTTATTATTAGGAAAAAATTCAGGTGAGCGCACTCTACCCGAGAGCATCCTTTCGGATGAGGTTAAGAAGACCAGGATTATTTTGAAAATCAGTACCCCAGGCCGAGTGGCAAAGGTGTGCAACCTTGTCAGCCACTCGATTGCCAATCCGGGGCACATGAAGGAAAGTTACACTTTGCAAGTTTGTCAACATTAGTGTAATATCCGACATAATAAGTTCAATTTCCCATGGACATTTCGTCTTCTTGTTTAGGTGATCAATAATTATACTAGAATCACCTTCAATGTGTAGCTTACTAATTCCTATCTCTAAGGCATGTTGTACACCTAGTTTTAACGCAAGAGCTTCCACTTTAATTGGGCTTTGAAAGCCGAGTTTTTTGTATCCTATATTTATAGTCCAACCCAATCGTGGATGATAATCCCCGCTGAACTCGTCATGTCAGAAAGGGTAGAACCGTCAATGTTTAATTTGAACGTCCCACTTGGTGGTTTACGCCATCTTATGATTGATTGCTTCCTCGTTGGTCGCTTGTGAGTGTTTGTTTGTGGGGGTCCTTGTCAACCCCCTCCTCAAAAGAAGTTGTCCTGCTCCAGTTTACCTCATGTGTTTTAACGATGTGGAGTGTAGTACCTTTACAAGGGATTGGGGAGCCTCTAAAGATGTAATTATTTCGAATATACCACACTGTCCACCAACAGAAGGCAAGCGTTGCTTTGGATTTGTTGTTAATGTTGTTTCCAATGTAGGACATAATCGGTTTGATATCTCTCGAATGATGGAGCATGGATGATATATTGGAGCTAACATGGTTTGGGAACTCGAGAAGAGAAGTCACGTACTGGCATTCGAGGAAAAGGTGGGCGTCATCCTCCACCGCGCAGTTGCATAGCCAACAAGTGGAAGGCACAGAAACACATCGCTGCGCAAGTCTGGAGGCCGTGGGAAGGCCATTCTGGCATATTTTCCATAGAAAGTTTTTAACCTTAGGTGGGATGTCTAGGTTCCAAAACCAACTATTTTGATCAGGACACCGCGCGGACTGTCCTGAGATCAGTTTGTATGCACTTGATGTGGTGAACCAACCCTCCCTATCAGGCCACCAGTATAGGAGGTCTTCAAATGGAGCAGCAGGCATAGGAATATTCGAGATTTCCTTGACAATATTGCTTGGTAATACCTGACTAAGCTTCTCCGTCCACCATCTACCTGCCATGATATAGTCACTAACTGTATCTTCTATGTTAACTATTGAAGGGAAGTCACCCCTAGCTTGCAATGAGAGGGAGGAGACCCAGTTGTCCGTCCATAATTTAATTGTTTTTCCATTTCCCACCGACCAGATCAGGCCCGTCTTAAAGGTGTCAATGAGAGTTGTTAATTTGGCCCATTGCCGGGATAAATCACCCTTTTTCTTATAATCCAGAAGTTGTGAAGCGCGGAGATACTTGTGTCTGATAATAGATACCCAGACGTTATTTTGTTCAGCTAGTATTTTCCACAGGAGTTTCATTTGGATGGCAAAATTCATGTCTTTTGCTTTACGTATTCCGAGGCCGCTCTCTTTTTTTGGTCTACAGATCCTATCCAATCTAATAAGTGGGCGGTGTTGGAGATCTTTGTTCCAAAAGAATGTTCTATTGATTTGATCCATCTCTTTATGTATTGAATCTGGTAATAGAAAATTTTGCATAGCGTAGAGTGGTTTAGCCGCTAAATTTGTGTTGATGAGTGTGGCACGTCCTTGTTGTTATAATGCATTTGCACGCCATTTACTTAGTTGATCCTTAGATCCGCAGACGATGTCTTCAAAAGTGGTCTTGGTTACTCTACCATTGATAATAGGGCAGCCAAGGTATTTTTCCAAGGAGGAGACATGTGAAATATTTAAACATGTGCTAATCTCAGCTAACCGAGTGCTTGAAATTCCCTTGGTAGCTTGAAAGCTAGATTTCTGATAGTTAACTTATTGCCCCGAGACATTGCAGTGTGTGTCAATTATTTTCCTAACTTTGAGTCCAGCCTCAATGCTGCCCTTGGTGAAGACAATGATATCGTCCGTGAAGGAGAGAAAGGGATTCGCGGGCCACCCCAACCAAAGGAGAAACCAATTTGACTTCGTTCGGAATCAGATTCCGCAGTGAGGCTTCGTGTTAGGATCTCAGCACCAAGGATGAACAGAAAGGGAGAGAGGGGGTCACCTTGACGAATACCCCGAGATGGGAAGAAGATTTCTGTAGGACCGTTGTTAACAAGTACCGAGAAGGACACACTCGAAACGCATTCCATGATCCAGGAAATAAAGATTGGGTGGAAACCAAATTTATGGAGGATTTTATTTGTGAAATTTCAGTCGACTCTATCATACACTTTTTCCATGTCAAGTTTAATCGCAAGCCAACCCAAACGGCCGTTGCGAGATCTAAAGGAATGGAAGATTTCATGAGCAATAAGCACATTATCTTGTATGGCCCTATCAGAAACGAAGGCACTTTGGAGCGGGTGGATTAGTTTCCCAATGATCACTTTAATCATATCAGTAATGATTTTAGAAATGATTTTATAGATTGTGGAACATAAGCTAATTGGACGATAATGGTTTTTAGCCGTCGGGTTATCAGTTTTTGGTAGAAGAGAGATAAATGTATGGTTGATTTGCCTAAGAATTTTCCCGGAGAGGAAAAAACCCTTAACGGCTCTAATGACGGAACCGCCGACGATATCCCAATATTTTTTGTAAAATTCAGCGGTAAACCCATCCGGACCTCGGGATTTATTCTTTCCAAGGTTAAACATTGCAGCTTTTATTTCATTATTGGATGGGTGTTGGATGAGAAAATCTTTTTTATCCTTTGTAATAGACGGTTGTATAAGGTCAAGCAATTCATCTAGAAGCCTCTCATCTGTTGATTCCTTTTTGAAGCGCTTCTCAAAATCATTCTTAATTTCATTTCTAACGTTCTCTTCACCGATGATTAGTGTGCCACTTCCTGGAATAATGTTTCGGATTTACTTTCGGTGTCTCCGGCCTGAGGCCACACAGTGGAAATAGGAAGTATTAATCGAGTCTGACAATTTGAGGTGTTTCGTTATAGCCCTTTGATTCCAAAAAGTCTTTTGGAAAAGAAGGAGGTTATCCTTCCTTCTTATTAGGCGTTGTTCCTTGCTTTTAAATATTTCCGAATCCCCCAAGGAGGTAGAAGATTGAATGTTGAGCAGCTCGGATTCAACCTCCCTAAGTTGCCGAAAAATGTTTCCAAATGTGGACTTGTTCCAAAATTTTGCCTTTTGTTTCAAAATTTTTTGTTTGTACATTAATTGGAACAAAGCAGAACCAGGACAGGTAGCTCGCCCAGATTGTTTCACAATGTTACGAAAGTCTTTTCGATGTAACCAGGCATTCTCAAATTTAAATGGGGGGGCCTTGCAAACGGTACTATCCTAAAAAATAATTGAAATAGGGCAGTGATCCGACGTGGAGACAGCCCCATTCTTGGTAGTAAGGTTCGGAAATTCCTGTAAGATCTGGTGATGGACCAAAACTCTATCAAGTTTTTCTACGATGTTGTACCGACCATCACCTCCTTTTCTCCCCGTAAAAGGATTCCCAAATGAAGGCAGGTCCGTGAAGGAATAGTTGTTTTTGAATTGAGACAAACGTGTAAATCGGGAAGGACGGGAGGATGCACCCCCAAGCTTGTCTTCACTACATGCAATTTCATTTAAATCTCCCATAACAATGCATGGAACGGACGATGTGTGCACTATTGTAGTTAAAGTTGTCCAAAACGCATCTTTATCCCGCGCGTAGGGGGGAGCGTAGGCGAAAAGGATAAGCATAACTTTTTGGTTGTTAAGGTTTTCATGTTTCAAACCGATAATACGAGGTAGGTGGATTTCTACAGTTAAAAGTTCGTTTTTGCACAAGGCATCAACCTCAATCCAAAATGCCTTCTTTCCTATACCTCTACATTCCAGTAACAAACTTTCATTTAAAACAATCTATATTGTAGGAAATGGGCGAAAATTTACGGACCCCCTCCACTTTGTACCAATCTAAGTCTTGTGAATTGAATTGATTACCCAACCACACTGGTGAGTTGGTAGAGCGCCAATGATGAGGCCAGACCCACACAAACGCCCAAGAATTCAAACACAACCACCCCATCAGAGAGGACACACACTGAACTAGGATCATCAAATATATGAAAGGGAGCAAAGATGATAAAATTTCACCACCCAAGGTGACCAACAAGCCCAACCCTTGCACATTAAGATTAACAAAAATTGGTGAATACAAATGGCATGAGTAGTCCTCTCAAGGGAGTTGATTAAGTCGTTACACCCGAGTCGTGCAATAACAACAACAAAACGAATTTCCAAATTATAATTTTGAGGGAGGATCTTATAAGGCAATGGGCCTAAAGAAATTACATATAAGTTAGGGGTATTATCCAGGTATAAACAAACCAGCTTATAACAGGGCTTGAGGGCTAAAGAAATTACATACAAGTTAGGGGTATTATCCAGTTATAAACAAAGATGGATTTGGTTGGTTGATGAAGAAAGAAGACCAGCACCAACCCTATAATTCCGCACCAGCGTTTCATACAAAGCATTTAGCCATAACATACATAGATTGCCATCCATTAGCTTTAGTCGATCCCAGTTGATCGGATGTTTCTTCATTACCTTCTCCTCCTCCTTGAATTTCTGGTGGTTAATAACTTCCCAAGGGTGGGAAGTCCCCATTGATTTTTGGCTCTCATTGAGAGGTTTAGGGCCCTTACGGGGATTGGATGGGGAGAGAAAGGGGCTCTCAACCCCCATGGAATTTTTGCCTAGGCACATGCCCGAGGTTTTCATGCCAAGACTAACAAGATAAATGAGGTTAGATTTTTTATTCAAGTAAAGGATAAGCAGAGGGAGAAGATAGCAGGTGAAATGTCCTGCAACAAACATGTTCCAAAATAATAAATGGTAGATAGTTTGAACAAGGCATCAAGCCCTTACAAGCATGGTGATTTTACACCCAGACAAATTATACACCCACATGAATTTATAAGTGGAAGCAAAATGACACATGAGCCACAACCCAAATCTACTA